>CM031241.1:489961243-490695566 GCA_018340775.1 Taxus wallichiana var. yunnanensis | reverse complement strand
TAACATTTCTAGTTTCATACGAACTCTATTCTTTCCTTCAACCTAATAAGAAATGTAACCAAAATTTCACTATTTTCACTATGTTTTATTTTCAATAAAAACAAACAACCATTTAATTTCATTCACAATAACTAAATGGCAATCCATTTTAAGAAACAAGTATATTTTCAACATGATCATCAATCTTTTTGAAGTGAAACATATCACACTTTGGAGAAAATAAAATAACTTAGGTTGGAATAACTTTATTTTCATTTCAATCCCATTTCAAAGTTTCTACTTCATTTAACAATGCAAGATTTGGTGATTTTCCTTTACAAGAACTAATACATTTAAAATGCAAATTTTTCATTCAAAACAATCTTAGTAGAATTTACAAGTTGAAGGGATTTTCAAGTAACAAATGCAACTTTCCTTTTCCTATTTTCCATACACACATTTGAAAACTTGATACAAATCAACCATTTTACAACACATTTACAAGAGATTGAAATTATTTAGCAAAAGCAAGTTATAAGCCCTCCATTCAAATGGAGACAATATGGTAAAGTTTTCTTTTACAAGGAGGAATCTCATCTCCATTTATTCAAGGTTCTACAAGGACCAAATCTTCACTTGAGCTCCACCATCTTCCCAAATTTCAAACACAACAACCAAAATAGGGAGTAGGCAACACTTTCCACCCAACCAATAATCCAATGAGGAAGAGAATCCTTCTTCCTCATTGGTCCCGAGCCCCAACAATGAAGCAATGAGGGGTAAAAGACAACCATTGGAAACTTAACAAGGATTCCACATTCACATACAAATTAAACATTCAAAATAACAAGAATAACAAGAAAATCACATCAACACACATAAGTTTCCCAACAAAAATTCTCTAAACTCAAGCCATGAAAGAGAATGAAACATGGGGATCTACTTATGCCTCCCAAAGTTTTGGGTGCCCACCTTAAAACCTCCAAGAACTTAATCACAACCCAAAAAATCTTATGCTTTACTCAAAGATCAAAAACTCTTATGCCTACCTCAAAGAAAAACAACTCTTATGCCTCCCATAAAGAAAAATAACTCTTATGCCTCCCTCACTCTTATGCCTCCCACAATAAGACAACAAGATAAGCACAAATTTAACTTATCACAAGGTGGGGCACCCCAACCCAACTCCCTCCTAAAATACCCAATAAAAACTCTTATGTCTCCCTCCAAAATATCCCCATTTCCATATTTTCCTACACAACCTAAGGGCCATTTTACTTTGCAAAAACACACATGAAACAAGAAAACAAAATTAGAAAAAGAAACATGGGTGAAGACCCTACCTTGCCATTGCAAGAGTTTCCAATCCACAAGAAAGTGCCAATCCTTTTTCCAAGTCCAAGAAAGCATAATCCAATTCCAAGCTCCAAACAACACTCTCAAAGAAATTTCCTCCAAAAGAAAAAGTCTCAAAATAAAACAAGTAACCCAAAAATCCTCAAACAAATTAGAATAAATAAAAAAGAGAGGAGAGAGAGGTGATGTGGCTCCATGTAGGATGCCACATCATTTATCCTCCATTCCACATTACAAGGTCAAACCCAATCTCCAAGGCACAATAAATTGGTGGTTGAAGGAACGACAAACCTCTTACACACTCAAACCAAAACCCACATCCTTATAAAGACTCTTGTAAGAAAGGTGCAATTAATTGCTCTTTTCTCCATTAAAACACACAAAAGGCCTAAAATAATCCCCTCACATCATAGGTATATAGGGTGGGTGAATTTAAGAGGTGTGGGATAAGCTTAACTTGTCCCACAAGCCTCCAAAATGGGCTAGAAAGTCAAAATCAGAAATTTTCATGCAAGGATGAGTGCACAACACTCAAAAGTAATTAAATTCTTTTAAATCCAACACAAACCAATACTACCAACTCACATTAATTACCCCATTTTTCACATCCTAAATTACACTAATTAATCAACTTCAATTTACTTAAAAAGGAGTACTTACCAACAATAATAAAAGTGACTCGCAATACTAACAAAATACAATTACTCAAAAATAAATAAAATCAAAAGGAAACACCACATTTACCCAAGCTCCCATTTGAGGTCACCCCTAATGGGGACCTCCTAAAAAACCACCAATAACATCATACATTTAACTAGTTGCCAATATCCCAAATTCCTTCATTGTTGGTCTCATATCCCCTTTTGTTTGTTGTGTTGCAAATGCCTGTAAAAATCAAAACAATACCTTTCTGGTCTTGTGGCCATATTAATGAAACCAAGATAATAAAATTCTGACATATACATATCAATTCACATCACCAATATCATAACTAAACCATCGCTAAAATTAAGTAATTCACCAATTGTTCACAATTCTAAATATTTCAATTTTATCAATTTATCAATTATCAATAAGATCACAAAACAAACTAAATCATCTAGCAACATGTATCTATCAAATCCAATGTGTCAATATAGTATTATCGTGAGATCGTCAAATAATAATATGTTGATCCATGCATATAATCCATCTTGTAAATCACATCATGTCATAAATCTAAAACATCCATATTGTCTATCAAATAAGCTAATCAAATATAACAATGTCCATCTATCAATGTCTAAAGATCAATATGATAATAATGTCTATGGCTCCAATCCAAAATAAGCAAAATCAGAGTAATATCAATGTCGAAGAGGAGTGGGCACTACATCAATTATAGAGCCTTAATACTCTCTCCCAAAGGGGTAATGCTGTTTACCCTTTTCCCAAGCTTGCTCAAGAGATTCCCATAGTGCTAGATAAATAAAATCTATCCTTTATTCCTTTCTAACCCAAAATTCCATGTTAATATTTATTTTTACTACCAAAGTTATATGAATATGTAAATGGTGTAATAGAAATCAAATCAATGTAGATAAAAATCTCGAGCCTTTAGTTGAACACGAGATCATGAAATTTGTAAATAAAATGTACTCAAAATTAATTTTCTAGAGGCTTGCGAAAGAATTTAGAAAGGATTTTAATAGTAAAATACTGACGAAATCACTTGAAAGTATAGTTTTTCTCCCTTAGAATGCTTCCACCCTAAGTTCCTCGTGTTCATTATAAAAGTGTATGAAGTCGAAAATTGATAGGGTATTTTCTTATTGTGCCACACCCATCTGTGCGACTGATATTGTTTTGAAGCGACATCGAGAGATGGCCGAGATCAATGGTTTTAAAATGCATTTTGTCGACGAAAGGCGTGTTCTCTATTCACTAATCTCGACGGCGACATCCCGAGATCAATGGGTCGGAAAGGCATTTCGCCCTTCATGTGGAAGGCATTGACATGACATGGAAAAAAATATTGTTGTCATCAAATTTGAATGGAGATGCAGTATGAAGTCGAGGCCATCATTTTCCACTTTTATCATGGTCAATATGGCTGCAGTGGTCAATGGGGTTCTGCTTATTGTCGATGCTATGGGCAACGAGAGTTGAGCATTGTCCTCAATGACTGGTGGCACAAGACAACCTATGAACAAGCTGTAGGCCTCTCTTCCAATCCCGCCCTCTGGGTTGGGGAGCCTCAGGTATACCATATTATATTTCATTATCCAGATCTTACATTTCGATGGAAGAGTTTAATGTAACAATAGGGGTGCTTTTCAGTTTAGAAGGGACTTATATCGGATTTTTTTAATTCACCCTTTTATGTCTTTATCTCCTCACTATTTTTTCTAAATTTGATGAAAAAAATGTGTTTTACGTTTTATTGTAATGGTCTCTGTTGATAGAGGGCCAAACATATTCCGTTCAAAAGCAAATAGCCAACCAGGATCCCTCTCAGAATCACTCGACGGGCGTAAACTTGAGAGGCAGGTAACCCAAGACGCGCACGAGAGTGGCCATTCTCAACTGTCTTCCCAATCCCTCTGCCATCCTCCCCGGCGCAGCGTCGCCAGAGAGCCCCCTATAAAACAAATACGCCGCCAACAAAGCTCTGGCCATAAGGTTCATAGCCCTGAAAGAATACGAAGAGCTTCTCCCTCTTCAATCCCACTGGAAACTCATCCTTCTCAACAGGCAGAATAAAATCAACGGATACAAAAAATGGGCAATCAACAATATTTCGCTGCTTCCTCCACCCACTCCATATTTGGCTGCCATGAATTACAAAATCAAGGGCGCCTACGACACCACCCCACCTCTAGACGTCTAGACTCCCCGTAACTTCAATATCAGTATTCCTCCGCCAATTACCAACGTTGTCGAAGGAAATGGAGTATACGTATTCAAATCAAACTCGGTCGTGGAAGTGATTCTACAGAACGCGAATACTCTCACCGCCAATAATTTAGAGATCCATCCATGGCATCTGCACCGTCACGACTTCTGGATTCTGGATACGGAGAAGGCGTGTTCGACATGGCGAAGGATACCAAAAAGTACAACACGTGAATCCTCCACTGCGTGACACAATGCTCATGTTTCGTACGGGTGGACAAGCCCTGCGATTCGAAGCTGACAATACAGGTGTGTGGGCGTTCCACTGCCATTTGGAGGCTCGCAGGGAAGGGACCCCATAACCGAGCACTCTAAGTTTGAGGGTGTATATAGACGTATAAGTGCCCGATTAAGCCTTCGAAAAACCATCAATCGAATAGACGAAGAATTTAAAAACATAAATATGTGAAATTTATAACTTGTTCATACCTAATGTGCATTGTGGAAAATAACATATACATAATGTGAAAAAATGTAACATTTGAACTAGTGACCGATAACTGTCCAATTTTAGAACCACTTGTTATCAATTTAATGCTTTATAAATGCTTATTTCGTTGGGATATGGTGCGCAGTAAATATTGGCAGCTGTGATCAATGTCACCTATCGCCGATCACATGGGAATGCATTCATTCTCGCCAGGTGCTTAATGGTGTGGCAGAAGTAGTTGAATGCGTAGTTATCACTTGGAACCGGCAATAGACTGGAAGGAGAAGATGGCACTGGAATGGTGGAAGAAGATGGTGGTAACGGGTGGTTCTAGAGCTCGCCTCCGCCATGCGCACCGCCGCTTGCAGAGATCAGGCCGTAAGAGATCAGGGTGGTTCTAGAGCTCTGATCCAAAACGATGAGCGTTGAATTTTGACACTCTGTCTTCGATTTTCTTGGCCTGTCTCTGTCTCTTTCCTCCAATCTGTCTCTTTCTAACTCTAACGGCGACATATTCACTAACGGGAATGGGAATTTATCCGAATCGGATATGTCATATGCGTCGTTTGAATCTCCCAACTCTGAGTCGAACAACGATTCCCACTCCCAGCCATAACCAAACACTCTGTCTTCGATTTTCTTGGCCTGGTTGGACTTACCTCTGTCGCAGATCAGATGAATTTTCTTCTCTCTTGTAAAGCACACTAACTCTCTCAGCGTCTGAGAATCCATTGTGGTGCCCAATGGGTTAGATGGATTTGTTATCAGAACCCCCTTCACTCTTATCTTTCGATTTTCTGCTTTATGCTTCTTCCAGCGCGCTCAATGTCACTTTGAAATTGTTCCAGCTCTTGCATTCCACTGGTATCACCTCTGCTCCCGTCCGCCATCTTAGGTCTCTGTCGAACCTGATAGAGAAAAAGAATAACAACTTTTCAATGGGCTGCCCAAAATGCGAATGCACATGAACTTTGAATACAGTGTTAGAATAATAACTCACCCTGGATAATATGGTGACGGCACAAGGAAAGCTTCTCCCGGATCCGCAAGACAAAATGTTAACACCTCATGGGCTGCAGTTGCTCCTGCCATGAGAACTATTTTTTCGAATTTTGCTTTTCTTCCTCCAACTTCTTCCATAAATAATGCAATACCCTGCACACATAGTAGAAGATTCAGCAACAAAAAGAGAATAGACATTTTGTAAAAATTAACGTTTAAAATTTGTTTTCTACGATCAGGAACATATCTTGTTAATAGTCTAGTATTCTAGTCTGGTACTGGTGCGTTCATACTTTTTCAAATGATAACTGCGGAACAGTTTTCTCCAGACTGTGTGCTGGACTGCCTACGTTTGTCATATGAGCACCATACACTATAAATTGCACGTGGCGTTGAAGCTATTATCCATTTTTGGTGGCGAAAACTTCATGGGAGACGATCAGTGTGTGGAAAGGAGAACCGGCCATACATGAAATCTTCCTGGGTTATTGTGAAAGACTGCCTTGGACATGAACAAGATACAATATAATCAGGTTTGTGCGCAAGAATGTTTATTTGCCCTTACTGTATTCTCATTATTTTCATGTCTTCAATCTTGCTGTGGAAATATGAATGGTGACCATCATTTTTTTAAGACTGATTGTGTGAAGGTTGTTTGCAGGATGCTGGTCAATCTGTGCTCCTTCATTTTCTAAAACAGTCATAAACGCATCTTTTGATTGAGTCATCAGAGACTACGGCCTGCAGATTGGACCGGTTTGCTTGCGTTTTCCCCGATTCAGTGTAGCAGCATCTCTTAAACATATAAACTCTGCACCCCAACGAGCTCAGCAGCATCTCTGGTGGCTCTCATGGAGGCATCATTAAAATAGACAGGCACAAACTGTATCTCGGTAAAAAAATAGTATGCAAAAATGTGTTTTTAAACACATTATATTTTGGGAATTTGACAATACTTCTTCTTTGAACTATCTTTTTAACAAGAAATTTTAATTTGTTGACACTAATTTGTCTGCAGGAATTTTGTAAGTTGCTACTGAATAAATTTGTATTTTTGTCTCACTCACACAACCAAAAATGTCTTTCCCTTGCAGCTGCACATGTTTCACGTCTTCGATAGGAGTTTCATGGGTTTCTAAAGTAACAATTGCAAAGTGACGGCATTCCCACTGCACTAACATGTCCATGCATCGCCTTCGCAGAATTAAAGTTCCATTCAAGCAGGTAAGGTCGAGTGTGACCTTGCTAAGGCAATGATCTATTTTAAAGAATTGAGATTGAATGAGATGTTAATATCAAATAAAGAAATTACTAATATTTTTAGAATCTCTGAACTTCACAAAACATGCCATAATAAACACAATTCCGAATTCAATATTTTAGATACAATATTTCATAAAATTACAGCGAGAAGTTTTCTTTGCTGTAATATTCTGGAATATTGTATTTAACATATTGAAATGGAAAACAATATTTTAGATATGGTAAGTCATTGTGATGCCAAAAACCGTCATTTTCATATTCAATTTCTTTTGGGAATTTCATATGACGAAGTGGCACCAATAAAAAATTCTTCCACTAGGGGAAGGGACCCCATAACCGAGCAGGGTCCAATGATTGAGAGTGTTTTAGCTGTTTTTGGAACCTTTCTTTGCTGTAATATTCTGGAATATTGTATTTAACATATTGAAATGGAAAACAATATTTTAGATATGGTAATGATATAGGGGAAGGGACCCCATAACCGAGCAGGGTCCAATGATTGAGAGTGTTTTAGCTGTTTTTGGAACCTTTGGTAGAAACTTTTTTGCTCATAAATTAAATGAAAAGTGACATAAATATGTTCAATTTTTCCTGAGTTATTGTGAAATTTATTATGTATTGTTATTTCAATATTGAAGTGTAAATATATGACATTCTCACCAAATAAAGATCACATCTGCAAATTTCACAATGCACAATGCACATTAGGTATGAACAAGTTATAAATTTCACATATTTATGTTTTTAAATTCCTTGTCTATCCGATTGATGGTTTTTCGAAGGCTTAATCAGGCACTTACATGTCTATACACACCCTCAAACTTAGAGTGCTCGGTTATGGGGTCCCTTCCCCTATTGATATTATGTGCAATTGTTAGATTGAATGGCATAAACTCGAGTTCTTTGACATACCATTACAGCATATTGTTTTCCATTTCAAAATATTAGATACATTACTCCAGAAAATTACAGTAAAGATGGGTTCCAAAAGTTTTACATATATAACATTTATCAATATCTACTTCAGCCTGCTGCTAAGGCATTCGATTACATATATAACATTTATCAATATCTACTTCAGCCTGCTGCTAAGGCATTCGATTACATATATAACATTTATCAATATCTACTTGACTCTTTGCTTTAAGGCATTCGATTACATATATAACATTTATCAATATCTACTTGACTGTTCTAAGGCATTCGATTACATATATAACATTTATCAATATCTACTGTGAACTGCTCGACAAAATTTACAAGCTCGACAAAATTTACTAATGCTTACTAAGAAGGTTATGTAAACCAAAATTTGTACAACTTTTCACTTAATAGTTTGGCCAAAATCCTGGAAATGGTGGAGGTTGCACTTCGTTGTGATTCTCTGATGTGGTAGCATTCACAGATTGAACTGCAGTAGGTAGCATGGTAGGAGGTGTACCCTGAACATTTGCATTAGCTTCTGAAAGTTGGCCAATCTGACTAAACAACGCTTGATCTAAAATTCCAGAATTTGTAACATTGCTTGTAGGAGAAGATGGGCAGCTAGATTGGTTATTAAAAATGGAAGAAAAAGCAGGCATGAATGTGTTATACATGCTCAACAAAATATGATGTTGATCAGGTAGGGGATTTGAGGGACTACTCAATCGCCTATTTTGTCGGTCAGAATCCTTTTGTCGTTGTTGCCATTCCTTCATCCGTTTATCATGCTCTTTGGAGATTTTGGCCTGCTCCTTTTTCAACTCATTCTCCTTTTTTCGTTGTAACTGTGCCTCTTCCTTTTTCTGCCTTTTCAATTCTCTTTCAATTTTAAGTTGCCCCTTCTTTTCTTTTTCTATTAACCTTTGTGCTTTCCTTTCATTTGCCTGCTCCCTTTTCCTTGCCTTCAAATCTTCAATTTCTTTTTTTCTTGTCTCTTGTTCTTGAAGTAAATGCAAGTAGTCATCAGAGGTAAGTATTTGAGATTGCCTTCCAATTCTAATTGCATCATCATTTAGCCGTACATGGGTGTGAACCTTCTCAATTGGCAGTTTTAAGAATTTGCTTACTGGTTTATATGCTTGGTTGTTCCCATCTTGGTTGCAGATCACCTCTTGGTTCTCTTGATTGGCTAAAAAGTCATCAGCTTCAAAATTTCCTGTATCTAAACCATTTGCATCATGATCTCCCCACTCCGATGTGTTAGCATAATAGTGCACCACCTCGCTTGGAAGAGGTGAGGGAGGAGATGGCATAGAAGTTGAAACTTCCTCATTGTTGAAATCAATTTGCATGCCCAGGTTAGCAGCCCCTTCTTTAATCCATTCAGGTGCACTGAATTGTGTTGGTAAGCTCATGCTATCATCAATATCTGTAGCTTCTTGTGTTTGGCTCACATGAGTTGCTGAACTAAGGTGAAAATCTGAAGGCATGCCAAAACATGTAGACTCAACATGCTCTTCCCTTGTTTTTTGGTTTTCCTCATTACCTACCACATTTTTTGCAAGTTCTTCTAAACAACGTTGCACATCTGCATCTTCCACTCCCGCCATCCTCAATATGTTTTCAACAGCTGCCACCTCATCTTCTTCAACATCAAAGGCCTCACTTGGCCTCATATCATTGGAAAGAGCATTTTGATCTAGTGGCCATATACCTGTCCTTCGAAAACCTGCCTTGATATTTTCAGGTGTAAGTGCAAGTTGGAAAGCTTGACTGCCAAGTTTTGCCAATTCTGTCCTCCTTATTTCAAGACCTGGGTTCCTTGCCATCCATCTAGACCTCACTGTTTTAAAGTAGTTCTTGAATGGAGAGAACACACTAACATCTAATGGTTGAAGCTTATGGCTAGTATGTGCTGGTAGAGTCAGAAGGTCAATGCCTAAATTTCTAGCCTCTTGGATTGTGCCTAAAGCTACATGGCTGCCATGACCATCAAATATGAGAAGATGCCTATTTTTTGGTGAAACCCCACCTGGAACTGATCTTGCAAAATGATGTAACCAATTCATAAACAACTCTTTTGTCATCCAAGCATGTGGTTGGGCTGCCATGCATGCTCCAGGTTCACATCCAGCTATATAGTTCTTCAGTTGTCTCTTTGCTTTGAAAAGATAAAATCCAGGAATGCTTTGTCCTGCTGCATTAACACAACATAATATGGTAATCCATTCCCTACTTTTTGACATAATATGTGGAACACTTCTACATCCCAACTTAGCAATGACACGCATGCCACAATTCCTGCCTGCTTGAACACCAGTTTCATCACAGTTCCATATTTTGTCGGCCCATATTGATTTGCAGCATACATTTTTTGCAAGTTATCATAAAAAGCAAGCAACAATTCTTGGCCTTAACATGACTGCTCTATCTCGGTCAAGGCCTTCTGCAGTTCTTATTGTCAAGTCAGGATGACGTCTTCGAAAACCATACCACCATGACTTTCCTGGCAGGCCATCTTTGAATGGGTTTGGTCTGCATTGGCACATGTGCGCTACATAGGCCTTTAGGTGAATGACTTCAAGACCATGGCCAAGTTCAGCCATATCTTGGCACCAGGTAACAATTTCTTTCTCTTCTTCATCTGTTAAAATAGTTGGAGGTCCCTTCCTCTTACTGGTTCTTTTTCCATACAACCAATCAGTCACATTTGTACTAGGGATTCCCCACTTAGTTGCTGCTTGCCGCGTGGACATTCCATTTTCTTCCACGTCCCTTAAGGCTGCTTTCATGTCAGCTTCTGTCCATTGCCCTCTTATGTATACTTTCTTTGTTATAGCAGTACTTCCAATTACTTCCACAGTTGGATTAGTAAGGTTGATTTCAGGATCTTGGGCAGCTGTGATATTCTCATGAAAAGAAAATTCTTTGCCTTTTGGCGGATGCCTCATTTTATTGGAATCTGTTCTTTTCTTATGTATATTAGCTGCATTGATGAAGGCAAAATTTTGTGCTTTGGCTCTTGACTGATTCTTCCTTGGATTCGCTGTGGTGGTTTTTTGAGGTTGTTTGTCGACTATGTTATCCTCATCAGAAGAGATATTTGTGAACTTCAGCCCCCTCTGCAGCTTACTCCTCGTTTTTCTAACTGGTCTTTTGGCAGGCTGCTTTGCACGCGCCATTATGAAATCTGCCCCAACACGTGCTGATCACCTGTCCCAACACAAGTAGTTCTGCCACACAATTAAACACAATTAAACACCTGGCAGAAATAAATGCATTCCCATGTGATCGGTGATATGTGACATTGATTACAGCTGACAATATTTAATGTGCACCATTTACCAAACAAATAAGCATTTATAAAGTATTAAACTAATAACAAGTGGTTCTAAAAATTAACAGTTTTGGGTCACTAGTTTAAAATGTTACATTTTTCACATTTTGTATAGGTTATTTTCCACATGTCACATTATGTACGAATAAGTTATAAATTACACATGAATAATGGCCAGAAATTATAGTTTCAAGTTTTCTGAAATGCTTCTGCCAATCCAATAATGGCTTGAAATTACAGTTTCACCGTTCACTTTCTGCGTATTATATTACCAAAAGATTTCCTTCATGGCAACCTTGTGGCTTTTCATCTGGATTATGTTTTCAATGAGCTATGTGCGAAGTGAAATGCCTCGTGAAATGGAAGGGTTACACTATTTAAATGCATGTATATTTGAAGCAAAACTTACAGTAAATTTCTAGCAAAACTGCAGTATATTTTTAACAGAACTGCAGTAAATATTTTATTTCCATGAAAGAGCAGGTTATGAATAATGACAGATGATCAATTGAAAAAACATAGGATTCACTGTATATTTAGTGATTTTATCATTAAAATTGTTACGAATAATAATGAGCTGCTTATAAACTATTTAAATCAGCCATTATTGTTCATAACAATTTTAATGGTAAACTATCTATACAATATAAACTTCTATACAATATAATTAATGAAGGATTGAACAAGATTACCAAGATGTAAATAAATAGGAAATGGAAGATATTGCACTTGGCTAGTTAGCAGCTTTTGCACAGCATGGAAGAGATTGCCCCTGGCTAGTTAGCAGCCTTTGCACAACAAGAAGATGTAAACTGTCAGCAGCAACAAGTAAGTTTTAGTTTTTGCACAGCAAAATGTAAATCAAACTGAAATATTTTTTTGAATGGGAAAGAAGTATTCGACTCAACTCTACTATTTATAGATTTTAGTGAGAAATTTGGATCCATGTTTGATCCGTGTGCTTCATTTCTATTGGCTGAGGGAGTTTGACATGGATTGGTAAAGTAAATAAAACAATTTATTTGTTATATTTGACACTTTAGTTGATCCATGCACTCGAATTCTATTGGGTGAGAGAGTTAAGTGGAGATGGAGTGGGAAATACATCACTTTGATTGTGAAATTATTAATTATATTTTTGAAATCTTGTTCAATCCTTCATTAATTGTGATTTTTTTTGTAAATAGTGAGCCTTACAACACTTTTCTTGTTTGCAGGTGCTTGCATTTAATATAGAAGATGACATTGGAGGTTGGGAGATTTTGGATGAATAAATTGTAGATATGGATTTGAATTTGTCAAAATCAATATAAATAGTTGGACTTTGATGAGCCTTTTAAATTTGTTACTAGGACAGATGTATGTACATAAAAATATAATATGATGTAAGCAAGTGAATTTAGTATTGAAAGCAAATATATTTATTATTGCACAAATAATTGTTTAACATTGTACATGTTGGAGCCTTAAAAAACTTAAATGGCACCAGTAGTTGATGTTGAAATAACCTCTTGATATTAATATGTAATGTATTAATTTGCAGATGTGATCTTTATTTGGTGAGAATGTCATATATTTACACTTCAATATTGAAATAACAATACATAATAAATTTCACAATAACTCAAGAAAAATTGAACATATTTATGTCACTTTTCATTTAATTTATGAGCAAAAAGTTTCTACCAAAGGTTCCAAAAACAGCTAAAACACTCTCAATCATTGGACCCTGCTCGGTTATGGGGTCCCTTCCCTACACCTCTCCGCCCTTTCGTGTTCTCTATAGCGGCCAATGTGACATCCTATCACTTTCTGTATTTTTTTGCTCCCGCGCCTGTAAGTTTTTCCTGCAAGAAAGTCTTAATTGTTGAAGGGACTCAAGAGAGGTCTCTCATGGTGTAGCAACATAGATGATGTCAATATTCCATATATTAATAACTAGGGCATAAATGAGTGATATTTGAGGCTTTTACTCTTTCATCAATTCGGGATTGAAATGATTTCAGACTGCATTCCTTCCGTACACAGACAACCTTCAATCCATTCAATACGCCTTTGGTGTTTTCCTCTAGATGCAATCGCGAGTATTTTGTTTCATTTATTACCATTATCATAAAGGACTCGGTTTGCATGTATTATAACATGAAATTTTCCCTTTCTTTGGCTGATATTTATTCTTTTCACCATGGCATTTGGTTAAATCCTCTAAATAATGTAAATTTTTTTCCTTTATTTTTAAGAAGATTTAGGGAATCATCGTGTAAATATTTTCCTTCTATTCCAAGGAAGATTTAGGGAATTGAAGTGGAGATATAAAATACATAATTGACAGGAAGCCAATGATTAATACTCCTTAGCCCTTCCTCTTCCATGCGTAATTACGCCAAAAGTCATGTTTGAGAATGCCCGGGGATATGACAACTTATAATTCTAGCCGTCCAAGTCCTCTTCAGTATCAACATTCACTTCAATATCAAAAGGAGTATAAATTGACAAATTTAGTAATACGAAGTTGTATGTTGGCTAGAAAGTGATATGTTTATTATCCTGCCGAAGGCAGGTATATTGTCTTCACTTTTGCAATTAAACATTTGCATGTTTCCAATCAAATTGTGACATCTGTATTAAAATGGGGCTGGACTATAGTTTTTGCTTTTGATTTTTTTGTTGTGGCAACATTTGATTGGTCGTTGGCTTTATGTGCACTGTTCATTGAAAAAACGTAGGAGTTATGAGACATTAATGCATTGACTGTCATGTACAGATTAGGTCGCTTTTGACAGTTTTGAGTGGCTCGAGGAAAACGCCTGTTTGTTTCTTACACGCTGTGCAATTTCTCATTTCCATCTGCGCGCCAGGAGGTGAAGGGACTCTGAGAGAGCTGGGGCATTGCCTGCAGGACGGCTATGGAGTCTCGAAGAACGTTGCAGAAGGAAGGCGTTTTCTTGTACAAGCAAACGCACGGGAGCTGGCTTGAGTTTGCCCCAAATCACAGAAAAAAAGTATCCGCTTCCAACCGTCAGAGAAAATGGAAAATGAAGCAGGTGCGCAGATTGCATACTTTTCAAATCCGTTTCCGCCCGGAGGGTTTTCTCAGCAGAAACATGGCGGAAATTATAATAGCCAAGCGCGAAACGCAGGCTGGAGTTTGAATTCCTGGGACTGGGACAGCGTGATGTTCCTGGCAAATCCCATTGAGGAAAACAGCCATGGAAGGGGGAATTCTATTATTCACGATGCCGAAGCTCCTTCAAGAAATGTAAATTTTAGTTCGAATTCATGGCCCGAAAACAATAAAAGAAAATGCTCATCTGAAGTAGAAGAAGATGTCGGTAGCCTTACATTGAAGCTTGGCGGAGGCTCATATGGTGATGAGAGTAATTCAAATAGCAATAAGCGATTCAGATCTGGTTCATCCATGACCCCTTATCCGTCATGCCAAGTGGACAATTGCCGAACAGATCTAACAGCTGCCAAAGATTACCACAGAAGACACAAAGTATGCGAGTCCCATTCCAAAGCTTCCAAAACCCTGGTTGGGAATATTATGCAGCGGTTCTGTCAACAATGTAGCAGGTATGTTGTAAAAATCCTTCTTGTATTGATGGATTTACTGATAAAGCCATGAAACGTTATAGCTGATTATGTCAGTCTTTGAGTGTCACTTTGCAGGGCATCAATGTGTAAGAGTTTTTCTGGATAACACAGGTTCAACGCACTTGTATCCAGAGAATTTTTACACCTTGATGAAGTTTTTGAATTTCACATGCTTATAGGGTTTTCCCAATCTTCCCAATGTTAATGTTGTTCTAAAATTACAAGTTTCAATATAATCCATTTCCATGTCCCTTGTTGAGTATTTCGTTCCATTAATTTTTAAGAAGAACATGGATCTTATAGCATTCATGATATTACAGATTCCATCCACTTGAAGAATTTGACGAAGGAAAGAGAAGCTGCAGGCGTAGACTTGCAGGACATAACAAACGAAGGAGAAAAGCACAACCAGAGGAGAATGGATGCAGAGGACTTTTATCAGGACATGTTAATGGAGCTTTCAGAAATTTGGATATTGCTGGCCTTGTAACTGTATTGTCCAGGCAGCTCCAAGGTAAGGCCTCTGGATTTGTTTAAATTTTCATTAGATTGACATTGAGAAAAGCTTTGATAAACCTAGACTGATCCGTGTCTTCAATTTCCTGTTCCCTGATTGCTCTTCATTCCAGCTGATGACACCATGGACAAATTGCTAGGCCGAATGCTATCAGACAAGGATTATCTTGTATAATGCTTAAGCAAATTGAAATCACTGTCGTCTTCAGCAGATTCAACCACAAATACAATGCGGACTCACAGTGCAATAGACCTCAACATTTCACAAGACATGCAACCACAAACACCAAAGCAAGATACTAAGGTCCACGTTCTACAGACAAATAGTCTTCAGTCCCCTGTGGCTAACATCGAAATGGTAAGGGTCCTCTCAACCTTGATACAACGCTCCCCTGAAGCCCTGAGTCTTCTGCATAGATCTTTGATGAGGCAGAAGACTTCAAATCTTCAGAGTCATGATGAACTGGTCAATAACCAATTTCCTGGCATCAAGTCAGCCAATTTTGCATCTGGAATTGTTAATGGTATGGCAAGTTCAGGTAGCCGTGATAAAGTTGCAGAACATTCTACCTCTCACCGTGGTCTGGGTTTCCCCTTGCATCTCCTTGAAATTTTAAAGAATACCCACTTCCCAAATCACTGGACTTCAAGGCAGTCTTTTGCTAATTTCAATCCTATGGAAGAGAGACTGTCATCAAGAAGCCCATCTTCATCACCTCCGGTTGTCCAGAAATTTTTTCCTTTGCATTCAAGGGACGATAGTAAGGAGAACGAGAGTGTTTCAGTTGGCGAGGAAATTGAGTTAACACCTGATCAAAGTCCTAGTGATGATGGGCACTACAAAATCCGCATATCAAATTCTGGAAAGAGCAGTTACCAGCATTATACATCATCAGGGTCAGATCAGTCTCCAACAAGTTCCAATTCAGATACACAGGTGTGTTTTGTAAATCGCCTACTCATGTCTTAATAGCTCTGTGAGCATGAGTATATGAATATAACTGATAAGTTTTCTTTTTCTCATTTAAATATCAGGAACGAACAAGTAGAATTATTTTCAAACTTTTTGGCAAAGACCCAAGTGATTTCCCTCAGACACTGCGAACCCAGGTGAGTTTATTTTATGTATGATTGGTGTTGCTGACGAGAACCATCTGTAAAATGAATTGCTATATTTTTTCTGTATTTCTTTCTAATCTTTCAATGTAGAGTCTAGATTATATAATTTGCTCTTTCTTTTTTTATCTTAAGCAGATACTGGAATGGTTGTCTTACAGTCCATCAGACATGGAGAGCTATATAAGGCCTGGTTGTGTGATACTTAGTGTATTTGCCTCCATGCCTAAGGCTGTATGGGACCAGGCATGTGCGTTATCAGAAGCATTTGAATATATTGAAAACCCTGTATAGCGTTAATTTTTGAGGGGTTATTAACATTAATCTGTTTATACCACAGCTGAGGGGGGACTTACAAGAACGCATGAAATTACTGCTTTTTAAGGATTGTGGTAGTGATTTTTGGAAAAGTGGTCGAATACTGGTTCAAGCCGAACAGCAATTGGTCTCGTTTAAAAGTGGTAAGCATCAGATATTTTTTATAAAGACTCCTCTAAGACTAGTATTTGAATCCTTGCCAGTACTTATTCAAGGTCTATTTTGTTAATAAATATTATATCTCATTTCTATGTCAATTTCTCTGCAGGCAAGATTGAGTTCTGCAGATCTCGTAGGTCATTGAAAGCTCCTAAAATTCTCTCAGTCAGGCCTATTGCAGTAGTAGCTGGTGAAGAAACCAGACTTATTCTCACAGGCCATAATTTGATGACTCCTGGTACAAAGTAAGCTTGTGTAAGACAGTTATGGGAGTACATAGAAAATAAATGTTTGCAGAATTGAAAAGTTTGACACAATTCTAATATCCTTGGGATATTGGATGCAGAATTCTTTGTGCTTACAGGGGGAAATATGTTTCAGAAAATGTTGTTCCACAAGATCATCAAGTATGCAGTGCCACACTCTTCAACACGTGTTCTATGATTGAGCACACATTCTCAGGGGGTCCACCAGATGTTTTGGGCCGTTTATTTGTAGAGGTAGTTTGATAAAGATATCTCATGTGCTTTTCCTGTTCTTGGAAATCTATCCTGATGCTGCTTGTCTTCATGTTCTAACACTGAAGTACTATGCAGGTTGAGCGAGGTTTGAAAGGGAACAGCTTTCCAGTCATTGTGGCAGATAGTGCAATTTGTAGAGAGCTCTGAAGCCTAGAAGGTGACATTGACATACCTTGTGAGGTGATAGTAACAAACAAGCATTCAAAAATGCATTCTCAAGATGATGTGAAAATAAGCAACCAAGAGGATGTTGTAAGTTTCTTGAATGAGCTTGGATGGCTTTTCCAAAGAAATTCCTACTCTGAGAAGAAGCCTCCTTCTCCTGGAGGCTTGCCTGGCCGCTTCAAGTTTCTTTTAACTTATGCTGTGGAAAGGGATTGGAATGCTCTTCTTAAAAGAATTCTGGATATTTTCTTTAGCATGTATGCTGAAGAAGGATCAATTCAAGAGGCATTGGCTGTAATGTCAGAAATTCACTTGCTGCACAGGGCAGTGAAGAGAAATTGCAGGCAAATTGTGGATTTGTTGTTATGCTATCTACCCTTATCAAGTGCCAATGGAAACTTTGCATTTAGTCCAGATGTGATTGGCCCGGGTGGTCTTACACCACTGCATATTTGTTAGCAACTTAGCACCCATTCTTTGAATGTTTAGACCAATGCAACTTCTCTTATTGAAAACTCACTATCATTTTTACTGATTGTGCACCAATGTGTGGTTAACAGCAAATACACACTAGAAACAATACAGATGAGGTTTCCAGGATCAGACGTGAATTTATATATGCTTTAGCACACCCAATAAATAAGAGGGAATAAAGCTGTAAGCTCAGACTATCTGGTCAATATGAAGCAAATCACTCTACACAAATATATGACTTGATTGCCTCTGCAATTGACCTCTGCACGAACATGAAGGTAATAGGACCCATTTGACATCTCTTGCAAACCATATAGATAAGAGCACAAACCTCCACAACCTTTCACACATTTATACGACCAACCATGGATACAGAAGAGGAGACTCAAGACTTGCACCATGAAAGTATGAACACAGGTAATCCACAAACAACAAATGAAGAAATCCACTGCAGAAACCTGAAACTATTAATAGCTCCAATCTTGCTAATGCTCAAAGCCATCGTCCTAAGTTTCAATAAAGATGCAAGTAATGAACCAAGATGACCATCAAAGGACATGAGATTTAGAGATTTCATCAAATACTTGGAAGAAACAAATGACTTAAAACAGCGATGACATCAGTCCTTTCCTTTCATACGGCTTGTAAGCACTAAAACACAGCAGATTGGCCTCTTACTGGCTACCGCTCCTACAAGCTCCTGTAGCAACAAAATCAGAAATCACATCGTATATGAAACTTTGGTCGAACTCTGTCTAGCAATGTCTTCCAAAACAAATTAATTTTCAATCCACTCCATTTCATGCCAAATGTCAATCTACAAAATTGACACACTGCATACACCATATCATGCTGCCATGCAATACTTAACTGCAATTGTATTACACTATGTATAAATTACTTTAAATAAACAAAGTTTATCAACTTTCATGAATGTCTCAGCATATTAAGAATATGTTTCATTTAAAAAAAACAAATCGCCTACCACAATAACCATAATTAAATGTTAATAGTTCTCCTGACCTGCATAGTAGGTTTATGTAGCGCCTTCAACAACTACAAAGGTGCATCAAAGTTGAAGCCTAAATCTACAAGCAATAAATAATTCAACAAGCACGCTACTTGACCATTGCCTCGAATACATTATGAGACGACTTCAAGATCACACCTACTTCAATAAGAGATCTCATGTTAATACACAATCTGAACCATTAAAAGAGTGAAAAATAGCAACAAAACCACGAAACCCACAATGAATTACTGTATTGTGGTGACCTGATTCCACTCCCCATCCACTGCCTCCTTCCAGAGTGTCACATTGTTATTCCCATCAGCAACTGCCAAGATGTTTCCAGTCAACGACCAGCTGACCCTCCACACTGGAGTCTTAAAATCATTCAGAACTGTACCCACCCATTTATCTCCCTCCTTCCCCTGAGTCCATATGACTACAGTCCCATCCTGGGAACAACTTGCAATAGTGCTTTTGGAAAGCCCTAAATTGGGTGCCCAGGCAACATCACGTACCCAATCGGTATGCATTTGCAGAGGAGGAAAACAATCCAGCTTCCAGGAGCCATTGTAGAACTTCCATACCTTAGCCGTGTTGTCACAGCCACCAGAGACCAGCTTCTGGAAAGGATCCGAAGGCTACCCTACTGTAGATCCAGGCGCCAAAGCAGGAGCCCATGACACTGCAGTTACACCAACCTGGTGTAGACAAATGTTTAGTGGCTAACACTCACCAAATGATTATTTTCATTAAACTGTCGGTAAACAAATTCAATGCACAGAAGAAAAAAATCTGGAAAGAAAAACATGTAACCTTGCAACCTAATTAATCATCCTGCTGATAAGGTCAAGAGGTGCTACCAGAAACGCCAAAATAAAAACTATTATGCCAAATGTAAGAAGTTGGCGAGAGCAACTTTTGGATAATGGTGTGTATACTGTTTTTTATCCGCATTTTGGATCACACTCCATGATCCATCATCAGAAAGAGAATGGAAAATCATGCCATGTCACGATGCCATACTGCCATACGGTACAATATAGGACATAATATCAATTACTGTCAACCTAATGGGATAGCGGGTGGCCATGGTTTTCATCCTTTATAAGCAAGAGAACCTAAGGATGCCATCTACATTTCATATCCTCTTCCTGACGATTGATGATGGAGCATGATCCACAACACCGAACAAAAACAACATACATAGTTTTATCCAGAACTGGCTCTCTCTAATTCTTATGGACCATGCAAACACAATATATAAAAACTATTCTAAGGTTTTAATTCATAATTTTGCACTTTATATGATAAATATGGACTGCATGAAGCATTTTTTATTCAGAATTATAACAATGTAATCGCACAACCATGCATTCACACAACACCACAACAAATACAATAGCAACAACAACAAACCAATAGTGTACCCCATCTTCAACAAGCGACCAACGCTTTCATTGTACAACGAGTACTACCAACAACAACAAAGCAAAGGCTTCGGCAGGATTTGCCATATCATGGCCTTGTTTTTATTGTGCTTCATCATGTGTCTTAATTTGTAGTCTTTATTATACTTCGTGTGCCATAACTCATGGACCTTAGGGGAATCATCAAGATATGATAATTTAAAAGAATTACATTCACACAATTGGGGGAATGCTTTTACTTTACCACTTACACGCATAACCAATCTCTAAGTACGCCGAAAGGCATTTTCACTATGGGGAAATGCCTCCTCCCGTCTAACGCAGACAGAGACAACGACAACGAAATCAATCGTTGACAACGTATGAAAGTATTTGAGCCTTACACTTGGTGGCGAGCAATTATTTGTGAGGGCTATAAAGTGCTTTGTATTATTATGCAAGGAAACTGACAAGTCTGAAACACCATTTATATTATTATTTAAGGAAAATGACAAGTCTAAAACACTGTTTAGGATGCATCTCTCTCCATGTTCTGCTGTGGGTTTTGAGGAGCTCCTACCGGGGTGGCGGGTTTGTTTGACATGGGTCTATTTTTCCCATTCAACTTTTATGTTGTTGTTAAATACATGGAGATTACACTTATAAATAGTAACAAAAATAAATAAAAGTTAGTTATAAACAATGATGTTAATTATCTTCGACAAAATAAAAGCATCACTTTTCTTTTAAATTATTTGCATAAAACAAAATTTAATTTATAATATATTAAAATTACGTAGATGTAGAAAGTGGTTTTACATTAAAATGCACTTGAGCGATTTTCATATATTTTATTTCTAAAATTAAGGAATATCTATATCGAATGCCTATCGACCAAGTCATATCACGTACATAAGATCGATCGATGATACTTTTGAAGCTATTTGATTCATATAATATATTTTCAATTGCAATATTATCAAACTAAGGAATATCTATATCGAATGCCCTTAAAAACAAATCTAAAATGTGTACTAACTTTGCATATCCCAATTTTCCTATAGTAAACTTGTTCTATTAAGAAAATAATGATAATGACACACAACATGATGATAAATCTAAAAAATTAGAACCTGGAAATCCGAAAATTCCATCATGCCAAAAGGTGTTTGCACATGCGGAACGGTCCACACATCCATGACAACTGACGAGACATGGATGTGAGAGATGAATCGGTCGATGAAGCATGGACTCACATATGCCCTTCATGTTGCGACCTCTAACAGTTAAATCTTTCCCGAACTAAGAAATAAATCATTTTTTTCATGTGCCTACTTGACAATATTTTTCCTTAATTCATCGGTCAAGGGTTTTGGAGCAGAAGTGGAGGCCACCATGGGCTCTACATATTTCTTCTGCTCAACTAACTATGCCAACAACGATACTAACCGTTGCGACGACGTGAAGTCCATAAACACACTCCTTTCAACATTTGTATTCATTTTAATGGGTTAGATGTTGTGCAATATGGGTACGAACTCAGGCACTTACGCATAAACTTAGTTGAACGACATGTTCTTTTCAAGAGAAACCAACGATGAAGATGCCTTTCTGTTGGGTTAGGATTTACATTTTTGCAGCTTTTCATTGGTAATAATTACATCACTGGTTGCATTGTAAATGCATTGATGGTTTTCATGGACACTTTGAGCTTCCCCTTGGATCCCATGCCCAAATAACTCATGCTTTTCTAGATGGAGGAAGGGGCGATGAACTTGCAAAAATATTAATTTAAGCAAAGAGAATGAAGAGTGAGAAACAAAGCAAATTACCTGAGCACTTTCGCATCCAAGGCATATTTAATGGTGAACTCCAGTCGTCTAATTTTTAAACATCCCAAATACGACTCAACCGGAAAATGCATAGTTGCGGAAAGATAAATGGAGATGAAGATGTTCAAGGTGGAGTGAAGAGGCTGATCGAGAGGCATAGGCGAGTGACATAAGCATTATACCATTAATGGATCAGTGGAGAGTGAAAATAATGTGAATTTTTAAGGCAAGGGAGTGTAGAAGGGAGATCATGTTATTTATGACACACTCCCCCTCTGGCCTGTATGTGTTCACGATGTCATCACCCACACAAATGTCGAATATGGATTTGTAATAACCTTCTTTTGGGTCGTAGTCGAACAATAAGCAAAGAGAATGAAGAGTGAGCAACAAAGAAAATTACCTTAGCACTGTCGCATCCAAGGCCTATTTAATGGTGAGCTCCACCCATCTGATTTCTAAACATCCTAAATATGACTCAACCCGAACACACAAAGTTATGTAAAGATAAATGGAGAAGAATATGTTCAAGGTGGAGCGACGAGGTTGATCAAGAGGCGTCGGCGAGCGGCAGTAGCAGATGTACCATTAATGGATCAGTGAAGGGTGAGAACAATGTGATTTTTGAAGGCGAGGGAGTGCAGAAGGGAGCTTATGCTCTTTAGGGAACGCTCCCCCTCAGGCCCATCTGTGTTCAGAATATTGGCGCCGAAAAATGTCAAAGATGGATTTGTAATAAACTCCATTTGGGTCATAACTGAACATGGTTTTTAGAATGTGCTCATATTTTTGGATCTATGGTGACAATAGAAAACAAGTTGGCCATCCATGAAGGCCTGAAATGTAGCATGTGATGCAAAAAAGAGCGAGTAAAAAGAGGAGTAAAAGCGTCAAATTGATGTAAAGAAGAAAAACAAAACAAAAAATAAAGAAATGATGTACATTTTCCTAGCAAGTATGAGTACTGTTACCAATTGATGATCAACTGCACAACCACAACCTTCAATTGTTGAAATCCCTTTACTCTCCCGTTGCCAATTCCACTGGGCATACTGACTCATGATAGGTTGATTATTGTTTCCTTGGAACATAGTTTTTCTCTGTGTCGACCAAAAAGTCATGCTTTGCGCAAATTTGTAGGTTGAAAAATGTCTTCTGCATGGTGCTATTGGCTCTATCGCCAACATTGTTTAGGACAATTCGTTCCATCCACATTGTTTGCCTTTATTTCTCGTCGTTTAATTTGATCGAGTACATAGTGCTTTTTTGTCTGTTACAATTTCCTTTTCCACTTACCATTATTTCTCTTTCGGCGTTAACATCGCACACCTAACGTGCGATTGCTAGTAATATCTTGTTGCAACTATCGTGTGTTCATTTATAAGGGTGTTATTCCCATTTAGGTCCACTAGTACTTTTACTACGTCATCTTTGTCCTTATCTTTTAAGTTTTCATCCTTAGGTATCTAGTTCGAGTCATGCTTAGGATCTATAGTAATATTATTTCCTTCACTATACTTGAGTCATATGTTTGCATCTGTAAGAGACTCGAGATTACACACTAGATTGGGATACATGGTAGGCAGGTGAAGTTGTCACAGATGTTGCATAAAGGCCAAATATACATATAAACCGTCGTTCATGAAGCTAATTTATTTTGGGAAATGCATTATATAAATAGTCAAAACAATACATGACATAAACCAAGGGAATCAAAACTAGGACGTCTTTAAAAAAATTACCTTCATCTTCCCCATATTAAACCCACAAAAACAATAGTCCGAGACTGTAATGAATATTTTATTACATTATCTATAAGAAATGTGAATAATGGCAGACCGATGTTTAGCGCGGAGAGAAGATCTTGAACTAGGATGCGAGGTGATATGTGCAAGTTGAAAGCCTACCCGAAGATGAAAAAATCAAAATCTAAAAACTCAAATAGCAATGAAGGGGACACTTAATAAAATTTTAAATTGAAACCAAACATGCAGGGAGAAACCTTAAGCTGAGAAGGGATTAGAACATGGAGTTTATAAATAATAAAATAAAAATATGTACTATTAACCCAAGAATACAATGTAATCCCAAAAAAAAAGGCTTTAAAGGTACAAAAAGATTCGGCGCCACAGAATCCATGTAGGATATGTAAGGGCGTAATTCCTCTTCGAGGAAGATATATATACAAGTTATAAGATGTGGCAATATGAATCAATTGGAACGTTCACATATAGCAAAACAACTGAAAACGGACATAAAACTCACGATCCAATCTGGCATTGACACCTCATTTACAAATAATTGGGCAATGCTAACATTGTTCTAGAAAATATTTGAATTAAATAAATACGGTTTAGATTTAGCTAATTAGATTTGAATGTATTTAATTTAGTAATAATTTTTTTAGTATTTTGAAGAAAATTGAGAATTTTTTATTCTACTTATTTATAAGAATTTAATATTAAGTATAATTATATAACAATTAATGACATTAATAGTTTAATTTTAATATATTTTAAGTGAATGTTGTAAATTTAGTCAACCCAGATAAAGAAGAAATGTGAAATAGGGAGAATGTTAAATTGTAACTTTTGTATGGTTTTAAAAGATTTTTAAAAAATTAATATTGTAGAAATTAAATTGTAGTCTACCCCGACAAATTTTAGAAAAAATATAATATTGGTAGAAGATACAAAATTGTAAATTGTAAAATATTAACAAAACATAAATATATAGACAAACTACAAGTTTTAAGAAATTGAGGAACAATGAAAAAAATTATATACAATAAAATTAATATAGGTGATCTATACATTTCACAATTTTTGGAGCATCCATGGTCCAATAAACTATGTGAAAACTACAAAAATGAGTAAACATGTGGACAATCTACAATTCCAATGCTATATTTTTAATATCTTTAATGTTTTGTAACCACAAAAATATTGTTGAATAGTTTTGATTTAAATATATGGTTATTGCATGTAAGACAACAACATTTAAATACAAAAGTAGGTGGTGTAAAGGCAAAAATTCATATGTGTAGAGATTATGGTCTTTGAATTCCACATATGAGGTATATGGTTCTAAATTACCAGTTTCTTGAAATACATGTTTATAGTATGACTTATGGCCTTTACAATTGTATAGGGAATGAATGTCGTCTGAGATATTTCACTACATTATAGTTTGATTTATATATTAGTTTCTATTTTGAATTTTTTTTCACCGGGCATTAGAACTTTTTTTGATAACTTTTTCCCTCATTATTTTTCATGGAGAACTCTTAGAAAATATATTGATGGATATTTTTGATTGAAAAAAGTAGTTTTATAGATATAAATAGGCAACTACAACATTGATCATACAAATTATGTGTGGACACAATCACACCCCATAATACTAATCATATCAAGCCAGCAAGGGATCGAGAATGAGGCCAATCAAAGAAGTATAAAAGTGTGGACCTCAATAAAAGAAGAGGGCAGATTGATGGATATTTTAGTATTATGGCTACTAAAAATACCAAATAGTCTATTAGCAAATATGATTTCAATTAATTTTGTTGAGATGAGTAGAATATTTATTGGTATGGTTCATCAATTATTGGTAGAATCTCTCCTCAATGGATATTCAAAATAAATGGTGGATTTGGCATGGAATGAAAGGTCATTTGCCATTCGTTTTTATATTCATGTGGAATATTGTGTTGTCATTTGTTAAAGGGCATATTTTAACAAATTTTGAAAATAAGGTATAGATAACTATCAAAACATTTAAATAGAAAGAGGATATTGATTTTTCAAATATAATATTGTAATTTCAATGCCCACATAGATTTGTATATGTAAAATCTACAAAGATACACTTTTCACATTAACTATTCCATGAAATACCTCAAACAAATATAATCTCATGTAATGAAATGATTATATGATAAACATAAGATAGAGCTCTTGATTATGTTTTAAAGTTTCGAAATCAACTCCTCAATACATGTTCTCTCCTAAATTGGAATGATTGCATTATATGGACAAAATGAGTTTGTTGATAAGGTTTCATAAATATAAAAAAATGTGCTTGAGGTATAAACAAAATTTTACAATCTTTAATAGCATTATTCTATCTTATGTGAAAATGGGCACATTAAAATAAAAATAGTGTAATAACATTCATTGATGTAATGGTGTTATTAAGAAGGCTTTAAACATTAAGAAAAAATTGTCTTTATGGATTGGAACATATCTTGATGTATATTGGACGGGCTTATTAAAATTCCCTTCTAAATTTTTAAGCGAATTCAACTGTCAAATTTAATTTGTACAAAATTATATAATAGAAATAAAACAAACATTTAAACTTGATCAATACATTCCCAACCACACACACTCATGCTCACACTACATCACATGTTTAATTACGACATAAATTCATGTACACTACACATTACTTCTTTAGGAAACAACCTCGCATAAAGTATTTGCACAAGATAATGTTTTTAACAAGACTTTGAATCTTATAATAGAAATGTAGCATGTGGATTACAAGGACTATGAGTTTGTTAAAAAGCCCTTAGAACATTCATTATTAAAAATATTCTATTATAAACATAAAAAAATCTATGTCTATGGGCTTTCCACAAATACATATAGATACTATTGTTAGTAATATTTTATTTCCACACAACTAATCTTTAAGTGGATTGGTAAGGTCAGAGCACTTATCAAGACGAGGACCATGGTTTAATCTGGGGAGGCATGCCCAAGTATTGGTGGAGTAATCTGACCAACGCCCTTAAATGTATGTCAGCTGTATGAAACCTAGGCACCAGTTTGTACAATGACAATATGAAATGTGACACTCAACGAAATTGGTTTAAAGAGGGGGGAAGGAATACCTCCTTCATTTAAAAATAAAAAATAAAAAACAAAAACATATGTAAAAGTTGGGCAAAATTAAAAAAAGATCGCGGGTTTACCTAATTAGATTGTTCGCTCATTTCAGCGGACATTCATATTCGCCTGAGAAGTTTCTGTCGTTGTCGTCTCAATTATTTCTGATGTGAGCATTTCAACGACTTCACTCATTGAAGGTCTCCTATTTTTGTCGAATTCGACACAGAGCAATGCAGTCTTCAATACTCTTTCCACCTCGGGTTTTTCAATTTCGGGAGCCTGCAGGGTGGAGTCCACCATGTTCTCCATCCAGCTTTGCCTTCTCACGTTCTCGACTGCCCACTGCACTAAATTGCCGCCGGATACATTAAATTCGGCCGCGTTTTTGCCGCTCGCCAATTCCAGCAGAAGAATTCCAAAACTGTAAACATCTGCCTTTGCAGTGATGGGAAGATTCATGGTCCATTCGGGCGCCATGTACCCTCGTGTCCCTCGTATTGTAGAGAAACTCAGCGCCCGTTCTCTGTGACGATCTACCAGCTTAGACAGCCCGAAGTCTGAAACTTTAGCACAGAATTGCTTGTCCAAAAGTATGTTCTGCGGCTTGACGTCACAGTGGAGAATCCACTCCAGGCATTCCTCGTGTAGATAAGCCAATCCTTTTGCCGTACCCACTGCTATTTGAAATCGCTTCCTCCAATCTAAAGTTTTTCTTCTAGAAGGGCATTCAAAGGATGTTACAGGTGGGGATGCTGGCCCAAAATATAATGATTATTTTTTTATTATGAAATAGAGAAATAATATATATATATATATATATATATATATATATATATATATATATATATATATATATATATATATACTTGAAGACTAGAGTACCTATGTCACAAGGATATGCACAAAATGGGTTCGTTAAAAAGGCCTTCGAAACCTTGAATCAAATGCCATTGGAAGGTGTAAAGCAAGACTCCAAAACCTTGGCTAGCACACTCCCTTTCTATGTGAAAATGGGAGCTTCAAGGCAAGGGTGTTTGGTAAGGAACTTCACTACCATTCGATTAGATGCCTCAAAGAGACGTAATCTCATGGTTTGTGTTGGTGGCAAGACGCGCCCAAAGTGGAGTTTTGAAAAGAAATGGGAATTTGGAAATCAAAGTGCATCTAGCAAGTGTATCACCAAACTCTTTGGCGGTGAATGCTAATATTTTTCTAGGCATGGTTCATCTCTCCATATCTTTCATAATTCTTGTTCTTTAGTTTTCATTTGCAACGAAATAAATCTAAAACTTTGGAATATCTCACATTCGATTATTTTTATATAAACTTGTTTTGCAAAACAATAAAATAAAAATTAGCACTTATGTAACCCAAATAACACTTGGTAGCTGAGCATAAACTTAAACCCCTCCTTCGGACACAATTTGGAAAACTTTGTAACCAAACTATTAGCACGAAACAACAAAAATCCTCCTTATGTTTTACATTACTAGCTTGTAGTTTGATCGTCATCCGTGGCTATTGTAGAAACTTATACAGCCACGAAAATATTATGCACAACAAAATATTAATGCGAGTAAACGAAATTCAATGGCCAAAAAGAGACACAAACCATAAACACACAGATTTTACGTGGTAAAACCCTCAAGAGGGAAACATCCACGAAGCAACGGTATCGATTCTCTTATTGTTCAAATCAGGAAATTACAATCAATACAATTCTTCCTCTTACAACTCTCTTTTCTGTACAGCCTCAATGGGCATACACAGATTTATAGTATTCACACAGAATTGAATTCATTAATGTGTTCCTATCCATATTCTAACTAAAGTTGTCTTGTTACAACAGCAAGTTGAATAATAGGATCTCAATCCACTAGAAGAGGAATCGGTGTCATCTAATTCAAACAATCTCCACCTTGACAACAATTAACCTGATACCTTGCTCATTGCTCATCACCTTTTTTGTAAGCCAAGAGAAGCCAAGCACCACCACATATTCTCTAATATAATTAGTTTCATGAAAATTTCTGCACAATTCTTTTGAGTGTGGACCTTATCAAGAATCACCTGTCCTTCATCAACAACATGTCTTACATAATGGTATTTAACTGGAATATGTTTCGACTTACTATGGTAAGCTGGATTCTTAGCCAAATAAATTGCACTTTGACTATCACAGAAAATTTTTACACTTTTCTGAAACTGTCCTAACTCACCCAATAAACCTTTTAACCATACTGCCTCTTTGCAAGCATGTGAAGCAGATACATACTCTACCTCAGTAGTGGATAAAGCAACAATGCTTTGAAGCTTTGACATCCAACTAATAGGACCACCTGCAAGAGTAAAGACATAACCTGAAGTAGATCTTCTTTTGTCCAAATCACCTGCAAAATCAGAATCAACATAACCGCAAACCTTATCACTGCAACCATCAAAAGTGATACAGTAACTGCTTGTGCCTCTAAGATACCGAAGCACCCATTTCACTGCTGCCCAATGTTCTTTACCTGGCTTTGCCATGTATCTACTGACAACACCAACTGCATGTGAAATATCTAGTCTAGTACTAACCATCACATACATCAAACTTCCTACTGCATTAGCATATGGTACACAAGACATATACTCATTTTCTTCATCATTACTAGGAAACAAACCTGAAGAAAGTTTAAAATGCGAAGCTAAAGGGATATTCACCGGCTTCACTTTATCCATATCGAATCTCTGAAGTATTTTCTCCACATACTTCTCTTGTGATAACCATAGCTTGCCTTTCATCTTGTCTCTGTTTATTTCCATGCCCAAGATCTATCTTGTTGCTCCCAGATCCTTCATTTCGAATGTCCTAGCCAAATGAGCCTTTAACCTACTAATTTCAACCATGCGTTTGCTTGCTACAAGCATATCATCAACATATAACACCAATATAATGAACATGCAATTATCCAACCTTTTAAAGTAAACACAATGATCATATTCACTTCTGGTATAATTCTAGCTCACCATGAAGGAATCAAACTTCTTGTACCATTGTCTTGAAGACTGCTTCAAGCCATACAATGATTACTTGAGTTTGCAGACAAACCTCTTGTTGTGATTTTGAACGAACCTTTCTAGTTGTTCCATGTAAATTTTCTCATCTAAATCGCCATGTAGAAATGTAGTTTTAACATCTAGCTGCTCCAATTCCAGATTAAGCAATGCAACTAGTGTTAACACTATACGAATAGAAAACATTTTTACAATGGTGAAAAATCTCATGAAAGTCAATACCTGCTTCCTGAGAAAACCCTTTTGCAACCAGCCTTACCTTGTACTTTGAAAAAGTATCATCAGCACCTTTCTTCAACTTGTATACCCACTTACAACCAACCAATTTCCTATTCTTAGGAAGTTCCACCAGATCCCATGCTTTTTTTGAATCAAAGCATCAATTTCCTCTTTCATGGCATGTTTCCATTTGTCATTATTTGAAACCTCTATTGCTTCTTTATAACAACTTGGTTCTCCTTCATTAGAAATTAAAGCAACAAAAGTGACAAAATCATCATACCTGCTTGGAACCGATCTGATCCGTGTAGACCTTCGCAGAGCTTGCTGTGGTATTTCCTCAATTTCCTGAGGTGTTTCAATCTATTCATCCTCCTGAGTGATTTCCTCATGAATATCCTGCTCACGGACATCTTCATGATCTTCTCCCATGGATGAATGTATATCAAATTGAATTTGTTGTAACTGTGGTTTATTAATTTGTTTCATGGCATTCTTATCATCTTCTTTTATGAGTGAAATTTCATCAAATATAACATCTCTGTTTATGATGATCTTATGGGTAGTAGAATTCCATCATCTATACCCCTTTACATCATCACCATATCTAACAAAGACTAATTTCTGTGACTTAGGATATAACATTGAACGCTGACTCTTTGAAATAGGTGCATAGGCATCACAACCAAAAACTCTAAGACTAGAATAATTACATGGTTGGCCTGTCCATACCTCTTTTGGAATCTTGCAGTCAATTGTTGTTGATGGTGATTGATTAACTAGGTAACAAGTAGTAAGCAAGCTTCTCCCCACAAATCCTGCTCAACTTTGCAGAGCATGCTTCTTCCTCTCTCGAGAAGAGTCCTGTTCATGCATTCAGCAACACCATTCTGCTGTGGAGTGTAAATAGTGGTTCTATGCCTTTCGATCCCTTCATTCTTGCAATAGTTATCAAATTCCTTAGAAGTAAATTCTCCTCCATTATCTGTTCTAATACATTTAATGGATTTTCCTATGCCTTTTTCAACTAAAGCTCTAAACTGTTTAAAAGTGTTAAATACATCAGTTTTTCTCTTTAACAAATAGATCCATACTTTTCTTGAGTAATCATCTATAAAACTAACAAAATATGATGATCCTCCATACGAGAGTTTTGGAGATGGACCCCAAAGGTCTAAATGAATATAGTCAAGGATATCTTTACTTGTATGTTTTCTAGGTTTAAAATTTTGTCTAGCTTATTTCCCATAAATACAATGCTCACAGAACTTCAAATCTACAGTTTTTAAACTAGGAAGTAGTTTAGAATCAACAAGTACATTTATTCATTTCTCGCTGATATGACCTAATCATTGATGCCATAAGCGAGTGGATTCACCTACATCCTCTGATGTAACTCCCGCTTAATCAATTTCTGTCCTTCCTTCAAGTTTATATAGATTCCGACTCTGTTAGCTTTCATAACAATCAAGATACCTTTTGATATATTCAAAACTCCACCTGAATCGAACCCTTATATCCACTAGAATCAAGAACTCCCAAAGATATCATATTCTTTCTCAAGTCAAGCACATGTCTCACATCTATCGGTGTTCTAACAATCCCATCGACATTTTAATTTCGATAATCCTTATGCCAACAGATTTTACATGTAACATCATTACCTATGTAAACTACCTGTCATCAAAAGATTAATACATAGAATACCAATTCCTATGCAGACACATGTGATGGGATGCCCCAGAATCAATTAACCAGTCATAATGGTACTGTGAGACAATAGACGTAGATAATACCTCATCAACCATACCTAAATCCTTTTCGGCTATGTTATCCTCCTTTGTAGAGTCCTCCTCCTTAGATGCCTCTTTATGTTTCTAGCAATATTTTTTGAGGTGTCCTGATTTGTTATATAACCACCACTTCAACTTGCTCTTTTTGCCCTTCAACTTGGATCTAGCTGGGCCCTTCGAATGTTGTCCTCTCTCAGTAGTTCTGCCTCTAGCCATCATAACTTCTGATGTCGAAGTTTCCAGAGAAGATCTCTTTCAATTTTCCTCAGATATCATAGCTCCAACAACAACATCAAATCTAATAACCTCATTAGAACTAAAACTAATAGAGGTTACGAAGTGATCCCAAGATTCAGGAAGAGAACTTAATAATGTTATCGTCTTATCCTCATTTGAAATTTTGTCACCCATGTTGTCCAATTTACAAATAAGAGTATTAAAAGTATTTAAATGTTCTGAAATTGCCATACCTTCCTTCATACACAAGGTATACGGTGACGCTTGGGAGGATTTTCGTCTGCCTAGGATTTAGTCATGTACAAGCTTTCCAGTTTTTTCCAGAGTCCTACTGTTGTTGTTTCAGACACGATGTTGAATAATACATCGTCGGCCAAGCATAGGTGAATAACACTGAGAGCACGAGTTTCCATCTCGTCCCACTCATCATCCATACTCGTGGTTTTCTTCAATTTTCCTGCGAGTTCCTTCACAACTCCCTGCACACAGAGTATATCCCGCATCTTGACCTTCCATAACTCGAAGTTATTTCTCCCGTCAAATTTCTCGATCTCGAATTTAGCACTCTGTGTCTTTGTCATCACGCTTCCACACTGTGATTGCTCTTCCACGGGTCCAGTAAACATCGTAAGCAACCCTTCAATGTAGCAAATGATTTTTCCCTTCAAACTCACCCCTCATGGCCTCCCTCCAACCTTGCTCTGATACCACTTATAGAAACTTATACAGCCATGAAAAGATTATGCACAACAAAATATTAATGTGAGAAAACAAAATTCAATGGCCAAAAAGAGGCACAAACCATAAACACACAGATTTACGTGGTAAAATCCTCAAGAGGGAAACATCCATGGAGCAACGGTATTGATTCTCTTATTGTTCAAATCAGGAAATTACAATCAAGACAGTTCTTCCTCTTACAACTCTCTTTTCTGTACAGCCTCAATGGGCATACAAGGATTTATAGTATTCACACATAATTGAATTCATTAATGTGTTCCTATCCATAATCTAACTAAAGCTATCTTGTTACAACAACAAGTTGAATAATAGGATCTCAATCCACCAAAAGAGGAATCGTTGTCATCTAATCTCAACAGCTGCAACCACAACATTGTACACTGCTAGACCCTGGGTGTCAAAATTAGGTGTTCGTGTCCATTGGTATTGGTGAGAACTATAAGAGTCACCAACTAAAATAACCTTGCAAAGTTAGAAAATGTAATTTTGGGAGACTTGCAAAACAACACTCGAGCCCCGTAAAGGATATGTCAAGCGTCGTATGTGTTCTTTATTATGTAGAGAGTTGTGTCAAGTAATATCTCTACCTCATTTGACCATTTTCGCTCTCTTCGCATCTCCTTTAGGAGCCCTAGTGCTCTATTTTTGCACTTTTAGGAAGCAACCAAAACTGAAAAAGTGGATTTCATTTTTAAACCACTGTTCGAACCCTGAGCAATGAAATGTCTTTCCGCCTTCACAAACCTCTAGTATATTTACTAGAAAATTGCTTGTAACCTCCAAGTTGGGGAAAACAAATCTTATAGATAGCTTTGAAAGGGAATTTTATAGGCCTCGAGATAGTGTTTGACTAGGTTAGACTGAATTAACTACGACCGGTGGCTCCAGAAAACTCATCACCATTTGCAACTTGTTTACCAGTTCTCAATTCCGTCGATTTTTTTGAATTGTCCATATATAGGGGGACTTGAAAGAAAATTCTCATTGCACGTTATTCCATTGAATGTTAGCTTTGGACATGGTTTTTTGATCCCTCAAGCTAACTTTTGATCATTTGCAAATAGACCAATTACAACCGATGGCCTCCAAAAACTTGCCGCCAATCGTAAACCATTTTCTAGTTCTAAATTCGTCAGTTCCTATGAATTCTTGGTGTATATGAGGATACATATAAATTTACCCATGGTGTGGTTGCTCATCATTTGAGACATTAATTAGAGACAAAAATATATTTTTGTCTCTAATTAATGCACCCCTCCTACTTTTGTCTCAAAAACCCTTAATGTATTTTTTTAATTAAAAAAACTCTCTAATATAATTTGAGGCGCGCGGCTTGCAAAGCGGGCGAACTGGGCGAAAAATCCGAAGGCGTGGAAAATGGCCAACAAGCTCGGGCGGGAGGGAAACAAGCATGCACTAGATGGTGCGGATTTCAGGCGCAGAGGAGGAGGGCGAGCTGCAGGTATCCGCCGTTTTGCCCTGTTTTGTTTTGTTTTAGTGAGCATTTAAGAGATTTATGCACAGAAATGGCCGCGATGGTTTGGTTTTCGACCTGTCCGGCCCTTACTACAGATTCCGCGACAATCATGATCCAGGCAAAGAAGAAGTCCTCTGCAGAAACCTCCTTTGGGTCTTTGCACACGAAGCCGTTCACTAAAACTGTTCAATCATATATCCAACGTCTGTTAGAAAGCCCTCACCTCCATCCATTAAATTATATTACAAACACAGAAAAATGAATAAATAATTCAGTACCTTTGCTTCCAAGGTCTGCAACGCAGAAATCTTGCAGGGGGTCTGAATCGGCTGCCATCACAGTACGTTGCTCGTTGTTTTGTTTTGTTTTAGTGAGCATTTAAGAGATTTATGCACAGAAATGGCCGCGATGGTTTGGTTTTCGACCTGTCCGGCCCTTACAGGATTCGAGGGTATATTTTGTGGCAGCTTCTAGGGAACATTTCTCAACTGCCATTTTTTAGATCTGTCTGATATTAGATCTTTGCTTAGCATTCGTATTTCAGATGGCAAGGGGTTTCTGATGTATTTTGTAAAATGTAAGATCTTCGGCCGATTCCTAGAAATCTTGGATCACCTCTGCAAGAAAATGGGTACCTCTGCAAGAAACGGGTCAGGCGAAAGTACCACAATCTTGTTGTCTTCTAATTCGAGCACCACCGATATACTTATTAATTAGATTTTGTTTTCTTGGCACAACTTTAATTTTTATAAGAATCATTATATTACCTTGTGCCGTCGATAGTGTGCTCAGCTGGGCCGGTGTGTCGGTGGCTGTATCTTTTTCCCTCTATTTCAATACTGCCGCCGCCTGTGCTCCACTTTATCTGACATGGTATAGTCAAAACAAAACAGTCTTTATTTGCAATGGGTTCTGTAGCAGTTGGAACAGTACTGCTAGGAAAGCTGTTGTTATTATCTCCAAACAATCATACAAGATCTAATTGATAACACTAAACTAGAGTTCCTATATTCTACTAGCTCTGCCCCAACCAATGACAAAGTTAAACTCAATCTCTTTAATCCCCAACAAGCCTATCTGGCTGGATGGTCATCCTTGGGAAATAACTTACTGTACCTAATTATTTCATATCTGGATTCACCTCTTTGCAACAGGATGCATGATCTCAACACACTTAGTTGATCCAAATATTGCTTTTTATTTACCAAAATCTTAGCAAATGCCAAAAATCTGTTTAATATGTCAGGGCTTCCAGTTTAATATGCATTTTTATCATGCATATTAAACTGAAATCTGAGAGCTCGTGCATATTATTATTGTTGTTTAGGCCAGTAGAGCAGTACTCGACCAATAGGAGAGGATGCAGTAGTATGAATACCAATGTATTACCCAATCTCCATCACATTCGCCAGAAGCTAGAGGAGATGAAATACCTGAACAATAATGGCAGTGTAAAGGATCATGAGAAGCCCGGTGTTGGAAACCCATTCCCACCAAGTTTTGATAATAATAATATTCAGAACAAGTGCAATTCTTCTACGCCATTGTTGCAGCAGGGCTCAGCCCCTAGTCATATGAGTGTTGATGACGCTGCTGATCCTCTTGAGATAGTGGAAAGCTCCCAGCAGGTCGACCTAAGAGAGTTTCTAGAGCAGCTGGGAGTAATTGAAGGTCCTTCTACTACAAGGAATGGCAAAAATCATCTATGCCCATCAGCTTCAGATACTATTTCTGATCCCTTACACTCATGCCAATTAGATCACTCCTCCAAATTGGCCTCCTTTGATGAAACATTATGGGATCCCATTGGAGTCCCATTGCAGGATTTCATAGAAAACAGTTACCTCCTGCAAAATCAGAGTAACCAGAGCCAAATCCAAGAGCAAGTGGAAGATCACTCCTTCTCTGAGTCTATATTAGACCAGTCTTTCTCAGGTTCTATATGGGATTTTCAAGAGGCGCGGCAACATGAGCAACAAAATAACAGTCATTATTATGAGAGTTATGAAAGTTCTCCTTCCACAATACACAACCTTGTGCATCCTACATAATTTTTAGGTTTTTATTTCAAGTTGCCATACGTGCAAAGAACTCATCATTCAGTTCAACTTGATTGTTATAAACCACGCCTGCCATTTTTGTACAGGACAGGTGAAATGTCTTCAGATTAGTCCGTTCCTTTCTTTGCTTGTTTAGATCTTTAGATATGAATAAGAATTAAATTGTGTTTACCAGCTTCCAAATCTTTGAACATCTCAATTGGTGTCTGTTTTTTTCTTCCACAGATATAAAGGGCTAAGATTCATTGTTTGAATGAAAACAATGTCTCTTCTTGGAAAATTCTTATGCATTCAACTTCATAACCAACCTAATTCATGAGTTTTCTTTATTTCTTATAAGGATCGGCAATTATACAATCTTTTTAGCTAACATTGCAAATTTAGTCAAAAATACACTGTGTTATCTTTTTTTAAAATCCCGGGTTGAGTTGGTCTGTTTGCATGTGAGATAAGTGACCTGATTCTTTGCTTTTAAGATAGAAAGAGCAGCACAATCAACTGAATATTTCAATGGTTGTGTGATCAAGATTAATATTGGGCTATAAATTTTTTTGTAGTTTCTATATGGTAGTAAATAATTTTGATAATTTTTGAAGTTTTTATGTGGCTATGGCCGCTCATATTGTCAGTTCTAAACCAGCTTTTATAGTTGTTGGAGAGACAATTTGCACTTGTCTTGCCTATTCTAAGTTAACCAACATGCTTAAGAGCTGATTTGTCGAATTCAAATATATATATATATATATATATATATATAATATATATATATATATATATATATATATATATATAGTAATGAAAAACTTAGAAATGCATGGAGATCTCAGACAATGTAATCAATACAATCGAGATTTTGATGTAACTGTCGACCGATCAATACACAAGTGTCAATTCATATATGAGCTCTGAGAAAGCTGGAGGTTGCAGTCTGAAAACATGTTGTAGGCCTGATCCCCATTATTGTTGTATATGTCTTGCATTGCAGTCGAAGCATGAGCTTGGTCAGACTGATCCTGGGAGTGCTTAGATGAATCACTGGTTAAGTCTGAGAATCCATTGACGTGCATATGATCTCCCACAATGCTGGTATTCATTGCTGAGCTGTGATCTGAATCTCTGCTGAATGCAGGTGCAGGTGCCTTGCCATAAATTTGATCCAGTTCTGATGTATGAATGTGATGAGTTTCTGCATCATCTGAAAACTGAACACCTACAAATGCTCCTCCCAAGAAATCTTCCAGCTTTGGGCGTTTCTGATCATTGTTGTTCGCATTCATAATTGCTTCAGATTTCATGACTTCTGACTGATTGCTCAATCTCTTCTGATGCCATTCTGCAACAAAATTGTACATGAAAAAACAAATGTTAGGGCCCATTCTGCAAAAATAACTGTGTATGACAACCTTAATGTTAGGGTCCATAGTTTACTGGGTATCACAATGTTTCTGTCAAATCAGTCCAATAAGTTATGTATCACCATAATCATGTTGGGAGTCATGTACGGAGATACCTGACCTGCACTGGTAATATATGAAAAGCCTAATCTGAACCAGTACATCATTCTAGTAAGGAAGCCCTAATGCATGAATACAATATTTCTTTCATCATCTTAACAGCAACCCATATGAGAAATATAAGAATGACATTCTAAACCGTTTGGAGGAGATCATATCCTTGTGTCACAGTGCAGTTACACACATTATAACAGTGTAGCTGATTACAGACTAAAAAAATCACAAACGTTGTATTCTTTGCAGGAAATCAAATCGTTGCCACACCCATTGTAATAAACCCAACACACACTTGATTGCGATGTAAAATAGACCTTTAAACAAATTTTTGTCCTGCTTCAACAAATTGATGCCATTCTGGAACCGGCTGAATGCAGATTCTGTGTCCTTGTCTAAGTGAAAATCCTGTTAAATACCGGAAACAGGTAAGAAAGAAAGTGTACGATGGATGGGTTATTCATATTTTATTTTTCATAAAATGGATTCCCCCCTCATCTCAACTAAGTACATCTTATCAAAGCAACAGGATTTAAAACAAAAAACATTACAGAATTTTAAGGCCACAAATTGCATACCTTTTTGTTAAATAGTGTAAAATTGCTAACAGACAGCGTTGAGAACAGAGAGGAGCATATCCTCCTGTTCGCTTCGTTCGAAGCTGCCCAGTCCATCAAAGTCTAAGAGTACATACAAGTACCTGCTGTCCCCCTGGCCATCTCCATTTTCACATGTTGTAATTGTCATCCAGACACCATCAGTGCACCTGCCCCCTGCAACATCCAGAAGAGACTCTGAAAGATGGTTCAGCAAATATGACTTTCCACTGCTCTGCTTTCCCATGGAGGATATAACCTTAATTTCACCCTTCCAGCTGTTGAGAACAGCATCATAGAAGCCAAAGCGTATAGAATTAGCAAGCGATACGCTGTCCACGTAGCTAATATCATGGGGTATTTGAAGTCCATCCTAGAGAGCTACCATGGCATTGTTTTCTGCACGAGCTATTTGAACGGGCACGAGGCATACAAGTTTGCGAACCCACATTCCCATTTTCACAGGGGTTTGTTCCTCTGCTGGAACTGATATCAGGTAATTCTCTACATTGTCGGTTAGGAATTGAATCTTCATATTTGTAAAATCTTTATCTTTACCTGCCTTAAGTTGTCTAATAAGTGCTTCTAAATATTTGATGCATGCCTCTCCATAGCAGGGAGCCGATCTGCTGCTTTCTAATACCACTTTGAACGTAATGCACTTCTTATAATCTGGAAACAATGCAGGAGTTGTAGCAAATTTGTCAAAAATGTGGTATATGTATCCTAAATAGGGGCAGGAACCAACAATTCCTGTTTCTTCTCTTTCCAGTTCACGAGCATTGTTATGACTGACTTGTTGCAACTGCACAACTTCCCTAGCTAAAGCAGTTTTCAACACATGGGAAGAAATAACACCAAGGGCATCTGCAGGACTGTATAGTAAAAGTTGATTTTGTGATCCGAAGCTCGTAAATTTCATGTCGAGCAGATCCAAATCAGATAAATTGCCCGCTTGTCCATTCAAATGAATGGTCTTCAAGTAGCTCATGTTATCACCCAAAACATAAATTTCTAACATGACCCCAGGACTTGAATGTCTTCTTCCGACAAGGTGCTCATCAACATCATTACCTGAACATTGGAATTGCCTGAACACAATGAAGAAATAGCCGTCAGCAGAGATGCATGCTTTAAAAGGAGGCCGCTGCATCGGAAGAGAAATATGCTTTGCCTTCATCATGGATTTCTACTACTCTTGCCCTGTTTCCGACATCAACCAAGAGCAGCTCCATTTTCCATGGAATTAAATGCATCCATGTAATGATCTTGTTCCCCTTATATGATTCAAGATTAACCTCAACACCAGTCCAATAGACCTTCCGAAATGATTCATCAAACTTGTATATTACTATCTTGCTCCTTTCTTTTCCATATAGAGCCATATAGCGTGTAGATTCATCTAGAGCCAGCAAATCGAACCCCCTCCTAAATGTATATATAGGACAACTCGTGTTATTCAAGTTGTAGCCGACCTTGGGACATCGGTATAGATACAGGCAAGAATCTTTGAAGTTGTGAATAAAAACCATCAACTCGCCGGACTTGAGGACTGCGACTTTTAATAACCTTTCCTGTTCAGGATTGATGGCTACTAATTCAAGTGGCTCCCCACATGTTGGGACAATTGGATGCGTCTCAGAGTTGCTGTTCAATTCATTTAGATCCTTCTTCATAGGAGTTAGCTCACACGCTTTCCACATAACGTCGAACTGATGTTCCTCTACAGTTGACACCTTCACCTTCAGCTCCGCTTCAGAATTTGACCACCAGTTCAGCGGATTATTAATGGAGTATTAATGGGGTATTACTCTAACACTGTTCATATAGGTACTTGATATTGTTCCTTCCATGCAAAAACTATGTCAATCTCCTATGTATAAGAGACGCCACTATACTTGCAAAAAAAATTATAGCAACAAGTTTCCTGCAGAATATGACAACTGGTTTTTCATGTTTACATTGGGGCTCTGGTTGCGTTCATCATTAATTTCTCTACGGCACCCAAGCCAAACAAATATGTGTTTAATCCAGCAGCATAACACTGTAGAAGACAAAGATGGCATTTTCTTCCCTGGCTTGTATCTCTACAGCTACAGTTGTAGCAGTATCAAACAGGACAACTAATATAGAAGCTTCACACACTGTTCTCAGATGACTTTGTATAAACCTCAAAATGGCCTCATATACACAGCCAATCTTCCAATCACTGATTATTAAGCATTGCCATGGTTGGGGCTATGTTTTAGGTAGACATTGAATCTGATCCTGCAGAAATTTATTGTTGGCCAGTTCTCGTAATACGCTTGTGCCAGAGTTACTTAGTGCAGTAATATTTTTGAGTATATATCTCTCTTTTCAAAATGATGCCATCATTTCTCTTTCTCAATTTCTTTTTGTTTAGCAAAATACGATAGATTTTTTATCGGTTCTTCTTTTCGTAGGATTGTTAACATGTTTAATGATATCGGTACCCATGTTGTGTTTTGATTTTTCTAAGAGTTATGCATGCATACATTTCATTTCAATTATGGGCGCTGAATCTGCAGATAAAAATAGTGCTTTGTTTTTCTCCTGATGTACATGAATTGTGGGTTTTTGCGCTGTCAGCTTGATGATTGGATGTTGTGCTGAATTTATAAGAAAAATAACAATTCTTAGAGGCCACTAGGGGGGGAGCCAGATGAATCATGTGTTGAAGAAGTATTGGCTTCTTTGCCTGACATTGATCACCACCAGAAACTGCACCTGCCCAAGCTCGGTTCTTTCTCTTGGTTGTTGGAAAGTGAGGACCCCTTCCTAGAGGGATTTTTGAATGATGAAACTATGGATGACAATGGAAATAATGGCTCTCTTCAGGCAAAGCCCTCTCACAGATACCAGAATACCATCAACAATAGCATTTACTGCTCATTTTATGTTGTGCCCAATCAAGAAATATGAACTGTGGAGACACAAAACAAGTTCAACTCTCTCAAGAGGACCCTCTCTTTAGCTTATAGGGATGAGGCACTCCACCCCTCAAAGAGATACAACAATGACAACTACAACAATAGTAACAATGTATCATCCTTTCTCAATTCAATGCAACCCAATCGAAATTTCCACCAGCAGCAGAAGAACTTTTTGGAGGCATTGAATGACTGCCACCCAAATTTCAGGATGCCCTACATGTAACACAGTTAGCGGAGCGACTCTTAAGAAATTTCCAATCATCTGCAGAAAATTTTCAATTCATTTCCAAGGGATCCATGATTATTGATGGTCATGGTATTCTGCAGGAAACTTGTTGCTATAATTTTTTTTGCAAGTATAGTGGCGTCTCTTATACATAGGAGATTGACATAGTTTTTGCATGGAAGGAACAATATCAAGTACCTATATGAACAGTGTTAGAGTAATACCCCATTAATATCATCTTTTCCTTTTAATGTTTTTGTCTGCAAAGTTTGTACATAAATATGTGCTGCAGTATTGGGAGGGACAAGTTTGCATAGTTTTACATCTCTTCTCCAAGATTTACTCTGTACAGAGCTATAGTATGATTAAAATTTCAGTTTTTATTAGTTACATTATTCTTTGTGTGTGTGAATGTATCATATTCACTTTATGGACTGTTGGTTGATCATAGCTAACAACATAAATTTCACTTCTGTTTATAGCACATAAGATTATGCAATGTGGATTAGAGATTGCCTCAATTATGTGGAACATACTAGAGGCATGTCAATGTGATGTAACAACATCCAGGTTCACAAACAATTCTTTATCATCCAAAAACATTTAGATCCACTTGAATACAGACTTGTAGAATGCCGCTCCACGTTTGAGCATGCCACTCAAACCTTAGTGCCTTGACTCTTTTTTATAGAAGCCACAGATGCCTACCCAATCTGCAAAGGCTTAACCTTGTTGCGCAAGCCTATACTTAGCTGTGCATCACTATTTGTGTCGTACGAAACCTTGGGACCTTGTCTCTTGTTGTGCAACACTTCTATCTTGCATGTTGAAGCCACGAAGCCTTGCATATGCTGCCCAAGCCTTTTTCAATGCCCTGATGTATTCTGGATGTTGCCTAACACTGCTGATGTATTCTGGATGTTGCCTAACTCTTTAGGCTTGATTAATGTTCCTCGTTGTTAGTATAGTTTTAATGTTATAATACATTACAGCTGAGCACACTGTAACTTATTCTCGGGTTTGGAAAATTCTAAGATCAGAAATAAAAGCTATATTCGAAAAGATTAAGTGGAGTAACACAATAATAAAGTAGAATAATCTCTTGTCATTATAATATATAATCACAAGATACGTGCTTTGATAAGAGGCTTTTCTGCCCTCCTTTCATTTGAGAAAGGAATTAAAATATTTCATGACTTGTACATTTGGGCAGAGAAGCCTCTTATCAAGGCACATATTTGGTCATTAGATATTATAATGACGGAGCTTGTAGAGTATAAATTGGATTGATACTGGATACTAGACAATGAAAAGCAATCTACTTTATTTGTAATGAAAACAAAGACCTATGATAAGTTCCAAGATTCAAGTTTGCTTCCAAGTTAACCTTGTAACTTATCATAGGTCTTATTGCAGCATGGTTTTGAATATGTGGACCTTCTCATGCTATTTTGTTTTCATTTTTAATAAATTAGATTGCTTTTCCTTGTCTAAGTTCTTCGTCTTTTCTTTTTTTCCAGGTTTCATTGTCTTCTCTTGCTCTAGTTGGTGTGGAGTGGCTTTACTGCAAGAAGGTAAGATAAGATGACATTCTAGTCCTAGATATATTGGTAAATAATTAGAACGTGCAGATACTTTTATTCATTTTTTAAAAATATTTTTCTTTATTATTATGACGAGTGTTACTTTTTTTTGTAGGACACTATTACCTAATTAGCCACTATTCTTGGAAAAAATGGAAAGACAGGTACTTTCATTTTCTGCCACTTGTATTATTTCTTTAATGAATTTAATCTCAATAAAGATTAATATTATCATAGTCATGAGTTTTTTTAATAATACTCAGATCTTAAATAACACTCATAATGGACCCTATTTTAGCTTACAAAAAATGGATTATGAAACGTGGCTTATTTAACAAGCCACGTTAAACAAGCCACGTTTCAGACCCACAGTGAGCGTTTTAGGCATCTCATAGTTCAAACTAATGATGTTTTAGTTTACGAAAACATCATAACAGAATTACCCATTTCCAAACTATAAAAATAAAAGTCTCAAGTTGAGAGGTAGATGCTCATTATTTAAAGTATATGATTTATGCAGGAAAATAGTATATCTTCATCTGAATGTTCAGATGAACATATACCAAGACCTACTCCAGGGACAAATGAATATTTTAATGAAATGATATATTGTACTTGTGAAAAGTGCAAAAATAGAAAATTAAAGAAGCGTCGACTCGTTGGTATCCATAGGTTGAAGTATGGAGTTTATATAGAAGAGGTATACTATAATGAAATTTCAAAAATGCTTGTTATTAAAAAATATAAACTTTTCATATCGCATTGACTATTTTAAATGATATTGTAATGTTTAGCCAATCCAAGTTCATAACAATGTTGAGGAAAGGGCATATGACAATGATGATAGTGGCACTCACAATGAAGAAGAAGACACATATATGGGTGATACCACTTCTCAATTAAATGAAGATGGGGTGAACGAATTTTTACAAGACTTCTACACATATGCTGAAGAAGTTGATGATTCGCCCCTAACTCAACTTGCTAGGACGCCTCTATACCCAAATGCAAATTTGTCTGTATTGGCAACACTTATGTTATTTTTGAACTTGAAAGTTATGCATGGAATGACGAATACATGCTTCACTGATATCTTGAGGTATATTTTAAACTCCTCTAAACTATATCTCTCCATGTCATTCAAGTTTTGAATATTGTGTATAGTGAATAATATAAAGATCTTTTGTTGTTTTATGCAGACTTTTGGCAGATAAGATACTTCCAAAGGAAAATAAGATGCCTCGTTCACAAAAGGAAGTATCTTCAGCAATGAAAGACATTGGGATGGAGTACAAAACATATGATGCATGTCCAAATGACCATATCTTATACTATGGTGAAAATGAAAATTTACAGCAATGCCCAATATGTTTCACCAATAGATATCGTGAAGATCAAGTGTCCAAGAAAGTTCCTTATAAGGTTCTACGCCACATTCCAATAACACCGAGGTTTGAGAGGATGTTCAAATGTAAAGATTTGGCAAAATTTATGGACTATCATGCACTAAGAAGGAGCCAAGATGGTGTCATGCGTATGGTGGCTGATAGCAAAGATTGGAAGGAGCTTGAAGAAAAATGGCCTGATTTAAGAAATGAGCCAAGGAATGCAAGACTTTCATTGGCAATGGATGGTGTCAATCCTTTCGGAGATCTTAGAACAACATACTCTGTTTGGCCGGTTTTCCTTGTTAACAATAATCTTCCCCCTTGGATGGCAATGAAAAAAGAGCATGCAATGCTAACTCTAATAATACCAGGTATATGAACTTCTTAGTGTTATGTTCTCTTGAAAATGATGTACATTTACATGAATATATTTAAATTTTAATTCACATTTTCTTCATAGGAAAACACCAGGTGAAAGATATGGACACATACATGGAGCCTCTCATTGATGAGTTATGCGAATTATGGAAGGGTGTCAACATGTATGATGTATCAAGACCTAGCAATGATAGGATCTTCCTTTTTCGTGCAATACTTATGTGGACAATTCACGACGCTCCGGGGCTCTCTGTGTGTTGTGGTAATCTATTTATCATATTCATTTGTAATCATTCTATTTATGTTGCTGCCCATTAATTAAATATGGTTTCCATACTGATTTTTCAGGCCTACAAACTAAAGGGAAACATGGTTGTCCATCATGTGGGCCAAACACTGTATCTAGGCAATCAAAGGATCTTAAAAAAACCGTGTACGATGAATACAGACACTTCTTACCTCAAAACCATCGTTATCGCATGCATGAGAAAAATAAGTTCAATGGAAAGGAAGAGGAAAGGAGGCGGCCAAAAAGGATGAACCCTTTGAGGTGGAAATCAGCATATGACAAAAAGGAAGGGAGAGCTTATCCATTGGGAATGAAAAGACTATCTAAGTTTTATAAGTTAGATTATTACGAGCATCTCCCAATAGCTCATTTATTTGATACAATGCATATTGGAAAAAATGTGGCAGAGTGCTTATGGAAACATCTAAAGGGAACCAACAATGAAGACCAAATAAAATTAAGGAAGGACCTCAAAACCGTCAATATGATGCCAAACATGTGGTTACATGAAAATAACACATATGATCCTGCGCCATGGGTTCTTACAGCAGAGGAGAAACAATATATGTTTGATACTATGCGTGCCATAAGATTTCCAACTGGTTTTGGTGCGACATTAAAAACCGTATTCACAAGAGATGGTTCAGAGTTTTCTGGAATGAAAACACATGATTGGCATAATTGGATAAAGGTAATTCGTGATATCTTATATTTCTTGATAGTATAATTGAAATTTTCAATATATTAGTAATGTAGAAGATAATATATATTTTAAACGCTATTTTTCAATGTTGGTGTAGTATGTGCTTCCTACAGCAATACAAAGCACTTTCAACCATGACATCGCACAAACAATTTACAAATTGTCCAAATATTTGAGGTATTATAAACCATCAATTGTTATTCAATAATTAATTTTTTTCCTTCTATAAATATCATTTTCAATGTCTTTATAATTGTTTTAACATATATTTTGCAAATATTATAACTGGTGATATGTTAATGCTTGTTAGTAAAATTTATAGGTGGGTATCTTCTAAAGAGATACATCCAGATGAGCTGAACTATTGGAAGAGGAATGTTGCTCTTTTGATGTGTGACATTCAAATGTGTTTCCCTCCAAGTTTCTTCAATTCTCAAGAGCACTACCTTATACACCTGGTAGAAGAGATTGAACAATGTGGGCCCATCCATCTCAGGACAATGTGGCTTGTAGAGAGATATATGAAGGTCCTAAAACATTTTGTGAGGCAAAGAGCTCGACCTGAAGGTTCTATGGTTGAAGGGTACATGGTTTTTCAAACCATGGTTCATTTATCTGAGTACTTGCCTCAATTGCATCTGGAGGCTCCAAGATTATGGGGTGATCAACAACCTCAATCCATTGGAGATAGAAAACTAGAGGGTCAAGGAACTTCAAAGAGGATAAAAGGTAATCTTAAATGTTAGTAGTAGTTTTTTAATCCTAAGTATTGTATGATGCATCCTTTAAAGAATGGTTAGATCAATGATTAGTTAAATACTTTTTGTTGTAGATGCTAAGGAGTGGGAGTCATTGCATTTGTATGTTGCATACAACTCTAAATTTATGTTACAATGGATGGAGAAGTATGCTGAACAAAAGAAAATAGAAGATGAAAAGGCATGGGCTGATATATATAATAGACATGGTCAAAACTCTAATAGAGGACTTCCTGCATGCCATAAAAGAAAATGGCCAGATAGATGCTCATGGCATTGGTTAAAGACAAATGTTGAACACGAGGCAACCAAGGGAATGAAAGCAGTGACAAAAAAACAAGTAGATTTCGTTAAAGGATCTATAAATGGGGAGGTAATATACAAATAAAGTATTATGATGAAAATTGTTTAATCTAAAGATTTTTTTATCGTTGAAACTAGTTAGTTAACTTTGTGTCCTTGAATCTAATTGGATAATATGTACATATGCATTTAGGTAACATATTACAAAGCAATGTGGATTAGCGGTCATCATTTTCGAATCAGGAAGATCGATGAGAAGCGGAAAACTTATGATAGTGGAATTTCAGCACCATTTGAAGTGGAGTGTCGTTCACATGCATATGACACAAACACAATCACGAGTACACTTCGGTATTATGGAGTGTTGGAGGATATAATAGAGCTTGATTTCACATCTTTTAAAAAAGTTATTTTTCGTGTTGAATGGTATAGGCTCATTGAAGTGGGCCTTGACAAAACTATTTTGTTGCATGAGAATGGATTCAATATGATAAATACATCGAGGTTTGAATCTACTTCTGAACCTTATGTGTTTCCAAACCAATGTAGTCAAATATTTCTTGTTCCAAATTTAGAACACCCTGGCTGGTCCTTTGTGATAGATTATGATCCAAGAGGGCGAAGAGTCACCTTTTCCGAAGATGTAGAAGGCCATGATGTAATTGAAGAGGTAGAAGATCCACTTGAAGACATAGATGACCAAGTGGAGGATGATGATAACATGACTATTGATGATGAATATGAACAAGATGAAGTTCTAGTAGGACAAGAACAACATTTTGGTGATGAAATACATGAACATGATGAGTTTATTGATCATCATTTACCTATGGCTGAAGGGGATGAAGATCATGAGAACCATGGTATTAATTTATTTGTGGATCTGGGGCCCATTAATTATGGTGTATTCATGCCTCCAGATGAGGAAATTGTAATGTCAGATGAAGATGATTTTATTTAATCATAATGTAAACCTTAAATTCATTGTAAGGACATAACACAATTTGATATATTTTATGAGTGGATTGCTAATGTTTTTTTCTCTATGTCAATGCATACATTGCACATGTTTCCTTGTTTCATTAAATGTTTCCTTATTGAAGATTATATGAAGATGCACACCTTTTGGTCCTTTTGAATATATATATTTTTGGATACATGAAATGGCCAACAAAATGTCAAAGCAGTTCTGTTTTGCTGCTCTCAACATGCAATGGCCAACAAAATGTCAAAGCATACCTTACCAATTTAGTATTGCATATGTTATTATTCATTTGTTAGTGAAGTTGTTCAATGTTACATACAACTTTGAAGTTTTTTTTACTATTAATAATTTTGTTTTATGATATTTTGAAGGATCGTGGCAGGCCCTCTACATATGCACTAGAAAATCCTAACATGAGAGTGCCGCCGACAAGTAAATCCCGTACCATACTTTCTACATCCAACATTGAAACATTTAGTATTCCAATTCCGTCAAGCATGCCAACACATAATATAGCACCAGAGTTAAGGAGTAACCCTTCATGTGTGGGTTCTCTCCGAATTCACCCTCCAACACCACAACATGCTTCCTTGACAAGTATCATAGAATCACAAGCCAAAATTTTAACGCTCCTACCAGATACTCCTGAATTTTATGAAGTTAGACAGGAAGTAATTAAGCAAATTCATGCATTGGAGTCTACATTGCTGGAAAGTACAGGTCTTGCTGCACCTGAACAGGTATGCTTATGATAATTAATTATGTATAAAATATTCCTAACAGTCCTAATTATCATTCATGTGCTATAAAACAGTCATAACAACAATTTTTCATATTGCATGGTTTACAACAGTCCTAACAAACATTCATGCTCTATACATACAGGAAGAAAATGGCATGCCCCCTGATGTACCTAATGGGGAAGCTACTGTGACCCCTACGACTGCAACAATCTCCACAGTGAACACAAAAGGAAAGAAAGAGGTTACAATCTTGTTAACCTCGGATGGAAATGTCTTAAAAGATGAAATGGGGTCGAAATTTTTCCAATTTCTATTTCATCACGCAGAATGCCTATTTGGAAATACCATACAAGTGGATTGGAGAAAGCAAGCCAATTCTAAGAAAGATGAACTCTTTGAAGATGTCATAAAAGAGTTTGGAAATCCCGGTTTTAACAAGGATTTCATAATGGATTATGCACGGAAATTCATTCATTCTAAAAGAGACAAAATAAGGTCAAAGCTAACAAATGACTTGAGATATCCCCGACCAGCTTGGATCACTAACCAAACAACATGGGATGAGCTTATCAAAGATGCCAAATTCAAGAGAAAGTCCTTCAAAAATCCAAACTACATGCCATCTGCACGAGAAGGAGGTAAAAGACGCCTTCGAGATACAACAAAGGCTACCCAAGCTAGGTTGTCAAGTATTGGGTCCCATAAATTGGGGTCGGGTGGGTATAATAGTATTCGTGGGAGCTTGGTAAGTGAATAATTTCATTTAATTTTTTTATATTTTTTCGGTGACTTGAATGTATTGGATGACAAATGATACTTGATAAATTAAAATGTCTTTGTACACTTAGGTTCACCACTTTCGAAAGGAAGCTTCAGATGAAGATCTGAAATATGCACTAATGCATGGTTCCCAAGGGCTCCGGCAACATATGATAGATCGAGGGGAGAAATTGGTCATTGAGCATGAATCTGAGGTAAGTTTATTATAGTATTTGATGACATAATAAAACATTTAAGTATCAATGTTGTGATAATTTAATTAACTAAAGTATGTTGTTTAATAGGATGTGCAACAATCAAACTCCTTAAAGGGTGCAACTGACAGTGAACATGAAGATGCCACAGAAGGATGTGATGATTTTGTTGCTGGACAAAATGAATCGATTGACCTTCTTGGAACTCATCTGGAAAACAACCCAGAAATCCAACAGACAAGAGTTCGGGATGATTATCATGTTGCACCATCTATTATAGTTCCTCGTCAAAAGAGGACAAAAAAGAATAGACATTTTTCCTATCCGGCTAAATAGATTTAAATTGACTGTTATTTTATGAATTATTGGCTATTTCATTACCAGTGAACTTATTGGTTTGTTTTATGAACTTATTGAGAGTTTGATCGGTCTATAAAACTGCTCAAATGCGTGTCAAACACAGATATTTATGTGATAGCCAGATTTATAGTATGTATCTATACATTTTAAGATGGCTTTTTTTGCCTCATAAGAACTTCTATAACCTTCTTTTTGATGAGATGGCTATAATATACTCAATAAGGTTGATTGATCTTTAATTCTATTATGGTCATTATCTTTTGGTTTGCAGCCCCCAGGTATTATCTTTTGGTTTGTAGACAAATGTATTGATCTCGTTTCAATAAGTCAGTAATGTATCTGTTGAATCTTCCATTGCTAATCATTTGCTTGCATTGATAGGTATGCAATTGCAAGTGCTCGTTCAGATGGTCTACTTTTGCTTTGTGGAGGAAGAGATGCAAGCAGTGTGGTAAGAATTGTAATTTCTGACATTTTATTACTGGAGAATCTATATGCTTACTATAGTATGGTGATTGTCATCCATAGTTAAATAATGGTATGGATGAATATTGCTATTATGATCTATATTAGACACTGTGTTTCAAGATCTGATTTCTAAGAACAATGATTTACTTCATCTTTGTGAATTTGTTATGTTAACAAAATGCTTAATGATGTTACCAGAAAATAAAATCAAGATAAACATAAGTCATCTACAGAAATATGGGATATACAAGTAGAATTATTGAGAGCACTGCTTAGACATATGGAGAGCCCCAAAACATAAAGTAGTACTAGCAAGGAAAAATAATTGTGGTTTGTTTGTCTTTCCCTAATGACTTTCATTGCAATCCATTCCTGCAAGTGACTTTCTATAAGTAGATGACTTACAGTGGGAGTCCTGGGAGACGGAGGATGAACAGGTTGTGCTCCCATGACACCAATGGATATATTAGGTGACATTTATCATGGATATCTAGATTTTCCATGTTCAAACTCACGGACTCATGGTAGCATGTGGGTGTTTTTGTTGTTTCCTTATCTCTGCTCACTGACTGTTTTTGTTTTCTCGTTGAGTTTGATATATGGCTCGATTCGAGCCTTGCTTGCTTCAGGGGTATTTTAAACTTTCCCGAGTTTAGTGTTAACTTGGACCTTGTTGTTTTTTTGTATTGAAATGGCTCAGTTTTGTTACTTCCTTACTGTAGATCTATAAATTCATTTTTATAACTGGGTTTGCATTTACCACACCCAATCTTTTCGTTATATTCGTTCACGAACATTATTCTTCATTGTTGCTCAACTCATTATTTTCTACTCCTATACCTTGGTCTCTAGGCGTTATCTTTGAGCTCTTACTCTATTGTGTTTGTTTTTTTAATTTATAACTCTGCACATCGCTTCATTTTCTGATCTCAATGCACCACACTTGCTGGTAACAGTGGAGAAAAGTAATGAATGAATCATCAACAAAATGGAAATTTGAGTACCTTCTAGTTCCAGTGGCTGAAAGACTACTGATATGGTTCACTTCTGTTTCCTGATGAAGGGATCTTAAAAGAGTTTCACTCATAAGAATAAAGAGGCTCGGACTGAGTGGGTCTCCTTGTCGTAATCCTCTGGACGAGTGAACATTAATGTATGTTTCACCATTGAAGTGACATTGAATGCAGGAGTGCTTATGCAATTGCCTGTGCATTGGATTATATCTGTATGGAATCCAAATTTGGATAAAGTATAGAAATGGAACTGCCAGTTGCATCTGTCAAAGGCTTAGGAGATGTCCAATTTAATCATTAAGCTTAGGAGTTGCATCTGTTGGAAAGAGAAGCGTACTGCAAGAGTAGTGGTTTTGCATGGAATTGGTGGATCCGGATAAACCACGTTGGCAGATGCAGTGCAGGTCTTTGGAAGACAAACTCCAAGGTTGGAAACATTCCAAAGTCATTCTTTTCTGAAACATGGAAGAGCATCCAAACATAGAAGAGTTGCAGTCCCAGATTTTGGGGCATTTGACAAGTTTGAAACAAGATGTTACAGACTTCCACAGAGGACAACAAATCTTAAAAGATATTATGCAAAAGGAATCCGTATTTTTATATATTGACAATTTCTTGGACATGCAGCCTCTAAGGGAGCTTCTACCGAGGCAAATAACAAATCGAAGAAACTCAGGTTGCTTGTAACATCTAGGAAAACAAATGTCTCGGAGGTAATGAAAGATTGCAAAATTAAAGAATGTGAAATTTAACACATGGTTCCCCTTTCTCTTGAAGCAGCCATTCAAGTTCTATGTAGAAAAATAGACAGTGAAAGTGACGTAAATTCCATGTTAGAAAAAAGACCTCGGATCAAGCAAATAGCAGACTATTACAGTTGTTGTCCTCTGTTTTTGGAAGTTTTTGGAGGAGATCTCCATACAAAAAAAAATGAAGTTGAAGCTTATGAAAAATCATATCATTGGTTATAGTGTGCAGAGTCTTTCAGCTATGAAGAGTACATGTTTGATTGGGAAACATATCAGCAGCTCGAACAAAGATCTCAATAGGCATCCTTGGACATGCTCATTCTTCTCCGATTGGGAGTGGGAGGATGTTTCCTATATTACAAAGTTGTAAAGGCTTAAGAAAACATTATGGAAGTTAACACGGTTGAATTTCCTTGTGTGGCTCTTCTCCTCTTGATGGTTGCATGGTTTGACTGCCAAATGCCCGGTCTGTTGATGGATGCTCTAGCATGTCATGAGCCCTTGAATTGACACCTAGTTTGGCGTGGAGTGTAGATGTGACTGCCGTGAATTTTGAATGTTGTGCCCAGAGACTAAGCCACACTGCATGTTTTCAGGTGTTTTATGGACAAGCAATGCTATGTAGACATTGCACGCATAGCACAGTGCTTCGCAGGCTGCATAGAGCGCATATGTTGCACTGTGCTGAATTGTGGGTCATGCTGAACTCTAATTTATGCTAAACAACGCTGAAATTGATCATTAAAATATGGTCTGCGGGCCATTGCCCTACATCCCACTAGGGAATTGGGGAACCCCTTGACATTTATTGGGGCTCGTCCCATTTTTGAGTGAATGGAGAAATTTTGTCTTACAAGTTGTGCAGTGCGTATCCTGGTGTTGCATAAAATGTGCATGGTGCATCAAACTGCATGGAGTTGCTCGAAGTGTGGAGTTGTTCAACCATCCAAGACACTCAATGTAAGTGCATGGACCAGTGTGACTGCGCTTGGATCCTTAAAACAATGCATGTAGACATCTAAGTGATTCCTAGATTAAATGAGTATCCTTTTTTTTAATCATACCTGAACACTCTTGCTTAAAAGAAACTGAAAGGTACAGAAATAAGACAGGAAAGAGCATAGAATCAAAAGTGGGGTGGAAGTCCATTTCATTCATCCTCATTATTTTTATACATGGCTTGGTGGGTGGTGACAACTCTTTGGCATAAACTTGACTCACTTGCTCTCAACAAAGCAACAGCTGCACTTTTATATATGGCAAGTTTATGCATGTGTCTTTCATCTTGTGTAACCCTGACATAATATACTTCGAAAAATATATATGTTCTAAGCTATAATGGCAAGGGGCCTAGGACTCTTATGTTCAAGTATAACACATGCCACTCTATATATCGTTTATACGTATGATTTTCATAAGCATTCCTTTGACAAGGTGCATAATTGTTGAGACACTTAAAGACTTCCACATGAGAAAAATGTACTTTGACATAGTATAAGACTATAAGTGCACATCAGAACCTCTACAACTTTAAGCAAACATGAAATTAAACATGACCATGATATCATGCCATGATTATTGCCAAGATGGTGGTATTCAAAGGCAGACCCACAATGTGCATGGGGGGCATGAATCGGAGTAATGGTCCAATATTTTAGCATCAAAGATAGGTGAATATAGATTTAACAAGGTGTGAAAGCCACTACATCTCATAATACAGTAAACTAGGGAATTGCTACACTTGCTACTGCATCGCCAGAAACAGACAAAGCACTTGCAACCACAGACAGAGAGACCCTGTTTGAGCTCTGCTAGGGTTGCAACTACCTCTAATTGCAACTTCTGTACATCATGATTACCAGTAAATTCTGTTGTGTTACTGCAGAGCCACTTTTGAACACGATCACACCGTCTCTCTATCAAATCCCCTAAGAAACTCTGAAACACAGAGTGCCATTGGTCACCATTTACACCTTTTCTTTTGAAAATTGTGCCTAGCCTTGATCTTAGATCGGACAAGACTTTATCATTTGAAATGGATTCTTCTGTAGGTGCAAGCTCCAGCCCACTATCCTGCACTTCAATCAAGAGATCTCCAAGCTCTATTGGAACATCATGTATTTCTTCTTGAGTGTCAAAATTCACAAGCACCCTGCTGGCTCCTGACATAGAGAGTTGTCCTTCCCTCACAGCAGACTCCAAATTTTTATGAAGGATATTCACTTTCATGGCAACACGCTTCAAATCAACAGGGGTCCAGTCCTTGGTTGCTATCTGGGCAGTAACAAGCTTCAAATCTCTCAAGAAGGAACGTCCATTCTGATAGGTATGGTCTAAATCTTCTTCCACAGTTAAAGCCATTTCAGACAGACTTTCTTGATAATATTCTTTTCGGGTGAAAGAAGGCATTGCAGCAAGTTCAACCATTCCTCCATACATCTTTGTTAGAAAGTTTTCATGGGATCTTTTACGAATTTGTAACAGCTTTACAGGAAACTCATCTTTTAAGTCCTCTACATCAGCTAGATCAACATCCTTGATTGCTATGAAGAATAGTCCCTTGAATAGTTTTTCATCACTCTTAACCAAGTTTACCCCATTTTGAAAGCGTTGAAACACGTTTTCTGTCTCCTTGTCAAGATGAAATTCCTGAGATGTAACATATCAGATTTCCAGTTAATCTCAAGTATCTACACTAGTTTAAAAGGTAACAAAGCCAAGTAAAACATGCAAATCAAAGCAGAAAATGAAGAGAAGATACATAATCACTTCCGGCCTACCTTTTTATTGAAGTTTGTTAGATTACTGATAGCTGCATTAAGGACAGAGAGAAGCATGTCCTCTTGCTCTGTCCTCTCAAAGCTCCCCAGTCCTTCAAAGTCCATAAGTACATAAAGGCATTTTGCATCCAATCGAATTGTCATCCATACCCCATCTGTACATATGCCCCCAGCTACATCGAGAAGAGATCCAGATAGATGATTTAATAGGTATGACTTACCATTACTTTGTAAATATGACTTCACATTAAGCTTAACAATGTTCTTGTACTGTTAAACAGATAATATACTTTGTGTCTTATTCCTGTGATTTCCTATATGCATTACTATTGTATCATTAATTAGGTTCATGAAGAATATCTTGAAGCTGGTGCCGAAGTCTTAATAACAACATCGTACCAGGTCTGTGCTTATGATATGCATTATTCATACATTCTTATATGTTTGTTCACTTTTTTTGCCTTCATCTTGGCACCTCTTCATTCATGTGATATTTATGGGGATTTGATTGTTTACAGGAAACAATTCATGGTAGCTAACAGGTCGCTCGGACAAAGCATAGGCTGGAAACATCAGTTGGAATAGCTATACTGCAGGTGCCAAATATGTCTAATTCCTTATATAATAACACCCCATTTGGCTTGTCTCCATGATGAAGCACATTTTCGTGTTTATCAATATGTATATATTGCTTGGCAGGTGCCAATGACAACAATAGGTGCATTGTTGATGGACAAATCTGGTAGACGACCACTTCTTATGGTATGAACTTAGGCTTTGATAAAAGGCTATTATAAGGATTTTCATTGCTTATTTACATGAATATTAAGAGAAAATTTTCTTTAGATTGCTACTGGAGGAATGAGCGTCAGTTGCTTTGTGGTTGGATTGTCCTTTTACATACTGGTAATTACACTTATCACATCTTTATATCCACCCATCTTTATTGTTGGGATTTATTTTCATTTAATTAAATTGTTCACTACAATTAGGATACTGGTATGCAGATGCAAATGAAGTAGTAATTCTCTTTTTAATCATTTTCATGCATGTAGTGTAGAATATCCACTAAAGAAAAAATAGATGAATAATGGCTTCTTTTTTGTTTTTCTGTACAGGCTTATATCGGAACATTTTCACTAGGCATGTGTGGAATTCTAGGGATTTTAATGTCTGAGGTTAGTCCTTGGTATAATTTATGAAAATGGATTGATAGTAATGAGTTAGTGATAACTAATTTTTTATAACAAAATGTAAAGATCAAGTCGATTTAGTAAAAACTAATTATTGTCCTAATTTAAATGCAATTTGTGAATACTTTTGGCAGAATTGGAGTAAAATATGTGATCATAATTTCTTAGAATCCAATGCACCTTCGTTGCTAACGATAAGTAGAGAATTGCATCAAAGTTGAGACAATCAAAGCGAAGAACATGAAGATGATTGCTGTCGATGGAGAGACAATTGCTCAAAAAGGAAGTTGCTCAAAATCGAAGTTAAGAAAAATAACTTCAAAGTAGCACTAGGGAATCATATGGATCACTTGAAGTTTGGTGGAGAGAAGGTGCTAATATTGTATATCAAGGGTTAACGGAATTCAGACACCCTTTTGTATTTTATCATTGTATTTCAAGGGTTAACGGAATTCAGACACCCTTTTGTATCTTATCTTATTTGATATTAATAAAATATTTGTGGACCCATTATTGGGCACAATATTTAAATCAAATTGTTGTTAATTTATAATATTAATTACCAGACCACTTCGATATCATAGATGATATGTAACTTCGTTGATATTTGGTTATTATGTAGTTTTAAAATTCATATTTTTCATTCTTTAAATTCGTATCGTCTCTAGAGAGACAATAAAAATTGAAATTAGTATTGTCTCCAGAGAGACAAAATGTTAGTATTCGGTATTGTCTCTAAGGAGACAATAATGATATTGTCTCTAGAGAGACGAAAATGATATTGTCTCTCAAGAGACAAAATATGTATCAATCATTATTGTCTCTTGAGAGACAATAATTAGAGACAATATTAGAGACACCCGCTTTGAGACAATAATAGAGACGATATGCAACTTTTTTATTGTCTCTATTTGAGACAATTTAGTCAAATTTTGTCTCTATTAATATTTTGCTTATGGTTAAGTTCAAGTAATACTATTACATAACTAGAATTAGACCACATCTTTGGTTTTTATCATAACCCTTTTATTTTTAATAAGACATTACAGCGGCCTCAGCATCTCAAATGGGCTGAGGAAGCAGACGACAAAAGACACACAAATGAGGAGGAAATAAAGCCGCTGTGACTGCAAAGTTTTGGTCATTTTCAGTCCTAACAGCAAACTAAACTATGTAGAGATGCAATATTGCACTCTCCTCTTAAATCTGCGTAGAAAAAACTGTCAAGAAGACATAACATAACATACGTAAAGAACAAACACATACACGGAGACAGACACATTGACAGTCGAGGATTATCATTGAGTATTTGTTGGCTTCCTCCTCTTCTTTGGGATCTATGGGATGAGCTTTCATATACTCGTCCCACTGAGTTCTGAGTTTTTCTTCCGACCATCCTTCAATGTTGTAGCCTTCTTTTTTGAGAACATCCTTGATCCTTCCTAAGGCTAATTCCCTCAAATTGTCCGTAGCCTTCAACGTGGCATCTGCAACATGATTTTTAATGTTGTCGCTAGCTCCCTGGAATCTCTTGACGAACTCAGTGATATTGTTCCAAAACTTGGTGAGAAATGTTGCAATAGCATTGGAGATGTCTTTTACTGCTTTAACAGCACTATTCCAAAGATCTTCGACCTCAGTCATGACCCACTTTGCAAGGGACTCTACGCTTGAAACAACGACGCTCCATATCCTCTCGGCTTCTTCAGCTATAGTCGTCGTAAAGAAAGTACTAAGATCAGTGAAAATATTACCAGCTCTATATGGTACTGGGTTCACGGCATTAGTGGCATATAGTCTCACATCCAGATCAGCATTGCGTCTCTCTCTGCTTTCTCCGTGCTCTACAATCAGCCCAAAATAAGAAAACAAAGCTTGATCATGTAAAGTCACTCTCCGGGAAAACTGAATCGATCGCGAAGGTCGCGAAGCCACCATCGATTTCGTCTCCATGCCTCCAAAATACACACGCTCGGGCAATAAAAAAACGCTATTTCCACCGCACAGCTTGGAAGTCGAGTGATAATTTCAGGGCGACATGTCTCCAATATATAGATCACAACATGCCTGATTAAGAAATAATAATCCGCCTCTTAAATAAATTTAGGCAGATAATTAAAATTAATCTTGACCAAACTAAACTCAAACATTAAGTTGTTTTCAGACTCTTTACCATATCAATTTTTCAGACTCTTTACCATATCAACTCTCCTACTGATATGACAATGGCAAGTGGCATCATTTTGAGGCCAACCACCTTTTTTTAAAAACAAATATATTCCTTTAGGCTTTAATATATTAACGACCAACAACTAATGTTAATGTAAAGTCAAATACTCACGTAGATTAAACAGTAAAAATTTATTAAAATAAACAAAGGTCCACATACAAAAGGAATCATTGCCACAAATTGTGGGAATGGCTCTTACATATGGACAAAATTAGAAGATGTGTAAGTATTTATGACTAAATTAATGATTTCATGTGTAAGTTGACATTATTAAAAGGAATTATTAGCACCATGTTTGCGAATGACTCATATTTGTAGTGAAGACCACATTAAGTATGTGACGAAGTCAATGATTTTATATGTAATTTGAAATTAAAATAATAAAATTATCATTTTAAGTTGACAAAATTAACAAGCTTATGAATGACATATATACTACCGAAGCAAGTGTAAAGTTTTTATATATAGAAATGATAAATGTAAATGTTTATTAAATTCTCGCCAAGTGTTTAACTAAATGAATGAGCGACATGTCACCTCATGGAGTATAATAATTGTAGCTTATAGAGAACATGAGCAACCTCTTAAAGCCCTGCTAATGTTTTACCAAATATAACCTGTCAGGTGTACAACATGAACAATTTACCTTTGCTATTATACATTGTCATAGAGATTCAAACAAATTTGAAAAGAGTGACAATTTTGTATTGATCATTACGAGACTGCATAATACATAACATTGATCAAAAGCACGACAAGTAAGTTTCATAAAAAAATGTTATGAAAATTAAATAAAGCAACGAAGGACACTTGTGAATGTCAATACACAAAAAAATAGTACAAGACTTGTGAAATCCAGGTTCTAATGAAAATCCATAGCCTTCCTAGAATTTGGCGGCCCAAAATGTTAATAGAAGATTGATATACCCAACATGTATTCCCATGGTTAGAAGGAATACATTGTGCTTCTTGTTGTTTGTCCATGAAATCTTTATGAAAGCCACGAGTGCCTCTAGCAAAATTGTAGCTTAATAATCACAAACACAAATAAATATGGTGTATGTGAATAGGGAGATTATTCAATCTAGTTCAGCAACAAATAAAGAAAATAAATTCCCAATTCTAATCTTTGTAACAACAAAAAAATTGTTTTCTGGACTTTTTGAAGGCCCACCTTAGTATACATCATACATCCATGTTTTTCTATGTTGTAATAGCTGGGAAAATAATTGCACATTGGTTAGCTTCAGAGGACATGATACATCCTATTTCATGCTCGTAGTTTATCCGGAGAGGAGATCAAGCCTTAAAATAAGTACAGTCATTCAATGGTACAAATGCCAACTCTCCTTTTTGGCCATGTCTATGAAGTTTCTTGGAAACTCCTATAGTTCAAACCCATCCGTAAGATTATGAATTAATTTCATTCCTAGATCGAAGCCACCACATTTGAACCAAGCTATTTGCAATTAACACACACTCTTCTCATCATCAAAGCTTCTCCTATTTCAGGTTCTTCAACATGAGATGATGATTCTACACTCTCTTCTTCATTAGCACGCACCAACCGCTTTCTTGCATCATTCATTCAATTCGCCACTTTCTTGAGGATTATTTGGGAGTTCATATGACCTATGTCCAAAAACATTATTGCACTTAAAGCACCTTCCTTTAAATTATCATCTTCCTCTTCCAAAGTTACCTATTCCTTTATATAAGGATAACCTCCTCTTGAGTAGCCACCTCATGAAGTATTTTGTACTTGTGAGCTTCTTGCATATTCTTCTAGATTTTTTTTTCTGTTGTCCTCTAATTTTTTGCTTCCCTCTACCTCTAAAACCTCTATGTATACCTCCGGTATGCTACATTTTCCTCCTACTTATTTTGTCTTCTTCCTTTAGAGCTAATTGATAACACTCTTCTATTGTCTCGGGGCTTACTAGGTTGAGTTCATCTTGAGTGTTGTACCTTAACCCATTAAGATACATGGTTATATTCTCCATATCCTCTTCCACATATCCTAATTTGATTGTTAACTACTAAAATTCTTCTGTATACTCTGACACTCATTTCTTTTTATTTCAAAATTTGTAACTTGTTAAACAAGTTAGTCTGATAATCTCGAGGTAGAGATTTTCCATAAAGTTTTTCTACCATCCACTCCCATGAATTAATTATCCTTTTATCTTGTATGAAATCCCACCAAAGTGTTGCACATCCTTTTAGTATTTTACAAGAAAATTTCACCTTATTTTCTTAAGAACATTTTCATACTCAAAATATTTGTCTAACTCTGCAATCCATTCAATGAGTTCTTCTCCATCAAGACTATCTACATAAGTATGAATCTCCACTTTTGGTTTGGATCCTTTCCCCATTATCACTTTTAACAACCTATCTACTTGTCCCTCTCCCTTCTCTTCAACTTCTTGTTGAGCTGGAGTAGCTTGTGGTTCTTCCTCTCTATCACTGACACTCTTGTGATTTCTCCTCTTATCTGATTTGCATCCACTGCTACGGTTTTGACATTAAAACATAACCTCATATTTCTAATTTCCTCGAGAATAGGATCTCCTATCTGAACACCTGCTCTAGGTACTCTTCTTGGTGGCATTTTGGCTTCTCAATGCAACTCGCTAATCAACAAATCATTTTTTCTCTTTCCTTCAAAGAATCTTGGCCTTCTTTCAAGTCACCCATGATGTCAAACCTTATTGATACCACCTAATGTAAAAAAACACTCAACACCCTTGTCTATAACAAATTAGACTCTTAATATTCATCTCTTCCAATTAGTAATACATTAATTCATGATTAGGGTTGGTTAGCTTTAATTCTAGTTAACCTAAAAATGGTGTTTAGCTTAAGAAAGCTACCTCTAAGGTTCAAAACTCTAAGAATCCTCCAAAAGTGTATATTCATGCATTCACACCTCTCTTTTAATGGGATACAAAAGAAAATTGGATAAATATGTTCTTTCCCCTTCTTACGTGTCTCCTCTATCTTTTAGCCTTGATTTCATACAAACCTTATTTTTTTGACAAACTCAGAAATAATAAAAGGAACGTAAACACCTTTCTAAACTCCCTTTAGTGAGTTTCAACTCTCCACTAAATTTTTACAGCTAAAACTTAGGTTTTACCCCTTTAACTCACCTATCACCATTCCAATTAGGTCTCTTAGCTCTATTTTTATGATTTTTATTGAAAATGAGATCCCTCACATGCCAAAATACAAAAACCAAACTTGAAATAATGGAGCACCAGGTTAGAAAAATCTATAGTCCCAGTCTCAAAACTTAAAGAACACTTCTCACTCCTTCTAGATTAATTTCTTGCTTAAACCCTAGGAAGGGTTTGATAGACCCAAGAGGAAGGAATTTAAATTTTATTGCACCAAATTATGTCTCAAAGGATCTAATAATAATTGTAAGTTCTGTATGATCATTAGTCAAATATAGAAACAAGTTTCAAATCAAATACTTTCTCATTGTGCTTGAAAATGTGAATTCATTAGTCCATGATTGAGTGATTTCCATACACAAGCTTGTACAATTATATTTAGCTGAAAATACTTATCGAGCCCAGTCTCAATAGATCAGAAAAAACACAAATAATAATGATAACCTCCTTAAATATTTTTCCATACACAAGTTTTAGTATCCAAATATTGAATATTTTGTCTAGTTTCAAACCTAAGTACTCAAACTTTGTTACACAATATTCAAAGCCTTCATGTACATTGTTTCAGGAAAAGAAATATTGTCTACACATAAAAAATATCTTCTTCTTCTCTTCCTCCTTGCTTGCCTCAAATTATATTCCTTCCCTAACTACATTCCTATGTAGTTACACACCTAACTAGACTTAAGTATACTTAATAGTCCAAGTTAACATGTTTGACTAAAATGTTAGGGTAGAGTTACATATCACGAACACCCATATGATGTTTTATGCCCTTAATGTATGACTTAAAAGTTGTATATGGACCCCTAAACCAACCTATACCAACAACAAGAACCACTATGACTAAAATTTCCAAAAATAAGGAGGTTTTACAAGGAAGAAATACAAATTTGTTTTTGGAGGGAAAACTCAATTTGAACTCAAATTTGAAATCTAAGACTTCCTACACATTCAATCCTACACTAAATGCTTATAAACATGTAGATAAGTACAAAATTATTATTTTTAATGCTCCTAGATGATGCTCCTTCATCAATCATGTAGGTTGTGTATGACTTGATGTATTTGGTCACATCATGTAAGAGATTTGGCCAATAGAAATAGTTTTGCAAGACTGCCACTATTTATATACTTTAAAGTGGCATGTAACCTAACTATATTGAACCTCCCAAATCAATTTCAGGAACTCCCCTATAGGAACACAAATGTTTCTCATGTGGCACAAAACCCCTTCCTATAAATGATAGTCTAAAATATTATTTCTATCCCTTAACCTTTGATATATGCCATAAAATTTAGGGTCATGTTCATAAATTTGAGGCCACTTTGATGTCTCATGCCCACATGAGTCAAGGATTTTGTTAGGGATATACTTAAGGATAAAATTAAATAATCGATAACTCAATTGGTGCTCCCCTTCTTGTGTAGGATGTTGAGAGATGGAACTACCATAGATAGGTGGACCTCTTTTAGCGATGATCATTTTAAAAATTTCCTTGGGTTTGCATGGATTGTAAAGGATTTTGATCTATGTGGATGATAGTCTCTTTTTATAGAATACAATACTTTCATAGTTTGTAAGATTTCAAAATGGCGTACAAATCCTTGTCATATAGTGGGTACCTGTGCACTTGTGTCAAATAAGGTCTCATTATAGTATGCCACCAAATTCCCTTGTTAGTGAGATTGTGTTGTGTGCATATTCCGAAGCATTTGTTTCTATCTCGAATGAATGTTGTATATATGTTAATACTAGGACTAGTGTTGAGTGTTTTCTTTCACTCATCCATGAAAATGCCTTACATTGTGCCTTTTTTCATTAAAAAATTATTTTTTCCTCTGTGTCTCACCTTATTCAAAGGCCATGCAAAGTGAGAAAAACAAGTATAAAATTGAGATAAAATATGGATATGCCCAAAAACTTCAGATTTCGGTGATGTAATTTGGTGTTGGCTAGTCTCAAATGACTTGGATTTTTTTTGGGTCCACATCCATGTTTTCCTTATCAATGATGTATCCAAAGTAGTGGATACTCTCGATGCCAAAGGAACACTTCTCTTGTTGGCATAGATTTTATGCTGACACAAGGTCTGAAGAACCTACTAGAAATGTTGAACATGCTCCTCCCATGTCTTACTAAAGACAAGAATGTCATCTAGATACACAACCACAAATCAATTAATTAATAATCACAAGATATCATGCACCGTCCTCATGATTGTTTTAAGTGCATTTGTGAATCACAAAAAACACAATAAAATCTCCAATAATTAAAATTACTCTATTGAGTTTCAATTTTGTATGAGGATACACATTTATAGGAGAGGGTATCTTATTATCGAGGAGTCATATTCTAACTCATATAACCACAAATATCCTATATGAGTGTATTGTTATACCAATGCACTAATATTACAAACTAATATAGGTGTCTATGGTACACCTATAACAATATTCATAATAGGGAGGAAAAATCTAGATGAATTTGGATTTTGCAACCATTTTGATTAAGGGAGATATGGAAAAGTTGCTTCTAGCAAAAAAGATGAGATATACGGTGTAAATGTTAGGAGATCCAAGAGCTAACATATTTTACAAAGATAGCGGGAATATGAATTATTTATAACACCCAAAGATGAGGATGAAATTCCTATCTTCATAGGACAAAGCATTCCTTTCCTGATTGAATATTGACCATGAAGAGGCATGGAGAAATCTTGACTTGTAAGAGGACAACCCCGAATTGCAGATGATGCAGGGAAACGAAGAAGACAAAATGATTCTTGATGAATTCCAAACTAAAAAATCTACCATTACATTTGTTCATGAAGAATAGGTTTTCTCATTCTCATTCGAAGATGAAGGTTCTCTTGATCATGTCATCCATGGAGAAGAAAGGCCAATTTGTGACGAGCCTTTAAAAAATTTGAAAGAGGAATCTGTACAAGAAATGTTGAGAGTTGGAAAAGAAAAAAAAGATCCTCAACTATAGCCTTGAACTTCTAATGTAAGCCATGGGATTGCAAGATAGGTATGAATCTAATTCTAACTTCTTAATTGATTTCAAAAATTGTCATGATAAAACAAATCAAGATTAGAAATCAAATTTCTCTCATGAAACAAGGATTCATGGATATAATGATGAAAGTGAAGTTTTCTCTTTTCTATTAGAAGAGGAAGATTCCCTCTATGATGAAAAGGATGAAAAAAATTTCTTTGAGCCATTTGAGGATGACGCCTCCCATAATGAATAAGAAATGAAATGCAATGAAATTTGGGATAATGAATCAATTCCTCCGAATTGTTTCCTGGAATTTCAAAATGAAGATTATTCAAATGAATGTAAAGGTGATATTTTAGTAGTTTCAAAGGATTGTGTGAAAGAAATCTTGAAAGTTGTAGAAGGTATAGAAGATCCTCAGCTAAGTCTTGAACTCTTAATTCAAGCCATGGATATGCAAGACAAATATGAGACCAATTATGGTTTTTAGTTGATATGCAAATGTTTCATGATGAGATAGATCAAAAGGATGAAATTAATAATCCTCTTGAAACATCCATTGATACACATGAATGTGGAGATGAAATTTTCTCCTTCCCTTTCAGAGAAGAATATTATATACAAGATGAATTAAAATAAAATGATATGTTTAAATCTCCCATAAATAGTGTCATGTATGAAGATAATGTCTCTATCATGGAGGATCTCATCGCATCCCATGAAATCCTTGATGAGACAATGTATGAGAAAGGATAATGTATTGATCAACCAAGAAGTCAACAAGAGGCCATTAATGATATGGAACAATTCAAAATGTCTATCAAGAATCATCCCATAGGGGTAATGACCATGGAACACCAGACAAGTGAAGATCAAATGCCCAAGAATGAGACTAATGATAAATGTGATGAGGTTGATATAATTGAGAACCATATGTATGAAAATCATGGGATGAAAGATAAAAATTATTAGTGTGGTCAAACACATAATAGGAGTTCCCAGCACTAGAAATTCCAAAACAATTGAGGAGGGGTTCTTATTTCATCGCACCAGTGAATGGCTTTTCAGAACATCATCATTTGAAGTTGCCCATGTCCATGTAACATGTTCCAAGATGAAGCAATGCATAGAAAGTGGGTTTTCCCCCACATGTTTTTGGCCTGATGAATTATAACCTAAGTATTGAAGGTGCATAATTATGGCGCACACAGACATAAGGCATGGAGGTGTGTACGGAAGTGTAATGGAAAAGGGCGCGCCCAAGAAAGTATGATATCAGGAATTAGCCATTTTTCAATATGAAGATAAAAATAGATGTTGAGTGTGGAACATGCATCAACATGAAGACTTGGAAGCAAAGAAAAAAGGTCATTTTAGACAAGTGGAAGATCAAGAGACATGCACGGTTTTGAGTTGTTAATAGGATTAGAAGTGTAGTTATTATTAGATAATCTATTATTAGTGAAGCTTGCATTCTTTTGTATTTTTCTGTAGTAGCACATGGCTATTCTTGGCATGCAGCCTATTTTGAGGATGCATAAGTGAAGGGCAAGTCCCCATCAACATAGACTATATATATATAGTGGAAGATCATATATATATATATATATATATATATATGTATGTATGTATGTATGTATGTATGTATGTATGTATGTATGTATGATATATGTATGTATGTATATATATATATATGTATGTATGTATGTATATATGTATGTATGTATGTATGTATTTGCATGGTTTACTAGAGAGTGTAAAATCCTATGAATGTTTTGTAAGGTTATGTTGTTGGTTATGAGCACGCATGACCTATGATGAAACACTTATGTATGTATTCAACTTATGTGGTTTACAATTATTAATATAATGAATATTTTTGTTGGATATTGGTTGTTGACATATCTATGACTGGATCTTGTATGGTAAATATGATCTTGATTCTTGTTTAGTAATTCTTGCATATGGTTGTGCTCTAGATCTAGTTCATGTTATCATTTACTTTTGAATGGTTATTATGGATATGGAATACATGTCTTCTCATGATAATACCCTGACAAAGCTGCTATAAAAGAGGGACCTGGTACCTTTGTGTGCTTTAGGTGAGCGCTCAAGTCTACCTAAGTGATGTGCCAACGTGCCTTGGGATGTTTGGTGAAATAAAATACTACATTTTGGTTTCGTTTTGGAACCTCTTTCGAGTTGTTGCAAGGATGTTGCATGATGAAAATGTATTGATCGACTTTGGAAAACATTGAGATCTGGGTAGAAAATTTAGAGGAAGAATTTACTTATAGATACAATACTGGACCTGAGTTTCATGCATGCACACGTGTGGGTTGAAGAAAATTTGTATCATGAGCTCTATGAGACGATTCTTTTATTGTTTTTCTATAGAGTTGTATGATTAGCTGGTAGCATATACATCGAAGATAAATTGGAGGTATATAATAATGGTGTGGACACAGAAGATTCCCAGGCTCTGCATAATGCTGATTTAGCTTGGACACATGTTGTAGATCATTGGTGGAGGGGTTTTTTGCATATTTACATGTTGGAGTACGTTGTTTTGAATTATTATTATCTAGAGGTTGCTGTGGAGTTCTAGTTCTTACGTGAACCCAAAGGATCTTATTTGCATGCTATCCCTTTAGCTATTAAGATCTTAATGGTAACTTTGGATTTGGAAGAATGACACATGACTAGCTAAATCTCTACCATGCACGAGGGTAGGAGTAGGTGTGGTGAAATATGGAAGATCTTATGACAGAGAAGGAAAGAGAAGAAAATGACTCAAGTATAATGAAGCACGGGAGAGGGAATTGGAAACGAAGCACGAAGTTGATGAGCATATGGAGTTATGGAGACAGGTGATACATGAAGGATTCAAGGTTCATGCAGAGGACGTGGAACTTGAGCATCCAGTAATCCCCCATTTAGGAAAGTGCGAAAGAGAATACACCTCGGCTTCTGATGAGAGCGCATCAGAAGAAGAAAGAGTAAGGGCCATAGGCATGCATCTGATCCCACTTGGAGAGCTTTCCCTTACACCACATGTTCCAGTTTCTGAAATAGTCATTGAGAATCATGGTAGTAGTGGTGATAGAGTAACAACAGGTAGATATCATTTTCCTTTGGATACAAAAGTACAATAAGCAACACATGCAACAACATATTTATTTTTGGAGGACCTGATTAGAGGCATACTTTCTAGTGCATCATTAGGACAGAGTGTGGGCACATAGAATCTTGGGCACACATCTAGAAGTAAAACAACTTCACAAACCGTGGGAGTTCAATTTAGTATGAAATTTAGAACATAGAGTAGCTCATCCTCTGGTCCATTTCCCGCTACAGGGGGAGGATCAGGAGGTTTGGGATCTAGTGGATTTGGTGGTTCTGTAGGTGAAGGGAATATTAGAGGTAATACAGGTTCTAGATCTGGTGGGCACGGTCCGCACCAACCCTAACAAGTTTATTATGAGATGTTTCTTTACTTAACACAATATAGAGGCATTGAGGATACCATAGAACATGTACACAAGTGTGAGATACTATGGCACGCTAAGGGAATTATAACTCCAGAGCGTAAGGAAATTTAGTTTGCTACAAATTTGCAAGGGCATGTGCATAGCTGGTATAGTAAGTATGATCTCGAACTAGACTTGTGTATACTACAATACACTACATGATGATTTATGAGTTGAGTTCCATATACCTAAGTTTGACCAGAAAAACATTAATGTGGTGAAGGACATTAAGCAAAGCATGGTTGAGAGTGTAAGGGAGTATGATGCGCACTTTAAAACTTTGTTATCCAAGTTGTTTTATGATATTCACCCTAGCCAACATGCTTAGTGGTTTCTTGGGGGATTTATCACACCTTTTAGAAGGGGGATTTCTCATAAGACATTCATAGATCCGTGTGAGGCTTTGGAAGGAGCTTTGCGCACTGTGGAAGTTGGAAGCGTAAATACTAGAGTAAGCCCATTCTTGGAAGCACAAATTGCAGCCATGTCAAAGCAGTTGGAGAAGTTATCAACCAATTTAACTCATGAGACACGCATTGGTATTTGGTGTATAGATTGTGAGGTTGAAGGACATAATAAGGATAACTACCCTCATAAATCGATGCGTGCCATGTTACAGGATTGTGAGATCTATCACTTGGATCATGATTCAAACAGATTCCCTTTGCTACAACGTGTGATTCGAAAGAATGTGTCTCGTTACTATAAGATTTGTAAATCCCATACCCATGATATGGAGAATAGTAGATTGATTTATCATATTCATGATGTTATTGATACTGGTGTGCGCCAGACCAGTGTTGCAAATAATTCTAAGGACCAGGGTGAGAATCATAGTCATAATGAAGGGCACTCGATGGAGGTGTCGAGGTTGAGGTTACCATGGAGGATATAGAGAATTTGAGTTCGCAACAATGGAAGAAGTGACTTCCCTCATGGAACTGTTATATTGTGGATCCCTTAATCATTATAGGTGTGATTGCCCTTAGAACATTATTTTCTCATGGTGTAGAAAAAATCACAAGTTTGAAGAGTTCCCTGATTTGTATGAGCATATGAGTAAGAAACACAAGGAAGATAAAGGCACAGGGATGATAAAGGTCCAGCGCATCATAGAATATCTAGTGTATGTGGAAGTTAGCGCATGATCCTGAAGTCATACTTGTTTTAGTGACTACACTCGTTGAGGCTGCGCACTCTCATGAGACTCCAAAGAAAAATCTTGTTATTACAAAACATGAAGTATTAAAAGTAAAGTATCTAGATCCTGGTCATTAGAAGGAGATGTATCAAGAGAATATGAAGGTTATTAGGAATGTATAGGGTGAGATACAATGCTTAAAGGAGCAGTCACTTAAGCTAGAGCAGTTTAAGGTAGTTGAGATTCCTCAAAAGGATTTTGATGACTTAAAGGAGGTCTGTAAGATGTTGTGCTATGAAAATATCATTTCTTTGTTAGGGGAATGGTTGCGGGAGAAGGTACCACATGCTGGAGTTGAGTTTGAGAGACAAATATTGCATGTGAACTTGCCTCCTCATATTCTTGAGTATGATAAAGAGATCACATTGAATGCAATTGTTGATGGATGTCTATTGAGTAATATATTGATTAATATAGGCACGAAAGTAAATGTACTCACTTTGGATGCATGGAATCAGATGGGGAGACCACCATTACAACCATTTTCAAATGTGTTTTTTATGGCAAACAAGACCAAATCCATGCCCATTGGAGTTTTGAGGAATGATAATATTACCGTACAAGGGGCTAAGTTTACTAGGGACTTTGAGGTCTTAGCACTTGTAGAAGCAGACAATTTTCCAGCATTTCTTAGGCACCCTTGGTGTTATGTGAATAATGTTGACCTGCACTTTAACAAATGATATATCAGTTTTGAGAACAAGGAGGAGAATGTGATTATTCTTTTGATAGATGGGAAGGTTACACCCTATGTTGAACCTTTGAGTGAAGAGGATTTGAATAGAATATATGTGTGCACGATTAGAGATCCTAAGTTTCTCGAGCCATCTAAGGAGGTTGTTGTTCAATGGGATGATGATCATTCTATGAATTATACTATAATTATTTCATGTTATAACTGGGCACATGGAACGTATGAAATGCTAGGGAATAGAATTAAGAAACAAAGTATGGGATTACTCGCGTCATTAGAGGGGCTCTTGATTTTTTAGAAGGCATGGTTAGGTATTTGGGCATTAACTAGATACCTCATTTAAGAAAATGGTATACTTTAGTGAAGGAAATCCTAATGTATTTCTACACGCTATGGAAGCTCAGTAGAAATACCAAGTGGAAAGGATAAATATGCTAGTTTATACCTTACACATGATATACAACAATGTGATGGTGGAATACACACAGAGATAACCTTTTGGAGTGGCAGTGAGCTTTTACGGGAACTTGAAGTGAGAATCGCTCTCTACTAGGTTTCTTAAGAACAATGCACCCTCTAAGATATGTGAATTCCATGGGAAGGATTCTAATTTGCACCACGTTCATAAATGTGAGAGACTCTTGACAGAGGGGTAGGAGGAATTTTTGCCATCACTCTGGGTACATAAGTTCTACGTCACTCTAAGTGGTTGTACGTGCACATGGTATGTTCATGCAGAATTAACAAGAGTCACAGTTGATTGGAAGGATATGACCTCATGTGTGATCCACACTTTTGATTATATTTCTGCTAAACTTCCAGACAATGAAGAACTACATATTATCAAGTGTTTTATGATGGGGGATAGTGTAAAATATGAGGAAATATCATTAGATATGTTTATAGAGTCAGATTTAGAGGTGCACTTTAAAGAACCAGAAACAGATGAGGAGCAGTTGGGGTGCGCTTTGTTAGAAAAATAGAAGGGTAAGTTGGTCTATATAATTGATGGTGAAGAAGTATAGAATATGGATGTTGATCACACTATAGGTACGCATGAAGTCTTGGATAGAGTTGATGAGAAGGCACGCCTTATCATGAGCCTATGAGAACAAATAACGTTAACATTGGGAGAATTGAAGAACCTAAGGAGGCCATTATTGGTGATCATTGGTCTGAAAAGGAGGTTTCTAATATTATTGAGCTATTGTGTGACTTATAAGATCTATTTTCACATGGATACCATGAGTTAAAAGGAGTGCAACCCTATTTCGATGAGATGAGGATCAAGCTAAAAGAAGGTGCGTGCCCAGTTAGGAAGAGGCCTTATAGGATGAATCCTAATTTGTATATCAAGGTAAAGGAAGAGATTAATAAGATTTTGAAATATGAAATCATTGAGCCCATTGAGGAATTAGATTGGGTGAGTCCTATGGTGATCAACATAAAGAAAGATAGTAGGATAAGGATTTGTGTGGACAACAGAGAGTTGAATGCTTCTTGTGTCATAGATCCTTTTCCCACACCTTTTACTCATGAGATCTTGGAATGTGTTTGCAGGGCGTGAGATCTACTCCTTTACTGATGGATTCTATGGTTATCATCAAGTATGCATCGCAAAAGAAGACCAAAAAATATAACTTTCACTACTGAATAGGGAATTTTTGCATATACAGTTATTCCCTTTGGGTTGAAGAATGCACTTGTAGTCTTTTCACGCATTGTGGTACAGGCTTTTGAAGATGTTATACACAAGTTTTAACATGTTTATCTAGATGATTGGACTATATATGGGATGGTAAAATATCATTGTGACAATTTGAGGCTCATGTTTGAGTGTTGTAGGTAGTTAAACATCTCCTTGAATATCAAGAAGTGTATTTTTTCTACACTTTTTGGGACATATTATTTGCAAGGAAGGTTTATTGGTAGCTCCTACTAAGATTGTAGTTATTATAGGCTTGGAGGATCCTACTAATCAAAATGAGGATCATATTCTTAGGACATACAGGGTATTACAGAAAGTTCATTAAGGGATATGCTAGGATCGTCACACCCTTAGAGGAGTTATTAATGAGTAAAAGATAATTTTCATTGGAATAAAGTGCAGTAGAAAAAGTTTGATACATTGAAGGAAAGGCTCACTTCTGCACCCATTTTGCACTTTTCTTCTTGGGATAAGTCATTTCATGTACATGTGGATAGTTCTGGCATGGGCATTAGAGAAGTGTTAGCCTAGCCTAGTGAAGTTATTGTTGATCATCATATTTGTTTTGCAAGTAGGAAGTTGACCCCAGATGAACATAATTACAAAAATATAGAGTGCGAAGCATTATCTATGATTTATGCGCTACATAAGTTTAGGCAATACTTTCTCACAAATCCTTTCATATTTTATACAGATCACATGACATTGAAGTAATTGGTAAATAATCCCATTCTACAGGGGAACATATGCCATTGGATTATGTTGTTTCAAGAATTTTATTTTAAAGTAGTGGTAAAGTTGGAAAAATAATTTTGGACTAGATCATTTATCAAGGATTAACTCAGGTGAGGATACAATGTTGGATGTAAAACAATTCAGATTGAACTATGTGCCCTCTCACTTAGAATACATTGTTGTATTTTTACATACTAGTGTGGAACCTGAAGGGATGAAGAGCTTAGAAAAGAGACAACTTTGTTATACCGCTCCATATATGTTGATCAATGGAGACTTATACAAGTTAGGCCGGGATGAGGTTTACGCCGATGTGTACTTGAGCATGAAAGTGAAGATATAATGGAGGAATCTCATGGGGGAATTACATGTGGAAATTATGCGGGGAGATGCTACTGCATGCAATATTTTATTGGCTAGCTTGTGGTGGTAAAAATATACAAGGATTGTAAATAATATGCCAAGGCGTGTGATCATTGCAGCGCCTTGGGAAGCATGGGCATAGAGATGAAATGAATTTGAGGCATATTATGAGTGTAAAACCTTTTGAAAAATGGGTAATTGACTTTTTGGGTCCTATTTCCCCACTCATGCACATGATTGGATCACGCTACATTATAACATGCACTGATTATCTTACAAGGTGGGTGGAAGCAGTGCTTACTATAAAAGATTGCATGACAACTACATAAACAAGGTTATTGTAGGAGAAAATTATCAGTAGATATGGATGTCTGTTGAGTCTGACATGTGATAGGGGCACACACTTTTTGAATGAGATTATCAAGATATTATTAGTCAAGTTTATGGTGGCACGTCACAAGATAACCCCTATCATCCACAAGACAAATGGAATGCTAATGCTTTCAATGATATATTGGGACATACATTGACAAATATTTGTGATGTTAGAAAGAAGGATTTGGATGACAAAGTATCTGTTATAATTTGGGCATACAGAATAACTTACAAAATATTGAACAAAGCCACACCTTTTCAATTGGTGTTTGGATCAGAGATTGTTTTTCCTGTAGAATTCATGTTACCCTCCTTGCGTATTATGCTCGTAGGAATATTGGATGATGAGCAAGCACTTGAAGAGTGTATATATAAAATAATATAGTTGGATGAATGACGCACAATTTCTCAAGAGAGTCGAAGATAAAAAAAGGCAGGCATAAGGAATGGCATGATAGGCATATTAAGGATAAGAAGATTAAAGTTGGACATATGGTTCTTTTGTCTCGATTTAAATTTTTGTTCCATCTCGAGAAATTGAAGGTGTATTGGTTGAGACTATCTATTCGACTTACATACTTGATTAAGGTGCTTTCCATTAGAGGTGCCTGGATAGGACACATTTGTCTAGTTACTTCAATGCGGATAGGTGAAGCCCTACTATAAATAAGTATTCTTGGTGTAGACACCTATAATTTAGCCTAAACAATTTAAATACTTAAATTGTGCTAATTATCCCCTTTCCCACAAATTGATGACATATCGTCAATAGTGCTCATCTCCTCTTCTATCCTCGTTAATTAATTACATTATGCTAATTAATTAAGTCGTTTATCCAACAAATACCCTAATTAATGACCTTTAATTAGTTCTTCAATCTATCTAGACTAATTAATTATTATTAATTAATTAGCTTCCCCTTTCATTAAATTAATAAATCATTATTTGTTTGATTTAATTCCCTTCTATGGTCCAAATCATGCTAATATTCCTCTAAAAAGCTTGTAAAGGTTTGCACATCTATTAATTAATCATCTTGATTAATTAATAAACCCTCTTTATCCACATGAGTCACTAGAAGACAAATTAAACTCTCCTAAAGTTAATTAAACCCTTTATAAACCCCCTTATCCACAGCTAACCCAACATCTCTATTATCCCACATGCAAAGGGATGTAGAGATTCCTTTATCCATTGGGTTATATAAAGAACCCTCCTCCTACCTTTACACCCACACCTGATTCTTGAGAAATGAAAGAAAGCATATAAGCAAATAAACTATAGGCCCTTTTGTCATCCTTGAGCATTCTACCATTAGAGGAGCTAAGCCTCATCCATTTGCATTTCAACAATCAAGCTTAGTGTTGTGAAGAGAAATGGAGTTAATCAAGAAAGGCCTAATAAGCCATGGCTTGATGAACCTCCATATGTGATCACTTTGGATCAAGAAACCACTAATCTCATTTTGATAGCTAAGAGATCTACATAGGTCTTGTTAATTTAGCTTTCTAAGAAGGGTAGAGTAATAATGTTAATATGTTAGCTTGAAGTTCATTTTCAAAGTCCTAATGAATCAATATTGATAATTGTTACTTGCTTAGCCCTTAACATGATGGTGTTTGGAATTTGATTTTAGCTTTGTTATAGAACTACTAGGTGTTAGTTCTACTTTCCTTAACTTAGCTAAACAAATACATGTGCACATATGGCATGCCTGTGGGACCGATCCTTTGTCCCTTAGCATTTTAGTTAAAATTATGTTGTTTTTGGCTAACTCCTTTCTATGTACATATTTATGGTGATTTTTATGAGTTTGATATACTTACATGTGTGAGATCTTATTGAGAGATTTCATTTTTGAGGAGTTATTGTCAATTTCAAACTAACATGCTAAAATTTGGAACATTTTTTACTTGATTGTCTCATTTGGCCGTATTTTGACATTATAACTAGGTAATTTTTTTCTTTGTAGGAGATGCGAAGTACATTGATCCATGCGACAGCACTGCTAACCCACGTGTGCAGCACCATATCCAACATGCATACACATTTCCATCGTATTGTACCTTCGTTGTAGTCAGAAAACATGTCACATAGCTAGTGCATGTGCCATTACCCTAGCACACACACCTCTCTGTCTATGCACACTCTCTTTGTTTTTACTACTAGTGCAAACATCTATATAGTGGCACATACGTCTTTTTGCCAACACACATACCCTGTCATATTTTCCTAGATTTCTAGTTTACCCTGTTGGCACACATGCCTAAAACTTGGTGCATACGCCCTTTTCTTAGCGCATACGCCTCTCGGGTAGCACAGGTAAAATGTGGATCTAAAAAATGTAGAGAGGTGCAAACACCTCTATCCTGGTGCACTTACGCTATCTGGTTTCCTAATTTGTTTTACACTATCAGCACACACGCCTTTACCTTAGCGCATACGCCTGCATCTTTGTGCATACACCTCTCGGGTAGCGCAAGTACACTGCAGTTCTAAAAAGCACAGAGGGATGCAACTGCCCTAACCCACACACACATGCCTAAACCTACACACAAGTGCCTCAGTCCAAAGTAGCATGCTTGTTTTAGATTTATCAAATTTTGTATGTTAAAGTGCTAACTTCTTTACAAGTTTTATCTAACTAATGCTTATTTCTGCAGGGTATATGTACATGCTTTTGCTAAAATAGATGGATCTTTGCATGTTTTTCTTGTAAAGAGTAAGATCACGTATGATCTTCCCTCAAATCCTTTGGGGTGACCTTGGGAATCAGAAACGATTCTTAGGTCTTTTTGATGCTTTAAAAATATTGAGAATATTTGAATTGAGTAAAAAATGAGTTAAATTGGTGTAGTTTGAATTAAGTGTTTTCCATTGGTATTATCTTGGTTTCCAAAACATCACATATGCTCTTTTATTGCGTCCTTGGACGATCTTGAGAATCAGAAATGAGGTTTATTCTCTTTGTGGAAAATTACTAACCCATTTTGCAGAACCAAACACATGCTTGTCAAAGAAAGATGGAATCGAAATAAAAACCAAACTACTAATAGAGTTTTGTGCAGGTTGCCAAAAGGTGTTCAAGAAAACCACATCAAATTAAACAAGATAAAAATAACATCATATTCATAACACTATATTTTTAGTTTCGAGATAAGGATACACCCCATCCGCTTAAAACTAGGACATAACCCCTTTGGCATAAGCCTTAAGCTACAACAATGGGGGTGGTCCTAGGAACCCCAAAGTAGTCCACACAAGAGGGAACCTTGTGGATGAAATGGGAAGTTCTTCACACAACCTACTTGACTAGTGTGTCCTTGTGAGTTAGCATTGCAAGTTTTCTGTATCGTGGCCCTGGTAAGAGTACATGATGGATGCATTTATTGCCCACTATACTTGAAGGGGGAAAGTCGAGATACTCCAAGAATTAGTTAGTGTGACTTTTCTTGGTAAATCATGCCACACTCTTAGACAACTTTGTAACACCTAGTTGAGAGAACCACCTAGGAAGATATTCTTTGGCTGGATCCCACTTTGACCATTTCAAAACAATGTTGAGTTGTGAACCATCATTCATCATGAAATGTGGAAAGCGTTACTTTTTATTTGTTTTTCACTTGCCCTAAGGCGAGGTGAAAATCTGCCAAAGTGAGGCCACCATTTTTCACCCCCAATTGATCTACTTCCTTTAATTTCTTTTGACACTTTGTTGATCAAAAGAAGAGTGACTACCTTTGCGTTATCAATTGAGTGTTTCTACCACTTTTTTGTCCGTTTACGCCCATCCATGTTTTGTGGCTGGAGTTGTTAAATGTCTAAAGTGTGTGGAGACATTTTTATATCATTGGTAGCCTTTATGATCTTGATACCCAAGTTAGGATCGTCATCATAGTTAGGCTTGTTTCATCACTTGGAACTTCCTCGGAAAGGTTATTTTGTTTGTATCGTGTCATTATAATCTTGATATTTACATCTTGTTTCTTGCAAACTTGACCTAAATATCTACATTGTAAGGTTACGCTATACACATTTTAACAATTCCTAGGTATACTATAAGCTTTTAGTTTGATTCCATTCTACCTCGATTTTGAAAAGTGATACGTGTTACCATTTTTGTGTGTTATATCAATATCATCTTGATATCAATACCTTAATTTCTCACAAAGTTTGGTTAACATATCTTGGTGACATTGTTGTGTCACTTACAATTATAACTAACACTTTTTGAGATATAGGTATTGATTGAATTCAGGCTTGTTTCTCGTATACCTTGATTGGAGGTCACTTAACTTCTTGTTATTACTTATGCCTTGTTCATTTATTTAAACTTGACATAAGTAGAGACATTTTGTTAATCGTATCATTGGTAGCCATGTATGATCTTGATACCCATGTCAGGATCATCATTATAGTTAGGCTTGGTTCTTCATCTTGAATCTCCTTGGAACGGTTATCTTGTTTGTATTGTGTCACTACAATCTTGATATTTACGTCTTGTTTCTTGTAAACTTGACCTAAATATCTACATTGTAAGGTTGCGTTATACACACTTTAATCATTCCTAGGTATACTTGATGCCCTAAGTTTGAGTCCAATTATTACCTCAATTTTGAAAAGTGGGTAGTTTTACCACTTGTGCGTGTTGCATCAATATCATCTCGATATCAATACCTTAATTTTTCATAAAGTTTGGTCAAACATATCTTGGTGACATTGTGTTTCACTTACAATTGTAACTAACACTTTTCGGAGTATAGGTCTTGATTGCATTGGGACTTGCTTCATTGTATACTTTGTTAGGAGGTCACATTAACTTATTTTTATTACTTGCACCTTGTTCATATCTTTGAACTTGACATAAGTAGTGACATCGGGTTAATCATTTTACAACACCAACTACCTTTTCAAAGAAAACCTAGGAAGTATTTCATTCGATTGATTGGTTCAAAGCATTACATTACTATTGAATTGCACTTTTTAGGCAATCTCTTTATCACATTGGTACTTTAACATTCATTATACTCATTCAATTCCTAACATTATTTTTACATTTCACATAGGTTTGATAGCAAATATTTGAACAAATTCACATATATGTTAGTGAAGTTGTTACACATCATGGCTCCTAAAACAAGATTAGGGCTCAAAAGGTAAACATTAGAAGAAAAAAAATGCAAAATTGGGAAACCTCCAATCAACATGGGTCAAATCCCTTTATCGGCCATGATTTAGGGCCTTTATTCTCCACAGAGAAAGAAGATGAAGAAATGATAGATCATAGCGGCGATGAGCTAGAATCACCACATGTAGAATTTGATTTCGATCCTACCTTACTAGATGAGTTCCTTTTTAGAAACAAGGATAGGGTGCTCACACATGTAGTAGATCTAAGAGCTAAAATGCCCACTGAACAAGATATGATCCCACCTACAAATGATGCTAACAACGAAGAGCAACCTCTTATTAATATGGAGGATATTTTGACGCATGGACATGCTTCTACCTCAAATTTGGGAAATGATAACGTAGTGGGACATAGGATACCCTTTATTAAAGTGTCGCGTAGGGTCGAATAGAGCATGAAAATGTTGAGGAACCTCCACAATATGAAGAAGAATAAGAACCTTTGGAAGAAGAAGTCATTATTTAGCAACAAATTTGTAACCTTAGTCAACAACTAGCCTTGTTAACCTCTCATGTACAAAAAGAGACAAACAAGAATGTACAAAATACAAAACCTAAGGTCAAAATTAGTGAGCTTCATAGAGAAAACCAAGGAGGGGACAATACAAAACATACAGAGTGTATATCCCTACTTCCCCTACTAAAGAACAATTACTCATGCAAGAAATGCAATCAATGAAAGTGACGCTTACAAGCCTTTAAGAGAGTAATGTGGGGAGTAGCATAAAATATCAATATGAAGAAATTTTCCCTCTTCCTTTTAAAAAAACTATGACACTTCAACCCTTCCCTAAGAAATTCAACATGTCGAAGTTTGAAAATATAGGGGAAGGGTGACCCACGAGATCATGTAAAGTATTTCTATATGGCATGTCAAGAGGTGTCCTATAGTGATAATTACCTCATATGACTCTTTCTAAAGAGTTTAGGAGGCCAAGCCTTGGAGTGGTTTACTCGTTTACCTCGGGGTCCATCTTTACATGGCTAGAATTGGCAGAGAGGTTTGTGCGACACTTCTCATACAATATCGAAAGTGATATCACCATGGTTGACTTGTGTGGCACAAAACAATGCCCTAACGAGACATTCGCCAGCTTCTTGCAATGCTGGAGAAGGATAGCCAGTCGCTTCCTTTGTGCATTCCCTGAAAAATAACTAGTAAGTATCTTTGTGCCCAACCTAAATCCTGATATCACTTTCCACCTTCAAATGCATTTTGTTCGTACTTTCAAGGAGGTTATTGAAAAGGGCGTTCAAATAGAGAAATCCCTTATCGCTAAAGGAAATCTTAAATCACAATCTAGAGATAATCAAAGTGTTAAACCTGCGGAAAATCTGAAAATATTTAACAAGAATAAAAACGTGGTGGGAACGGGATCATGGATTCCAAACGTGTGCAAATGGTCCAAATTGGTCAACCTTTTAAACTGACCAAAGGGCCCATTCAACCACCACCCAAATGCAGAACATTCACCCCCCTCAATGAGCCTTTGTCCGTCATATTGAAACAATTAGATGCAGCTCACATGATGATGTACCCCATAACGCAACCCTTTGATGAGAATGATCCAAAGCCAGCATGGTACAAGGAGCATGAATTTTGTGATATGCATCGTGTCAAAGGGCAAAAAATAGACAAATGCTTATGGCTTCGTCACTACATTCAGGACCTCATTGATAATGGGGAGATCGAAGACAATACCCCAGAAAAAACCCAGATGCCCAACGAAAAGATGGGCATCTTCAAGGAATCTTTCCTTAGGCATGGAAAGGTAGATGAGAAGAAGTCGGATCAAGAAGAGCCATCCCAGAGTTACAGAGTGGAAAATTATCTATATACCAATACTGATAATAATCAATATGACACACTCATTGGATGTATCTGTTCTCCTGATGAACATGTGAATACCATCTGGATCAAAGGGAAGGATTATGCTGTGGTAACAAGGTGTGCCCATCTCACGATCCCCGAACCCTTTCCATTGACACCAAAAGATGCTAGGTATAACCTCTTGGAACAACTCGAGAAGATGTTTGCCAAGATCTCAATCTTGGATCTTCTCAAAATATCAAATGTACACAAAGAAATCTTGTATAAAACTCTCTAGGGGTAGGAGTACCCATGGAAGTAGACCCTTCACATCTTCAGGCCGCGGTGGCAAACATTCCACCAATGAGTACATCTCTTTCAGTCACAAGGAGCTTCCTAGTGAGGATCCACCCATAATCTCCCCTATACATAGAGGTATTTGTTACCTATAGGAATATCAAAAGGGTGCTTGTGGACAACGGGTCAGGTTTGAATATTTACACGTTGAAGTTGATTAAACAATTGGGACATATGGAAGCATATTTAGAGTCACAAATCATCACCATCACCACTTATGACAATGCGGAAAGGGAATCAGCTGGCACAATCACTTTACCAATGGAAGTTGGACCTACTTGCTATAATACAAAGTTCCATGTCCTAGACTTGGAGCTTTCGTATAATATGCTTCTTGGCCGCCCATGGATCCATGCCATGCAGGCCGTGCCATCAACTTTCCACCAGTGCATTAAGTTGAAGCATGAAGGACACACTGTTATGATACAAGGAGATCCAGAACCCTTTTCTCATTGCAGAGCCCTCAATGGATTTTCTTGCAAAGGTACCTACACGTGTCCCTCTACCGATATTGCAGTTCCCCTTTAGTCAGAAGCTATAGAATCACAAGTAGACTCTGACTCTCTCAGTTCGGTGTCTATGAAGCTTCTATGTCTACCTCTCCTTTTGATTCTTGGGAGATGAAAGTTTTAGAATATGGTTGTGGAGAATACAACATGCAACAAGCTATTTTAGTGTCTGACCTGTCTTTGTCACCAAAAACTAGAGGTCGCCCCAATTACCATTTTAGATGGCCTCGGGATAAACACACTATTGGGTCATTTTTTCCTGGGGACTGCTTGCTGAAGATAAAAATTGTTAGACCCTCCTAAAACTTGGGTCCCGGAAGACTCATCCATCCTACTATTAGAGCCCTGAATATGAAAAATCTAGTCACATGATGTATTCCATGGGCTATAAGGGTTTAGGGTGTGGAAAGAATGAACAGGGACCAAGAGAACCGGTCACTCTTCCCCACTTTAAAATAGAAAGATATGGCATCAGAATTCGACCCTATGGGGCACATCCCAATGATCAAGATGCTACCTTCTCTGAGCATGAGGATAACTCTGACTATTTAGATAGTTATACAGATTCCCATTGTAGCTAATACGAGGATCTTACCTCTACAAACCTATTCATGAATACCGATGTCTTTACCATAACCCCCCCAGAGCTTAACCTTGACCTTGTTTACCCTTGCCTTGTTGAATGGGACCAACAATGTCATATACCGCTATATTCGTTTGAAAATGATGAAGCCATCACTGAATTCATGGGAATTCGGGATACAATCCCATTGGAGATCACAAAAAGGGTTTTTATATTGACTTGGATACATGCACCTACTTCGGAGAGGAAGTTGAGCTTCGTGGTCAGCAAAATTTAAGAAAACATGAGGGAAAAAGTTCCAATGAAAAGCCTCGGCAAAATTCAAAATCCAAGTCGCACAGTGAAAACTCTTTGAGGCACTGACAAACAAATAGGTTAAAAAGTCAAAGGACAATAAAAGTGACCATGCCAAGGATGAGACACCCTTGGACGAAGACCTCAACCTTCCTCCCAATCCTATGCGTATGGAGGATTTGTCAAAATTACTAGTAGAAGAGACCATTGATGTAAACATTGGCACGGATGATGACCCGAGAATGGTGAAGTTGGGAGCTTCACTCTCAACATAGGAACATAAAACTTTCACCATGTTGCTACGAGAATTTATAGATGTGTTCGCATGGTCCTATAAGGATATGTTGGGCTTGGATCCAACTTTGGTAGTGCACAACCTAGTTGTACACACCGAGACCAAAGCCCATCAAGAAAAAAATCAAAAATATACATCCGTGGGTGGCTCTCCTGGTTAAAGAGGAGCTAGAAAGATTGCTCACAATAGGATTCATTCGACCCATTGATTACTTTGAATGGATATCAAATATCATCTCTGTACAAAAGAAGCCTGTTGGGATAAGAATCTGTACATATTTCAGAGACATAAATAAGGCATTCCCAAAGGATAATTTTCCATAGCCTAATATCGATATGATTGTTGATTCCATTGCAAGATATGAAATGCTATCTCTTATGGATGGCTTTTTAGGCTATAATTAGATCAAAATAGATGACGAAGATCAACACAAGATAACCTTCACAACTCCTTGGGGTAATTTTTGTTATCAGGTAATGCCATTTGGCCTTAAAAATGTAGGAGCAACCTATCAAAGGGAAATGACGGTGATTTTTCATGATATGATCCATGACATCATGGAAGACTATGTGGATGATATCCTGGGAAATCCAAGATGAGGGAAGATCACCCTGATATTTTACGGTGTATCTTTGAAACCTCACGGGAGTATAAGGTCCGTTTGAACCCAAAGAAATGTGTGTTTGGCGTGCTATTGGGAAATTTGCTTGGTTTCATTATATCACGAAGAGGGATTGAGGTAGACCCAGCTAAAGTTATTGCTATTATTGAAATGCCTCCTCCCAAAAACATTAAACAACTACGTAGCTTGCAGGAAAGATACAAGCTATTCGCCACTTCATTTCCCCACTTGCCGACAAATGTCATTCATTCACCCATCTAGCTAAAAAGGATGTTTCCTTTTTATGGGGACCAGAGCAACAACAGGCCTTCACCCTACTTAAGAAATACTTGGCCAATCAGCCGGTCCTCATGCCCCCAACTCCTGGTTAGTTGCTCCTGCTTTATATTTCTGCTACTCAATTTTCTATTGGTGCATTGCTTGCCCAATACGACCTCGGCCAAAAAGAAAAAGTAGTATACTATCTTATTCGTACTCTCATCTCTTATGATCTCAACTATCCCCAAATCGAAAAGGCTTGTTTGGATGTAGTTTTTACCTTCCAAAAACTTCACCATTACCTATTAAATACTAAAACCAAGCTTATATCAAAAGTTGACCCACTCAAATACATGTTGTCTAAACCCACCCTTACCGGTAGAATGGATAATTGGATCATTCTATTGAGCGAATTTGACATCGAGTTTGTGCACCAAAATTCATTCAAGGGACAAGTACTTGTTGATCAATTAGCAGAGGCACCTTTACAAGGAACAAAAGTTGTGAATCTGGATCGCTAGATGCTTCATTATTGTACATTGAAGAGTTAGTCATGTCACAATTACACTTTGATGGATCTTTTACTTTTCATGGTTCATGGGCAGGTGTTGTACTAATTACTCCTTTTGGTGACCCCATACCTTAGGCTTTTCACCTTGGTTTTCCTTACATGAATAATATTGCAGAGTATGAGGCACTCATCGTTGGGATGAAGCTTGCAATCAAATGGGACATTCATCATGTTAAGATTGTTGGAGACTCAGAGTTAATCATCAAACAAGTCAATGATGAATATAAAATCAAGGATGAGAAGCTCATCCCTTATAAGAAGCTGGTTGAAACTTTGAAATAGTATTTTGTGCATATCACATTTGAACAAATTCCAAGAGCACAAAATAGATCTACAAACGCTATGGAAACCATAGGTTCTATGTTATGCATTCCACTAGAAATTAATGATATGCCATTCTTTGTGGAAAATCTATGGTAGCCCGCGTATGACATGCCAGAATCTTGTCTGGATTGTGATGTTTTGGTCCCAATTTCCCATGGTATTAACCCATTTTCACTTACCTTAAAGACAAAACATCTACTCATGACATTTCCCATTCAAAAAAACAAATCCTCATCCACCAGATAGCTCTATCATCGTTACGATGGGAATATTATAGTTGTTCCAAGTGATTAAAGAGGTGCATGAAGGTGTGTGTGGAGCCCACACTAATGGGATGGTTCTAGCTAAGAAATTGTTGAAAGTGGGCTACTATTGGCCTAGCATGGAAACCCACTGCTGCAACTATGTAAGGAAATGTGTACTCTATCAGAAATATGGAAATTTCATCCATGCTCCATCATAACCATTGTAACCCATCACCACCCCATGGCCATTTTCCAAATGGGGACTTGATTTAATAGGGAAGCTTACCCCTACTTCATCTTATGGCCACACCCACATCATTACAACTACTGAATACTTTACCAAGTGGGTGGAAGTTGTCCCTTTGACCTATGTAACGGGTGCTTAGATCTTAAAGTTCATCATGAATCATCTTATTTTCCGGTATGGCATTCCTACAGCCATAGTTACTGAAAATGGGAAGTCATTCAAGAACAAGAACATGAAGGATCTCTGTCATCGGTTTCAAATAAGATAAAAATGTTCTACACCATATTACCCTCAGGGAAATGGATAGACTGAGGCCACCAATAAGACTCTGGTTTGAATAATGGAAAAGATGGTAAGTAAGACAGGTCGCAATTGGAATTTGCAAATTCACCCAGCTCTTTGGGCTTATAGGACCTCTATTCACACTCCTACTGGTGTGACACCATATTCCTTGGTATTTGGAACAAAATATATCATCCCATTAGAAATCGAGCTCCCTTCCCTAAGAATCTCTCTTAGGGATTATTTGGATAAGGATGAGGATTACAGAGTGGCTAGACTAGCAGAGTGTGAACTCCTAGATGAGAAGCACATCCACACCCTAAATAGTCTTAAAGTGTATCAGAATAGAGTCTCTCACAATTATAAAAAAAGAATCATACCTCATCAGTTTGAGGTCAGAGATTTGGTCATGAAAGAAAATCAGTTCAACACAAGGGCAGAAAGAGAGAAGAAAGACAAATTTGAACCTTATTGACTAGGACCTTACGTCATTGTGGCCAAGTATGGCACAAGAGCATACAAACTTACCCACCTCAATGGTGATGAGCTCTGCAAAGCTATAAATTCCATGCACCTTAAGTGGTTCTATGCTTAGGCATGGCGTAAAAATTAGAAAAAAACCAAAAGGGGTACAAATGGTCGAAAATAAAAAAAAAAAGAAAAAGAAAAAGATAAAACATGTCATCCATAAGTGAAAACCATGCAATTTTGGCATTTTGGATAAGTCCTTTGGTGAAAACTGGTTTCCAGCACCTTGGGAAGATTCGTTGTTTACAAGCATCTGGCATATGAAGGGTACTTTTACTTAGCCTAGGGCTAGTTCTGCATCTGCATCTGAGATTCCCTGTAAACCTATCCTTTTCAAGCCTTGATCCAATTTTTCTCCTTTTGTTAATCTATGAAGGGATGGTCTTTATCTATCCCTCATCTAGCGCTGGGGGCACTTCCACGACTTCACCTGCCTGATCTTAAGCACGTGGCACCTGCCCTTGTATATTCTCCATCTAACTTTGGGGGCATCCACGCTTTCTTGGTTACCTGTACATAGCTTCGAAAAATCTTAGAAAATCACAAAAACATTCAAAAATCTTAGAAAAACACAAAAACATTCAAAAATCTTAGAAAATCACAAAAACATACAAAAATCTTAGAAAATCACAAAAATAGTTGGAAAATCTTAGAAAATCACAAAAACATTCAAAAATATTTGGAATTGCACAAAAACACTCACAAAAAGAAGAAAATCACACAAAAACAATAGAAAATTGTTTCACAAAACTCAAAACAATAGAAAATTGTTTCACAAAACAATCTTACAAAAACATAACTTTAAGTTTACTTGCTTTGTCTTTTTTCTTGATTTGTCTGTTTTCTTGTATAGTTGCTACGTGTTTGTACATTTGTATAGTTTTTTGCTTAGACATACTTTGTTAAGATTCATATTTTCTTGCTTAGATTAGATTTATTCTTACTTGTACATATGCAATGTGTTTTTGCATACTAGTGAATGCTTGTTACATTGTGGTGTTGCTTCATTATGTTTTCAGTTGAATTTGTTAGAATTTGATTATGTTTATTTGTTGCATGTGTGTTGTTTTGTTATCACATCATCATATGTCCATCAATATCATCACATATAACATCATTTATACATCATATATCAAGAAAAAGCTAAGTAAACATCATACATGCATGCTAAGCTAATAATCACATATCATATCATCAATGGGGAAAGAGGGGTCACAAATATCAAAATCAATCCCCCCACACTAATATCATCATAACATCCTGTCCATTACATCTACAACATCACATAAACGAATCATTTGATATCATCTACAGATCTATCACCTAACAAATCAAAGCATATGTGATACATCAAACATCATAACACATCCATAAATAACATAATCAAGAACAACGAGAGCATACATCATCGCATAACACATGTTAGGTCAAAAATGCTCATCTAATATATATGTGTATGTGGTATATCTGTATCAAAAATGGATATACATCGGTGTTATACATCAAAATGCCTTCATCTGAGGCATACAAAAGGATGATATACATCGATCAAAGAATACAACTTCCTTCATTAGAGGCATATATCAAAGAATGTTATACATAAAGAATTATGTGTGTCCAACACAAAAATGCTATTGGCCTTCATCAAGAGGGACAAATGTATGACTATAATACAAATCATGGCTGACTCGAGCCCTTAGATGGGCTGGCTGGTTTGCCCCGTGGTGGAGACATGGCATGTGCTCCGCTCAATCCCGCAAGTGGCCCTCGTGGCTACTCCACCGAGGCCTGAGGCCTCTCTCGAACTCTCGATCTCGATCTCATCGATCTCGCTCGATTATTGACTATAGGAGGGTGCTCGATGCTCTTTTTTAGTACTTGCCTCATAGTACAAACATCTATAATAGGATGCTCGACCCTCTGTTGTAGCTAAGTCTCTGTGTGTCTAGGTTGTCACAGTTGTCCCATATGTGCATCTATAGGATGTTATCTCTGTTAATTCCTAGGCTAGCTCGACCTGACCCATGACCTGCTCTACCCTTATTCTATCCCTCTCCAGATATCATAGGTTGTAATTGCCTATTTTTGCTGGTGTAGGCTCGTCACCTGAGCCATCTATGAAACCATTTGGCGTATCTGCTAAAAATGAGTAGCACCATCCCCAGCCTAGGCTCAGGCCTGATCTTGTTCTACAGTCACTAGCAAAATCTAAGATCAGGCCTGATCTCTCTCTGTTATAGCCTATTACAACTGATCCTATAGTGTGGCCTGCATGTGTTGCTACTGCACTGTACCACGAGGGGCTGACACTGTGCGACCCTGTATATGTGCCTGGCTCTGCGGCTATCCATCAAATGGATCATTTGGGCCTTGTGCAGCTACATCATCCCCCTCATCACTACTATAAGGGATCTCGGGAAGTTCTGAACACCTGTTGCCCATGCATCATTTGGAATGGTAAGGTGTCGCAAGTAAAATGGTAATGTACCAAACCCAATAATCAAGAGTAGTTCCGGGTCTCGACCTCACGGACAGGTCCCATACATATGGAACCACATGTGAAAATCTCATTCAGGCCCGTGCCACTGTATGCAGTGGGCCCAGTGGTCTGTCTCTCTAAATCCTCATGTGCATACCATGATTTGGTCATGTGGGACCCCATGAACTCTTCCCATCTACCACTGGCATCGATCCACTCTGTATAGATCGTGATGTAGCGTGGCTTTTGAGAATGAAATGATCCACCATATAGACACCGAGCTCCGCTCCATCCTCGAAGCCACTTTATGTGCATGTAGGGCCTCCATCTAACATCCCAATCAAGCAACTCGTCAAAATCTCACCGGTAGGGGTACATGTTGCCTAGGTGCTCGCGTGCATCCCCGCCCACTGGATCCCAAGCCATGTATGTAGGATCCTTTGGGACTCGAACATGTAAGGCACCTACAGGGCGCCTGATGGCTATGTGGTCCCAAGACCAAATCTATAACAAGGAGGTTGGCCCCACCATCTTTTGATGGTGGTAAGTAATCAGATGTAAGTCCCAGTATAGATGGACCAGTATGCACTAGCCCTAGCAATAGCGCTCACCATTAAAAATCTCCTGGACCAGTGTCATTAGGCCCATTGGAAATGATGTCCCTGTCTTATCAGTGAACAAAAACCCATTGATAAGTGACATCACATAGAACGGCCCCCAATGCAAAGTCAGGTCAGCTATACACTCATGTAATGCAAATTGTCATACCCTCATGGGGTATCTCATCATGGTCACATAAGTCACTTAATGCTGCCGTAAGCTGCCCAAGGTCACTCATACACTTGATCGGTGAGCCTATGATAGGTGCACACAATATCGCCAAACTTCCTCCTGCGTGATGGTCATCTCTCTTATTGGGAGCCTCAAGCACTAGCTCTCGCTATGTCACTGCTCAGCCAACACAGTCAATAGGCCATGGTCCAATATGATAGAAGGCATCCGGGATATAGGGCCTAGGCCCACCGCCTCTAGCAATATCGCCACCGTGCGCTGATCTCGTCGGCACATGCTCCCCTCTAGCTCCATTATGCGGGAGTGACACTCTCACATTTGTAGCATAGGAAATCGTCACTGTAAAATCAATCTGAATGTTAGATACTAACATTTTTTCTAAGGGTTAACCTCAAAATGTTAATTTTTCTTCTAAGTGCCATACTTTTTGGCATTTTCCTATCTATCCTTTGTCTATCCTATGTGTCTGCACTCCCTTTAGGGTGTATACATGCACCCCCTAGCTCACGCGCCTCCCTTTTGGTGCGTGTGCGTGCGTGCATTTTACTAGGGGTGCTTGCACCATCATCCGTGTACCTCCACGTGCATATAGGGACCTCATGTGTGTGTGCGCCATCATATGGGTGCATGCGCATGCACCTAGGGTATGTGCGCGTGCAGTAAAAATTATTTTAAGGTGTATGCACGTGCGCGCCTACACCACCTAGGTGCCTACGCATGTGTGCATGATCATTGAGGGCACCTATGCCACCATTTGGACACCTACGCCCCCGCGCATAAGTGCCTGCACTTACCCTACCCTAATCTCTTCTTCTAAGAATTAATTAAGAGCATTAATTACAAAATTGACAGAGGAGGTTAAGCTACTCACGAAGCAGTCATCGCTTGCGTGTCGGGCGTACTCCCAAACTCTATCTACATGTCTCCTGCAGTACCATGCTCTCACCATTGTCCTCATTTCTATCGTGGTCTCGTAAAAAAATTTGGCAAAGATCAAGAATAAATGAATTGGTCACGATAATTTACCCCCTGGTGGGGTATATTAAGCTATTTTCACTCTCCGTGACGACCTGGAAGCGTGTTTTAACCACCGTGGTCACTCTAATTTTTCTTCTATTCATCATAAATGATTATTTTATTTAAATAATTATTTTTCGTCATTTTTCATCTTGCTGGGGCATTTTCTGCCATCCGGTACACCTTTCTTCTCACTAGGGAAATTTTTTACTCAAAGGTGATTTTCTCCTTCTACGCATTCCATCAAATGATTATTTTTTATTAAATAATTATTTTTATTGTTTTTCCATTATGCAGGGGCATTATTTGTCGCTGCTTCCTCTTTTTTTCCCCCAGGGCATTCCTTTTGCGTTTGGGCGGTTCATATTTTTCTGTCATTTTTCATCTTGCTAGGGCATTTTCTGCCATCCGGTACACCTTTCTTCTCACTAGGGTAATTTTTACTCAAAGGTGATTTTCTCCTTCTACACATTCCATCGAATGATTATTTTTATTAAATAATTATTTTTATTGTTTTTCCATTATGCGGGGGCATTATTTGTTGTCGTCTGCTTCCTCTTTTTTTCCCCAGGCATTCCTTTTGTGTTTGGGAAGTTCATACTGGTTCTTCTACTTTCTTCTATGAATCCACCATCCACCAACGTTGCGAAAACAAAACAAAAAATATATATATATATATCCATTCAAAATCCAAAATCAAAGCAAAATATTCCAACAAAATCCTAAAAATTATAAAACCTACAAAAATAGGTAACCCGCTTATAGTGGATGAAACTTGTGTCTTACGCATGGTATTCTTTTCATATCCTGCTAGAAAAATCACATCTTCACTGATCAAATGACTTGCAGATCATCGGATTCACAACCATTTGCAAAGATAATTACTTTCTTCATCTGTACTCTGGGGCACATATGGTTGCCTGGTGTTGTTTCATTGTGCATAAAGCTTTCTCCTTGGACACAGTGTCCATCATCATTTCCCTTTGCATGTATCCTTGCGTGGGAATCATTTTTAACCCTTGTCATCAATCACGAACATGTGGAATTCTTAAGCTTGATAACAAAACATTTTTATAATAGTCTTGACCATTGTTAGTTTGAATATGTGTGTCCGTACTTGTTTTCCTTGTTAAATGAGCTTGTTTCCTTCCGTATTGCATTGCTTATTGTATGTTACATTGAGTTGGTGTTTTCATCAATGGACAATTGTTTGTAGTATGGATTTTCATGTCATTCTACTTTTTTCGTATGCTTATATTTTTAATAAGGACCAATGACGTAGATCTTTTGGCAATATGATGACACTGAAATTGTTATAATGCAAAGAATGATAGCTAGTTCTTCTATCTACTTATTCTACATCACCCTCCTATCAATATTATTCTTCTCCTTCACCTGGGACATCCTGCCCCTCCCCTTTCTTCTATCCATTTCTCACCTTTTTCGATCGTCGATCGTCTTCCTCCATCACCCCATTGACACTCGAGGGGGCATCTCTCACCTCTACTAATTTTTTCTTCTACCCATCCAAAATCTCATTCATCTACTATCTTTGAAGTGGCTTTACTTATGCCACCCCAAAGACGGGAAAATGTAGACACCTATAATTTAGCCCGAACAATTTAAATACTTAAATTGTGCCAATTATCCCCTTTCCGTAAATTGACAACATATTATCAATAGTGCTCATCTCCTCTTCTATCTCGTTAATTAATTACATTACGCTAATTAATTAAGTCATCTATTCAACAAATACCCTAATTAATGACCTTTGTTAATTAGTTCTTCATTCTATCTAGACTAATTAATTATTATTAATTAATTAGCTTCCCCTTTCATTAAATCGATAAATCATTATTTGTTTGATTTAATTCCCTTCTATGGTCCAAATCATGCTAATATTCATCTAAAAAGCTTGTAAAGGCTTGCACATCTATTAATTAATAATCTTAATTAATTAATTAACCCCCTTTATCCACATGAGTCACTAGAAGACAAATTAAACTCTCCTAAAGTTAACTCAACCCTTTATAAACCCCCTTATCCACAACTAACCCAACATCTCTATTATCCCACATGCAAAGGGATGTAGAGATTCCTTTGTCTATTGGGTTATATAAAGAACCCTCCTCCTACCTTTACACCTACACTTGATTCTTGAGAAACGAAAGAAAACATATAGCAAATACACTATAGGCTCTTTTGTCATCCTTGAGCATTCCACCATTAGAGGAGCTAAGCCTCATCCTTTTGCATTCCAACAATCAAGCTTAGTGTTGTGAATAGAAATGGAGTTAATCAAGAAAGGCCTAATAATCCATGGCTTGATGAACCTCCATATGTGATCACCTTGGATCAAGAAACCACTAATCTCATTTTGATAGCTAAGAGATCTACATAGGTCTTGTTAATTTAGATTTCTAAGAAGGATAGAGTAATAATGTTAATATGTTAGCTTGAAGTTCATTTTCAAAGTCCTAATGCGTTGATATTGATAATTGTTACTTGCTTAGCCTTTAACATGATGGTGTTTGGAATTTGATTTTAGCTTTGTTATAAAACTACTAGGTGTTAGTTCTAATTTCCTTAAATTAGCTAAACAAACACATGCACTCACTTGGTGTTTTTAATAAGGCAATATTTCCAGTTAGCTTAGATTCCCCTTAATTCATTTTCTTTATATGTGTTTCCTTTCATCGTTTTTATGCTTTGTCAATTTAGTTCATTTTTTTGTTATAATTAGTGTGCTTTGCCCTTGTAGTTGATTACTATCTAAGTGATTTTGAGAAGAATTGAATGGTGTCTTGTTATAGATTGACATGCGTTATAAAATTACAAGAGCTTAGAGTGAAGATAATTTTGGAGAAGAAATTCCAAGGAATTTTCTTGGAATGAAGACCACGCATAAGAGGATAGATGCTCAGTGTAATGTGAGGTAGGCTAAAGCATTGGAAACTACTTGGTATGAGGCACATTAGATAGGTAATTTGGCATAGGGAGGCACGCGTAAGGAAATATGTGGCCAAGAAGTAGTAAGTGTGCGGAAGGTTATGACCGAGGTGCAAAAAGTTAGGTGCGGAAGGATACAATGCAATGCATGGAAGAGCATGGAGGTGGAATTAATGTTGCATATGGAGGTAGATGAGGAGAAATCAATGTGGGGAATTTTGAAATGAGTTATAAAGTTAGTGAATGTAACGTTATTGTTACCTTGCATCTTTTGAGCTATTGAGTTGTGAAGTGCGATGAAGAGCATAGTGCTACGAGCGATCTATGGAGTAGAAAACTATGTAAGGTTGAGACACATCGTTAATAGAATTATGTGGAAGAAGTGTTATTAAGATAGTAGGGCTAGTTTTCAAAAGAGGGTTCGCGTGGCTAGGGTTTTAGGAAGACAAAATCACGGCTAGGGAAAACTAGGCACAAAGATTGAAGGGTTTGAATTGGGTCCAAGGAGTGCAAGGATTAGGAAAAGGAAAGTTATAATTTTTAGAGTGTACCTGTGGATTGAAAAATGCAATGGCACCTAAGAGGGCCCCATTTATTAAAAGGGAGGCCGAGGAAGTGGTAGAAGAATGGTTGGTCAAAATGCAATACCCTAAAGAGGTGATTAAGGGTAGGCCATGGACAATAAAGATAACATAGTGCATGATTAGTGATTTTAACCACAAAACTGAGAAAACCCATAAAGATATCATTTTTGAGACCATTCGGAAAACAAATAGGAGAACGAAAAATAGGAATAGGGTCTTGGACAATACAATACAAAAGTTATTGGAAAACATTAAGGTTATGCAAATTTATGAGTTACTATATTTTGGAAAGCCCGACCAGTTGTACCAATGGTTGATGTCTCACATGCATGAGGATTTATTCTACTTCACGAGCATGAGGATGTGGATTACAACTAAATTGGTTGAAAAGGTCATAGGTAGGATTTCACGACTCGAGTTCAAATACTCTGGGTGACTTGTCTGATGATGTGGGAGTTGAGGTGACAGCTGCCTCATTCCAATACAAAAAGGGGGAAGAGCATTCAATGTTACACATAGATGATTTGGCTACAAGGGTTGTGACGTGGCTAGCATGTTACAAATTGGGTGCCTTGTAGATATGGACAAAGGTTAATAAGCACTAGCTACATATCGCACACAAAATGGTGAGAAAGAACTATTATAACATTGCAAGTTACATTGCGGAGAGCCTAGTAGCAAAGGCATGCATCTAGGCTGACAAAGGTGATAAAATAACATGGGGTGCTATTCTACTTTTGATTGTATTAAGTGAAATCAGCATGCCCGATGGGCCAAGGGAGAAAGTATGGGAATATCCCATGGAGAATAAATCACCTGCAAAGAAGTTTTATAAGTACACATGTCATGGTTCCATTTCAAACACTTACAAGGAGTGCTAGGAGAAGTGGTTTAGGAGGTTGTGCTGGGAATTTGAGTTAGAGTGGCACATCCTACGCAAACTGCCTAGTGTTTTGAATGGAAAAGTAGAGTTCACGATGTACTAGCATTTCCACATGGGAAGAGTTTTCATGAAGATGAGTGAGAAGAACCCATGGTGTAAGTTACCCTTCACTTTCACTGCACATTATTTCAAGGATTCGGTAAACAGGTTGCACAATGTACACAAATTGGTATTTGATGATGATAAAGTAGACACAGAAATACACATTCCATGTAAGACTATGTGTGGCCAAATAAGGAGGCGTATGTGGAAATGATGGATATAGATAACATTGACATAACTCGGAGACTTTGCTCTGTAGGGAAGATTGAGACCACGTGCATATACATGTACCTAAAGCCTCAATTTAAGGATGGAAAGGTAATTACAAGAGAGGACTTTTCCTTACCGGGTCATCCAAAGGGGAAACAAACTATGGGAGAAAGGGCACCTTTGAAATAGACACCCCCCAGATAATAAGAAAAATGACATGTGGGTTTGTAGAATGTTTTGGAGAGTGGCGAGGAGCAGGAAGACAACATTTCCCTTGATCCTATAAGAATCTTGCCCCAGAAGGCATACATGAGAAGTTGTTGGTGCTAGCCCATCACAGAAGGTAAGGAGATCACCACGTGTGACACCGGTAAAGAAGGAGGAGGAAGAAAGAAATAAAATAATAAAATATATACCATTCAAGGATAGTGATGATGAGAATTCTTCACATAGAAGCATGCAAGAAGATGTTTCCACACCTAGTCTGGAGGCGCAAGAAGAAGACGCGATAGGAGGTGAAAAAACTTTGTTCAAAGAGGATTCCCCTAGTATAAGAAGGTAGGGACTAGAAGGTGAAAGTTCTACTGGTGGAGATACAAAGATAATAGAGAATGTTGTGTGCTTGAAGAGGTAACTCAAGGAGAAGAGGAATTACAATAGGACATGGGCATGAAACACATGAGAATGTAGATGAGTGCACCCGGTGAACCAAAGGAATAAGAGATGGTAAGAACACATAACCTTGGCTATATAGATGATGTAATAAAGATAATTCACACCAGGTTCCAAAGAATAGTTGTAAAAGAATAATTATATGGGTGGGAGATGATGGATCCAGATATGGTGAATACACGTAACCATAAACAATTATCATGGAACATGCAGACTCACATAGATGAGCCCGAATTTGATGTGTGTGAGGAGTCGTGTATCTAACAAAGGATGAAGAAGGCTCCACACTCCCGGCATGTAACGATCAAGCCCACTCAATTGTCAGATGAACAAGTAAGTAATGCATTGACAAAGGTATCTGCAGAGGTTGCATGCGAAACGCAGATAAGGTAGAAACTATTAGGACTTTGCTAGAAGATATAAAGGATAAAGAAGTAGAAATTAAGCTTTTGATAGAGGAAAATGAAAAATCTGAGGCAAAATAACATGCGGTACTTTATATGGTACAGAGAATATTGGTGATTAAATTTTACAAGCAAGGCCGCATTTTGAAAAGCAAATGGTTGAGAGATTCCCTTCTACGATGCATTTTTAAGAACATTGGTTCACATGGTATTGGATGGAGGTACAATATGGATGCCGAAACCAAATGATGTCATAGTATAGGTGGAAAAGAAAAAAAGGCAAAAATCACACACAAGATAACTAGGTATGATTCTTTACTGCACACATTGAAAGAATAAATGCCTAAGGCATATTTGGTGTTGAACATGTGCATAGATCCTAAAAATATAATCAAGACAAGGACTCGGTAGAGGAGAATGAGGTCCTTTATGCAATGAAAAATGATACACTTGGGTGTGAGGATAGGCTGACCTTGGTAGCAGAGAGAGAAGTGCAATAATGCGCTTGCAGCAGCCCATGATCCTCATAAGGAGAGAATCAAAGAAATAGGGAAACTCATAACATGGTGAATGGATATGATGGATGAGGTGGTCTCAATTTTGGAAAATGTCCTTAGGATATTGTAGAATGAGGGTGATAATATGACTATGGATGAAATGGAAGTAATACTTATAGACATCCTCGAAAAATCAAATAAGGCACTCGGTGCTTGGAACGAGCTATAAACAGAGATCAAAAGTGAATATCCTGAGTTAATTCAGTTTGTAGAGAAGGATAAAGTGCCAATGTATTCTTTCATTATTTATTTATAGTTATTCTTTTGTTCCATATTATTTATTCATGGAGAGATAAGTTATGGTTGCCCATTGACGGGGAAAAATGAAGCAATTGTGGGGTAATTTTGGGATGATGAATTACAACCTAAGTATTGAAGGTGCATAAGTATGGAGTACGTAGAAATAGGGTGCAGAGGTATGCATGAAATTGTAGTGGAAAAGGGTGCCCTAGAAAGTAGTATATCAGGACTTAGCCATTTTTTAGTATGAGGCTAAAAATAGCGTTGAGTGTGGAACATGCATCAACATGAAGACTTGGAAGAAAATCAAGGTTATTTTAGACAAGTGGAAGATCAAGCGACATGCACAATTTTGAGTTGTTAATAGGATTATAACTATAGTTATTATTAGATAATCTATTATTAGCGAAGCTTGCATGCTTTTTTATTTATCTTGTAGCGGCGCATGGATATTCTTAGCATGCAACCTATTTTGAGGATGCATAGGTAGTGAAGGGCAAGTCCCCACCCCTATATATATGTATTTATTTGCATGGTTTATGAGAGAATGCAAAATCCATGAATGTTTTGTAAGATTATAATGTTGGTTATGAGTGCGCATGACCTATGATGATACACTTACGTATGTATTCAACTTCTGTGGTTTACATTTATTAATATAATGGATATTTTTGGTTGGATATTAGTTGTTGACATATCTGTGACTAGATATTGTATGGTAAATTTGATCTTGATTCTTGTTTAGTCATTTTTGCATATGGTTGTGATTTAGATGTAGTTCATGTTATGCTTTACTTTTGAATAGTTATCACAGATATGGAATACATGTCTTCTCATGATAACACCTTGACAAAGATGCCATAAAAGAGGGACCTGATAACTTTGCGTGCTTCGGGTGAACGCTCACGTCTGCTTGAGTGATGTGTCAATGCGCCTTGGGTTGTTTGGTGAAATAAAAGACTACACATGTACCATAGGTGATTTAGGTTTTTTTATCCCCTGTTTGTGTGGTGTTTTTCCCTTCCGCTTTGTGTGTTTCCCTTTTCGTCATGTGTTTGTTTCGTTCCTTACTTGTGTGAGTTGAATGGTGACTCTTTTTACCCAATGGATAAGGTTGTGTATAAGGAACTAGTCCTCTTAGTGTATTGAGATTTTGAGGTTCCTAGATGCTTCATTATCATTGTGATAAAAAAAAACAATTCCCCAAGCTAGAGCTAGTTGTTGTCATGCTAAATGTCTAGCATAAAAAAATATTTTTTTTTCCATGACAACTAATCTTACACTCAAAAATCCATGAACTGGGTAATGGTAACCTACCCTCCGACCAATTGCTAACTATGTAAACCCCATAATGGTAGAGAGGGATATGATAAATGGATTTTCAAAGTGTTTTTCATGTGTAGGTAAGATGGTGGAAAGAAATTAATTGTTTTATTGGAACCCTCTAAAGAGAAATGCTCCCGGAGGCCCAACAAGGCCTATTTTCGGGCTTTTTGCACTGGTAATCACCCTCGAGAATGTACAAGGAAGAGATAGAGCATCTAGAAAGTTTTTAGTAGAGTTTTATAAACATTTGAGGTAGTTTAGGAAAGTTTTGGGAAGAAAATAAGGACTAGGAAAAATTTATGCAATATTAGGCTATTTTTAGCTTGGTGTAAGGAAATGAAAGCACTTGAAAAAGCTAGTCTTCTTTTTTGGAACATATCTGAAGCCTCGGGATGAATCAAAAGGTGAACATATAATCATCAGAAATATAAGAAGTCATATTTCACATTACAAAAGGTTTATGTATATTCTATCGTTTATATTTTTATATATTGGTTTGACAATGCAAGTGAAGAATCCTACTACGTGGCGAAAGATGATCGAAAGGTTCTAGACATTCTTGGAAGATTAAGGAGCACAAAAAAAGGTCAAGTGAGGGTATTTTTAATAACATTCATGATACATAGTATGGTTTATTTCTACGGTGGTTAAAAACCTTTCTTGCCACTTTTCTCACCAATGCGTAGCTCGAGGAAAAATTGAAGGTATGGGTAAAAATTGTTGAATAATTGATTCTCATTGGATTCATTGGTGTGTTTTCATGAATATTCATATATTGGTTGGCAAAATTTTGTTAATTTTTGACTCAGGGGTGAAGGAAACATTATAGCGGGCAAGTTTCAAGTCCAAACCATGCTTAGATGCAACATTTGAGTGCTTAGCGCACATTTCAACCCCATGCACCTTGGGTGCACTTTTAAGGTGCACATGCACTCCAAAATTTCTCCTCACTCTCATTTGTTTCTTTCCCAACAAATAAACATAAGATGATTGGCTAAAAATTACACTTTGTGAGTCAAGTGCATGTTTTAAGTTGTGGTGGGCCCCTATCTTCCTTTGGGCACACTTTTTCCACCCCAAGAACCTTAAGAACACTTTTGAATTTCTCATGCACCCCAAAGGTATGCCATGCCCATATTGGTCCATTTCCTCCCACATGCATACATGTCACTTAAGAGAAAAACAAAAGAAAAGGGCTTGAAGGTGTGATGTGCATGACATTCCTTGCATCCATCCAAGTGTATGACGCACTTTTTGACCCACCATACACCTTGGGAACATTTTTGGAGTGCATGAGCACCAAAACGTGCACCTATGGTGCATGGGACATTCAAAACTCCACCTCTCCATTCCCCCATTTTTCCACCATGTGCTTCCTCCTTCCATCTTCCACTTCATATATACATTCACTCATGCTTCCCACCACTCATAATTCAAAAACACAACTTAAAAACATAAACCAACCTCCTTTGCAGCCATTAAATGAATTTTTAAATCTGTTTCATAACATTCAAACAAAAAAACTCCTCCCATGCCCTAGATGTCAAGATCTAGTTTTGCTCATAACTTATGCTCTTGAACTTTGTTTGTCACAAAATTTTAACCAAGGATTACTTGTGAAAGCGCATTTAAGATAGTATTTTCATGGCCCCAATCATTCCCTCATTTATTTTTTATATACAAATGAAGTTTCCAGCAAAAAAATCACCTTTTCTTAGATCTATAAAAACCCGGTGATTGGAATCTCTCAAAAATTGGAGCAAAGCCTTGAAATGAAATATGTAAACTTCTACAATTGGTTTCATTCCAATCCAAAACCAAAATACCACTTTCTATTGTTAGTAAGTTCCTACCATATAGATTAATAAAAACATTAAGTCTAAGGAAAATTTGGTTTCGGTATCTTAAGACCCTCCTTCAAGTGGAAAACATTCAAAAGTGGAAAATTTGGGAAAAAATGGCAAAATTGGTAATAATGGACACCTATGTGAAACATACTAAAACTATTTAATGGTCAAGAGAAAAAAACTATTAAATGGTCAAGAGGAAATCAATATTGTGTCATATGCTCCTCCTTTTCATGTATTGAAAATTCAAGCTTTCACAGAGTTCAAATAATCAAGTTGTAAGAAAATCCACGCCTTCACGGATGTAGTGAACATATGGTGTCCCAAAGAAGAAATGTCAATTTTAAATTATCATATAAATCTCCACCTGTCAATATGTGGTGATCATATATAAAAAACTTATCTCAAAGGAATGTTAATGAAAAAATCATTCTTACAGATGAATGGGTAAACCCTCTCGGTTCCCATTTTTCACCTCAGTGTTTCCCAGGGGAAGCATCGTCATGGTTACATTGTACAAACAATTGTTTCAAGTTCTTGTCATATGCATGAATAACCAAGGAGGATTGGTAGTTCTTCATGGTTGATAATGGTTGTTTCAAGTGAATGAGGGTATTATTCACAATTTCCAATGGCCCATTGATCAAGTGTTTCAAGAGGAGGCTTCTCAGTGTACCCAATAGTCTACAATTGTTGATAATTCAACTAGGAGACTTCTTATAGTGTAGAAGGGGTCAGAGTTATTCATTAGGAGCATCACTACAAAGGACATCAGGATCAAGATTAGATCATCTTCATGGTCATATATTCTTCATCCTACTTCATTCGAGCTTGGATCTTCTCACCTCTCTCTTTCATCTCTCTTTGTCTCTCTAATATTTTATTTCTTCGTTGAGAAGAAAGTTGTAAAAAGTGACTTAAGTCACTTAAATTTATTTTTATTCATTGAGGTTTGCACTTTAAGTTGAAAAGTCACATGGGAAGGTGAAGAGTTTCATTGTAAATCTATAAATTGGGAAAGCGTCCTCATTTCAAAGGATGGTTATTCTTGTTTACTAGCTCCCATTATTCTTTCTAGGAAGAAGTAATCAAATTTCTTCTAATTCCTTGCCAATGTTTCCTGTCCATCTCAACTACACTCTATGGGTATGTACTTATTGAATATTATGCATTTATACTTTGTAATTTTTGTGTTTTGTTCTTTTTTATTCTCACGGTGTCTTCTCATTGAATTCATGGATATATTCTAGTTTTGAAACAATAAACTCTGATGTACTATTTATTGTGAAAATCCCCCTCCTTACTATTTTTTCCACACATCTCTTTCAAACCTTTTCCTCCCTTGTAGTTTCTATAAGCACTTTTCCACAAGAGTAGGAAGTACCCCTATGTGATCATTGGTTGAAATACCACCCCCAATTGATAGAATAGTATACATGATTTTCTTGTTTTCAATAAATGGAGACGCCCCATTCAAGCAGAGCGATTTAGTCCCAGAGAGTTGGCAAAATCAATTAATTTTTCCTATCAAAAAATTATTTCACCGAAAATTCCTTATTTGGATTCATTCCTAGAGTTTCTTGACCTTTCCCTTGGCCTTGAGTTGATCCACTGGTCATGATGTAGGGTTTGGGTCTCGGGATATAAGGATTGGAGTAAAAATATTAGGGTTTTGGGTTTCGTAAACTTATTGGTCTAATAGAGGGAAACATAGAGAACAAACCTTAGCTAATTTTTGGCAATATTTATTAAAAAATAAGAAACTTATAATAATTCCCAAAATTGCAACCTAGGCAGAAAATTTATGAAAAAACCTAAAACTGCTATAACTTTTTCAAAACAAGTCCAAAAAGTTTGAGATTTAGAGTTCTTACTTGATTGATTTCGCAACACCCCAAAAAATTACAGAAAAATATGCTACCATTTATGAGATATAGTCAAACCTTCACAATTAGGTCTTTGATGCATTTATGACCGAGATCAAGCTCTAATACCACTTGTAATGAAATTGCTTAGATAGATCTGAATATCAACAGTAATAGAACACCGAAGAACACTGAGTGTGTGTGTGTGTGTGTGTGTGTGTGTGTGTGTGTGTGTGTGTGTGTGTGTGTGTGTGTGTGTGTGTGTGTGTGTGTGATCTCAATATGCAAGTAGAATGACTTAGCCACTTTAAGGGGGCAACCTCCAAGCCATACAATAAGACTCAAGTGCTCAATATGATGATTAACTACTCCTTACTCCCACACACACACACGCACTCTCACACACACACACACACACACACACACACACACACACACACACACCATTCATATACTATGACCAACACCAAGGCCAACCTACTAAACATATGAAAGCATAAATGAATGACATATGGCAAGAAAAGAGATTATGTAAGCCACAAGTCAACACTACATATCCAATATAACATATAGGACTAAGGGCGTAACAACTTAGGTAGTGAATTGTTTTCCTTTGTTGTCATTATTCTAGAAAATAAAAATAGAAACACCTATAAGAAGATAATTCATGTTTTTACACATTACCAAAACTTCTGATTTTATATTTATATGATGGAATAAACTAAAAATACTTAAGTGTAATGATAAGATGGAAAAAACTAAATATTGTTTGCATGTTTTCCAAAAAAACTACATAACTAAGTTTAGATTTTTGCATGAAGTTAATAACTTCTTACATTCTAATAAGGTTATATTTATGGATACCAATCATATATTAAGATAAATTAGTTCAACAATGCTTATCCATGCATCTAAATTATACCAAAACTAAATTCTTCTTCATTTTTGTCAACAATTTCACTTATTATGTTGTTTTCTATTGTTCCATTCTCCATTTGGGGTGTCATTGACATGTTGGTTGTGCTTGGTGATGCCATTTGTGGATTTCGCATGGCATGTTTACATTGCACTAATAGAATTGACATGCGTGAGACTGGAAGTAGTAAATTGTATGCTTTTGTAATTATTGGATAAAATTGCATATTACCTACATGAGAAAACTACATTTGTGTTGTTGGAAATTGTATTTCTACTGTTGAAGGAAAATACATTTGATTTTTAAATGTAGGCATGTTGCTGACTTGGTAATTGGCCGCATTTGGAAAATTCAGAGTAAAAATGTTGTAGAAATCCATCATAATTGGATGTTGTGAAGGAATAGGATATTATGGAAAACACAATCATCTTTTCCTTTGTATTTATTTTTCTATCCTCTTCTTTACCTATTGTAGCTTCTCATGTTCCTTTTTTTCTCCTTTTCATGTTGTTGTTTCATCTTTTCATGTTCCCTCCTCTATTTTTTAAGTTTTTGTTCTAGTTTGTTTGCTTCCCTTTTTTCTTGTGTAATGATTTTGTTTGTCTTCCTCTCCTCAAGTTTCTCTTTCGCCTCGATTTTAAATCCTCTAATTCCTTCCTTCATGTTTTTTGTTGATCAAGAATTTTCAAATTGTCGACTGATTTGAGAATTTGTGACTACCTTCTCAACTATAGAGTCCGTATGTTTGCACATTATGATCTCTAATTAATCCTTTCAATTGGAAGATTAAAAAAGTTATGCATCGAACTGCCAACCTAGTTTCTTGAATCGACATTACATGGTTGTTCTATTGTGTCTTGTTGATCCGAAAATCCAGGAATTTTTTTAATTTTTTAATGACCTTTGGATCCCTATAGGATTATTAAAATTACCGTTAGTAATTACTCCGTTATAATTCCAACAATCCAAAATAATTCAAGAATAAAAAATCACGTTGCACACAGATTGATTACGAAGTTCGGTAATAGCCTACATCTTCGGGTTCTTATCGAATTGTTCCACTAGTAAAAAATTGTAAGTACAATGTTATTTCGTACAATAAAACCTAATGGAACTTCACTTGCCTAGTAGTACTCCAGTCCTTCAAAGAAATCCAATGACCAATTGGAATCATACTCCACCTTCCTGGTGCACAATCTCCTTTGGAACTTGATCGTCCTTCCCGACGCTATCAATATGTCCTGCGACACTCCGATCAACACTCCAAACTTTGTAAGTGTGGCATTATGGGCCAATTGGGTATTTTTCCTTATCTCCCAATTTTAGAAATTTTCCTATTAAAATAATAGGACTCAGATTCCAATATTTTCCTATTAAAATATTAAATAAGACTTTATTACAAAATTATTGCCTTAAAAGATTATAAGGCTTTACCATATAACTTGGAAGCTTTTAAAATTTTCCTCCTCGAGCTCCCTTTTAAGTAGCTTATAGCCACCAATATGCTTTTAATAAATCTTAGCCCGCGTGTTTCCCATTACAATGGAGAGGGCCCTTTAAATAGGCATGTTAGGCCACTTTTATAGGATAAATATTATATCCGCAAAACTATATTTACCCTTATCATCATGGCACAATGTTTGGGCCTCATTATTTTGGTTGATGGGTGTGAGGTTCGAATCCCCTTATTTGCTAAGTCACGGCCAATCTTCTATAAACTATAGTACAACCATTTATTATCTCGATCCACTCGTTGGCCGAGTTGGTCAAGTTACTGCATTCGTTGGAGGGAGGTCGTGGGGTCAAGTCACACCCCTATCTCCTTTTCCGTTGTCGCTCCTTTATTTTTTGGGTGGGATTAATCCCACATTTATTGGAACTATGGTGGGTTGGTGGTTTATATGGCTACCACCATGTCTCCCTATACGTAACTTTGGCCACATCCCGAGCTACTTTTGTTTGGCCATGTAATGTGGTGGGTTGTTCATGATTTAAATGCCCATGTGGGACGAGCTAGTTTAATCCTCCAAGCTAGTTGTGTGCTCCGTTCACCGGTTGTGTGGCTTTGTTATGAGTTAGATTCACTTCACCCAATGTGGGTCCTCAAGCTAATCGATTGACTCTCCGAGTTGGTAATATAGTAAATCCCAAACATAGTGGATATAAGCTGATCAACTCGATCGTTGAGAATAATATAGGGCTCGATGGGGATTTGACCACCCCACCAAGCTAGATATATAGCTCTCTGAGATCCAATTAATCCTACAATACAAACTCCAAAGGCATATTCCACTTGTCACTCCTCGATAGGAATATCAAGAAAATCGAGATCGGTGGTGGCTTGAGGACCCACCATGTCGGAAACAATAACACCATCCTCACGGTGGTCGGGCTACCTTCCGTAACAAAATTTGAGCCTTTATTCTCGCGACCAAATTCTTGCTTGTCGAAGACCAAAGAATTTAAACCCCAACTCATAGCACATGATTTCCCATTTGGCCACATCCCGAGCTAGTTTTGTTTGGCCATTTAATGTGGTGGGTTGTTCATGATTTAAATGCCCATGTGGGCCGAGCTAGTTTGATCCTCCGAGCTAGCTATGTGCTCTGTTCACCGGTTGTGTGGCTTTGCCTGAACGTAGTGGATATAAGCCCGATCAACTTGATCGTTGAGAATAATATAGGGCTCGATGAGGATTTGACCAACCCATCGAGCTAGATATATAGCTCTTTGAGATACAATTAATCCTGCAATGCAAACTCTAAAGGCATAGTCCACTTGTAACTCCTCGATAGGAATATCAAGCGAAATCGAGTTCATGGTGGCAAGCCACGTGGTGGCTTGAGGACCCACCATGTCGAAAACAATAACACCATCCTCACGGTGGCCGGGATACCTTCCGTAACAAAATTTGAGCCTCTTGTTCTCGCGACCAAATTCTCGCTTGTCGAAGACTGGAGAATCTAAACCCCAAATCGTAGCACATGATTTCCCATTTTTCCACTTATCGTAAAGTGACTCCCAGATTGACCAAGTCCCCTCCAAGAATTGACCAACTTTGACCAACCACCATTTCATCGTCACGGATTCCATTTCCTACATTCAAATAGTTTTTGGAAATCTCTCAGAGTGCTCTTCCATACTTTAGTGATCCTGGAAGATTTTGGGAAAAAAATTTCTCTACGAAATTTCCTTTGTATCATGCCTCCCTAATGGGAAAGTACTTTGTTCCACCAAAATCTTACTGGAACATTTTGCCACCGTATCCTAAATATGAATACTCTTGGTCTTGATCCTGGCCCTGTGGGTTATGGTTCCACCATGCTTCTTCCTTTGTATTGATTGCCTCATCTTCCCTCTAGGGGTCTTACACTTCGATAATCCCTAATGATTGTTCTACCATATTTTCTTGTTAAGGTATTACTCTTTGGAAACACATAATAAATATAATGCTACATCCAACCTTTGGGGGTCTTACACTTCAGCAACATATAGTCTGCATGGAATTAGATATTGTCTCATCTGCCCTCTAGGGGTATTACACTTCGACAACACCCAAAAATATGTATTGTTATATATTCCTTTAGAGGTATTACACTTCAGAAATACTGAAACATCACCACATCTGCCCTCTAAGGGTCTTACACTTTGGAAGATGTCACGCCCATGATGATCAACTACAATTCTGATGCATGGTCACAATGCCTCTACACAAAATTACGATCTGAGCTGATTTCACACAAGCTCAATAATGGTAACCCCGCTGCATGAATGCTTCCTCTACATGGTATAAAGCCTCCTATTGATGATGAATATCAGGTACCACTCTACTACATGGCCATAATGGGCCTCTTCACAAAATGAAGTTTTGACCTGATGTTAGATGCCAACGGTGTTCAACTACCATTATGTTACATGGTCACAATGCCTCTACACAGAATGAAGTTCCGAGATGACACCAATGAGCTCAACTATCTGCACATATGGCTGATAGATCTCCAAGATTAATATGAGTTAAATCCTGTATCCAAGTTGTAACAGGCACTCACAAGATTATTAGGAGATATGTTTGGAGTATTAATCATATTTTTTAAGTAAGAAAATCAATTGAGTATGGTAAACCTTTATCTCAACATTTTATCTAAAAATATGATCTCCAAACAAATACTACATACTATTCATCAATTTGAATTATGTAATATATAATTGAAAAATTGTTGACTTACCCATTTTAAAGGACTTTCACTTTCGGGTATTACTGGTCTTGGTTTGAATTTTCAACTGGTGGTGGACTAGAAACCTCCTTTGCCTTTGCAATAAGCCTCCATTACATCTTTGGCTTGCCATTACTCTGATGGCGAGATGGATGAAGTTTCTAGAAATTTTCCATCATGTGCCCATTCCTCTCGGAAATGAGCACAAAAATTCTTCTTAATCTCCTTCTTTTGTGATGAGGAACTGCCATTTCGACTCGCATGACAAGATTGGTCTTTCTAGTTTTCCATGTTCTTGACAAACGACATCAAATTCTTCATTAGTGTCTTCCTCTTCCAACATCTGGGCACACAATGGTTATGTAATCCACAAAAATTACATGGAAAAACATTCCACATTTTCTGAAAATCATAGCCATACTTCTTAAGATGAAAAAAGGATCAGAAGTTTTAATGTGCTTATGATTATGGTAAGAAATTGGAGGTGAAATCTCATTACCTCTTCGCTGATTTCTCTTACCACATCCTGCCTTTGATGATGAAGCACGATATTCTTGCTCAAAATATTCTTGTAGGACTAGTGGGGTATTTAATTTGCTTTCAAAAGTTTGTCTCCCATCAACATTCTTGGAGAAATCTCCAATATCCATTCCCGCACTATGAAAACCCAAACATGCAAAATGATGACGATCCTCGACCCGTATTGGGTTAGCAATTCCTTGGCCATTTTTACTAAGGCCTCTTCCATCAAATCCCATTTTATCTATTAATTTGGATTCAACACCTCTAGTATGATTTTCAAATGAACCAAAGACATCAATATCTGAATTAAAAACCAAATGGGAGGAAGAATAAAATTCTCATGGTGAAAAAATTAAAGTGCAATCATCTATCATGGTCTATGCATATGAAGTTGAAGGTATTTCCTTTCTCTGATCACCACACTGTAGCCTTTCCAAGAGCTCAACCTTGGTTTGTAATTCCAATTTCAAGCAAGAATTCTCCTTTTCCAAGGAGTAATACCTTGATCACATGAGAGAATTATCTTCTTGGATCTAGTGATTATAAGCTTCAACCTCATTGATCTATTCCTGTTTGGACATCTTGCCCATGGTGCACCTGTACCTATTCAATGAAATTGAACTAATGCACAAATGAAGCAATCATATGGTCAAATTAACCAATTTTCATACCAAAATTGCTCAGAGCTTAGCGAGTTTGTAGGCCAACAACCTGCTCTGATACCAACTTGATCTAAAAATATAGGCCAAAATTTTAAACAAAATTTACGAACTTCGGATCCCTATAGGATTATTAAAATTACCATTAATAATTACTCCGTTCTAAGTACAAAAATCCAAAATAATGCAAGAATAAAAAAGCACAATGCACACAGATTGATTATAGAGTTCGGCAATATCCTATGTCTCCGGGTTCTTATCGAACCATTCCAATAGTTAAAATTTGTAATCATAATGTTATTTCTTACAATAAAACATAACGAAACTTCACTTTCCTAGTAGTACTCCAGTCCTTTCTAAGAACTCCAATGACCAGTCAAAATCATCCTCCACCTTCTTAGTGCACAATCTCCTTTGGAACTCGATCATCCTTCCCGATGCTATCAATACGTCCTGCAGCACTCCGGTCGACACTCTAAACTTTTCAAGTGTGGCGTTATGGGCCAATTGGGTATTTTTCCTTATCTCCCAATTTTACAATTTTCCTACTAAAATAATAGGACTTAGCTTCCAATACTTTCCTATTAAAATATTAAATAAGACTTTATTACAAAAATATTACCTTTAAAAATTATAAGGCTTTACCATATAACTTGGAAGCTTATAAAATTTTCCTCCTCAAGCTCCCTTTTACTTAGCTTATAGCCACCATTATGCTTTTAATAAATCTTAGCTCGTGTGTTTCCCATTACAATCAAGAGGGGCCTTTATATAGGCCTACTAGGCCACTTTTACTAGATAAATATTATATCCATAAGGCTATATTTAGCCTTATCCTCATGGCACAATGGTCAAGCCTCATTGTTTTGGCCGAGGGGTGTGAGTTTCAAATCCCCTTATTTGCTAAGTCACGAGAAATCTTCTATAAAGGGCGGTATGCCCATCTCTTATCCCGATCCACCCACCGACCAAGTTGTTCGGTTCACTACGTTCATTGGAGAGAGGTCATGGGGTCGAGTCACACCCCTATCTCCTTTTCCATTACCACCACTTTATGTTTGGGTGGGATTAATCCCACATTTTTGGGACTATGGTGGGTCGGTAGTTTATATGGCTACTTCCATGTCGCCCTATATGTGGCATTGGACACATCTCGAGTTGCTTTTGTTTGGCCATGTTATGTGGCGGGATGTTCATGATTTAAATGCCCATGTGGGCTGAGGTAGTTTGAACCTACGAGATGGTTGTGTGCTCCATTCGCCGTTTGTGCGGCTTTGCTGTGAATTGGATTCAATGCACTCAATGTGGGTGCTGAGCTAATCAGTTGACTCTGCCGAGTTTGTAATAGAGTCAATCCCAAACATAGTGGATATAAGCCCGATCAACTTGGTCGTTGAGAATAATATAGGGCTCGATGGGGATTTGACCACCCCACTGAGCTATAGATATAGCTTTCCAAGCTCTAATTAATCATGCAATGCAAACTCAAAAGGCATAGTCCACTTGTCACTCCTTATTAGTAATATCGAGAAAAATCAAGCTCGTGGTGGCAAGCCACATGGTAGCTTGAGGACCCACCATGTTAGCAATAATAACACCATCCTCATGACGACGTGTTCCCTTCCGTAACAAAATTTGAGCCTCTTGTTCTCACGACAAACTTCTCACTTGTCAAATGCCAGAGAATTTAAACCCCAACTCGTAGCACATGATTTCCCATTTTTCCACTTGTTGTAAAGTGACTCACCAGTTGACCAAGTCCCCTCAAAGAGTTGACCAACTTTGACCAGCCACCATTTCATTGTACTGCATTGAATTTGTTTCTTGCATTTAAATAGTCGTCGAGAATTATCTTGGAGTTCTCTTCTATGTTGTAGTGATCCTGGAATATATTGGGAAACCTTGTCCTCTGAAATTTCCTCTAGATCACTTGTAAAAAAATTGTGAACACCCAAATTATCCAACTTCCAACTAGCTATCATCTTCCTTTTTCCATGCATTATAATTTGCATAGTAGTGTACTATTCCAATTGACATGATAGGAAGAGGGGATGACATGGAAAGATAAATCTCCTCATTAGAAAGGTTGATTAGAATCTGCAAGTTCGTGGTAATTTATTTTAATCATTCAAGTTGACTAACTATATTTGGCATACTCATATCGTCATCGATTGTGATGGGTTCTTGTGTTTGACTCACATGAGTTGATTTGTTGTATTCAACTTGTACATGAATTCCAACTTGAATAACTTTATCAATCTAACTTAAATATGTTCTCCTCTAATACTAATTTGACTCTGTCACCTCCACCTATGATTTATTATTTATATCAATTTGTTGTTTTTTTTTGCATCCTTTGTTTGCAAGATTTGAACACCATTCTAATGGATTGATTATTCATTATATCTGATAAATTATTCAATTTAGTCTCTGTTATACAACCTAGCTAAGATGACCAATGTGCTTGTTTATTCAAAATTGTATTATATTTTTTGTGAAATCCTTTTACCACCACTTTAGGAGAGATTTTTCTTTGACTCCTCTCCTTCATTCGATGAATTATGTCATATGCTCAAAATTCGTGAAGAAACTGCTCTCTATGGGTAAACTCAAAAATCAAAATACTTCATCATCATCTTCTAATAGGTTTCAATATAAATCAACATTCAAGCCATCTCCTAATCCCACTGAAGTAAAGACAATTTTTAATGTCGTCTCTCCTCCGAAAAGCTTCAATGAAAACCACCTAAATGCACTTTCACAAAATTACCATATGTACCTCAACTTCTATTGCCTCAACTTCTCGAAAGCAATATAATTACTCTTCTACCACCAATTAATCTTGATTCGGCTCACCCTTGTGGTTGCAGTTATGATGAAAATGATAAATGTAACTATCATTAATGCATTGGGAGTTCTACCAATCATTTTTCTAAACTTAGGCATCTTATTCAGGATCTTATTGACAATAATTCACTTGAGCTTCATGCGCCATCTACTTCATGCAACCATTCAATGATAACAAAAATCTAAAATTCTTCAATGACCCTTTACCTAAGCATGGCATACAAGCTTTTGACTCTTTCTACTAATCATGCATATCATTTTTTGCCCCCTTCTTCATCGGGTCCCCTTGACTTTCTTGTCTCTTTTGTTGATGCATGACCACCAGCCATTACATTTTATGATCACAATTATCATGCAACATTTTCTTCTAATGCATTGCACATCAATGCTCCTATCTGTTCATATCCTATCAATAACACTATGATCTATCTCATGGCTCCTATAAGTGTATGCTCTATTGCTCTTATTATGGATATCAAATGTCCAATTTATGTTATCACTTATCCAATTCCTCATTATTTTTTCTATATTAGGCTGCCCATTACATTTGGGCGTCTTACCATGCTTGTTTCATTCACTGTGGCATCTTCAATCAAATGTTGTGACATGTTCTTAGGTCTTCCTTGGCTCCACACCGCTTAAGCTATTCCTTACATGAATCATTTATGTCTTAATTTCATACACAATTGTAGACACCTATAATTATGCCCAAGAAATTTAAATACTTAAATTGTGCTAATTATCCCCTTTCTCGCAAATCAACGACATATCATCAAAAACACTCATTTTCCCTCATATCATCATTAATTAATTACACTAAGCTAATTAATTAAGTTGCCTATCCAACAAATACCCTAATTAACGACCTTCCATTAATAAATCACCCTTCTACCTAGACTAATTAATTATTATTAATTAATTAGCTTTCCCTTCCATTTAACCAATAAATCAATATTTAATTGATTTAATCCCCTTATAATAGCCTAAATTACACTAATATTCTTCTAATTGGCTTCTATAAGCTTACACCTACCTATTAATTAATCACCTTTGATTAATTAAAATACCCCAACTCCCATGACTTGCTAAACATGTATTAAACCCTTCTAAAGTAAGGTTACCTTTAATAAAGCAACCTTATCCATTCCTAATCATGTTTTACCTTTATCCCACATTCATGAGAATGTGTTGAATCATTTATCCTTTGGGCTATATAAAGAGCCCTCCACCTACCTTTTTACTTACACCTAAACTTTCTAAGAGAGAAAATGCAAAGCATATAGCAAAGAGACTAAGAGCTTGCACCTTGCCCTTTTGAGAGTTCATCATCTTGAAGAGTTAAGCCTCTTTCTTAAAGTGCTTGGGTCATATGGGAGGTGTCAAAAGGGTCTTGTAGCCCAACTTTGATTAGCCCCCATTCCTAGGTTCTTGGAACATTAAGGACAACTATTTTGATAGCCATGGAGCTTACTTAGGTCCATTCATTTATTTGTTATTAGAGAATAGAGGAGTTTAGATATTTAGCATTGTTAGTTTCAAAGTTTGTATTTATGAATGCTAGCATCTAACCCTTGTTTAATTCTTATCATGATGGTGTTTATGCTTTGTTTTAGCTAAATTGTAGAACTATTTTAGGTGGTAGTTCTTGCTTCATTTGATTTAGCATTAAGCAAAGTATACATGCACACATTTGGCACACCCGGTGGGACTTACTCCATTGTCCTTTGCACTTAATTTCAAGTTTTTGTAGTTAAGTTTTATTTTTGGTTACTAACCCTCTTTTACACATGTTGATCTAACTTGTTTTTTTAACTTGTTTTGTTGAGTTTGCATGTGTTGGGTATTCCTTGTAGGTATGAAGGAGGTGAAGTGCTGTCAAAATTGGAATTGATGGGAACATTTCAAGATTTCATCATGTTTTCATTTTTAGAGCTTACTTTTTCAACATTTTACATGCTAGTTTTTCAATTTCTTGAAAATTTTCAATTCTTGAGCATGTAGGTTAGTGTTTGATAGTGTTGAGTCTTCTATTTACATATTAATGTGGTGGGTTGCTGTCAAAATTTAATCTTGGTGAGAAAATTTCAAGATTTCATCATGTTTTCATTTTTAGAGCTTACTTTTTCAACATTTTACATGCTAGTTTTGTCAATTTCTTGAAAATTTTCAATTCTTGAGCATGTAGGTTAGTGTTTGATAGTGCTGAGTCTTCTATTTACATATTAATGTGGTGGGTTGCTGTCAAAATTTAATCTTGGTGAGAAAATTTCAAGATTTCATCATGTTTTCATTTTTAGAGCTTACTTTTTCATCATTCTACATGCTAGTTTTGTCAATTTCTTGAAAATCTTAAATTCTTGAGCATGTATGTTAATGTTTGATAGCGTTGAGTCTTCTATTCATATATTAATGTGATGGGTTGTTGTCAAAATTGAATCTTGGTTAAAATTTTTTTCCCATTTTGCAAATTAAGGGACTTTTTTTTTTACATTTTTTTAGTGCATGTCAAGTGCATACCCATGAGCATAAGAGCATATGCGTAACCCATCTTCCGAAGGCCATAACTTTTGCTCCCGAACTCGAAATGACTCCTTTTTTTTATGTTGGAAAGGTATTGAAGTTAACTATGTAATGAAAACATAAATTTGAGATTTATACTTACAGAAGTTGTAGGTTTTTCTATTATTTTAAAACTGGTCATTTTGTAACATGTCTAATGTTTTGATGAATGTTGTATTTCTATGTTTACTTGATTTAGACCAAAGCATGTGTATGCTCTTCTCTTGCACCTTTTGGTGATCTTGAGAATAAAAAATAACTTTGATCTCTATCTTGTTAACATTGGGATTAAACTTGGAAACTTGATTATTCATTTTGCTTAAGGGAATGAACCTTTTACAAAACACTTTTCAACAGTCCTTTGATTTGAAGTTTTCAATTTCTATATAGTTGGAATAAATTTTTTGTATGCTCTTTTTTGCACCTTAGAGTGATCTTGAGAATCAAAAACAACTTTAGTCTTCATTTTATAACATTTGGTAAATTGGAAACTTCATCTTTCACTTTTGGTTTAGGGGAATGAACATTTATCAAGAATTTTGTATGGTTCATTGATTGAAAATATTTTCTTTACTTTTTAGTTGGATTATTTGTTGTGTATGCTCTTCTCTTGCATCCTTGGATGATCTTGAGAATCAAAAGCAACTTTTAATCCTCTTTTAAATAATGTGATTTTCTTGGAAAACTACTAACGCTTGAGTGTAGGACCTAAAAACACTTGTCAAAGAAAGGAGGAACCAAAACAAAATCAAAAACTACTAATACTGTTGTTATACAGGTTACCAAAAGGTGTTCAAGCAAACCACACCTAATTAAACAAGATAAAAAGAACAACATATTCAAAACACTATATTGTAGGTTTCAGAAAAGGGTACGTCCCTCTCCGCTCAACTGGAACATAACCCCTTTAGCATAACGCCTTAAGCTACAACAATGGGGGTGGTTCCAGGAACCCCAAAGTAGTCCATGCAAGAGGGAACCTTGTGGATGAAATGGGAAGTGCTCCGCACTACCTACTTGACTAGTGATTCCTTTGTGAGATAGCGTTACAGGTTGTCCGTTGTGGCGACCCTAGTGATAGTACACGTAGACGCACTAGTTGCCTACTATTCTTGAAGGGGGTAAAGTAAAGCCGAGATACTCCCAAACTAGTCAGTGTAAATTTTTGGGTAAATTGCGCTCGCTTGTGGTAACTTTGTAACACCTAGGGTGAGAGAACCACCTAGGAGAATATACTTTGGCCAGGAGCCCACTTTGACCATTTGAAAACAGTGTTGAGTTATGAACCTTCTTTTTGAGAAACATGTGACGTATTACTTTTGCCTAGTTTTTACTTGCCTTAGGGCGAGGTGAAACTCTGCTGAAGTGAGGCTAGCATTTTTCGTCATTTTTCTTGATTTATTTCCTTCATATTCTTTTGACACTTTGTTGATCAAAAGAGGTGTGATTACCTTTGTGTTGCCATTCGACTATTTCTCTCACTTTTATGTCCATTTACGCCCATCCATGTTTGCGGCTGGGTTAGTTAAACGTCTAAAGTGAGTGGAGGCATTTTCACGTCATTTGGTAGCCATTGTGATCTTGATACCCACGTCAAGATTGTCATTGTAGTTAGGCGTGGTTCATCACTGCGGACTTCCATAGAGGAGTTAGCTTGTTTGTCTCATATCATTACAATTTTGATATTTACGTCTTGTTTCTTGTAAACTCGACATAAATACCTATATTGTACAGTTACACTGCACACATTCTTAACTATTCCTAGCTATACTTTGAGATTTTTTTGTTTGGTTTTATTATTACCTCGATTTCAAAAGGTGTTAGGCACTACCATTTGTGCATGTTATATCAATAACACCTCGATATCAATACTTCACTTTCTTACAAAGTGGGTTAACATATCTTGGTGATATTGTTGTGTCATTCACAAATTGTAATTGGCACTTTTTGAGATATAGGTCTTAATCAGACTTGAGCTTGCTCATCGTATATCTTGATTGGGAGATTGCATTTAACTTCATGTATTTACTTACATCTTGTTCATTCTTTTGAACTTGGCATAAGTGGAGACATCTTGTTAATCATCTGGCATCGCAAATTACTTTGAAACATAGTCTAGGAGGTACTTCATTTGATTAAGTTTTGGTACCAAATGATTGTTTCATTGGTGACTTTATCACTCTATCACATTGGTATTCTCACACTGTTAATTTACTCTTAACATGTACATCTTGTGTTTCACTTAGGGGTAGTCATTGAATTTTGAACAAATCTACAACTTACCTTAGTGAAACTTATCATGAAAACATGGCTCCCAAGACGCGTCTAGGTTTAAAGAAACAAACATATGAGGAACAACAGGCACAAGCTTGGGAAACCTCTAATAGACAAGGGTCAAACCCATTTATCGGACACGATCTAGGACCACTATTTTTTACGTAGAAAAGGAAACAGAAGAAATGGTCGATCATAGTGGAAATGAATTAGAATCACCACACGTAGACTTTGATTTTGACCCCACTCTACTAGATGAGTTTCTCCTTAGAAAAAAAGATAGAGTGTTGGCACGGGTCATGGAATTAGGGGCCAAATTTCCCACCAAGAATGAACCAATATTACCTACAAATGACACTACTAAGGAAGAACACCCCCTTATCAATATGGAAGATATTTTAATAGGTGGGCATGCTTCCACTTCTTGTGCAGAAAATGATAAAGTGGTAGGGCATAGAATACCCCTCATCAAAGTGCCACGAAGAAACAAGATAGAACATGAGACAAGGGAAGAACCTCCACAATACGAAGAGGAAGAACCTTTAGAAGAAGAAGACACAAACCAAGTCACAATCCAACAACAACTCAGTAACCTAAGCCGACAACTAGCTTTGCTTACTTTCCAGGTACAGAAAGAAACAAACAAGAATGTTCAAAAGTCAAGGCCTAAGTTTAGGATCCATGAACTCCATCGAGAAAACCAAGGAGAAGAAGACATGGGGTATCATCGTGTACACGTACCCGCTTCTCCCACTAGAGAACAATTTCTCACACAAGAAGTGCAATCTATGAAAGCAATGCTTGTGAGCATACAAGAGAGCAATATAGGGAGTATTAGGAAATACCAATACGAAGAACTATGCCCCTATCCTTTTGATAAGACAATGACCCTTCAACCCTTTCCAAAGAAATTTGATATGCCAAAGTTTGACAAATACAAAGGAAAGGGAGACCCAAGGGATCATGTTAAAGATTTCTACATGGCATGTCAAGAGGTGTCTTATAGTGATAATTACCTCATCAGACTTTTTCCTAAGAGTCTCGGAGGTCAAGCATTGGAATGGTTTACGCGCTTACCACGAGGATCAATTTTCACCTGGCCAGAATTGGCGGAAAGATTTGTGCGTCATTTCTCGTATAACATAGAGAGTGACATCACCATGGTAGACTTGTGCAGCACAAAACAATGCCCAAATGAGACCTTCGCCTACTTCCTCCAACGATGGAGAGAGATAACTAGTCTCTTCCCTTGTGCTTTCCCTGAGAAGTAGCTGGTCAGTATTTTCGTCCCTAATCTCAACCCAGATATAGCTTTCCACCTCCAAATGCATTGTGTCTGCACCTTTGAGGAGGTTATCGAGAAAGGGATTCAAATAGAAAAGGCTCTCATTGCCAAAGGCACCCTCAAAACCCAATCTAAAGAAAACCAAAGTGTCCGCCATCACTGAAATGCCTCCACCTGAGAATATCAAGCAACTGCGTAGCTTGCAAGGGAAAATTCAAGCCATTCGCCGCTTTATCTCCTAGCTTGCAGATAAATGTCACTCATTCACCCATTTGCTTAAAAAGGACATCACTTTCCTTTGGGGACCCAAGCAACAAGCAAGCCTTTGCTTTGCTTAAACAATACCTGGCTAATCCACCTGTCCTCATGCCTCCTACTCCAGGAGAACCACTTTTGCTCTATAGTTCCGCTATGCAATACGCTATTGGTGCGCTACTCGCCCAATATGACCTCAGCCATAAAGAGAAAGTAGTGTACTATCTGAGTCACACCCTCATCACCTATGAACTTAATTATCCTCAGATTGAAAAGGCTTGCTTGGCCATCGTTTTTACCTTTCAGAAACTTTTCCATTACCTGCTAAATACTAAGACCAAGCTCATATCCAAGGTCGATCCACTCAAGTATTTGTTGTCAAAAACCCGCCCTCACGGGTAGAATGGCTAATTGGATCATTCTACTCAAGTGAGTTTGATATAGAATTTTTCCATCAAAAATCGTTAAAGGACAAGTACTTATGACCAGCTAACGGAAGCACCTTTGCAAAGCACAAAACCTTTGAGTCTGGATCTGCTAGATGCATCTTTACTCTACATTGAAGAATCTATCATATGGTAGATACATTTTGATGGATCTTTTACATTTCATGGTTCAGGTGCAGGAGTGGTCCTTATTACTCCTTCGGGTGATCCTATACCACAAGCTTTCCGCTTGGCCTTCCCTTGCATGAACAACATTACGGAATATGAAGCACTCATTGCAGGGATGAAGCTAGCCATCAAGTGGAATATTCAACATGTTAAGGTTGTAGGTGATTCATAGCTAATCATCAAACAGGTTAATGATGAGTATAAAGTTAAGGATGATAAGCTCATACCTTACAAAAAGTTAGTGGAAACTCTAAAGGAGTATTTTGTGTGCATCACCTTTGAGCAGATTCCAAGAGCACAGAACAGATCGGCGGATGCCATGGCAACGGTGGGATCTATGCTTCGTATTCTACCAGGGAACAATGATATGCCATTCTTCATAGAAAATCTACGCCAGCCCGCGTATGACATGCCGAATCTTTCCTGGCTTGTGAGGTTGTTGGTCCCCATTCCCCATGGTATGAACCCATCTTCACCTATCTTAAGGACAGTACTTTCCCTCCCAATATCTCCCATTCTGAAAAGCAAAGCCTGATTCACCAGATAGCCCGTTACACCCTTTTAGGAGGTACACTTTATCGTCGTGGCTACGATGGGAATCTGTTACGTTGTCTGGATGTGACGGAGTCAATCCAGGCAATTAAAGAAGTACATGAAGGAGTATGCGGAGCACATACAAATGGAATGGTCTTGGCTAAGAAACTGTTAAGAGTAGGTTACTATTGGCCCACCATGGAAACTAATTGTTGTAATTATGTTAGAAAATGTGTGCTTTTCCAAAAGTATGGAAATTTCATCCATGCTCCATCGCAACCATTGCAACCAATCACTACCCCGTGGCCATTCTCTAAATGGGGACTTGATCTAATAGGGAAGCTTAATCCTACCTCATCTGATGGTCATACACATATCATCACAGCTACATAATACTTTACAAAATGGGTGGAGGCTATCCCTTTAACCTATGTCACATGAGCACAAATTTCTAAATTCATCATGAATCATATTATTTGCCAATATGGTATCCCTGCAGCCATTGTCACAGATAATGAGAAGTCATTTAAGAAAAAACTATGAAAGACCTTTGCCAACGGTTCCAAATTAGATTAAAATGGTCCATGTCATATTACCCTCAGGGTAATGGACAAGATGAGGCAACAAACAAGACTTTGGTAAGGATAATGGAGAAGATGGTTAGCAAAACCGGTCGAAACTGGCACCTACAAATCCACCCAGCCCTCTGGGCCTACCGAACATCAATTCACACTCCTATGGGTGTGACACCATATTCCCTAGTGTTCGGGATAGAATCTATCATCCCTTTAGAGATTGAACTCCCATCCCTATGAATTTCTCTTCGGGACTATTTGGATAAGGATGAAGATTATCGAGTGGCAAGATTGGCTGAGTTAGAGCTCCTAGATGAGAGGCGCATTCGCGCTCTTAATCACCTGAAGGTATATCAACATAGAATCTCCCACAACTACAACAAGAGAATCATCCCTCGCCAGTTTGAGGTGGGTGATTTAGTTATGAAGGAGAACCAGTTCAACACCAGAGCAGAGTGAGAAAAGAAAGGGAAGTTTGAACCACACTGGTTAGGACCCTATGTCATAGTTGCCAAGTATGGCACAAGGGCATACAAGTTGGCTCACCCCAATGGTGATGAGCTCGGGAGCCCATGAATGCCATGCATCTCAAGAGGTTTTATGCCTAAACATGGTACAAGAAAGTCATAAAAATCACAAAAAAATTCAAAAATACAAAAACATCAAAAAAATAAAATAAAAAAATAATAAAAGAAAAAGAGAAAACAAGTCTTCCACTAGTGAAAACCACACAATTGTGGCACTTTGGACAAGTCCTTGGGTGAAAACTGGTTTCCGGTGCCTCGGGAGGATTCGTTGTTCACAAGCATTCTGTATTAGAAGGGTAGTTGTCTTTGGCCTAACCTGGTTCTACCTTCGAGTTTCCTTGTGCACACCATTCTGTCCAGCCTTGATCCGGCTTTGCCTTCTTCTATTCATCTGTGAGGGATGTGGTCTTTCGTTATTTCCCATCTTACGCTAGGGGCAACTCAATGAGTTCACCTTCTTGTTCATTAAGCACGTGGCTTCTGCCCTTGTATATTCCCCACCTAACGCTGGGGGCATCCATGCTTTCTTGGTTACCTGCACATAGCTTTGGAAAACTGTTAAAACCACAAAAACAATATAAAATTGTTTCGAGAAAAACACAAAAATAATATAAAATTGTTTCGAGAAAAACACAAAAACAATAGAACATTGTTTGAGAAAAACACAAAAACAATAGAACATTGTTTCGAGAAAACACAAAAACAATAGAACATTGTTTTGAGAAAACACAAAAACAATAGAAAATTGTTTCACAAAACACCAAAACAATATAAAATTGTTTCACAAAAACCTAAACAATAGAAAATCAGTTTATGAAAACATATCTTACAAAAACATTTACTTGCATTGTCTTGTTTTCTTGCTTTGCTTGTTGCTTGTATAGTGTTTTGCGTGCTCACTTTTGAGTTGTTTGTTGCTTGGGTGTACTTTGTCATAGTTTATCTTTTCTTCCTTAGAATAGATTCATTCTTGCTTGTGCATATTGTAGTGGATTTCGACATGCTAGTGTGTTAATTCTTTCTTTCTTTCTTAATGCATTTGGTTGTGTTTTGTTACTTGTTAATAAGGCATGGTGATTCATGGTGTATTGCATTGATTCCTGGTGTTCTTTGTAGCATTTGGCTGTGTTTCTTGCATGTGCTCTATTTTGTTATCATTCACATCACATTACCATCACTATCATCACATCTAGCATCATCTATACATCATATATAAACAAAAATGCTAAGTTTTACATCATGCATGTATACTAAGCTAATCATCACATATCATATCATCAATGGGGGCAAGAGGGGTTGTGCATAATCAAAAATCTATCCCCCCCGCACCAATATCATCATATCATCCCGTCCATAGACATCAAAATAACACTTGAAAACAACATTTGATATTGTCTATAGATCTATCATCTACAATCTACAGCACGCCTCAAACGATCACGTGCGATCACCATCTCTCCTGAGTGTCAGAGCCTCACGGTAAGTTTTCTAAACTAAGCGGTTAAAATGAACTGATTGTGATGTTTTTACCCCCCCTGGGGGGTATATTAGCCTGTTTTTCACTGATCGGATGGCCAGACACCCGTTTCGCTCACCATTTTCTCCTCTGTTCGCTGTGGAATAATTATTTTTAATTAAATAATTATTTTTATCTTATTTTTCACTGTATTGGGGCATTTTTTGTCCAATACCCCTTTCTTCTCCCCCGGACAATTTTATTGCTCCCTGGTGATTTTTATTCTTCTTCACACCCTCGTAAATAATTATTTTTTCTTAATTTTTCCACTAAACAAGGACATTATTTGTCATTTGTTTCTCTTTTCTTCCACCTAGGGCACTTTTTGTTGCCCCTAGGCCCTTCGCTTTCTTCTTCTACTTTATTCTATTGTTCACCATAGTTTGGAAAGCAAAAACAACAAAAACAATATATATATATATATATATATATATCCAAAAAAAGGCAAAAAAAAAAATTCAAAAATTCCTAAAAGTAAAACACCCTACAAAATGGTAACTTGCTTCTTACGGCTGAAACTTGTGTCTTGCGCATGGTATTTTCTCCATATCCTGTTGGTTTGTCTCACATCTTCCCGATTAATACGACTCGTGGATCACCGGATTCACAACCATTCACAAAAACTAGTTGCTTAAATGTCTATACTTTGGGGCACTTTTGGTTGCTCGGTGTTTTGTTTTTCATTGCGCACAAACGCTTTTCATGGACCCCATGTCCATTTTCATTTCCCCTTGCATGTATCCTTGCTTGGGGCATCATTTTTAACCCTTGTCGTCAATCATGAACTTGTGGATCTCTTCAGCACTGATAACAAAACATTTGTACAACTGTCTTGACCGTTGTTGGGTTGGATATGTGCGTTCATACTTGTTTTCCCTATTATATGAGCTTGTTTCCTTCTCGTATTGCATTGCATTATTATATGTTGCGTGGAGTTGGTACTTTCAGCAATGGACAATTGTTCGTAGTATGGCTTTTCATGTCATTCTACCTTTGTCGTATGCTTATATTTTTCATAAGGACCGATGATGTAGTTCCTATGGCAATATGATGACATCAAATTTGTTCCAAACAAATAAGTGGCTAGAGGTTAAGCTCTTCTCTCCTCTCATCCATATTTCTTCTACACCACTTCCCTTTCACCCCTAATTCTCCCTCTCCTGGGCATCCTACCTCGTCCCCATTCTTCTGCCTACTTCTCATCTTTTTCGATCGTCGATCGGCTTCCTTCATCACCCCATCGACACTCGAGGGGGCATCTCTCCCTCCTACTAATTTTTCTTCTATCCCTTCAAAATCTCTTTTGTCTACTATCTTTGAAGTGGCATCACTTACGCCACCCCAAAGAGGGGCAAATGTAGACACCTATAATTATGCCCAAGCAATTTAAATACTTAAATTGCGCTAATTATCCCCTTTCTCGCAAATCAACAACATATCGTCAAAAGCACTCATTTTCCCTCATATCATCATTAATTAATTACACTAAGCTAATTAATTAAGTTGCCTATCCAACAAATACCCTAATTAACGACCTTCCGTTAATAAATCACCCCTTCTACCTAGACTAATTAATTATTATTAATTAATTAGCTTTCCCTTCCATTTAACCAATAAATCAATATTTAATTGATTTAATCCCCTTATAATAGCCTAAATCACACTAATATTCTTCTAATTTGCTTCTATAAGCTTACACCTACCTATTAATTAATCACCTTTGATTAATTAAAATACCCCCAACTCCCATGACTTGCTAAATATGTATTAAACCCTTCTAAAGTAAGGTTACCTTTAACAAAGCAACCTTATCCATTCCTAATCATGTTTTACCTTTATCCCACATTCATGAGAATGTTTTGAATCCTTTATCCTTTGGGCTATATAAAGAGCCCTCCACCTACCTTTTTACTTACACCTAAACTTTCTAAGAGAGAAAATGCAAAGCATATAGCAAAGAGACTAAGAGCTTGCACCTTGCCCTTTTGAGAGTTCATCATCTTGAAGAGTTAAGCCTCTTTCTTAAAGTGCTTGGGTCATATGGGAGGTGTCAAAAGGGTCTCAGAGCCCAACTTTGATTAGCCCTCATTCCTAGGTTCTTGGAACATTAAGGACAACTATTTTGATAGCCATGGAGCTTACTTAGGTCCATTCATTTATTTGTTGTTAGAGAATAGAGGAGCTTTAGATATTTAGCATTGTTAGTTTCAAAGTTTGTATTTATGAATGCTAGCATCTAACCCTTGTTTAATTATTATCATGATGGTGTTTATGCTTTGTTTTAGCTAAATTGTAGAGAACTATTTTAGGTGGTAGTTCTTGTTTCATTTGATTTAGCATTAAGAAAAGTATACATGCACACAATAATAAACAATTTTTCACTATTAAAGGTATTCCACCATGTACACCATTGCATCTACCTCCTCTTGATGACATTCTTCCACCAACTTCAACATATAGGTCTCCTAGGCCTTTAAAATCTAAGGCACATTCTGAACCTAGTTCTCATACTCATACTTAACTTGGTCATTCACATCGATCCACTAGTCCATCTCATAAGCCTAAGTCCCCTACTCAAGAAACCTCTTATCATAGGTTTTCACCACCTCCTTCACCTCATAGCTATACTTCACATAGATGTTCACCACCTCCTTCACCTCATAGCTCTACTTCACATATATTTTCACCATATCCTTCACCTCATAGGTCTAATTCACATAGGTTCTCACCACCTCTTTCAGCACGTAGCCTTCCTTCACATGTACATTGTCCTTCTCATACACCATCGATCTTAAAGCATTATCATAATCCTTTATCTCTTCAGATATCTGGTGGAGAACCATTTCAATTTACTCTCATCAGACATCTTACTTATCATCATGCACTTGGGGGACAACATGATCTCTTCCCCCATTTAATCATTACCACTTATTTCTAATCTCTACACATGCATATTACGCTTCGTATTTTATATCTAACCTCTCTCATGAACATTGATACACATCTTGTTTCATCATTACCCTATGACGCACTCTAGTTTCACAATTCATACTCGACTGTTGAGGGTCTAATTATGAAATGAAATTCACATTCACTACACATTCCATGTTCAGCGCTTCATGATATATAATTTCTAGCACACAAAAACCTATTTCCCAATGATGCAATATTTTTCTATGGTTCATTCTTAACTGCTAAGGGGGCATGTATAAATGAACCTCATCTCATACTCATCTATATCAACTAGAGGCATGTTGTTCCTATCACATTCACATTGCATGTACCATTCCATCACACTCATACAATGCATATTACATATCTTGGTTGCACTTACTTTTGCTTTCTCATACTTACATGTACACTTTGTTTCCCATGCTAGACGAGTACTTAGTATATAATTTTTTTTTCTATATACACATACATGTTCACTTGGTATTTTGGAGTGAATGCAGATCTCTTGAGCTTTACATGCTCCAAGGATGCTTGACATTGTATCTCGACCAAACCCACCGAGGCTGCTGGGTAATCTACTTTCTCACAGATTAAAGGTGCTATCATTCCTTCATTTACTAATTATACTTTATAGCACATTACTTTCCATTAATACATACATGTTTTGACATTATTTTAATATTTCTAACATGCTACTTGGTGCTTTATGTGCAAAATTTACTTTCAAGACTATTTGCAACCATGGTTGTTTGATACATTTTTTCTTGTCATTACTTTCTCTTGGTATGTCATTTTTATGGGCTACGCCCTATGTCTTGTTCAATCATTGTTTGTATGATTTTGGACACTTCAACCCTGATTGATTTGTGACATTGTGAGCGATGTCCCATGTTTGAAACCCTATTTTCGCAGTCTATCTTGTCTACACATTTGCTTGTTACATTGTTTTATATGACATGTTTGCTACTTTTTCTACTAACACATATATCTAGCCACTTTTTTAACATGTTCCTTGGTTTATACAATGCACATCCCCTACCACCTATAGGGATACATTTCATATCAACACCATGTCCTCTCTTTGGGATACATACTCCTACGGCATTACATGCACCCCAAATGAGTGGGAGCATACATTGGATCAACAAATCACCCCATATAACAATTTAGATATACAACACAATACAGTACAACACATAATCAACAGAGATTATAGTTACATCATTGGCTCAGAATCAAACTTGGGTCAGAATCATGGAACAAACACTAGCACCTAAGCTTAGACAGGAGCATGTGGGATAATGTGTCCTCCCCTAGGTACTCATGTCCTGGGGGCACACACAATCAGTTTCTCATATCATCACAATTCAAACAAGCATTTAGAGAAATTTGACAATATCGGGCACAATTTTCTAGCAACATAATTCATTTTATATCCATCTCAATCGAACAATAAGTACATTCAGAACAAACATGGAAAAAACGGGACACACCATCCGCCATGGTGTTTATTGGGTAGAGTCATGGAAGGAGAGTAACACAAGACCTCTCTCCCCAAAACCTACTATCTAGTGTGAGATCACCCAAAAAACTCACTCTCAACATGAGATCGCCTAAAATACTTGTACTTCGTGTGATATCTCCCAAAAAACTCGCTCTTGGCAAGATATCACCCAAAACAATTATTCTTCTCAATATTTTCAAGACACTTTTATATCCTTTTACACTTCTCTACATCATGTGCACACTTTACTTTACACAATTTTTACATAATTTTACATATTTATGCAATTTTTTCTCCGATTTATCATATCCAGGACTTTGACTTCTCTCTTGCTCTTCTTTTTGTAGATCCATCCTTATAAGAAGCAATAGTCACAAGATATGAAAATTACATGTACAAAGTAACGTTTGCATACACTTCACCGCCTAGGGTTACTTTCATTTCCTAGTTTCCACACTTCATTTTTTCATTATTCCATGCCTCACTTATCCACTTAGCATGTTCTTCATTGCATGCTCTACATGGTTACCAAGTACACATATCTTATCTACTTTATGTTATCGAGTATTCACTCAACAACATAAAGTAGGGGAAAATGTAAACACAAAATAACATACTTGGGTACATTTGTAGGTCCTAAACACATACTAGCATTCATATGATTCCTAAGCAAGAAAACTAGTAATTAACGACTTTCCTTGGCCTCTTTTCTGTGTGTCTTGTTTTCTCTTCGGTATTTTACAACCTATAGCCTAGTTGGCATTTTATTTATTTATATTTTATGACTGCAGACACCATCGCCCAACTAGGACAGAGCACCCATGCACCTCTGGACACCCCTAACCTTTTCCACCTTACTCATTTATTTTGGGTATCTTTTATCTTTTGGGCATCTTTTTCACTTATGGTTCGGCATTTCAGTTGTTAGTTACGAAATTCAAACAAGGGAATAGTATAAATACATAGTTATGTGTTCAAAATAAGGGACCAAACACTAAGTGTTATTAGCATCACCTAAGATTGCATCCAAAAAGAACTAAAGGCATCCATCTCTAACATCTATTCAATGAACAAGGGCTGCATCAACTCCACACACATATCATAGGAAGGGAAGTTCATTATTCCATCATGTAGACATAAAATCACGCACTTTGGGTTATATTTAGTCTCGGTCTCATACTACTATTTAGAGGGTTTTTGAGAGAAAAAAGTACTAATTAACCCCCGTCCCTTGGCCATTTTTATTTATTTTCAGCGTCATTCCCAACCTCCACCGCACACATGCCTAGTCAATTTCAGTCATCTTATATCATTTTATCCTTGATTGGGGTGCCCAAGCTAGTACTGGGGTGCCCATGTGCACCCTGGTCCCACCATGGGCGCCCGATACTTTTTGAAATTTCCCACAATTTTTGGGGCTCTTTCTAGCCATTCGAGGTCTTTAACTTTTTAATGGTCAGCCATTTCGGGGTTAATTACAAAATTAGATCAAGATAACCCTATAAATATAAAACTATGATACCATAATGAGGGACCAATAAATATTACTACTATCACTCCACCTAGAGTTGCATCCATCTATTGCATTAGATATCATTCCATCCACATAGCTCCATCACAAGATATAAAGCTTGGGTAATATACATCACACACAACATAGGGGGAGGATTTATTCTATTCCATGCACCATTTATTACATTTTTCTACACATAGTTAGCTTGTTAGATCACAAAGTGTGACTAACACAAGAGCAACCTAGGGCATGATCACACACACACACAAACACATAACTACATTTGGGTCTGGAATGTAGTGTAACACTCGGTTAGTAAGACCACTATTGTGGTAGTTGAGGTCATTCCAACCCTTTCATATGATTTTTTCTTTTTTAGGGATTGATGCTTGTTAGGGTTTTGCACGTCTTCCATTCATCTTGGAATAATAACAACACATAAAGTGAGTTAGTGAATATGATGCAATGAGGGTTTGAGACCATTTTCTTGAGAAGATAATTTAGAGCTTTTGCATAGACAAAGGAACCCATTTTGTAGACCAGAGCACCCGCAGTGCCCTAGTCTCTCTTCAGTGCCCTAATGTAGAGAAACAACCCAGATCCATCCTTTTCAGGGATCCTGCATAGTCATTCCCGCTTCTTGAATTTCCAATCACACTTGCGACACAGTCCCGTCACTTCGTCAAATCAGTTGATTTCTTTCCTTATCTCTCTTGCATATTAGGGTTTTAATTTAATTATATTAGTTTCTTAATACATTTACATGTTTCTTTATCACTTTTATATGTTCTCCTAGATTAGATTAACTAACATCCATATTTCCATTTTTAGTAAATCATTTTGGTGAACCCAACCACTTTCACACTTAGGATCCTTATTCTTCCTCTATAATGGCTTATAAAGTTGCTCAAGTCTCTTTATCTAGTTTACTTAAGAGATATCCTCATTGTCGACCATTTTTAAAAAAGCTAGACTGCATGTATCTAGATGACAATATGCCACCACACAAAATAAGTCCTATATTCGATCATTTATCTAACAACTATGATCCTAGTGATCCTCCATCTACTCAACCCCTATTGGATTCAATTCAAGCTCTACATGATTTATTTCAAGACAAATTTAAGGCTATGGAATCAACCATTACATCCCTTAGATCTGAAATTCAACAGCTTAAGGATGCTTCTCAATCACATGTTTGTGCTCATTCTACATCCTCTATGCAATCTATGTCCACTACATGTCATCTAGTTAAACCTCAAGACATGCCATTTCCGAACCTATCGATTTTTACATAATACTACACCACATGATATTCTTATTCAGATCCTTAGTCATCAGTTGATTACTCTACCACCTACTCATTACTATTCTCCTTATCAGTTAGAAAAATATCAAGGTCATCCATATTACAATTATCATTGAATCAATGGACACAATGATAACGATTTACACACTTTACCGCTCATAATAAAACATCTCAAGCTTTAGGGCCTATTTTCATTTTCTACACAACATTATAATACAACTGACAACTCCCATTGGGTTCCTAAATATGACTCATCTATATTTAAGGAGCACCATGTCAGCATTACTCAAACACCTCCTAAGCAACAACCTCTCGCATTAGTTCACGATCTCCTCCTACCCAAACATCTACGACATCACCAAGTAAATCATTTACCAAAATTAGTTCACAATATCCTATTAATAAGTCGTTAAACATATCACCAAGTCAACTTAGGAAACTTCCCTTCAGAGTTATTGCAACATGGTCTCCTCTTAAGTCTAAGCTCCAACCAATCCCTTTCATCAAAAAAATAATCCTCCTACTCGCGATCACAATACATTTTCCATTTCATCACCATCGCATAGTTATCCTATTGAATTTATCTAACATGGTTCTATTGTATGAAAACTTGGTCTTTGGTAGGTGACTCTTATTTATCTACCCTTTCGATGACACACTCATATTCTTACAGTTCTTATATGACTATTAAGGGGTATTTTAAAATAAATAACCTCGTTTCATCTTACATTAACATACTTATCTATTACATAACCATCCATACATACACAAATCTATCACTCATTACAAATATTATAAAATATCCCATCATTTAATCGATCTTACAAAATCTATAGTACTTCACCGCCTTCATACATCATTTATCAAATAGTGCACACATTATCATGCACTTGGGGGTATAACACCCCACACCCCCTAATCTTAGCTCTACACATATCTCATTTTTGTATTTTCATACATTTATCTCTTTGCATTAGGCATACTCATCACACATTCTAGCATCATTACCCGATGACACAATCTTGTGATTCGGTTCTCTTGACGTTGAGGGATTACCAAACAGAACCCCATAAACCGCACTATAGGAATTTCATATTACATTTCATCACACATCATGTGTCGCACATCATACATCATGCTAGTCATCCTACATATTACATAACATACACTTCACATAGCTTGCATTACATTATACACATTGCACATCGTGTATTTTACACATCACATGGCCATTCATCATCATGCATACTACATTGTCTTCTACACACTACACTTACCACTCTCTGACTTACTTTAGTTCCTCATTCCATACTCGAATCCCGAGGGTTTACAAATCAAATGGACCTTATCATTCATCATGTGTTTATCATTCAACCTTTCATGCGACCTTCCTAGGATAGTGGCATACACTATAGGCTAAATCATCACTCACTCTATTCATCAGAATCTAGGTATATGTGTAAGGCTATATCACCACTCCTATTCTATCATCTTGTAGTGGTGTACACCTTAGGTTACATCACCACTCCTTACCATACATCTTATAGTGATATAAACTTTGACTAGATCATCACTCATATGTTCATATAGTCATGATATACACTTTCGCTATAGGGTTCACGCAAACATTGTTGTTAGGTTTCATATCATCACTACACCTACATATTCATCACAACACGCTAGACACAACACACACTTCGACCATTTCCCGATGAAACACTCTCATTTACGGTTCATTCTTGACTGCTGAGGGGGAAAATGAACCTCATTGCATATATTTCAATTCACTCAGGGGGCACACAGCTTCTATCATTACATCTTGCATTCCATTCCATCCATCCACAACATATTACATTTTCTAGGGGGCATTTATTATTTCTTACTAGTGTTTTACATGATCACTTTACTACACATGTTAGATTGATTTGTTATATGTCATTTATCTAAACCATCCACACATGTGCATTCATGCGTTCATTTATTATAATAAAAAATATAGATCTATTACACTCAACATCGATGCTCGCCTTCTACCCTTCCTACACTGGTCGTTGTGGGCATCCACATTCATCTCTTCCAGGTGCTATTGTTTCATTTTGTACTTATAACTTTATATTACTTGATTATACACACTTTTGACATATGGTTTATCTCTCTAACATGCAAATGGGTGTTTCATGTGCAACACTTTATTTGCTTGTCTCTACTTGTTTGTACTTGTTTGCTTCTTTTATGTAGGCTTTTCCCTATGTTTTGTGTGAACACTTGCTTGTTTTTTGTGGCCATGATGGCCTTGCATGTCTTGTGACATTGGGAGTGATGTCCCATGTTTTGACCCTCTTTGTGTGGTTTACTTGTCTTTTTGTATGTTTACACTACGTTTTTGGTAGCTTTTACATTGTTTGTGTAACATACACATTTTTTTCTACATACATTATTTTTCATGTTAACACTTGTTTTGGTTAGCCATGTTATTTGTGCATGCCTTGGTTTCTACCAAGTGCATTCCCTTCCCCATGTAGGGTACAGGTTTCAAAGTTCGTAGGTCTTCTTTTGGGTCTCCGCATTCTCCTATCAGCGACGACGCCGCATGGGCCCCTAAAGAGGGGGACATCATTTAGGGTTATACATTCTACACAACGTGTTTACACCTGTTCAGTTTAGTGCACTTTCCACCCTTGGCATTGTGGGTTTACATACAATGAGTGAGTTCATACCAGTTTACGAACTCCATACACATCGGCTTTTATAGGACATGGTAGTCCTTACACAATGGATTTTACATGACATGCTAGTCCTTACTAGTTGGGGGGTAGTTAACGGTTGGAGGATATAATGGATTTCCTCCCAATACTTCTTCTACCATCATCAGCATTGGATCGCCCAAAACACCAGGATGATACAAAGATCTCTTCACAGTTTAGGGAAGCTGTTAAAGGTTGGAGGACATAAAGAATTTCCTCCCTATACTTCTTTGGCCTATGGCGTTAGACCGCCCAAAAAACATGCAATAACCTTTTCGGGGTTATTATTATATTTTTAATAATTTTTGGAAATTAATTGTAGACTGTCAAATCGCAACACTTCTATCTAATTCGATTTGGCCTCAAATTACATGGAAATTTGTGTAAAGTGTATTTTAAGCCTTTTAGACCTAAAAATGAAATTTGAATGAAATAACTCAACTTATTTTCTCAAAAAAATTAATTTTTAAGCACATAGGCAAGTCACATTTTTAAAAAATTACACAATTTGAATCAGGTTTACAAAATAGCATGAAATTAGATAATCTTCAATGAAAGCTCAATTTTTTTAAGTCAATTCAATAGGGCTTCATCCCTTGAATGGACCTCTAGTGGGTTTAACGTCCCAGTAGGTTTTTATGAGAAACATTCTCACAATATCATATTTCAATATTCAAAATGTCATGCTAAAATGAACCCGAAATCCCCTATTTATAATATCCAAAGGTCAAAAGACATGAGCCTTTACCTTTCCATTTTCTTGATCAACCTTTTAATTATTGTTTTATCTTTTGCTAAGTCGACCCCTTATTATTTAATAATTATTTATTAAAATTACACAAAATATGAATGCTAAGTTGTTTCCTTATTTTTTTATTATTTTATTCTCTAGGCCACAAAGAGGAATGGCCTGAAAACTCCGTTTTCACTATCATGTGGGAAAAAGGGACATTATAGTCCTCCCTCCCTAAAGATTGTTTTCCCTCAAGAAATTACAAACACCTGGGTCCCATATGATCCTTGTTTTCTTTTCTGTGTATCCATACAATGAGAAAATTCCTTTGTTAAAGCATGAGTGTTTAATAACACTCCTTGAAATCCCGCCATTATCTTTTATCCTCCGGAGTCTTCACAATATTCAAGCATTTGATGGCTCTCTTGTTCGATTTTGTAATGAATAATTTTATTTTTGTGGATTTGTAAAGTAATGGGTGTCCTCTCTAACCCAATCAGTAGACCATAATAACATTTATATGTCGTAAATCCATCAATCGAATAATGAATATCTCAAATTCTTTTATCATATTGTGCTTGTAGATGTCACATTGAAGCATAACATCTCTCTCCTCTCAAAATTTTCCAAATACATATGAAAATTCATCATAATTGATTAGCAAACCCAATTCATACCTTATCCTTTCTTGATCTCAACTCCTTCATAGTGTTGTAGGGGTTGGAAATGATCTTCTTTCATATGTCAAGGATGCTATAAACTGAAAATTGTTATGCCTTTTGACTGAACCTTCTTGTCAGCTAATCCACATGTGGCTATGTAGTTTGGTGAATGAGAATGGATTCCAAGGGACTAAGGCTTCATCCTTAATAGTAGTAATCTGAAAATAACTCATATGCACCACTGAAAATAAAATGTTTTGGAAAGTATTCATGCCATGTCTCTTAATTCTTCCCATACCTTTTCTTGAAGTCCATAAGTTTTTGGTCATGCATACATCCTCCTCTGAAATCACATTAAACAAACACCACAACTGCTGCTCAAAATATGAAAATAAATTACTTACCATGCAAGGGATGGTCTGTGTGTTCCATCCTTCCTTTAAAATTCTCACAGGGATGAAAGTTGACACATATGAAGCATCGTGTGAAAAATGGCACCCCAAATTATTTTTCTTGGGTTGTTCCCAACATCTACCAACTCATAAATTCTGAGTTTTGTAAGAACATTATTTTCTTCATTCAAAGCCTCATTTCCTTCTATGCCAGGTGAGTGATGACTTTGGTTGATCATGAAATTCATGCTTCCTTCATGTTCTTTAAACGATTCATGGTGAAAGTGAATGTTGTTCCTCAAATCTGATTTGTCTTTTATTTCTTCAACATGCATACATTTGTTACCAATGTCCTTCTCATTGTGCAAGATGTTTTGATTCCATTTTTTCTTTCTAAAATCATATATATCAACTAATTTAGAGGAAATATGGAATAAGAAAATTGCTACCTTTCCCAATAAGCCATTGGTTTGGCCATGAAGATAACAACTCATCTTTTCATCCCTATTCCATATGCATATCACCTCTTTTCTTTGATCTTCCTTGAATTATTTGTGCTTTCCTTTGCTCCCACATATATAATACTGATTTTGAAATGAGACCTCTTACCAGAATTTATGGCAGCATCAATGTAGAAATAATCATCCATACTTTTTTTTTGCAAGAGACATTTCCTATTATTGAAGCATGTTGGTCACAAGGCAACAATAGATGAGAAAGTGATGAGGCATAATTCCCCTTCTCCTTGCTTGATGATTGCTTACATTCTTGTGCTTTAGTGGGGTTGTGATTAATTGGTGCCTTTGGTTTGCCCATTTTGTGTGTTCGGGTGCTCATGAATTTCAGACCTTGGCTGCCCTATATTGCCTCCTTTGGGAAACGAATGAATAACTTCAACCATCAAGCTCTCTTCATAATTTAGGAGCTCCAATTTTTCTCCCTTATATTTTTTATTCATTGTTTTCCTTTCATCATTATGGATGCCACCATTGGATGTTAACAATGCATTAACAAATATCAAGGAACGCATACCTTGCATGGAGATCTTTGTTGTCCATGATAAAAGATGGATTCTTCTTTGGCATTGTTCAGAAACATTCACACCTTGAATGAATCCACAAAAAATCTGAAATAATGTATGATACTGCTGTTCCAAACCAACAACATTAAAGCTTGTAATGAAAAGATCATAACACCATAAATTCACCTTTATTCCTAGATAAAATAAATAGTGCTCATTCCATATGTTCTCTTCCACCTCAAGCTTGCATGATTGGTATGGTTAAGCCCTTTTCATCATATTATTTATGAGAAGTTTTCTTATTTTTCCATATCCCAATAGGACTAACACAACTCCAAGGAAATATTTCGACATAACCATATCTAAAGGATGATCAAACAATCTAAGAGTGGAGTATGTACCATGATTCCTCTTAGCTCTTTTTTATTGCATACTGGGAAGAAATATATCTAAGACAATCCTTGGACCTTGTTCACATACCTCTGGAGTGACTTGGAGACTCATTTCCAAGTTAACTTCTTCATCTTCATTGTCCATTATGATTAACGGACCAGCGGGCTGTTCTTTATCATCCCCATCTTGAGTTTAAGTCACTCCTAATATTATAGCTTCTTGTTTACCATCCATGTTCTCATCAATTTTATCAAATGCAACATTATCATGATTAATGTGAAATTGATTAGTACTTACTTTTAGGGAATTTTCGGAGGTAGGGTCTGAGTCATTCTTCTTGGCTTGTTCTTCTTCTCTTTCCTCCATTATTGCTTCTTGTTCATAACTTTTAAATTTATCATTTGCATAGAGATCTAAGCAATGATCAATGATGATCATTCAAAACAATGGCGGTGGGGCTGTTGTATTCTTTACTTTAGCTCGTTCCTTGAACGGTCCTCCATAATTATCTCTTATGCTATTTGCATTTTGTGGGAGGTATTTATGGCCATTTATTTCCTCTTCAAACACATGCTCACCTAGAATACTGATTTCCCATCTTATGAAATCTAGAAATGGCATGGCATTACAGATGTCTACTAGTAGAGTTTGGTACTTTTTGAAGAGTTATTCCACTTCCATGAAAGTCTCTTGTCCTGCCATGATGTCATCAACTGAATATCGTCCAAGCCTTAGAGGAAAATGATCTGATACCACTGTAATAAACCTTTTGGGGTTATTATTATATTTTTAATATTTTCTAGAAATTAATTGTAGATCACAAATCACAACACTTCTATCTAATTTGATTTGGCCTCAAATTGCATAAAAATGCTTGTAAAGTGTAGTTTAATCCTTTTTAGACCCAAGTGATCAGATTTGAATGAAATAACTCGAATTATTTTCTCAAAACAATTAATTATAACCACATAGGCAAGCTACATTTCAAGGAAATTGCACAATGTGAATCAAGTTTACAAAATAACATGAAATTAGATAATCTTCAATGAAAGTTGAAATGTTTTAAGTCAATTCAAGAGGGTTTCGTCCCTTGAATGGACTTCTAGTGGTTTTGAAATCCCAATATAATTTTATGAGAAACAATCTCACAATATCATATTTCAATATTCAAAATGTCATGCTAAAGTGAACCCCAAATCCCCTATTTATAATATCCAAAGGTCAAAAGACATGACCCTTGACCTTTTCATTTTCTTGATCAACCTTTTAATTATTTTTTTTTCTTTTTCTAAGTCAACCCCCTTATTATTAATAATTAATTATTAAAATATTACACAAAATATGAATGCTAAGTCGTTGCCTTCTATTTTATTATTTTCTTCTCTAGACCACAAAGAGGAATGGCCTGAAAACTCCTTTATTGCTGTCATGGGGAAAATGGGCATTAAAAAACCCTATCTGTACAAGATATCCTTCTATACCCTTTTTAATCGACATGGATCAGGTGCACATGTTCCATTTACATTTTTCATTTTTGCTTACTTTACATTTACATGCGTCTTTCACATTGCATTTTTACACATACATACATATATATTTGACTACTTGATCGTTTTCTCCTTGTAGGTAAAACCGTATAAGAAATAAGAAGTCAAATTGGGGGCAACATAAAATAACAACAACGGTGAAAAAAAAACACTTCTTGCAGTAGTGACACACCTTGCATACTAACCATGCAAGTACACACAACAACAACTATACACACATTTCCACCCTAGGTTCGCTCTCATCACTCTTTTTGTATTTTTCATCTTTATTTTCCATGCTCCATCATATTTTTATCATTCCATGCTTTTTCTAGTCCTTTAGCATACCTTCTTCATCGATCTACATGGTTTTTAGGTACGCATCTCTATCTACTTTATGTTACCGAGCTTTCCGCTCACCAACATAAAGTGGGGGAAAATGTAGATGTAAAATCAAGCAATTTGGGTTATATTTAGTCTCAGCCTCATACTACTATTTAGAAGGTTTTTAAGAGAATAAGGTACTAATTAACCCCCATCCCTTGGCCATTTTTATTTATTTCCAGCATCATTCCCGGCCTCCACCGCACACATGCCCAATCAGTTTCGGCCATATTTTGTCATTTTAGCAGAATCGGGGTATGCAGCTAGTATTGGGGCACCCATGGGCATCCTGGTCCAACCATGGGCGCCCGATCCTTTTTGAAATTTCCCACCACTTTTTGGGCTCTTTCTAGCCGTTTGAGGTCTTTATCTTTTTAATGGTCAGCCATTTCGAGGTTAATTACGAAATTAGATCAAGAGAAACCTATAAATATAAAGTTATGAGACCATAATGAGGGACCAAGCACTATTACTACTATCACTCCACCTAGAGTTGCATCCATCTATTGCATTAGAGATCATTCCATCCATATAGCTCCATCACAAGGGACAAAGCTTGGGTCATCTACATCACACACATCATAGGGGAGGATTTATTCTATTCCATGCACCATTTATTACATTTTTCTACACATAGTTAGCTCGCTACATCAAAAAGTGTGACTGGCACAAGAGCAACTTAGGGCATGATCACACACACATACACACATAGAACTACATTTGGGTTTGGAATGTAGTGCAATGCTCAATTAGTAAGACCACCATTGTGGCAACGGAGGTCAGTCTGACCCTTTCATATGCATTTTTATTTTTAGGGATTGATTCTTGTTATTGTTTTGTAGGTATTTCCCTCATCTTGGAATAAAAGAGAAACTTGAAGTGAGACAAAAATCTAATGTGACACGGTGTGAGGGTTTAGACCATATGTCGAGCCCGTGAAAAGTAGTTCAGAGCTTTTCCACGACTAGGGCACCCATTCTGTAGACCAGAGTGCCCATAGGTTCCCTAATCCCTCTCCAAGTACCCCAGTCTAGAGAAAAACCCAGATCCATCATTTTTGGGGATCCTGCATAGTAATTCCTACTTCCTTATTTTCCAGTCACACCTACGACACAATCTCGTCACTTCACAAATCACCTGAGTTATTTCCTTATCTTTCTTGCATATTAGGGTTTTAATTTTATTATATTAGTTGTTTACTTCATTTACATGCTTCTTTATTTCATTTACATGTCCTCCTAGATTATATTTACTAGCATCCATATTTCCATTTTTAGTTAATCACATCCACACATTATACTACATTACTACATCTAGTTACAACCCACTATGAAGTGCACTTTCACAAGGGAATCCTAGGGCATGATTCTTACAAAAATCACCAGAACTACATGGATTCTAAGATGTAATGTAGCACTCGGTCATAATTTCACTCTTGGGGTGACCACTGTGGTTAGTTCGACTCCCCATATTGCATATTTGTTTTAGGTTTGATGCATTTTTTGGGGTTTTATAGGTGAACTTCTATTTTACAAGTTACTGGTACCTTCGACATTAAAAATGTGACATAGAGGAGATCAACAAGGAATGTTTGCAACACTTGTGCGACACATTAGAGATCAGATCCAGATCTCTTTTGTAGTCACCAGCACCCAGAAACCCATGTCCGGCCTGGGCTCCCGTGTCTGGCCTTATTCATGTAGTCCTGAATTTACATGTTTAGAGATGTTTTTACCTTTCTACTCAAATTAATGCAGTAAAAAAAAAAAAAAACCGACCTCAAAAGATGCGGGGTTTAAGGTGCCCGTAGAGATGGATGATGATGTTGATGGGTGAAATGTCCTTCCTTCTTTCACCGATGGAGAAACCTGCAGATCATAGACATTTAAAAGAAGATGGGATTAGACAGATATATGGAAAATTTCCTAGCAAAGGCTAGTCCCTGGAAGTTAATGGACTTCCTTGCAAGGATGTCAATATGCATTTAAGAAATCAATCTGATAATGAGAAGATAACATATAGAATCTAATACAAAATAGAAGCTAGAAATGTCGATATATAAACAAAGATGTAGATCTGATCAAAATGCTTGTAAATGAACCAAACTTGTATGGATCAACGATAGATTGGGATGAATGAGAAGAACCCGCAAAACAACCTAAAAACTCTCCATTTGGGGATGGAAACATGACAAATAAATGGGATGAATGAGGGGATTACATGGGAACTTGGATGATGTTGTGGTGATGTTGGTGGAATTACAATGACATTGGGATGGTACTTTGATGATGGTATGAGTGGGATAAAAAGGGAATTATGATAGTATGGTGATGATCTAAATGGATCTATAATGCTAGAGTTTTACTATAACTTATCACTTGTTTCAAAGGGAGGGGGAAGGCTTTTATTTATAGCTTGAGGAAGGGGGTTAATTTGGGTAATCTTGATTATGAAAAATTACCCTGATTAGGTGAGTGGAGATTACTTTTGAATATTAAATTCAAAAGTGGATTGCATATGGATTATCTTTGAATATTTAATTCAAAGGTGGATTGCATGTGGATAATATTTGAATATTTAATTCAAAGGTGGGATTTGATGTGGATTATATTTGGATATTTAATTCATGAGTGGGATTTGATGTGGATAATATTTTGAATGTTAAATTCATTAGTGGGATAACATGGATAATTTTTGAATATTAAATTCATTAGTGGGATAACATGGACCACTTTTGAATATTAAATTCATTAGTGGGATGACATGGACCACTTTTGAATATTAAATTCATAAGTTGATTTAAAAGGGATTAATCAATTGATTAATTAGATATGTATTTTTGGTGGGAAATTAAATTTTGGAGGGAAAAGGAATTTGAATGGGAAAGCGTAATGCAGGAGAATGGACGTGGGATGAAGTGGAGGAACGACACCAAAAATGGTGTCTACATTATCGACATCATTTATGACACTTTGTTCACTTCATGCCCAACAATTTTCCCAATCCAGAGCATTCCCGGATCAAACATAAATAAGATAATTAATTATTTATACATCTCTTGCTTAAGGTTTCATGTACTTAATTTCTTATTTACTTTCGTCATATTGTACTTAACAACTATATATCATAGTTTACATAAGTTACTCTGTAATTAGGTTTAACATTTTTATAAAAAAATCAATTATAACCAACCATCTCCGTAATGCTCTTATAATGTACATTTCTATGCCTAAAAATGGAAAACAAGAAAATAACACGAACCGCAAGTGAAGTAAACTTTTAATTTTTATAATAGTAGACTAAAAATAGGAACAATGATCGATTTTTAAGACAACTAAAAAGAGTGAAATTCAACCAAATATCATCATAGAAACCATCAACAACATAGATAAAAAGTTTAAGAATATTTTAGGGAAATTTTCACAATGAAACTCAAGTAAATACTCATTTGGAAAATTATTTATTAACATAAATACAGCTAAGAGAAATGACCAAAAAATTAGGTCTCTAAACCCCAACAATGGAAAAATATGGAAGATATCTACCTTATAAATTATGATAAATATGAATATCAAAGAATAATGATTTTTGTGCCCTAAAAGGCACCCAAATTCTCTTCTACCCTAGTCATTCCCTAGGAGAGGGGCTCCAAACAATTCCAAAATATCTTGTATGACTCCTCATTGATGCTCTAGATGCAAAACAACGAGTTGGTCTTCAATGAAAGTATTCAATACCACCAAATTGGAGGGTTTTCATCCTTCAATCTCCCACAAGGAAGGTTTTAATCCTCCTTGGATGCCACACTAATGGATTGTCACCCTTTAATGCAATGTAATTAGAGAAATCAACACTAGAACCAATTATAAAAGTGTATATGCCAAAATTAATGATCAAAATGAGCCTTTTTGTCTCCTCTTATACCCCTTTGGTGGCACCAAAGGTCTAAGGGGTGAATTACCCCTAGACAAACCTCTTAAGAGCTTGCTTTATCTTCTATTTTCATATTGGAAACTCTCCAACCTTGTTGACCTATGAAGGAGCTTAATTCATCTTCTAATTTCATGTTGGGAGTTATATAACCTAGACAACCTGCCTTAGGGAGGACAATATCAAATAAAAACATTAACAACAATGAAAGAAAATGGAAATGAAACCCAAGGACTTCCCTTGTTCAATTTATTCTTGGCCATGGGAAGAAAAATGACAAGAAGTCTTCAAATGGGACTAATTCAAAAAATGGGACATTATAGTCCTCTCTTCCCAAAATTTCTTGCCCTCAAATAATTAAAATCTTATATGTCTAAGTATCATCATATCAAGGGGAATGAACATATCGTAGTGCTCCCATAATTTAGATCTCGTGCTTGCCAAATGAAGGATCTTAATCCCAAAAAAATACATACCTTTGTTGCCCTTCTCATCATTGAAATCCTCTTTATCTCCCTATTCAAAAACATAAGTGAAATCTCCTTATTTGACATGCTCAATTGTATCAAAATCCTTGAAACTACTATGGTTTTCATCCTAAAGCAAGGAACATCTGAATAGTCAGTTGGACTAGCTATCCCTCTTATCACAAGGCTCAAATCATATTGTGGATAAGCTTTAAAAAATTCAACACATCCATAAATCTCATGGAATCTTATCTAATTTGAGGCTATCAAATATGATTTGTTTCTTCCTTTCAATTGTAGACTTTTTCCCACATCAACACATGATGGAATTTTCTTTGAAAATATAAGTTCATAGTTGTTCATAATCTGTTAATGGAAGTCCTAAATATTATTCTTGCATGTTCAACTGTAATATAATGGTATAACAACTATCAAAAGATACAAGAGTGATATTCTCCTCTACCTTTATGATATGACATTAATTTGTAAACCTTCTTTTGACAAGGTATCTATAAAAAAATGAACCCATGAGCAATGAGCACATTTGTAAGCAACACCAATATCAACATTTTTAGTTGAATAAATGTAACATTACACCCGTATATTCAATCTATGTTTAGTAATTCTAGTGTATATTCAAACAAATACTAAAATAAGAACCATGTTCACCTTATGTTAAATGATACTCAATGTAAAAACATACATTCTTTACATATATTCAATGTATAGAAAAACATTCTTTACATGTTCAGACTTTGTTTTTCTTTGCATATTAACAAATTGAAATTACCGAATACACATTAAAAGATAAGATAATAATATTAATTTCCAACACATGACGACAAAATTAGGTCATTGGGACTGCGCAAAGTACAAAACAAACAAACCCAACAAGAGGACACAAACGGGTCGCCAAAAATACAATGAGAGAAGAAGAGGAGGAGAAGGAAGCAACAGAGGCCGAGAAACTAGAAAAAAGAAGAATAAGATGAAGGTGCGAGGGGGGGAAGAAGGAGAAAAACCCCCAACAAAATCACCGAACACTTGAGATCGGATGGGAGTATCTCTGATGCATCGATGAACAGAGTTGATCGATCTGTAGAATGCCTGGGAAGCCGGTGTCCGGGAGGAAGGCGGTGCCTCTCTGTAAGCCTGGTGGATCACTGTCTATGTGGAGGGGCCCCGAGACGTGCCTGAGGTAGGGAGCCTCATGTGGGAGAAATGGAATCTCGAGACCTGACAGATCTAAGCTGGGGGTCCAGAATCATGTACAAGTTCTGCTTGATACCCCTCACCGGTGAGAGCATTGGGAAGAAAGAAGTGATCAGTCTAGTATTCATCCGTCTAGGAGGAGGGTGGAGGAGCCTATCCCGAATCCTGAGGGCCTCCTGAAGGTAGAGAGAAAGACATATCTAATCATAGTATCTAAAGAAATATGTGAAGGAAGGAAGCTCACGAAATAGGAAATGGATTCTCCCACAAATCTCATAGTAAATAGGACATTGGAAAATGAAGTGTTCTTCAGTTTTAACCTCATGGAGAGAGAAAAGTAGGGATAATTTTAGTGGTGAATATTCGTAATATGGAGAAAATTTCATTTTAGGGAAATTTGAAAAGGTGATTTTTTTGAGCGGGTTGGTGTCCTGTTCGCCTAAAATTTATAGTATATATATTTTTGGGGTCGGCTTCACCTACATTTGAAAACATCTCCTATAAAAACCTAGGTGATTCACCTGTAGTATACTACGGTACTACCACTAGTACCTTACAAATACCATGAACTCACATACTCTAAGCACCAGAGATTATTGTTAGCTTGTTAATAGTTTAGAGTTGGGTGACAAATAATATGTGTTAATGCACGACAAAGGGTTCAGTTTTTGATGTGCGATAAGGATATAGTTGACACAAGACAATGAGGTACTATAGACACGCGATAAGGGGGTAAGTTGATGCGCGACAAAGAGGGTTTGCAGACGCATGACAATGGGGTTATTTGTTGACGTGTGACACTGACGGATAGTTGATGCGTGACAAGGAGGTATTACAGCACAATGACGTATAATAGGATTTATGACAAAGAGTTTGTTGACATGCGACACAAAGATTTTGTCGATGTGCAAGCAGAGGGCGGAGGCTTCAGACGCGCGCAACGGGAGATTTGTTGTCGCACATCAACAAACCTCATTGACGCGCATCATGCAGACCTCATTGACACGCGTCAACAAACCTCGTTGACATGCATCAACAAGGTTGTTGATGCGTGTCAATGAGGTCTGTTGACACGCATCAATGAGGTTTGTTGATGCGTGACAGTAAATCTCCTGTCGCGTGTTTGTAGCCTTCTGTCACACCACTTGAAAATCAGGTGAAATTTTTCATACAACCCCCAAAAAATTCACCTTCCTGCGAAACCAGTTCGGGGATATTCACTAGGTATTTTCCACCTCCGATTTCCAAGAGGTCTCTTAAAATGAACCCGGAGAAAAGCAGGCAGGTCCACTCCGAGCGGTCTAAGTGATATTCAATCTTCACACGAAGTTGATGTGATCCCATTCTAAACCTACCCAGAGAGATACGAAGGACCTGTAACCAATGTCGGGAGATGTACATGGGTCTAATAATGACCCCATCATGGATCTCAAGAAAGTGTGCCGCATAGAATGACATCTTCAGATGTAACCCCGCCCGAGGGATTGGTCCAGGTGTTCCGAATGAACTATTTGTAGATATCATCTCTGATTATTCTATGAAGGCCCTATTGGTTCAGTAGGAGATGGGAAGGGGATTTTAGAGAATACCGAAGGGTGGGAGGTGGTCCATCTGGATGCCAATGGACTCAAAAGGCATGAAACACAGGTATACTAGCAGCAACATCGATCACTATGATATGAGGATGAAATATCTTCAGAGGAGAAGTAGGCAAGGTAAATGTACCTGTCCCTATCAATGAAGGTCCAAAAACATTTGGATACAATGTAACAAAAACACAAGGCTGAAGATAGTCTCCAATCGAAATGGGTGAGCCCTAAAATCAACAAGAATAATTTTGTGAGGAACATAGTCTTTACACCTGATAATAGGTCTGAGCATGAGGATCTTGAACACACTCAATAGTTGCCCAATCTGAGTCCAAAAGAGAAGGACCCCAAATTTACGAACCATACAAAACTGTGGGCCTAACTAGTGAAGAAGAGAGGGACATCTTAGACAGAATGTCCTGAAAGTGGTGGCAAAAAACACTGTCTCTTAATAATCGCCAAAGAACCATACCCCTTATTAACCCGGGGTTGGAGAGCAGGACAGAGGATAAAACGAGGTCCAAATAATAGAATCCCCAGATATGTATAAGAGCAAGGGATCTCAATCTCCTCACCTCTAAAGAATAAGTGGAGATCCGAAGACTTTAGACAATTGAAAACCATAACTTTGGTTTTCCCTAGGTTCACATTCAGTTGCATATGGTCACAAAATAGGGCTAAGGCATCCAGTTTCCTCTGGAGGCCCTCAACCTAGGAGGCAATGAGGACTACATATTTTGCAAAGAGGAGGATGTAGATCAGAACATGGTGTAAAAGACAACCATCACCCTCCTGGATGTGATCTCTGAGAAAATCCTCAAGCTCATCAATGTAGATCCCAAATAAGGTAGGAGAGAGGGGAAAACCCTGTTTGAATCCAATGATACTCCTGATGAAGTCGGAAAAGCCAACAGAGGTGCAGAGGCAGCCCAGGACCTCCTCATAAAGGTGCATAATGGCTGTAAGAAGAGTCTCAGAAATGCCTATATCTTTGAGCTTGTGGAAAAGGGCTCCCCATGGAACCGAATCAAAGGATTTCTGAAAATCCACAAAACAATAGAAAACTATGGAGGAGCGGTGGCGAGCCTCCTCAATAATAGCCCAAAGAGTGAGGATTTGATTGATAGTCTAGAAAGTCATTGGAAGCCCGCCCGCCCCTAGCTTTGCAATGGTACTGATTGAGGAACTCAGAAAGCTGCAAGTGAAGAACTATAGCATAGAGCTTGGAGAATGTGTGACCCACCATGATAGTCCTATAATTGTTGGGGTCGGAAGTAGGCCCCGACTTGTGTATGGGGTGGATAATATGGTGGGACCAAGACTCTAGGAAACAGTACAAACCACCTGATTGAAGAGGTCCACAAGATAACTGAGGAGTGTCTTATGTCCATGTTTAAAAATTTCCCCTTGGAACCCTTCCTCATCCCCTACTTTATTGCAACTCATAGCAAGAATGAAATTCCTCACATTGGTGTGGGTGAAAATATGGCAATGGGAGGGATGGGTATCAACCTGGATGTGAGGCTGGCCAAGGAGGTCATAAAGAGTGGAGGTGTGAGTGAACATGGAATTGGGATCTAATTCCAGGGGTAAATGCAAATGAAGGGGAAGAATGGTGTGCCAAAAATGATTTGGGGAGTGGATAAGTGATAGGCGGAGCTCTCGGCACCTATGAGAGATAAAGGTGCGTTTATTATGACGAAGGAGATGACGGTAGGCTAAATTCAGGAAGGAAGAGAGAGAGGGTGTGTAGGAAGGCGAAGCGGAGTTTCTGATGGAGGGCCTTGCATTCATCATCATACAATTTGTTCATAGGGCATGTACCACGATGCAGGGTGGAAAGAGTGACATGGGGAAAGGAACTCATGGCTGCCTCATGAATAGCGTAGGAGAGGGTATTAAACATCTGAGTCCGAGGTGAGAGAGGTGAAATGGGGAATGGGGGGAGAAGCAGACGAAGGTGGGAGGAAAAAGTGTTGGGATCCCCTTTGTCAAATTTCCAAATAGTACGTGAGATACAAGGGGAGGGGGTGGGGTCATGGTGGGGGGTAATCAAGGGAAAAGGAGAGGGTCGCATGGTCAGCAAGAGGGATGGGGGAGACACATAAGTGGTGTATGTAAGGAATCAAGTCGGGGGTAGTCATGACGTAATCAACCACACTGGCCCCACCACAAAATGGTCTGCAGGTGAAGAATCGGGATTCAAGAAAGCGAGGAATGCCATTTAGAATCAGTAGGTCATGAGATTCCCCAACTAGAGAATATGTCAACCATATGAATTCAAGGGTCTTGTCGTGTCCTTAGACTCTTGCTGGAAGCCAACCAACTCTAGATCCACCTAAGAAGTGCAAAGGAAATCGTTGGTCCTGTTGTGCCTCAGAACCTGCAGATTTCTAGTACAAGCATTGAAATCCCCCAAAATGATGACCTCTCCAGAACCCGAGAACTAAGATATACCAACATAAAGGTCAAAGAACGGGTCTCCATCTGGGCCATTATGAATAGAAAATGAGGAGGAAGCTTGAGGAAAAATAACATACTCCAATGAAGATATCTCTGAGGGAGGAATTACGTTTGATCCGAACCTATAAAAATAAGCAGACTCATCTTCAACAACAATAGAAATCCTGCTTTGAAGTGTTTCCCTGACCAAGCAAGCAACACCACCAGATCCTCTGATGCCTCCAGAACTCCGAGTCTCCTGTCTATAAACAAAAAATCAGTAGTACCCACTGATATTTGGGAGAGGGCGAACCGGGGTCGCATGTGTCTCCGTAACAAAGAGAAGGTCAAAGAATCCTAAAGCATCATGCAAGAGGCCTGGAGAAGACCAGAAGGACCCATTTCCATTCTAACATGCAATGGAGATACCTTGTTTCCTAGCCCTCTCCCACTAGGACCGTCATCTGGAACTAGAGTTGGAACCTGGAGCTGAGCCAAGGGGGAGGAATCACAAACCATTGGCCTGAGGTTACGAATCGCCATCCATTCACCTACTTTTCTGGCTGCCATGACAATTTCCCGAGATTTTTGAGTTCGACAACTTGCTCTCTAGTAAGATCTTCGTCAAGAAAGACCTTATTGGGTAGAGAAAAAAGTTTCCGCTTGGCTCTGAGAGCCAAAAGGCGGTCATCACTGATTTGAAATGGAGAAAAGAGTAGATTCCAGACCAAACCAAGCTCTATCAAGCCGCACCTCAGGCAGCCCCAAGTTTCCTATGAGGAACTCCGAAGCAATGGCCAAGGGTCAAAAGAGGGAGGAGGGGTGGGCAATCCTCTAACCTTAAGATTCAACTCCCTGGAACGTCGGATTCTCTCTTCCACCAATTTGGCTTGAACCACTTCTTGGACTATTGTTAAAGGAGGATTTAAATCTTTACCCTTGACCACTTGTGCCCAGGAATCTGTTTGTTTTTGAAGATTTTCCTGCTGGGTTCTGATTTCCTCTTGCTTGTGTTTTAAATCTGAAATCTCAACCTATAATTGATCCTTATCAGTAGAAGGTGTTGTGTATGCATTGGAATCCACAAGTTGTCTTCGCAAAGAGATATTATCAACTTCAACCTTTTCAACCCGAGAGGTTAATTCAAAAATCTCAGTCCGAAGGCTTCTGTTGGACAATTCCAGAGTCTCTAATATTTTGAGTAGTTCTGCAATGATGTTAGGAATGTTACCATCCAACTTACCCTGTTCATTTTACCCAAGACTGGAAATCACCTGTGCAGCGGGGGTGGAGGGAGACATCTTGGCTGGGTAAATTGTTTGGAGAGGTGACACGATTAGAGGACTGTCATTAGAATCTACAAATCCCCTGGTCGAGCTGGAGCTAATATGTGCATAGAGAAGCCACAGAACCAAAGCTAAAGCCATAAACAAATGATCGAAATTCAAACACCACGGTTACAGTCGCGAGAGAGAAAATGGAACTCGAGTGACTCACACAAAGGCTCGAGCCACAGGACCTGTGAGAATCGTGACCTGAGAAATCACTATCGAGCCACGAAACTTGTGAACCGTGACCATAAAAGTCACGAAAATGCTGGGAATCTGGAGAGACGAAACAAGAAAGGGAGCCACGAATCGTGTCTGAGGAGGAATAAATCAATACTGCAGAAAAACGTGAAAGTTGGTGGCCACGAAGACTGAGCAGACACAGACCCACGAAGAGCAACAACCGCGAGTAGAGCCACGAACACTGCAATGAAGAAAGATCAGAATGGAAGCCACGAATCAATCACCGAGGGTCATGGAGAGCCACGGATCAATCCCAGAGAGCCACGAAAGGAATCACGAAACCAAAGCCACGGTTCCAGATCCACAAATCGTGAAAACAAACAACGTGCCCTAACACAGTAGTGGAGCCATTACAAGAAACGTGCCCTAACACAATCAAGTCATTAGCAGAAGGATATCAGGATTGTCAGAACTAGTAATTTTGTCTATTTTTAAAACCTAGAGTTTCTACCTAGGGTTCGCAACCATAAAACAACAATACCCTCATTGTGATTATACACGCCATCAACAACAATAGTGGACTGGAATTTCCTGTAGGATTTTGGAAAAAATGATCATTGGAAACTGCCTAAAGTTATGACCATTAAAACCATTTTTTATTCTTCTTATGAAATCTTGGTGTTGTCTGTTAATGTGCTCAATGCATGAAGACCGTAAATAATATTTTAGCAGTTAAAATATGTTATCACTTAATGACTGTTTTGAATCAACAAGTGCTATATAAAAATATGTTAGCAGTTAATGGTTGCATTGAATGTGACTTTGGTGTGTACTTAGAAATGACAGATGAGGAATGCAGAGTGCTAGGAGCAAAAATATTGCACATTAGCTACAAACTATTTTTATACATTGAAACTATAGAATGTGTATTGAATAAATGTCTATAAATTTTTACCTTTGCACACATATATTTCAATGACAAAATTACAACCACATATTCAATCTTTCACATGCTTATGAGAGAGGCAACAATTGGTGAGCACGGGAAATAGTGTTGTATTAAGTTACATGCATAAAAAGAGCACTTATTTATATTCATATATTTCTCAGATGTTAAGGTAAGTGATTCACATATTCATTGCATGTGTAGATGTTCTTTGCGTATTTGAATTCTATCTATTTTTTTGACGTTCTTCACATATTCAAACATTCTTTGAATGTAACGAATCATTACACCAAAACCTAAAGGCATTAGTGAATTCACACACTAGGTTCATAACATCCCACCACAATTCCGTAGAGCACGACCTCAAGTTGGGTCTTCGCACGCACTCCCATAAGTGTGAGCCCCGCTTCACCGACGTTTAGGTTCCCGGGGCCCTCGACTACACAATGTAACCAACCAAGTGGAATTCAAACACAAGTGTTCACTCGATATCAAATGTAACGCACCATTACACCAAAACCTCGAGGCATTAGTGAATTTTCACACCAAGATCATAACATTGAATACTTTGAATATTACAAAGATAATTTTCATTTACCTCATGAATATATAGTTTCTCTGACAATATAAGTATTTATTCAATAATAGCAGTGTAATAAGAACATGCACTGAACTAACATTAACATATTCAATGTATATTTAGTAATTTCAATGCACATTAATAGTTTGAATGCATAGTAAAAAATGACAAAGTTACAACCTTATATTTAATGTATGTTAAGTAATTCTAGTATATATTCAACCAGACAATATAAAGTTAATAGTGGATATTCAAATATTAACTACACAAACAAATATAAAACTTATATTCAATAACACCACTATGTATTCAATAAAAACATTGTATATTCAATAACAACAATGTATAGTCAATAACAACACTATATTTTGAAATTGTAAGATGCATGGGTGAAAAAATCGTTTTTGGGGCATTTACTAAACCATATTAGCAAAGTTTGTGGCGAACAAATTCATAAACAAAATGCACTGAAATAAATGATTATACACTGAAAAACAATTGTCCAACATGTATTCTTGACAAAATAATACATTTGAGCGGAACCCATTACTCAATAACAATAGTGTATAGTCAATAACAAAATTTTATTTTGAAACTATAAGACACATGGGTGAAAAAACCCTATTTTTGGACATTTACAACACCATATTAACAAAGTTCAAGGAAAATAGAGGAATAAACAAAATACACTAAAAATAATAGTTTAGAGTGCATGCTTGAAAAAACAATAGATCTTAGTATAACCCTTTACTCAATAACAACAGTGTATAGGCAATAACAACTGTATTTACAAACAATAAGACACGTGGGTGAAAAAACTCATTTTTGGACATTTACTACACCGTATTAGCAGAGTTTGTGAAGAATGATAACATAAGCAAAATTTGTTGAAATAAATGAATATACATTGAAAAAACAATAGTTCAATGTGCATGCTTGAAAAAATAATAGGCTTGAATGGTATTCTTACTCAATAACAACATCTTAAATTTGGCCAAAGTTGAATTAACATAGCACAAAGATAGTCTTCTATTAATTACTGGTGTAATTTTGCAATATGAGGAGGGCTATTATATAGCCATTGGAATAAACAAGCAACCTCCTACAAACTAGGAAGTCACACAACCAAACAACTCGTTAATAGTTTTACGGGTATAACAAAATATATATTGTTGAAATAATATAACAAACCTATATTATTAATAATGAGTTATAATACGATTCATATTAATAATATTACAATATATACACATATTTAAATAATGTGAGCACTATATATTTCCTAACATTCCCCCTTAGTGCGAACATGGGAGAAAAACAATCACACTTCCTTCGTAGCTTGTCGCCCATGCGTGCTCATGATCTTGGCTCACTTGATGGTTTTGAAAACGCTGACCAACAACCTCAATATGAACCCCTATTCATTTGAAATGAACCCCTATTCACTGTATGAACCCATGTTCGACAAAAATGGACCCCTACCCACCAAAAATGAACCCATGTTCAACAAAAATGGACCCATGTCCACCAAAAAGGAACCCCTGTTCCAGGTATGAGCCCCTTCTCATCCTCTTCAAGAATCATGATGTTGTTTTTTCCTCTATGCTTTCATCTTTCCACAATATATTCACATCAGGGAATTAACATAGGAATATTCTCACTTTATTACAATAGGAACATATTGTAAACTGAATAATAATAGATACACTGCAATAGAAAAAACACACTTTGAAATGAAATGACATAACCTTGTTTTGTGGCCGCATTGCTTATGGATGGCGAGAGGATGCTACTTGTCCTCCATCCTCTTATGCCTCCATCCTCCAGTTAATGATGTTGCTTAGCTCATTTGGATTTGAATTGGACACTCAATAGTTTCCACGTTGGGCTTATTCTTTTCTTCCTCTAGCAATGTGAAACATTTTATTTCCTTGAACGTTGGGTAACCCGAAAATGCATCCATGAGACAATTTTTTTTTTATTTTCACAAATTTTGACAACTTCATAGGATAACGACACTCTTAACAATATGTACACTCTTTTTACATGCTTTGGCTATTTACATTAAATCTCCTTACATAATGACAATATTTATTTACAAATAATAATGACCTTTTAAATACTTTATGACTTTAACCCTATAAATAAAACCTATAATTACTTATCAAAAACGTGACTTCTTAACCTAAAAGTTTTTGAATTTTGACAAAGGTTATTAATAAACTTACTTGAACTTGACAAACTTATATGAGTGTTGAAAAAGACTCCTTTTAAGAAAACGACTATAGATTGAACCAATTTTACTTCTACACACTTAAAGGGACTAAACTAAATGAGACGTGTGTATTATATAGACTCAATCATCTTTCATTGATTATAATGGACCAAAATAACTAAAGTCTCCAATTCGATGGGACAGTATATTGTAAGAGAGTCAAACAATGAATGGGTTGGCAAAACACATTAAGACACAATATTCAAAAAATAAACGAACACTTGATTCTGTCGCTAGGACTCTTTGACCTGACAGTTTAGCTATCTCTAGCAACCATGCTACTGACAGAGGTGGAATGATCACATTTATTTCTATGAAATGGCAGCCGCATTACATCAATCATGGATGTGACCTTGACAACCGTATTCTTTGGGTGTTATTCAATATCGAAAATCTCTCCTTTGGGATTATCAATGTTTATGCACCTAATGACGCGTTAGAAAGGATGGTACTTTGGAGGTGGGTGGTTGATGACCTTCCAAATGCACACTAGATGATTAATGGGGATTTTAATATGGTGGAGAAGCCCAATGATAAATTGGGCCTTTACCCATGAGGTGGCAACTAGTAAAGGGAGGCTTGGTTTTACATGCGCAATAAATTTGGGTTTTATGACCCCAATTTTTCGCGTCACACCAACACGCTGCCATGGTATCTTGTTGTCCAATTTTTGCACCTCTCGAGAAAAAATTATCAACATGACCTTGCAAGTAGAAGGAATGGAGGATAGTTCACCATGCGAGCTCACAATCATTTCCAAAAATCAAGTTGCAGTCAAGCTTGGCAATGTAATGTGTCAAAGGAATGGCAGGGGAATGTCGAGGAAGATCAAAGATCGAAGGGAAAAATGGAGAAAAGGCTCAAAGTTTTCGGCCTTAGAATTTTTGGCATTTCAGAAAAAATAGGGAGAAAAATGAAGAAAAATGTCTGAAATTCAAAACTCTGAAAGTCTGAAATTTCAGACTTTTGGGTTTTTGAAAAAATCAGGCACAAAGTTGGAAATGCAGAAAAAAAAAGTTTGAAATTCTGAAGTCCGAAAGTCTAAATTTTCAGAATTTCAGGTTTTTGGGTTTAGAAAAAAATAGCCTTGGGAATCGTGCCAAACGCAGAAAGAAAAAATTCTGAAATCCCAAAGTCCAAAGTTCAAATTTTCGAACTTCGGACTTTCGGGGTTTCGGAGTTCAGAGTTTCAAAATCTCAAGGAATTTTTGTGATGAATAGTGTTTTTCTCTGAAATGAAATTTGTCTGAAAATCTGAATTTCAGGTTTTCGGGGTTCCATGCTTTTCGGATTTTCGGATCTCTCAGGCCAGTTTTCACAGTATGCCACCTAGACCTTCAAATGGCCATAACTTTTACTGGGAGCTCGATTCACGCAAGAGAGGACTTTTTGGAAAGCTTACAGGGTCCTCTGCCCAACTATGATTGGATATCTTTATTTGGGTGAGAACAAGTTCTTCAAAAATTCAAAATACAGTTCACCATTTTTAGGGTTTGCTAGGGTTCTCACCTACCGCCATAATGAGATGAATTAAATGCAATCTGGAAGTGGTTGGGGTAGATTTTGAATTCCTCTCTTCTCCCTCTCTTTTTCTTCCTATAAATTGTAAGGAGGGGCATTTTTAAAAGGTTGGACATTCTTGTTTTGCCCCTCCCTTCTTCTCTTATCAGCAAGTGGATTTGTGGAGTTCAGACCTCCCATTCAAACTTGTAATGCATGTTGTGCCTCTTGGCCATTGTAATGGATTGTGTCAATATTTGGAGCAATAAAAACTAAGTTTGTGGATGATTTCAACCCTCTCTTATATTCATTGCATTCAAATGATCTCTCATTGTAGCCTTGGTTACCTGTGCATGTTTATTGTATTGCAATTTTATGGTTTGTGTTTATTGGAAAAGCAAGTGTTCATCATTCCTTCGGTGCATCACCTTGGTTAGATTAGGTTTATTTTCTTGCATCTTCTCAACCCTGTCTCCTTGGCAAGTTAGATTAGGTTTTTGAGTGAATCCTCTGTAAATTGTTTGTGTGCACCTGAACAGAGGAATAGGAACCAACCTTCATCTAGAGAACTTTCCCGATTCGCAAGGTCCCACATTTATGAAAAGCTCCATGTTATGCAATCACACTGAGAGCCTCAACCCATTGTGTTGTAGACATTCAAGGGTGCTATGATTACGCATCAACATGTACACTTGGTCTAATCTTAGAAATGACCAAGATCAGGTTTTTAAAAGGTTGGATCATGCAATGATATCTTTACTGACCTTTCTTTAAGTTTGTCCAGTTGTTATTCTCTTGGTGGAAGCTTTTCCAGCCGTTGTCCTTTCTAACCACATTTTGATCTAGTTCCGTATTGAATGGACTTTTCAACTGCCAAAGATTAAAAACACAGTTTTATTTAAATACTGCTTTATTGCATCATGACCCCACTTTGCACACATTCGCCAAATTTGGAACCTTGCACCTCACCCTTTTGGTAAGGTTGGATGGATAAGTTGGTGGAAGGACGCTATAATTTGGCTAACTAAATTCCTCCGGATGTACGGTGTCCAGCTCGCTAAATTTCAGCGGTGAGCTTACTCCACCACCTCCACCGAGCTGAGCCGCTCCACGGTGGCACTCACCAGGATCCTTTCAATGTGGCTCTGCAACTCCAAGTTGCTAAATTGTGGCAACAAATCTACATTGTTGATGATTACACAGCACGGGGTGCTCAGATCAAAGCTCGGTTGCACTGGCTTAAAATTGGAGACCGTAACACCAAAGAGTTTTACCAGTGGCTCAAAGCCAAGCACATAAACCAATAAATTTCTGCTATTATTGATGTTGGTGTTCGGATTATGAGACACTCCTCAGATGGTCCAAGCCTTTATTAGGCACTATGTTCAGGTTTTCAAAGCTCGGGGAGGAGTCTCCTGGGAGACCCGAAGTGATTATCAGTCGCGCTTTTCATACAGAGAAGGTAAATTCTGGAAAATATCTTGGCTGTTTGGGAAGGCATGGAGTGGGCTAGAGCCTCTAAGAAATCTGCCATGTTTGTCAAAATTGAATTTGAAAAAGCTTGCCTATCGCATTGTTCCATGCAAACTCTCTAATGCACACAAGTTAATGCAAACCTCTAGAATCACTGTAAGTGCTGATCGACTTTGTGGGAACCTAACCAATCTAATATCAAAATGTCAATTTGAAAAAGATTCGACATCGTCTTCATTACCGCCTTTATCAAAATGCAAACTCTCTAATGCACACCAAGTTATCTGTGACAAAATGCTTACCTTAGAGGATTTATATGAAGTTGTCTCCCTCATGGCCAAAACAAAGCCCCTGGCATGGATGGCTTTCCTTGTGAGTTCTACAAAGCCCTTTGGGACATGGTGGGTCGGGATCTGCTGCAAGTTTATCTCGAAGCTCTCCACTCAGGGTCCCTCGGTGCCCTTATTAATCGGGGTCACATAAAGTTCATCCCTAAAGTGGGAGACCCAGAGCTCATATGCAATTGGCGGCCGATTACCTTGCTCAATGTCTCATATAAGATCATAGCTAAGGCTTTAGCTCTTCGGCTTCGGCCCATCTTGCCAGTTATCATCAGTCCTGAGCAGACTAGTTTCATACAGAGCAGGTACATTCTAGATAATATCTTGGTTGTTTGGGAAGGCATGGAGTGGGCTAGAACCTCTAAGCAATCTGCCATGTTTGTCAAAATTGCTTCATGTGAAGTACGGTATTGTCTCTCTAGCACACCTTGGTGGAAGGATTGGAATTTGAAAAAGCTTACAACATGATTGAATGGCATTTCATTTTGGCGATGCTTGAAGCATTGGGCTTCGGTTCGGTCTTCATCGCCTCTATCAAAATGCTTTTTTGCTGATGCCTCTACCTCTCTATCTATAAATGGTCATACTTCTGAGCAGTTTGGGATTTTCCGCTCTATTAGGCAAGGTTGTCCTTTAGCACCTGCTCTATATGTGCTTGCCGCTGAAGGTTTTGGGTTTCTCCTTGCCCATGCTCGGGACCAAGGGCTTGTGCATGGAATTCATCTCCTTCCCGACTCCCCTTCAACTTATCAATGGGAATTTTGCGGATGACTCCTTCCTCACGCTCCTGGAGGAAGAAACTAATATCAACAATGTCATGTAATGTTTGGACATGTATTGTTTAGCTTCAGGTTCCAGTATCCAATGGCATAAGACCCAGTGCTTCAGGAAATATTTTCTCCCCAAGCCTAGTTGGCTTAATCATTTTGACTGGAAGTACATCCAACATGGAGAAATTTTTAAATTCCAAAATGAAAAAGAAGAAGAAAGAAGGGTATCCCCTTTGCTTTTGTAGCGTTGCATTGTTGCCCCCAACCCTTTTTTCAACTTTGGCGACTCATATGTTATTATTGAAGGGCTGCCCGAAGTTGGAGTACTAGATTATTAAACCCAATTTTTATGCGGCAGAAACTTTCATATTTGCTCCAAGATTTTGGTCTGCCATGCATGTTTATTATTCTTCATGTTGGGTGCTGGCCAAATCCTCCTACAAGAAGCTAGAAAAACTTCTCAGAGATTTCCTTTGGGCTAACTCGGAGCTTGGAAAAGGTTTCCATAGAGTTGCCTGGGAATATTGTTGCCTCCCTAGGGATTCTGGTGGGCTTGGGCTGACCGACATTGGCCACCAAGGGACTGCATTGGCTTCCAAGTGGATCATTCGACCTGCATTGGCAATGAAGCTTGGAAAGTTCTGATTCGCAATTGTATTTTCCAAGGTTCCCCTCAAGGGCACAAAACTTGGCAAGGGCTGGATTTTCACAGTCTTCTCATTCTCAAAGCCCTGGTCAAGATTGTGGGCACCTTTGTTGTCAAAAGCATATGGAAATCCTAGGAATTTCTCAAACCCTTTTTAATCTAGGAAGGGGATGGCTTCCATAATGGGCTTTCCATTAATGACCACAACATCTGGTGGTCTCCTCTCATCAATTTTCATGATGTGTCACTTGCCCAAGTGCCCTGGGTTCATGCCCTTAAGTTATATCATCGAGGCTTGTGCACTCTTAATGACATATTTTGCAAGTAGTCTAGACTGCTTCTCACTTGGCCTCAAGCTAAAGCCAAATTTTGGCTTGTTTGGAGAGGCCATCCCAGCAATTTGAATTGTCCTTTCACTTAAGTGATGATGAATTCCATGTTCCACTTGTGACCTTTCATTTTCCATGAATTAACAGAGAGTCTTATTAGGAAATTCTTGATTCCATTCCTATTGAGATGCTTCACAAAGTGGGTATTGTCTCTCTCAGGCCTTGGTGGAAGGATTGGAAATGGTTTCTAGATACCCCATTCTTAAATTACTCCCCAGGAAAAGGGTATGCTCTTCTCACCCCCAGGATGCCAATGGTGGCTTTGCTAAACTCCAGGTGGTCCATCAACTCTGGATGGTCCTCTTGGGAAGGGAAGCTAGATTTCACACAGTTTGGAAGGCCATCCTTCAGCCCAAGCTAGCTTGTTTTTCTTGGTGCCTGCTCTTTCAAGGCCTCCCTATTGGGCACAAATTAGCTCATTACGGGATTGCTCCTCGGCTTTGCCCTTTTTGTGGGCATATTGAGATGCTTACACATTTGTTCTAGTACTACCCAAAAGCTCAGGCTATTTGGGACTGGATCCATGATTTCTTTCAGCCATTTCCACCAGCTGCATTTCTTTGGCAACATGTTTTGCTTGGGGATTCTATTTCCATTCCCCATGCTTTTGCACAAGTGTGGCATACTTTTAGAGTGGAGATCCTTTTTTATATGGAAAGAACACAATTATGTTGTTTTTGCTAATTCTGCAGTTTCTTGCTTTCTTTCACATTATGATAAGGCCATGCTTATCTCGAATGTGTTCTTACAGATCCAGGACCAGGCCCGCAAGGTTGAGCTGGAAGTGCGGCACCTCTAGACCCTTCCGGATCATTGGGCCAACACTCCTTGCACTGTGGCACGAGAGCCCCCACCTCCCCTTCTGGGAGTGTTCGTTCGAGAGGTGTTCGTGTAACTTTCTTTTGGTAGTGGTAGGAGGCAAGAAGGTCGAATGAACATACCCACCATCATTGCTCTCCTGAGGTGGAAAAGAACCCGAGCATCACAAGAGCCCCAGTCAACCACGGTGGTTGGGGGTCCCCACAATGGTCCGCGCATCACAGTGGCTAGGCCTCCCACCTCTTACACAATGGGATGGATGGGATTCTAGAAAAGTCCCCTGGTTGGCTCTTGCCATATCTCCTAATCTACAGAATGAAAAAGAAGAAGAAGAAGAAGTTGGAACTCCTGTTGGCTGCCCCTTCCGGATGGAAATGATCTTCTAGGTGGTAACCTGGAGGATAAAGGGCCTCCACCACTGCCCCCTGCTGCTATGTTTGTTGCGGTAGCTTAGTTTGTTTTCCTTATGTTTTGTGGCATTGTTGCCTTTTGATACTTTTGTCTCCTAGCCTTTGGCTAGTTTGAACGTGGGGTGTGCCCTTTACCACCCATATTTTTTTTGTGGATAGTTGTAATATTTTATTAAGTAATATAGTCTATTTCATAAAAAAATGAATGGACTCATGCAAATCTGCTACGTACGACCATGCTATTGCGTGTAGGTGGCAACCAAGATAAGATGACCTATTTTGTAACTATGCATGGATGTTCTTCTCTTTCCTTGAAATTATATGATTACCTTGAAAAAACATGACAAATGAATACATACCACGAGGATCTGGTTTAACAACCAATCATCAATTTGCATAGAGGAATGAGAAAGGAGTAATCGACTAGACAATGAGTTGTGGTTTTCCAAACCATGAGCACTTTGATAGCAGGTCTACGGATCCAATGATTTCGAAACACCAGTCTGAGAAGGCACACAAGTAATTGACCAATCATGAAGCCAATTTCTATGCCAGAACACACCAAGTTTCTTTCATGGCCACCAAAACTATTGATATCAAATCCTTTCCACAACTACTACATGATATGGGCGGTGTATAAGTCTTTGTGGAAGAAAATATTGACAGGTATACCTCATGACTTGAGCTTTATCCACATGAAGTTAGGGACGACAAAACTTGGGTTTTTGGTGGCTCGTAAAATGAGCGAATTTTCTCGTGATTTTCAACTCCCTCTCTTTTCATTTCTCAAAATGCATCATATACCTTATGCCACCTTGGAGTCTTCTTTCCCAAGAAAAGAATATGCCATGGGATTAGTAGAGTTGAACGATGAACACCAAATTCAAATTCTCCCTTTTAAAGATATCATACATTTTTTTTACTATGCATCAGAGCTTCTAAGATAATAAAAGTACCGTTCCTTTTCTAAAAAAAACTTTTACTATGAGGCAAGCTCTAAAAAGCAAAGAGAATACCTATAGCAGAATTAATCTTACAAATAAAAGATATAGAGGTTTTTCTATAGATCAGAGCAACATGGATACACAGGCTGCCCCTTAATTTTTTATTTATTTTTCCATTACGAAAAACATGATCTTTTCAATACACAAAAGGGAAAAAATTTCTTCTTGCCCCACCCGCTACCCCGCATTCTATACCAAATCTTAAATTTGGTCAGAGTCGAATTAACACATCACAAAGATAGTTTTCTATTAATTCATTGTTGTAATTTTATAATCTAAGGAGGGCTATTATATAGCCATTGGAATAGAAAAGCAACCTCATATAAACTAGGAAGTCACACAACCAAACAACCTATTAATAGTTTTATGGGTATAACAAAAATATATTGTTGAAACAATATAACAAATCTATATTATTAATAATGAGTTATAATACAACTCATATTAATAATATTACAATATACACACATATTTAAATAATGTGAGCACTATATATTTCCTAACACAACAATGTATAATGGCAAATTTTTTTCGATTTTGAATCAACTGAAGGATGATTTTACAACATTTTCGACCTTGGGATTGGATTTTCAAATACAAACAAGTATGAATTGATCAAATTCAATTTTTTCACGATCTGGCAAAGGGAAAAATGACATAGCCCGTAAAATTGGAAAAACTAGGGCACATAAAAGGGAAAACTTGGATTATTCTTTCAAATTAGGGAAAACAACAAGTTTGTGAGCATTTTAAAAGCATTCAACTGGAGGGGAAGAATTTTAGACCATCAATTCAAAGGGTAAAACATTTTTGAGCACATATAGATTTGAAAAATTAGGGCAATAAGGTGCAAGCTCAAAAATGGCACCAACATCGGCTCTTGCTTGGGGATGGGCACTCCCAGTGAGTGCCACAAGAACAATAAGTAGACCAAGTGCCAAAATATCCATTAGGAAAAGGAGTCAAGAGCCAAAAACACCAAAAACCAGCTGAGAACCCGACAAAAATGGCTGCCACATAGCAAGGCAAAACAAAAAATTGACAAAACACCAAAACTAGAGTAAAAAACCAACACTATACACTATACAAGCTGGTGTATACATCAAATTTGGGGATTAATCCAAGAAATGCTTCAAATGTTTTCCATTAACATGCAACTCTAGCAATTCCCCATCTAAATCCTTGAGAAAGAAGGTATGTTCACCAATTCTGATATCAATGGCACAAGGGCCCATCCATAATGCATCAAATTTTCCATGCTTGCCCTTGTCTTCATGCCTACTATCCCACAACAAAACTAGATCTCCAACATTGAAGGCTCTAGGAGTGACCTTTTTGTCAAACAATCTCTTTAATTTCTCCGTAAATTTGACATGCCTTTGATGGGATGCTCTTCTCTCCTCATCAAGCTCAATAATCTGATTAATCCTTGATTCATATGGGCCAAGCTCTTGATCTTCCAATTGTTGGGAAAACTGAAATGAAGATAATTGTAGGTGCAAGGGTAGAAAAGCCTGAGTTCCATACACCAATTCAAATGGGCTTTTACCAGTAGCTCTTTTAGGAGTTATCCTATCAGCCCAAACTACAAATTTCAATTGTTCACCCCATTTCTTCTTGTTTTGCTCCAAGGTTCTTCTAATGATCTTCAACAAATTCTTATTGTTGGACTCAACTTGTCCATTCCTTGGGGTTATAGTTTGAAGAATAAGTCAGATTGATTCCATACTCACTGCACATTGCCATTAAAGGTTTGGCTCTAAAGCACATGGCATTATCAACTACAATTTTGATTGGGACTCTAAATATGCATATGATTTGATTCAAAAATAAGTCCATAACTATATGGTGTGTTGTTTTCTTGGTGGGGATTGCCTCTACCCATTTTGTAAAATAATCAGTGGCTACAAGGATCCACTTATGGCCAGCACTAGAAGGATCTAAAATCTCACCAATGAAGTCCATCCCCCATTGCTTGAAAGGAGCTTCAATTGATACAGGCTGCAAAGGAAGGGAGCTTGAAGCTTTCAGTCTTCTAGAGAAACGTTGGCAACTATCACATTTTCTAACCACCTGGGTTGCATCTTTGAAGAGAGTAGGCCACTAATAACCAGCTCTCAAAATCTTATGTGTTGTTACTCTTCCAGCAAAGTGTCCTCCACAAAATCCTCCATGGAAATCAGCAACTATCTTGGGAGCTTCATCTTGAGTTATGCATTTCAAGAGGACACCTTCATGGTTCTTCCAAGCTAGCCCAAGGTCTGTGATGATATATTTTTGAGAAGCCGGCCTGAGGGCTCTTTTCTTATTTTTATTTAAATGATCAAGATAGCAAAGGTGTCTGAGGTAAAATATTATATCCTTGTACCACTCAGAACTTACCAACTTTGTAAGCACATCTACCCTTTCTTCCTCTAGCTGATTTACTTCCACATTCTGTAAGTTGCTCTCAGCCATGAGCTTAGCAAGGCCCAAACCTCTTAGCAATTTTGTGGTTTGGCTGTCCATATCATACTCTTGCAGCTTTTTCACCCACCTACATCTTTTTCTTGAGATCTCCATCTCTGATAAGATGTCTTTCACCATGGTGTGGGGAACATAAGCAACAACTTTTGAACTCAATATATAAGGCCTAAAAACTTTTTTCTTTCACCAAGGCAAATGCTTGTTTCTCCATGATTGTATACTTCAACTCAGTAGCTTGTAAAGCCTTGCTAAAGAAGACAATAGGTATCTTAGCCCCATTCTCATCCTTTTACAGCAAAATAAAAGCAATGGTATATTCAGAGGCAAAGGAAAAGATTTGGAAAGGCCTCTTATAGTTTGGGGCTGCTAAAACAGGTGCATGTTTAAGTGCATCCTTAATTCCTTCAAAAGCTTGAATGGCAGCCTCCTCCCACCTGATAACTTGGTCCTTCTTTAGCATGCTTTTGATTGGAAAAGAGTCAACTCGGAAAATTGGAAACAAACCTTCTAATAAATTTAATCTGCCCAAAGAAAGACTGGATGCCTTTCTTGTTTCTTGGGATAGGAGCTTTGCTGATTGCTTCCACTCTCTCAGGGTCTATCATAACACCATCTTTTGACACAATGTGACCAAGAAGCTTGGCCTTTTCCATGCCAAAATGAAACTTCTTTGGATTAAGAGAAATTCCATACTCCCTACATCTGATCAGCATCTTCTCCAAGTGCTGCAAATGATCACCTCTCTGCCTTGAAAAAACAATCACATCATCTTGGTAAACTGCAATAAACACATTGATGTAACCAGCAAAAAGCAACATCCATTGCTCTTTGAAAATTGGCACCAATATTCATCAAACCAAAGGGCATCCTAACAAAAACATATGTTCCCCAAGGAGTAGTGAATGATGTCTTAAGTCTTTCTGATTCTTTGACTACCACTTGATTGTATCCGGAGAAACCATCCAATGTAGAAAGCAACTCAGACCCTATCACAAGCTGTAACATATTTTCCATATTTGGCAAGGGATAGTTGTCCTTCATGGATGCTTTATTTAGATTTCTAAAATCCACACAAATTTTGATATCTCTATTCTTCTTTCTGACTGGCACAAGGTTTGCAACCCAAGATGAATACCTTGTGGGTTGAATGATACCTCCATCTCTCAACTTCTTTAATTCCTCTTGCATTTTCATGGAGAGAAGTGGATTAATTGGCCTTTGCCTCTATCTGAATGGTTTGGCATTTGTTTCAAGAGGGATCTCATGTTGAAACAAGTCTTCTCTATATGCTTTCAGCTCTAAATAGGACCAAACAAGGTAGTCTTGATATTGTTTCAACAATTGGAGGTAGGACTATTTTTCTTCCTTTTTTAAATTATTGTCCAACCAAAATTTTCTTGGTTTTTCCTTTGTTCCCAAGTCATGCTCTTCCACATCCCTTGAGGTAGACATGTTTCTATTTATGATGTAATCAACATTGTTAAAATTTGACTCAAGTGCAACAAGACCTCTAGGAATGGTGTTTGTTTTCAATTGGATGATATATTTTCCAAACAAAGTCTCTCTTCCTTCAATCATACACACCATTGGCTCCCAATCAATATGATGATCTACAAACTCACCTTGATTTTGCAAGAACCTTTACACTTGAGAATCATCATCAAACACTTTCCAATGCTTGATGTTGTCAGGGACAACTGGCCTAGTCAACACTTCAATATTGTACTCACAATAAGGTGAAATGGTGCAAACTCCAAATCTTGACCCCAACACTGCCAACTTGTCAGAAGCAGCATTCAAACTTCTGTCATGGTGCATAATATTGAAGGAATCAAACATCTCAACTAGATCCCAAATTGCATGTTTATACTGCTTCATCCACTGATTTTTTGTAGCATATAGTTTTCGTATTTGTTTGAAAACTAGCTCTGAATCTCCCTTTGCAATGATGTCCTTGACACCATGCTTCCATGCAATTCCTAGACCCAACAACAAGGCTTCATACTTAGCAATGTTGTTAGTACATTCAAAATTAAGTTTGAAGGAAAAAATAAATTCTTCCAAGCTAGGAGAAATCAGAATCACACCACCACCATTTCCAAATTTGGAGCAAGCTCCATCAAATAGCAAGGTCCAAGGAGAACATAAATCAATCAAGGCAAAATTATCCATTTTGTTTCTTTTCCATCAACAAAATCAATAAAATTATCAACATCAACATCAGCAAATAATACTTCATAAGTAGCATTATTTGGATCATCAATTAGATGTAACATTTTCTTTTCTTCATAAAGCTTGGCAAGGCTTCCCTCAATGGGAATAGTAGCAAAAGACATGTCCATCTTAACACTCCCTCCAACACTTGCAGCCCACTTTCTTGACAAAAGCATATTCCATTTGGTAGGGCAATCAACAATCACAACATCCAATTTTAAATTCCTCCCGGGATAAGATGCAAGCTGCACAACCAAACCCTTCACACAACCAACCACTGGAACTTCCCTTGAATCCATAGTAGTACACTTCCCATAGGCAAGATGTTGTCACTTTGATATCCAACTCATTCATGACTTCTAGAGGCATGACATTACATGATGCACTGGAATCAAACATGCAATTGTGAAGTAGCCTATCCTTTATAATCAAAGTTGTGAAAAATGGATCAACATTCAATTGGGAGTCAACCAAAGATGTCCCCAAATATACCTCAGGTGTCTCTCCAAGATCTTCTACTGCTGGTGGTGTTTCGAGGTCAACAATGACTTGAGGGGGAGTCTCAACAACATTTACATTTATGCTGGAGTGATCTTCTCTTCTTTCAATCCCAAGTACTCAAATGCTCTATTCTTATGCTCAGGAATTCTAAGCAACTCAATGATTGGAACACTCACTTTGATTTAGCTCAACAAATGGGCTATGTCATAGGGAACATTCTTTGGTAAAACAACATTGGAAGGGAGACAAGAAGATTCATTAGATGGCAATGGATTCTTGGCAGCTTGGGCATGAGGAGGACTATAATTTTTGCTTGGGACAACAGAGCTTTTGGTAAGTGTTTCTTTCCTAGGAGATTCTTTGGGAATGCTTGTGAGAAAGGGTGTTTTAGGTTTGGCTTGAGGCCCACTTCCTTTAACAACTTTTCTTCTAGTGTTATAATCCTCCTCTTGATCTATAACAACATTCATCAACAATTGTTTATCTTCCTCTGAAGGGATACCACCATCATACTAATCATCAAAGCTCTTAAGTATTCAAAGTCATTGTTAGGAATTTCAAAAGCTTGCACTAAATCAAATTCAAGAGCATGAGGGGAGAGAAATACTTGTACCCATTTCATGCAATCCCAAAAGGTAGCAGTAGTCATGGCATTTATTACTTCAGTAGATGTTGCTCCTCCTTGTGAGCTTGAAGAACAACCCACCATGAAAATATCATCATCAGTTCCATCATCATTATTAGCTTCACCTTCTTGTTGGTCCACTTCACATGGAGGATGGGGTAGAAGACACCTATCACACCAATCCATATCAATAACTTCATCAACAAAGCAACCCTAGTAGTTAGAGGGTCAGGAACAATCTATTTTCACGTGCTTGGGGTTGTCTATTTCCCCCTCCCATAGGTCCTTTACCTCTATCATCTGGTCTTTGATCACCCCTAGGATGATTTCCAAATCTATCATGGTTTTGTGCTCTTTGTTGACCTTGTGAAGTCTGCCCAATTCCCTTCTCAGCTCTTACCAACTTGTATGAGATTTCTTTGACAGCCCCTACCAAATTTTTCACAACCTCTTCTAAATCAACACCTTTGCTAGCTTGAGGTTTTTCAGGGTTTATCAATTTTACACCATCTCTCTTGAGAGGTTTCCCAACAGCCTTGATATTGTTTTCAATTTGAAGTGCCATGGTGAAAGCTTGTCTTAGATTGGTTGGGTTCTTGTCTCTTAGGTAATAGGCTGCCTTCTTATCAAATGCATCTGCATATTTGATTAAACAAGATTCATCACAAGGCCTCAAACCAACAGGCAGCCTTCTCAAAGTTTTGTTAAACCTTGTGTTGAAGTCATGGACTGATTCATTAGGGTTCTTCTTGATATTCTCAAACTCAGATAAAAGAAATCTAGGATCAGTCTTGTCACCATATTACAATCTAAATGCATTTTTCATTTTAGTCCACGAGTCAATAGAATTATTAGATAGAGCTTTGTACCAATCCCTAGCATCTTCTTCTAGTGTATGAATAAAAATTTGACATACACATCCTCAAACTCTATCTCAAAATATTCCATCATATTATCAAAAAGTTTGAGATGTTGATCACCAGTAATAACATTGTTACCCTAGAATTTTGGCAACCTATTTCTGACATCTTATGGGATAGCATTTGGGTAACCATCCATTCCTCTAAAATTTATAGGACCAAAGGTGTTAACAACAAATGGAGGTCTAGGCTGAGCCATATTGTTTGGTGGGGGTGATCTTGGAGGAGAAACAAAATGATGAGGAGTGAGAGGTATTTGGGGAATGGGAATGAAAAATTCAAGATAGATCTCTCTTAAGGGCTCTCCTTCTTGATGATCTCTAGCAAATTTAGAAAATATAGGAGTAGATTTAGGAACAAGCCTTTCAAATGCACAAGAAGGTCCCTCACCTGATGGGGATTTCAAATCAACAATAGGATTGTCTGAATCAGATCCACTTGAAGAAGAATTGTAGTCCTCAATAACAGGATGCTCACTTTCAAACTCAACAATAGGGATCCCCTTTCTTGCAGTCAAGTCTCCAACCACCTTCCACACTTTTCTTCCCTCTAGCTCTGAGTTTCTTGAATCTGCAAACAACTTCTTAGCAGAGTCCTTGATGAAGAGAGATCTTCTTCCTTCTAGTTTTGCAGGGATTAGCAACACAAAAGTAAATGACAGAAAGGTAAGACAACTGGTATTTTCAATATCAAATCAGCATGGAGTTGCCACTAAGGACTTTCACCTTAGTTGTGCAAATGCACTAAAGTAATTTGTCAAATGTTTTCTAGCACTGAAAACATTGCAAAGCCTTATAAATTAGACCTTCTTCTTGTTAAATCAATCAATCACAATACACCAAAAGTGTTTGAAATGCTAGTAAATGGAAAAAGGGCAGACAAAACTTGAAACCCTTATTTTAAAACTTGCATATTTGAAGCATAGAATGATATTTTAACAATGTAGCAGCTCAAATACTTGAATAAAAAAATACTCAAACTCTTCTAACACTCCACAAACACCAAGAATTTCCAAGAAGTCCCCAGAAACAGTGCCACTCGTGTTGGTATCCAAATTTGTTCTCCTTTTAAGTCTGAGCAACATCACAGATATGTCATGGAGCTTAAAGATAGATTAGACCATGTTGTATGTCGTTGGTAGCCGGGGATGTGGTCTAGGTAGCACTCAGGTTTGTGGAGAAATGGATAGCACTCCAATAGGACTTGATCTTGTCCTAGCTATTTTAGGTTGTGCCTTGCAACCAAGGTAAGAGGACCTATTTTGTAACCTTGTAATGGTGAAGGAGGTGAAGATGTCCTTTTGTTTCCTTGAAATTCTATGATGGAGACCTTGATGAAAACATGATCAACACCCCAGATCTGAACTCTCACGAGTTGTCACTTCTCAAAACATGGGTATGTTCTCAAAACAAGGCAAAGGTTACTAGAGACATTGGAAATCCTGATCTGTTATGCATACTTTTGCAAATGGATTTTGATCTTCTATGGGTATACAAATTCAAATCAGGGATAGTACATGATAGGGTCTTTGTTGTTTAGATGATTTTTGGTGGGGATTGACAAGAAAAACTGGGATAGATCAGATCTTTGACAATCTCTACAATACTTGAACAACTATCAGATGAAATGCCTCAAATAATCAAAATGTTCCTTCAACCAGAAGAGGCACAAATGGAAGCCTGGTTGCACTCTTCACACAATCTTTGAGAACTTACCACAAAATCTCAAGTAAAGAACTCAATTAAACACAAAAATCCTTGATAAAACCATGCCTAAGGTGCCCCGAAAGGCTTGCAAACAATATTTGCAGTCAAGGAAGGTAAAGTGATTTTAAATTTGTTTATCTCCTTATCAGATGAAGGCTCTTCTGAACATGAGATTGCAAATGCCACTAAACTATCAACAAGAAATGGATATTCTGTGTGATTTCTAAAGACTTTCAATGCAAGATTGCAACAAGAATAATGAAAACTATCCACAGGCATTTAAAAATGATAACAAACACCATATTGCCCAAAGAAAACATAGATTTGGTTCAAAACTTGTTAGATTTAACAGCAGGGGAGAGTTACATGAACAGTCTCAGAGCTGTGTGATCGCTATACACTTGTTGTTAGGAATATCTATGTTGTAGTGTGAACATAGAATATTATGTAAGTGATTATATTATCTAGGATAATATAATATGTGTTGTAATAATTAATTACATTATTGTAAATGTAATTATGAGTGGGTGAGTAAATATTGTTATGAGTTATTGAGTAAACAAATCATTAACAATATTAGTTTTGTGAGAAAACAAAATCTCACGTAAAATAGCATGGAGTTGTTTTAGGAGTTATGTGTGGAGATATTTATGGAGATTATATCTCCTTAAATATAGGAACAACATCTCCTATTTAAATGGATGTAATACTTCCTATGAATAGAGAAAGAATAAAGAGTAAGATTTCGAATTTTCTTTATGCAATTATGATATTAATTTTTCATTTGGTAACAGAGCAGGTTTGATGCAATTTCAGTGCTTTCATGATCAAATCCGTCTCAAAGAATATATCATAGTTTTCGTTTCCAGGTGTGGGTTTTTCTATAATTTTGCGTGTGTAGAATTATGTGCTGGTCAAGAAATTACAAAAGAAATTTCAGCAGAACCCAGAACGTAGTTTGGAATAAATATGGATTTTACTATGCAGCTATCAAATTAAGCACATCAATTCTTCTACTGAAAGTTTTCTCCAATTTTCAATAATGTTGAATTGTTAATACAAGTTCTTGACTTGCTTGGAGGTTAAAAGGTATTCAATATAAACTTTTAAAGTACTTGATTCAATTTTCTATTTTTTTATCAAGTATTGTACAAAATAATGGAGAAACTAAATATGATTGAAAAGTTTGAAGGACAAGATTTCCATACATGGCAACTACAGATGCAATTACATTTAATAGAAAAGGATATATGGGATATGGTGAAGTCTAATTCAACTCCACCCACCGGAGGAAATGAATTGGCAAAGTGGAATGCAAAAGATCGAGAGAGCATTGGGTACCATTGGTCCGGGCTTATCAAAACCTATCTACATCATGTGGATTTCACAAAATCTGTAAAAGAAATTTGGGAAGTCTACTCAACTAATGAAGAACTTTCATGTCCTAGTGATGAGGATTTCCTATGGTATACTCTTTTCTTGTTGGAGGAAGGAGGCAATGGAGGAAGGAGGAAAATCAGCGTCCTCTCGTCATTCACCAACGATGGGGTCAGCAGATGCATGTGGTGATATTTTATTTCAGTTATGTAGTGTGTTTATACACAAGGGGGTGAAACTAGTTTCATGTTTTGATTTTTAATGTGTTCACATAGACTAACAACAGTTCGAGTGTCTATTTGGTGTGGAAGAAGAAAAGCGCTTGACTCACCTTACGGGGAAAATCATCTACGTGTCCTCTCACTACCGTACGGTCCTCTGACTGCCATACTTCGGTGGAAGGTACTTCGTTGGAAGGTGATCGGTCGATGAAGATGTTCATATGACAAGGATGATCATTAAGAAAGCAAGATCGAGATAGCAAGATCCGAAGCAATGGCTACTCGACAAGTTTGATGTTTCAGAGCTCTTGCCCCATGTTCACACTAAGGGGGCGAATGTTAGGAATATCTATGTTTTAGTGTGAACATAGAATATTATGTAAGTGATTATATTATCTAGGATAATATAATATGTGTTGTAATAATTAATTACATTATTGTAAATGTAATTATGAGTGGGTGAGTAAATATTGTTATGAGTTATTGAGTAAACAAATCATTAACAATATTAGTTTTGTGAGAAAACAAAATCTCACGTAAAATAGCATGGAGTTGTTTTAGGAGTTATGTGTGGAGATATTTATGGAGATTATATCTCCTTAAATATAGGAACAACATCTCTTATTTAAATGGATGTAATACTTCCTATGAATAGAGCAAGAATAAAGAGTAAGATTTCAAATTTTCTTTATGCAATTATGATATTAATTTTTCACTTGTAACCAACTCACATACATGAATTCCTAACACATGAGACATTAACCTGGTTCTTTGGTGGATTTCTTAGAAAATGAGATTTCTCTCAGAATTTGTTCATGATTTTCAACTCCCTCTCTTTTCCATTTCTCCAAAATGCATCATATACCTTATGCCACCTTGGAGCCTTCTTTCCCAAGCAAAGAATATGCCATGGGATCAATTCTATTACAACAACTCTTCATGATTCAATGAAAATGACATCAAATAGAAAAACACTCGTAGGTTTCCAGGTGTGCCCAAGACAATTAAATCATTACAAATATTTGGATCATTATCCATCCTGGAGGCATGTTTTTCATCATTGAGGCATGCAAACACCTCTTACTCATCATTTTCACCTTTTTACCCTTTTAAACTACCTCTGTAACTTTTGATTTTGTCATTTCATGTGCTTGCTCGGGCTGGGGCAAAAATTTACTTCAAAAACATCACAAGTCAAAGAATTAAGCCATGAAAGTGATGCCAATGATCCTGGAAGGCCAAGACGACACAAAATCACTATAAATTTGATGAATTTTGATGCAAAATTCGTGATTCCAAGCTTCCTGGAGGAAAAATGGTGGCCAAAAATGAAATTGCACAGCAACCGTCGATCTTATCCATATTTTCCCTTTAATCTGGGCCCTCCACGTGTCAAAAAACAATTGGGACCAAAATTGGGATCATTTTTGACTTTTCCACATTTTTTGGAAAAATGGAAAATTTTGACTTTTTTCTCCGCCTCCACCTTTGAATTTTGGAGCTGACACGTGGCATATGGTGGGTCCCATTGAAATCGTGCTTCAATTCTGCACATTTTGACCTTTTTTGGAAATTGGGAAAATTTTCACTTTTTGCCCCGCGGGCCCGCACCTCCAATTTTTCCCTTGCCACGTGTCTCCTTGTGATTCGCTAGTGGGCCAATGCTTAAATTTTTTATTTTGAACTCTTTTGGCAAAAGGGAAAAATTTCTTCTTGCCCCCCGCCACCCGCCTATCCCCCTTGCTCTCTGCCACGTGTCGCTCAATGATTCGCTAGTGGGCCAGCGCTCCAAATTTTGATTTTGAACTCTTTTGTGAAAAAGGGAAAAAATCCCCTTCTACCTCTCTGCCGGCCCATGCCAACCTACCTTGTCCCCCCGCCACGCGTCCATCTCCTATTATCTGCGTGGTTTCGGGGCGAAACTGACTTTAAACCATTCAAAGTTTAAAAACTTCAAAATCACCAAAACCTCCGCCGGCCCTCCGACCCACCTTGCTCTGTTGGACACATGTCTACCTGTGATTGGTGCAAAGCCATTTTTATTTTTTACCTTCTAGACAATGAAGGAAAAAAGTTATAAAATTTTCCTTCGGCCCTCCCTCCGCCTTTTGGTTTTTTGGGACACGTGTCTCCTCCTAATTGGTTGCAAGGCATCGGACCAAATTTTGACTTTAAAACTTTTGCAAGAATAAGGTCAAAAACCTTAAGGAAATCAACCACCCACCATCCCGCCTGCCAATCAAAACATGCCACGTAGGCAAAATTGGAAAAAATGGGTCCCTGGGCCCGAAAATGCCCCATTTGCTTGAAAAGGTGAAAAATGAAAAGTTAGAGCACCTCCCTGCCTTTCCTCAGCCAATGCAAACCCACCACGTTGCCAATACCTTCTAAGGATGAATTTGATGGGAAAATGACGCCCGTCTGATCGTTAAAACATAAAAAAATCCAGGGAAGCCCTAGAATTGAATTTTTTCACCAAGGATGGCAAATTTTTTGATTTTGAATCAACTAAAGCATGATTTTACAACATTTTTCAACCTTGGGATTGGATTTTCAAATACAAACAAGTATGAATTGATCAAATTCAATTTTTTTATGATTTGGCAAAGGGAAAAATGACATAGCCCGCAAAATTGGAAAAACTAGGGCACAAAAAAGGAAAACTTGGATTATTCTTTCAAATTAGGGAAAAATAACAAGTTTGTGAGCATTTTAAAAGCATTCAATTGGAGGGGAAGAATTGCAGGACCATCAACTCAAAAGGTAAAAAAAATTGAGCACATATAGATTTGAAAAATTAGGGCAATAAGGTGCAAGCTCAAAATTTTATAGGTGGATTTTTCCCATGCAAATTCTCGGACAAAAACTTAAGCAGAGTTCATCATGAATGAGGGAATAAACAATATGCACTAAAATAAATGAATATACATTGAAAAATAGTTCAGCGTGCATGCTTAAAAAACAATAGGTTTGAACGAAACCCATTACTCAATAACAACAATGTATAGTCAATAACAACACTATATTTTGAAATTGTAAGATGTATGAGTGAAAAAGATGAACCAACAGAGGTCGAGCTGAATGGGAGATTAAATAATAACATGCACATAAAAACTCAATATATAATGAATATATGTTTGTAAAATTGGTATTGATTGATTAAACAAGAACATGCACAAAAACAACTCAATATAGAATGAATATATGTTTGTAAAATTGGTATTGTTTGTCGATGCCCTCATTGCATGAAACCCGAGGAGAAACATTCCAAATAACTATGAAAATGGGCTCACCTTGTGACTCAGTTGGCAATTGGAAATTGGTTTAGACATTTCTTCAACTCTGTTGCAGGGAATACAAGGTTAAAGGACTCCAATCTTCAACTTCGTAGTAGGGTGGAAAGGGTCAGGAATGTTCAGCTTCTCGTCCCCAAATGTGGACTACCAAATGCATAGGCATGTAGTAAATGCCTGCATTGAGTGTGTTATTGGAACGCAGTGCAGAGTGACAATGGAGGTTGGCGGAGTGGTAGAGGATGAAGTGGAGTGAATCGAATGTGTTTTTCTTGGATTAGAAGTAAATTTGTTCACTTGTCATGTGGGTACATGCAATTTTTGTGCGATAAAAAATATTTTTTCATTCACTATGCAAATTTAATTTTTTTAATGGGTTTTTTGTAGTGGGCCCACCACGTGGCGATTGACGTGGCACCAACATGGAATTGTCACTTTTCTAAAATCACAAGGAAATTTTTGATTTGCCGATAAAAAATTAGACTCCCTCCTTCTCATGACTTTTATCGAACATCGTTGAACATAGTGTTCTCAAAGACTCGACACCTTTCCCTTATTTAACCTTTGTTTATACAAGTAAAAGGGTCAATAATTATAGATTTAATAACAACAAGGGATACAAATATCCCCTTAACTTTCAAAAATATAAATTTGATCCTTTTAGAATGAACTTAATGGTGGAACTCAAACAATTCACCCCTCATTGTTCCATGATCAAATCAACTATAAACTTATTATTCATGGTTCTATCACTTTCTTTGTTTATAACTAGTAATCGTATGTTGAGTGCATGATGGAAACACCGAATGGGATGGGGCAAAGATTTGAAAAACGAGGAAGTGAAAAAGAGGGAGGGATTTGAAATTTTAAACCAGACTAGTTCTAGTTTGGTTTAGTAGGATCCGAGTTTGGTTTCATTTTTAAAACATTGCATAGAATTAATGATTAATTAATTAAAAACTTATGTTGTCTACATCAATCATAGGGCTCCAAATAGAAACAATAATTTAGCACAAGACCCAACTGTATACACCAAAATTGGGTCATAATCACCTTAAACCTCATTAATTAAATTAACCATATCCCACCTATTCATATCCCCTATTGCACATGTTAATTAAATTAATTATTTTAATTAATTTAATTAATATCCCCACTTAACCACCTCACCTAGCCACCTCACTCAATGACCTACTCAAACCTCATTAATGACCTAAGACCGAGTCTAAACCTATCCTAACTAACTAGGACTTAGTCTAAAACCTAGACTTAACTCCTATTAACAAACCTAAAAGGACTCCCACTTATCTTGCCATGATCTATCACTCGAGACTCGGTAGAAGGTTGGAGATCATGCCAAAAATAGCAACAATCTGGTTATTTTTGGCCAACCTAGATATTCTGCCTTGATTGACGTCGGTGATATCTCAACCGATGCCAGTCACCTAACCATGGTCGGTTAGGTTAAATATGTTTCCAAAAGCCTTTCTAAACATTGGTCATTCGATTCAGGATTTCATTTCTTACAAAGACTTAGAGCAAACAAATTTCTTTAGCACTCAGGAATAAGAAGCCACATAGGAGCACTACCAACATTTGATCACCATTCATCATCCTCTTCACGATCATAGACTCACAACAGAAAGGCACGAAGGTCTAAATTTCCATGACACTAATACAATGGCTCTTCTTTTCAGATCTCGGCTTTCACCATCTTCATCACCTACATTATTCAATCTACCTTCCAGTAAGTATCTAACATCCCTACACTGAATCTCTAGTTTCCTTGTGTAGATTTTTTTATTCATCTCTATAGTATATTTCTCTCCATACCCATTTTCTTCCTCCCATTAACCTATCACTTGATCATACCGAAAGTTTAATACATTTTCACCCTCTCCTAATCATATCGAGTCTTTAGAACCACTTTATGAACCCATCCTCACCCTTTCCAACCTTTGTACAATCACAGGGAGTTTGGAAAACCAACTCTAAGAACTTTTCGCTCATTGCCCCTACCGACGCTAGTCATCTAACCCATGGCGGTCACGCTGCATAACTGACATCAGTCAGTCAACTGACACCGGTCACTGTGTCTGATAATATAACTTAGACCAACAAGCTAATACCCTATAGCTCAGAATCATTCCTAATCCTTACCAGACCTCACCCAAGCCTGATACCCTACCTAAAAACCTCACCACATACTTTCCCATCTCTTCGCGTAGACACAGAGAGAATCTGGACCCATGTTCCTAACATTTAGCCATCCTCACATAAACAAATATCATTTACCCCTAACCATCATCGGTCATACGTTAACCGTCTTCGGTCATACCATGACCGACATCGATCTTTGTGTCAAGTAAACTACCTTAGACCAGCAAGCTAATACCCACTTCCCAATAACCCAGAATCATTCCTAATCCTTACCAGAACCTACCCAAAGCTTGTGTTAGACCTGCAGCTCAACACCAACCCAATCAACCCACCTGTTTTGACCTTAAACAACCTTTTGCATGACCTTTCTTATTGTTTTGTATAAGATACCTAAATTGTTTCAATTCTAATAAGATATTTACTTCATGTATGATTTAACTAACATTAATATTGTTATATAGAAGTGGATTGACACCTGTTTAGGAAGCATCACACTTCCCAGATCTAGCTTCTGCTAGGCAATCCACTCATTGTTTTGTTTAACTCTTTTTGGTTGTATTGTTTTATATTTACAGGTAGTTCCTCCCAGCCAAAACGGAGCTCTCACACCCATTCTGATCTAGAAGTCATCTACGAGCACATTTGACCTTCAATCGACATTACAACAGGTATTCCTCCTCACCTTCTACCTCTATCTATTTCATTAATTTGCTAAGAATCCGGTGAAAAACCAACTCAATATTCTAAAAAATTGTCACTTCCTTGAAGAAGTAGAAGATAGACCTATCCTAATATCGGGATGTGTCTTTGGATTGGATTGTCATAAAAGCTTTAATTCTAGTTGTTTGGCTTCCCCGCACTCTCCTCTTCCATTGTATTTGTAAATATCTCAATTTATTCACTTATTCCATTACTAAATTAAAAATTTATTTGAATTTCAAGTTGATCTAAGCAAATCTCAAATTTCTCTACTATTTATTTGGACAATCTGCTTCCACAATAAAGTGAGAAATTATATCATGTTATAAAACACAAGTGCATTACTCATAATTATATTGTGATCACACTAGACCTAAATTCATTGGATAGGAGAATAATCGCGCTTCAAATTTCATTGTGTCATGAACTATATAACCTAAAACACCTCCTAAATAGTAAGGAAGGTAGGGATTCACATTATCTTTCTACATATGCAACAACATAGTATTTCCTACTTTACTCAAATATAGTGGTGATCGAACTTGGTGTCTTCCAATCAAAAATAGCAAAATATACGCAAAATATGGAAAAGTTAAATAGGAAAAAAAAAAATCTTTGCAATCCAACCAAATAATAATCCACTACTCTATATGACACATTTCCCTAACAATGAAAACACTAAATAGCCTAGAATAGGAAGATGATGGATCTGAATCTTACCACACAATTTAAGGCCTAAAGTTCTTTATAAGGTCACCAATACAAAAATATAGGCTTTAGATACCACCCACCAATCTATTATTCATTATAAGGTCACCGATAGAGGGGAACAAATTTCATACTAATTGAAAAGTATTCAGATAACCCCACACAAACATACCACAACACCCAACTCAATTTATTCATTGTCTTTTCATTGAAAAGCAGAAAGTCATTACCCAGTATATAGATAATTGAAACATAATGCATAATCATCAATATAGTTATGTTAGAATCTACTCGATGGTCAATTTGAGGGTACAGTCCCAAGATCCCGTTACACCATGAAAAAATTCAATATGTTACAAAATTACCAAACATAAGATCTCATTACATTATTTTGAGCTAGAAATCTTAGCTAACGATAAACCTTATAGGTTTCCCAACCTTCAACATTGCAATTTTGAAGTACTTTCTAGTTAAGATTTGAATACTTAGCTTTCCAACACACTAAGCAATCAAAAACCAATCTAGATTGATTTCTCATCAAACCACATAAAATTTTAGACATCAAACTGCATCCTAAAACAAATAACCCAAAAGAGCTGAAAATTGCTATTGAAAATTAAAAACTAACATCCTAAATAAGAAGTAAGAATTTGGGAATATCACTCTTCCCTTGATTAAAGATAACAAATTTGAAGGATACGTATATCAAAATCTATTTGCAATTTTTTTTTTAAAAATACTACAATTAAGGGTTGTAGGAGCCTAGAGTATCTTAAATATAGACATACATATATAATTGAAAACAGTAAAACCCAATTCTCTATATTCAAGCCATATACTAACACTCTGTGATAGAAAACAATTTTCAGCCTAAAATTAGGGAAAAGATAAGAATTCGGTGCATCGTGTTGTCAAGATCAAATTGTCCTTGTTAGGAAATTATCTTCCCTTTTTTTTCTCTTCTTGAGGAGATTATCTTCCCTCTTATTCTTCTTGATTTCAAGAAGATATTCCTCTTTCTTTCATTGAGCTTCCTCTACATCAACACCCATCTTATAAAAATCCCAACTGAGCTTATCACGAGAATTGGGTCTGAGCGACATGGGAAAATATCAATTGGGTGCCCAAAAATTCCAACAAAACATTGTATTTACATAAGAATTAGAGAAAATTACGGTTTCAATGAAGATATGAATAATGAAGATAATGAAAAATAAAGAACGAGAAAAGGATATTTACTCCAAAACCATATTTACTTGGAAAGTATTACATGGAATACAAAATCACACTTTGGAAGATATATATGTCTAAGAATCAACATGTGACCCTAGGACACACTCAACCTCCAGAGGTTGTGTTAGGACAACCGATATGAAATGGAAGATGGCTAAATAAGATGATTTGGAGGAAATGGATAACGATTAGTCTAGGCAATCGAATATCCTCTATGGGCACTATGGGAATCTGCTCGTCTAGGGAAATGAACGCATGTCTAACCTGTGCGCGTGAAATAGAACGATTGAGGAGGATGGACACACAAAGGATTTTGTCAATGTCAGTGTCCCTATACACCCTCTCAACTAGTTTTGGAATGCATGGGAAATGTCCAACAATTGCCTCCTAGAAGTCTCCAAACAAGGTCATGGAGGTGGAAGGGCAGGGTTGTGAAATCACAAAATATAATCTCAATTGTAATTGTTGAGCTAGTTTGCATAAGAGATGTCCACTTCGACATTCAAGGCCATCAGTTGTGAGATAATAACAGGTGGAAGTGGTGTGGTTTGGAAAACTAAGGTTCTGAGGCTCGTGTCAATGTCTGTAAATAATTCGAGTTTTGTTTGGTTTGTCAAACTCGGGATCACACACCAAATCTCCGAGTTGCCTAGGGCCTTGGATGGTCATGTGGACATACAAATAATTAATCTAATAAATAAAAGCTAACTAATAAAAAAAGAAAGTGAATCTAATATATTTGTTTTTGTTCTTTTCAATGATTTTAAATAAAGGGAATAAAATAAATAAAAGTAAACTAATTAAACTAATCTAATGTTTTTGTATTTTTGTGTTTACTTGGAAAACAAAAGAAATATGCATAGACAATTAACTTCTTCTAATTAAATGAAATTGCTTCTATTCTAATGAATTAAACTAAACAATGAAATGACTGGATGTGGCTATTTCCTGTTGCAAAAGATTTAATCTAAACTAATAAAAATAAAGATTTTCCTAATTGTTTCTTTTGGTTCTACCTTAGAATCACGGGAAGAATGAAAATCTTCTTAGAAGCAATTAAAGCAATTATTCCCCTGAAGCTTCTATGGTAAAACAAAAGCTTTCTAATGAATAAATTTAAACTATAGGTAAATGGATTGTGAAGAACTAACAATACTGTGCACATGAACTTCCTCCAAGATCATCACAGATATATCCACATGGATAAGTTGAAAAGAAATCTTCAACAGAAGCTTCTTACAGACATATGAAATAACAATGGATTCTACTACTTCAAAACAAATGGATTATAAAAGCTAATTAATTAAAATCTATTTTAATTAAGTAAATCTTCTAGAAACTCAAAACACCTCCAACCTGGAAATGTAGTATAGAGACAAATCCAGTGTTAGAAAATGCTTTTGATATCCCCTCAACTTCTTCCAATGAATGTCCAAATGTGTCTAGGGAACTATGTTGGAAATGTGTGCAAAGAATAGGAGAGAGTGTTGAAGTTTGCTGCTAGCTTGTAAACAATATCGTAGCAATGCGGGAAAGAGTAACAAGGCAAGAGATTTGTGCTTGTTTGTGTGCTTCTTGGTAGGATTACGACAACATAACAATACAATTCCAAAACAATGAACTCCACCTATGCTTCGGGAAGAAGCTTGGCTCTTATAGAAAATTGGCAGAGAAGTGGTCTAACCCACTTGGCAGCCAAGGAATGCCACATCACTCAAAGAAGGGGTAGTTAACTCACAAATAACAACAAGATGGGAAGAAGAAGTTTGTATGCATCTAACAAGCCTAAGAACAACCAATTTGGTCAAGAAATATGCGCTAAAAATGAGTTTGAAGAAGATGACACACGTTCAAAACATGTTGGAAAAGGCTTGGATAAAATCACACTGTAAGCTGTTGATCTATGCAGATGGTGATTATGTAACCACCACTCGGGAAGATCAAAAGTTGTGTAACTTAAGGCAAACAGACTAAGGAAAAGTTGTGCGAAATTATAAAGGAAAGCAAGGAAAGCTAAGAAAAGGAAAAGTAAGCTACAAAACATGCTGCAAATGAAGATTTGGACTTGAACATCATTGGAATTGATATTTTATCAACATTGGGGATTTTAATCATTCCAAAAATGTAACACGTGCAAAATTGGGTACGCGTACAAGAATCTCAAGACATGATTATGAAAAGTTAAATGAAAATCATTAAACACAATATTCTCCCTTAGAAAGAACCTTTTGAAATTTCCGTTCATAAACAAAATTAAGCTAGGTTGATAAGAATTTAGGGCTAGGAAAACATAAACAAAAATTACATACCATAACCACGACATGTCTTGCACTAAGCACAATGAATTCGGTGCAAGAAATAGCTTTAGTACAGACTTTTTTGATCCTTTGCTTTATTGCATCAATAAAGTGAAACCCCTTTATATAATACTTATTTGGTATAGCATCCTTCTTCAATGGAACGTATCCTTCAAATGAGTCCAGCAAGACAAAAGCATCACAACCCTGAATATTATGATGCCCTAGGTTATAAAAAAACTTGCGAAAGATATTTTGAAGAAAAAAATGTCTAAACGCCCACTCAAATTTAAGCCCATCACGTGAACGACTAGGGGCTATTTCTCATAGGGGAAACATCTTTCGACGTAATTAAAGACTAGATTTTTAAGCACAACTTATTAAACCTTATCGAAAGACATTAATTAATTTATAGTTGGAATTAATCATAGAGTTTCTTCTTGAACAAGGTGGAATGAGCGAGAAAAACAAATCATTATACAAATTGCTACAGGCATTACCTCGCAAGAATCATATGACGAGTTTTGGAGAAACAATTCAAACAAAAATATTAGCACAATCTGTCCCATAAGCCAAGGCTTGAGATTTATTATCAATACATAAGTAATAAAAATAAGATGATGTTGGAGTCCAAAAGGAGAAAGGTTCCTCAAATCCCATCTTGAGTTAAGAGTTTTATACAACCATTTAATATGGAACAAAAAAACTCAATGAACTTGGGGTTGAGGGTACTCTGTTTAGATTTACCAGAGATTATAATTTCATTTCCTTTCATCTGCAAATATTTAGTATAATGAGGAATGTATATGTGTGAAAGATGATCCCAAAGATTCATCCCTTGTGAGCTAGCCTTTTTGCTAGTATTATATACACATTTATTCCTATCAACAGGGTTTCCACCTAGATATAATGCATCCAAAGATACCTATCAGAATTACCATTCAGATATATTTTAAAGCTCAAAATATATCAAAAACAACTTTTCATCTAGATACCAAGGTTTTGATTTCATTGTTCCCTCTGTCTAAACACAAAAGGTACAAGACACAAATCCTCAAGTAAATCTATTATTTAGATTGTCTTCCAATTGTTTGACAAAATGCTATGTGAAATAAATGGAAGCACGAGCAACAATAAAATTGAGCATGCAATGTCCCATCCCCATCTCTGGGTTGTTTTCATCATTGTTAATTATTTGAAAACTATAAATAAAAACATAGTTCAGAAACACAATAGATATAGAGCTTGTTGTCGGAATTCTATCCATAGACAACAAAACTTCACTCCACTCGTTTTCACAATATGTTAGCAAGACAACATAGAAGAAAAATTTCAAACCTTATAAACTTTTGTTTTCAAAATTGTGAACCTTTTTATAGATAAACTGGGTTGAAGGGGCCCGTACCCTTTACAATTCAAATAGGCTTGAAACCTTAGATAATGACATTTGCTAACCAGAAAATTGACCATATGGAAAGGGCTGGGAGTATGGAACCAAAACCAACCAAGAAGATCGAACCAACAAAAGCTATAGATAATGCTACTATATTTAAAAGCTTACTAAAAAAAAGGCATTATGCCTCAGAGTCAGAAGAAACAAAGATAAGAATATACGGCATTCCCTAATCCTCGAAGAAGCCTCGACTATAGCACCACCACTTGCCTTATACCACAAGAAATCATATGCATCCTCTGCCAAAGCCTTGAGATCAATCCACCATGTCAGAACTTAGTCAAGAGGCTCTTTATTCATAGCTAGGTCAGGATACTTCAGACGTTCACAACCTCTATTTTTATTCTTGCATAAATCGACCAAATTTTCATTGAAAACAAGAACTTCCCCATGGCGTTTTCCAATTATTTAAAGATCCTTTCTTCAATCCATCTGTCCCGAGAAAAAATGGACTCGACATCATAGCCCGTAAAGCCATATTGGCTTGCCCCACCTCGGATTCGAGATTAACTTGATGCATTAGCTTAATCCATTGAATTTCCATGTTAATATTGTCCTTCTTGTTGGGAAAAATAGTAAGGAAATGATCCACGAAAGTGGCCGCCACTTCACTGTTAACCCTAGGATGACCCTGTGCTTCCAAATGACTATCCCCAACCACCTTCTGAACTGCCAAAACATTCTCCTCAGAATCTAAATTCAAGATGGATTTCAATCTCTTATCCATTATGGCTGAACAGAAGGAAATTTCCCTGGTACTACCAGTGAAAAGTAGAAAGGGAAACCTTGCACAATCCATGGCGAGAAAAAAAGGCAAGCATGAAATGTGAAAAACCAAAGGACATTACATAAAAATAGTCTGCCATCTCGCTTCACTTGTGCCAAGCCATAAACAAAAATCAAGTCCTCCCCTCCAAATCATCATTTAAAATATTTGCAAGATCAGGCCTCATAATTATTGCTTTTTTCATTTTTATTTGCTCAATGCCCTTATTTGCTAGAAGATCAACACATTTATTGCACTCTCTATACACATGCTTGATACTCCAAGAAGTGACATGAGATAGTCAATTAATAATTCTCCTTATTCCTAAGTCAAGTCTCTAGGAATGTGCTTTTTTATTTATAACAACATTAATTATAACTTGGGAATCACCTTCTATTTGAAGGTTATTAATATTAAGGAGATAGCCAACTCAATGCAAAATTCCAGAGCTTGAAGTTCCGCCATATTACATGATCCATCCCTCAGCTTGAATGAAGATGCCATAATTAAAATACCTCCATCATTCTTGATCATAAAACCAATGCCAGAAGCACTAGGATTACCTCTAGCAGCTCCGTCGAAATTTAACTTGAAAGAACTAGGACTAGGAATTGACCATCTAGTAGCTTTTCTTCTGGAAAGACTATCGGAATTCATTTTTATAGCACCATCACTTGGCTTCAAAATACTTGGCCAATTCTTTTGAATTTCTTTGTCCCTCTTTGTGAAAGAATTTCCTCTTTTCCAGAAAGAAGACACATTTTCTCAAATTGCCCAATCCAATATTTTTAACACTTCCTCCACAGAGTGAATTTCTTCTCTGAAAATCCTCTTATTTCTTTCCCACCAAAGATGTCTAGATTAGAAGGATAGGACTACAAATCCAAATAGAGGAGAGAGCATCACAAGGATAACCTTTGGGTTAGAAAGCAAAACTTCTAACAAAGATCTCGGTTGAACCCAAGGAAGATTCAGACGAGCACAACCAATTCCAACACTTCTATGCAAACAAGAAATGGACAAGAAGGTAATCCCTATCCTCTTCTTCAACCAAGCAAAGAACACATCTTATAGGGCCAAGCAACCCCAATTTTCTTTGCCTAAATTGAGTGAGATCTTCCCCTTGAAAGGCATCCAAGAAAAAAATCCATCTCTTGGAGGACAAAAATTAGACCAACAATCTAACCAAATATTATCTTCGCTCCTACATCATTCATCAATTTTTTATATCCGCATCCAGATGTATATTCTCCCGACACAATAGCTGTCCAAAGGATCGCATCATCATCAGAAGAAACAACAGATTCCTACTATCCAACTCTTTTTCAACCTGGAAACTGCCTCAGCTGGGACATTAACATGGTTGAAATCCTTCCAAACCAAGGAACAAGGAGTATGAGTTGGCTTTACTCCATAATCAATTACTCTGGATCCCCATTTTGCAACTAGAATTATTTTTAGCTCTTGCAATTCTGGAATCTCATCCAAAGTAGGAAAGCCATTCTAGGAGTCATCCCAAAATCTTGCATTTTCACCATTTCCAATTTTCTAGGAGACTAAATTCAAAAACATATCTCTACAAACAACCATAAAATTCCAAATATGCGAGCCAAAGGAAGGATTATCCACTCGAAGAATTTAATCAGACAAAGGATCTCCTAAGTATTTATTTTCCACTATCTTGCTCATAACACTGTTAGCATTAGAAAGAAATTACTCAGACCAATTTAGCACCTAGGGCTAGGTTTGTTTACCTAGATTAATGATCCCTGCCCCACCTAGATCCTTGGGCTTAGAAAGAGTGTCCCAACTAATGAGAGGAATTTTTTTATCTTCTTCAATCCCTTGCCAAAGAAATTTCCTCATAATGCTCACTAGCTTATCAAGAATACCTTTGGGGATCTTAAGAATGGAGAGCATATAAATAGGGGTTGCATTCAAGACAAATTTAATTAGCAGAAGCCTACCAGCCATAGAAAGCCATATGCCCTTCCAAGATTGTAATCTACCCTCAAGAGCTGAGATAAGATCCTTCCAAAGGGAAGCTCTACCGACTCCTTTAAAGAGAGGAATACCCAAATATTTCATCGGGAGATTTCCCTTCTTGAATTGGAAGATATTGAGAATATGGGTCTCCAATCTTGGGCAAACATTGAAAAAGAAAATGACATATTTTAGAAGACTTACCTCCTGACCAACAACAATAGAATAGATATCAAGAGAGGATTTCAGCTCGATTTCTTCTTGAATAATCACCTTATGAATAAGAATGTGTCATCTGCAAATTGTTGATGTGACACTGGATCAAACTCATTAGTAATTTTTAGACCCTGCAAACGTCCCGAGCTAACTTTGTATTTGATTAATCTACTTAGAGATTCAACCACCAAGATGGAGAGGAAGGAGGATAGAGGGTCCCCTTGCCTAAGTCCCCTATTACCTTCAAAGAAACCTTCTGCTCAACCATTTATCAAAATAGAGTAGGATGGACCAGCAATACAACTAAAGATACACTTGCAGAGAGGAGGGGAAAAGCCAAAATTCTTAAGAACTTTTATTAGGAATCTCCAATTGATCTTGTCATAGGATTTTCTTGATATCTATCTTTAAAAGTATACCTAGGGAACTATTATTAGATAAAGAGTGGATGAGCTCGTGAGATTCAAAAATACCCTCATAAATAGATCTGCCTGGCATGAATCCAATTTGCTTTGGCGAAATAAGAGAGCCTATAAAAAGATTCAATCTAGAAGCTATCACTTTGGAGATTATTTTATATGTAGTATTGCACTGAGAGGAAACATGTCTGAAATCAACGAAAGAATCGGGCGATCCTTCTTGCCATCTTGGGGAAAAGGCAAATCAAAGTGCAATTGAGGGCTTTAAGAATAGATCTTGATTTTCTAGACTCTTCTACAACAACCCATATATCCTTGCCCACTATATTCCAAAATGTTTGGAAAAAGTCAACCTAGAAACCATCAGGACCTAGGGCATTATTCTTTTCCATTGAAAAGACCACTTTTTCTACTTCCTCCAAAGAAAAAGGACGAAAAAACTGCTCATTTTGTTTGTCGGAGATAATAGGTTGGATAAACTCTAAGAGAATATTTTGCCTAGATTCGAAAGAAGCTTCTTCCCCACCCAAAAGGGAGGAGAAGAAATGAATCTCCTCCTCAACAATATCCTATTGGTCCGACAGAACGACACCATTGGTGTTCTTAATACTGGAGATGCAATTGGAGCTTCGTTTAGCCTTGACAGAAGCATGAAAGAACTTAGTATTTTGATCACCCTCTTTAAGCCAATTTTCTCTCGACTTTTGCTTCCAGTAGATTTCTTCTCTACAAAGGAGCTCCCAAGTTCATCTAGTAGAAGCTTTTCCTTTAAAAATTCTTCCTTACCCATCCCATGGGTGAAGATAAAAATATTCAGATCTTGTAGTTCTTTCTCTACCCCGAGCTTTTCTTGAAAAATGTTCTTGAAATGAACCTCATTCCATTCGAGGAGCTTACCTTTTGGAAGCTTGAGTTTTTGGGCCAGGATATACATTTTTGTATTTTTGATACTGAAAAATTCCACCAAGCTTTGATATTATCTTCTAAAGAGGGGTCTCGCAACCACATCAACTCGAATTTGAAGAGAGACTTTCTAGGAGAAGAGTCCTGATTGGAAAACATAACCATCAGATAGTGATCAAAACTAGACCATGGCAACACTTGGCATTCAAGGATGATATTTCTAAGTGCCAGAGCGGGCTAGCCAAGAACCGGTCCAGTCTCTTAGAGATGTTACTGAAACATTTTCTTCTATTATTCCAAGTAAACCACCCTTTCTTAGGCTCAACATCTATTAGAGCAACATTTCAAATGAAGGAGCAGAAATCAATTTGAGACTGAGAATTTCTTCTAATACCTCCACTTTTATCCCTATCGGAGGAAGTGGAGTTGAAGTCTCCTCTAAGGACCAATAAATTATCCTTCCTTCCTTGAATTTCAATAGACAAATCATTCGAGAGAGATCTCTTCCCAATTATACTATTAGGAGCATACACATTCACTAAAAAGAACACTCGATTATTTTTGGGACTTACCTTGCAAAGTTGCCAATTGTGATTTTGAGAAATTAGCTCGACTTCCACGAAATTAGATTTCCAAAAGCAGCCAAGACCCCAGAAGCACCTTGAGAATCCATGAAGCAGCCCTTCCATCCTTTGAAAGAACCCCAACATTTCTTTAAATCCGCAGCAACCATTTTTGTTTCTTGAACCAAAACTAAACTAACTTCAGAAGACAAGATACAACGCTTAAGCAAGCGCTGCCTATCAGGGGTGTTTAAGCCCCTTACATTCCCTTGAAGGATCTTCATTGCTGACTCGGAAGGACTTTCACCTTCCCTAATTCAGATTTTTCAAATTTGATCGTGCTTTGCTTGCCAAATTTGACTTCTTTTTGATCAATTTCCTGTTTGGATTTCCTTCATCTCTTGCCACTTGAACCACAATTAGCAGATTTTAGGCCCTCTAGACCAGCTGAAATTTTAGTAATAGGGGGCTCAACCACTAATTCTTCAGTCCCAACTTCACCCTCTTCCAACTCTTCAGGGACCTCAACTATACCTTGAAAATCAACATTTTGGTTTTGATAAATCCAGTCATCCAGTTCGCACATTGAATTGGCTTTGCCCATGCTAATGCCTTCTTTGATCTTGGAAGCCCCTTATAATCTCCTCGGTGTCCTTCAAAAGAGATCTGGGGGAAATAGAATCCATCTAGGCAATTTCCCATCGTTGGAGTTCGCTGAAGACGGAAGGGACTGATTTTTACTTCTCCATTCCACAGCCTTAGGATTTAGTCCTGGAACAAAATTTCGAGATGCAGCTTTAGAGCCCGCATTACTTTCAGACCGGGGGCCAGGATTCTGACTGAGAAATTGATCTATATTTCCCTTGGAGGCAATTTTTCCTCATATGCCCCATTTTCTTTTTGCAGGAGAAGCATTTGATGCGCAGACCCTCATAATCAATGGCTTGATCCCAGGGGCCACTCGGAGACGGAAGGCGAATATTTTGAGGAAGAGAAGCCGAAACATCCATTTCAATACAAACTCTCGCATCCGAATTCTTCCAAGATTTAATTGAGGGATTTTTAATTTCCACATGATTTCCAAGTGCGACGGCTATCAATTTCAGAGATGAAACCAACAAAAATTCGGGTGGAAGGCTAGGAAAACGAAGCCAGAGGGGACCTTCCCAATTTTTTCTGGGGAGGCATTGAAAAGTGGGGTCCAGGGATGAAAATAAAGACTAGAAGAATTTAGAAACTAGGGACCCCCTATAATCTAAATTCAGAGCCTCAACAGCGGGAAATACAACTTGAAAGAAACCTTGAGAAAGGAACTTTACCTTCGGTCTTGCCAATTTGACCCAAAACCAGAAGATCCAAACCAAAATCTCTTGCTTGCGAAAGCTAGCTCCTATGGACTTGCAAATAATAGCTTTCCGACATAAATCCTCACATCGCTCCTCCTCCATTTCGCGATTCAGATCAATGTTAGGGACTTTATTCAAAAATTTGAAGACAATCCCCCAATAGACAGACTAGCATCCTCCGACTGTTCGGCTCCAGTTTGGTTTGAATGGAGATCTGGGACATCCTCAACAGAGGTCGAGCCAGGTGCCTGCGGGACACCATTTACCACTCCCTGACTGATCTTCCTGAACAAGCTCAGCCACCAAATTCTGAAACGTTTCCCTCCCCAACTTCTGGAGAAGGGATTTCAATAAAGCTCCCGGACCAACCCGAAGAATGAAGAGATCCTTTTCTGACTCCGAAGCCACTTGATCAGCGGGACCTAGATTTCTCCAGCCACGACTGTTACTAACTGGAATAGAATGGGCACTCCATATCCACGCCCCGACGAAGCATCAATGCCAGAGAAGGCAGAATTTGAAAAAGGGCGTGAAGCTTAACGGCTCGCAGTTTTCGCGAGTTTCGCAATTCGCACTATTCATCGCAACCTCGATCAGATGACATCCCAAATTGTAAACTGTTTATTTTTAAAACTTCTATGAGTTTGTATTTTTTTTTTTAAAAACTTCTATTCATTTTTACTCAATGTATCGTTATAATATTTTGAAGCAGGATCTACATTGGGAGGAAATAAGGGTAGATATGCCATAGAAAACGGCTACAACACCTGGATGGAAATACACAGAATGACATGATATAAAAAAGGTGAAAAAATGCACATTTTGTAAATCCAAAATGCAACATAATTTAACTAGGATTCGAAGTAATCTACATGGAAATGCATACCAAGTTTCTAGTTTCCTACAGATGGATAAGGATACAAAACAGAATATATTAAAACAATTTGAATCCAAGGTGGAGCATGTTGCAAGAAAACAGAAAATACACATTGAAGTTGAGTTTGTTCAGTCTCATCCGTAAATTTCACTACAAGGAAAACAAAAACAAACATTAAAGACATTTTGGAAACAAAAGTCTAAGGAAGATGTTGATAGGGCAGTGGGAAGGTATTTTTATGGTGATGCACTACCTTTCAATCATGCTAGATCTCCATTTTTCTCGGATTGGTGCATGCGATTTTAGAATTTGGAAAAAGGTACATTAGCTGTTCTTATGAGAGTTTACGGACATGAGTCTCAAGAAAGAGAAGGCTGAAATAATAAATGATCTGAAACCTATTATAGATTCTTGGAGAAAAATTGGATGCACCATTGTTAGTGATGGTTGGTCAGATAGGAGACGTAGAACTCTTATCAATACTCTTTCTTGTTGTCCTCGTGGAGCTGTATTTTTAAAGGATGTGGATGCTTCCAATGATAATAGTTTCCTACATGTTGGAGTGGAAAATGTAGTTCAAATTGTGACTGACAATGCTACAAATTGTGTTGGAGCAGGAAAAATTTTGATGGAAAAATATCCAACTATAATCTGGAGTCCTTGTGTTGCTCATGTCTTGGACCCTCTTTTAGAAGATTTTGGAAAGTTACATTGGATGTATGCGAGAGGTCTAGCTGGAAGAAGGGAAAGTGATTGCAAAGTTTATTACAAACCACCAATTTACATTAAGAAAATACAGAAAAGAGTGTAAGAGAGAATTATTGATGCCAGGGGACACAAGATTCACAACTCAATTTATTTCTTTAAAAAGAGAAATTGAGGAGAAGGAAGCAATAAGAAATGTGGTGGTTGGTTGAGATTGGGTAAATTGTAAACTTTCGCCTATCCAAGAAGAAAAAAATTGCAGCTATAATTCTAGGGGAACAGTTTTGGGAGGGAGCAATAAAGGCCAACACATTATTTGAGCCTATTGTAAAAGTGCTTAGAATGGTTGATGGTGACATTCCTTTCATGGGAGATATTATTGAGGCAATGGACAAAACAAAAGAGGCAATCAAACAATCCTTTGGTGGAGATGATTGTAACCCACAATGTAACTATTTAAGGGATATGATAGATGAGAGGTGATATATGATGCACTATCTTTTACATTCAGCAGCATGTTACTTGAATCCTTGCTTGTTTGGGATGAAGCATGGAAGTGACGAGGAGACTATGGATGGCTTGTATCAATGCATGGATAGAATGTGCTTAGATCATGGTACACGAAGCAAGTTGGATGTTCAAAAAAATGCATATAGGGATGAGATTGGCCTCCTCTTCTCTCAACAAAAGGAAAGAGAGAACAGAACTAATCTGGGTATCACAATTTGCAATGGTAAGAATCATATGGCAGTTCAACTCCAGAGTTACAAACACTTGCTATTTGTTCTAAGTCAAGAGTGCAGTGCATCTAGTTGTGAAAGGAATTGGAGTATATTTGAACTCATTCATTCAAAGTGAAGGAACATATTATGGACTTGGCAATATCAAATTCAATTTTTGTCTTGCACCTACACTCCTAGTTCTTTGAGTTTGAATGCCAATTTGAACTATGATGCAAAATACTATGTAGATGTAAGTAGTGGTGAAGAAGAGCTATCACATAGTGAATATTCAGTGAATGATACTACTAAGGGTTGACTATTTACATGGGATTTTCAAAGTTTTACTCCAATTTTAAAATTGTAAACAATTGTTATGAAGTTACAGACATATAATATGTTATTTCCATTATTTCAGTTAATATATACATGTTTTAAGTTTATGCCATAATTATTTTTGACTTTACTAATTTGGAATTTTCTACCTATTTATTCTTATAATTATTAAACACTATCATATTTTTAAATATACAATTTACCATATTTTTTGATGGACCATTATTTTTTCCATATTTAAGGTCCATTGTTTAATACTCATCTTTGTTCCAATCTTAGGGGCCTCTTTGCTCCTATAGTGTGCCTCAGTTTGAATGGTTTGATTGTGACTGTAGGACAAAGGGTTCAACCATCTTAAATTTTATTTAGCATCCATTATCTTGATTTGAGTTTTGTACAGAGTAGTTTGAGCAAGAACATAACATTCGTGTAGCAACTTGCAGGACAACAACATGCTAACTTTTTCTGCAAGCTCTTAGGAAGATAAAAGATCTAAGAATTGCCATGTTGGTAATGGTGCCTGTTTTAACAAGATAACTTGAGTAATTGAAAAGGATAATATATTGCTCTGCATTGAATAGCTCCAAGTAACATAACATCCTCGTCGGTTGGGATACACCGGACGTAGTGAATTGAATGTAGCTTTTTACCCAATGTTAACACTTTATCCTTTCTTCTTAGATTTATGTGGAAGACTCCATTTTAAAAAACTCGTATTTTTACCACTTGAACTATCCACTTCGACTAGCTTCTACATATTTTTGTTTGAAACGGAACAAAGATAAATAAACAAAAATAAAATAAAATTGTAGTCTGAGCCATTTATTGTGTTTAATGACAGATATTAATTCAAGAGCATAGATAGTCTTTGCTTCGATCAAGGAACCTCTATGAATTCAGTAATGCTTTTGGGTGGATGCAATTTGAAAGGGGTTTCATTTTATATTTCTTGAATGAGCTGAATGTTGATCACAATAGGCACACCCAGGTATTCAATTGTAGCTTATGCTTTTTTGTGCTTCAATGATTCGGTTTTACAGATACACAAGCTTTGGAAATCCTGTATAAATCTCATTTAAATTCTCAGATTTCTGACAATGTTCAGTTTCCTGCGAGAACTCCATGAATCAATCCTTTTTAGCAGCATTTTAGTTTGGATTTTATAAAAAGAATTGTACTATTTTTACCATCTCTATCAATGGCCTGAAGATCTAGTTCTAGTTAGGGATAAACTCAAGTTGTGGAATTTACAAAAGCATGATAAACCTATCGATCTTGATGCTTCAAAGAATACTAGCAATTTGAACTTGTAGTTCCATTTTGCAAGCCCCTTAATACTTCTACTAGTTGAACTCATCCCATATGTGTATTGGATTAAACAATGAATGTTATGGCAGAACTTATAGAGAATGGAGTGTGGGCTTGGGTCCTTAATATTGTTACAAATTACAATCAACCCCTACTTCCTAGGGTGGGCTTAGGTTTATATGTTGCCATAAGTTTGAACCTTATATCTAGGTGTCTCATGATTACTACAGGTACCCAAGAGCCCGTAGGAATGAAACTTGGACTTACAGTATGAAATTCATGATTCCCCATTGCTTGCCCCAAACCCTTTGGGATTTACATGTTAAAGACACATTAGAGACATGAGGGTGGGTTTGGGTCCTTAATATGGTTGCACTCTAGTCCTACCTCCAATTTTCCCCATGAGTATCACAATGTAAAAAGAGCCATCAGTAATGGAACCTGAGCATATAGTGTGAGACTGCTTGTTCCCTACAGCTTGCCCCTCACCCCTTACGTGTGCTGGCATTTTGGTATTATGCTAATATGAATCATTTCAAATTTGAAGCATTAGCTTATTTGAAAAGACGCTGATTTTATTCAGTCGATAGAAAGTGAGGGTGGCTGTGAGAGAAAGACCATATATAGTAGCTGAGGTAGCCAGACAAGTTAGAATTCTACTTATCCATGTAGACGACAAAAATAAACCTATCACCTTAGCCAGGAGGTAAGATGATTATTTACAATCTCATTGTTGTCCCTGTTAATTTTTCTTTTTCTTGAAAGAGAAGATTAACATGATAACCTAAATTACAGAAGATCGATTAATCTCCTCTCTTGCAAAAGCCAGCAATTCTTCGTGCTTTTTTAAGTTAAATGAATAGAAGAGGAATTGTGTCCTTTGTTAAAGAAAGTCTTTCTTATTTTAGGAACAATAGAAACATAAAGCAATCCTCCATTTTCCCACTACAAGAGAAAATAAAAAAACAAATGTATACTAAAACAAGATATCTTTTTATGTGAAGCTAAAACAAGATGTGTACAATATGGCTGCAAAAACCATTGTTTTTGAAAATGCTTAAACCCTTTTCTTTCCAGGCTTCTCAATTTATTTACCTCCACATGATGCTCTCTTTCAATTAAATATTCTGAAGAGGGCGGCCTTTTTGATGTATCGTCGTTGTTTCTAACTGGAAAATATACACGGCTGAAATTGATTTTTATGGGACAACAATGTTATAGGAGAAATGGAGCAGAGAAGACGAACATTCTTTCTGCCATGGTAATTGATAAGCATGGGGTGCAAACAACTGAAGGTGAAAATTGAAATTCTTAACTTCTCACTGAGTTTTCTTAAACAAAACTGAAAATTATTTTTAACGCAAGAAAGAAGTTGATGTTAGGAAATAAAAGACAAACATTAACACAAGGAATGTGAAAATTAAATCATATAGACAATAGGTTACAGAAGGAAGACACAAAACTCTTTTATTATACAGGCAGAGCTTAAGAATTAAGATATGATCTGCCCAAGGCCTGCCATTTTACTCGTTCTGCTCTGTATAAGGCTAATCTGCATGAATGATATCTGGCAAGAAAGGATCCTATCGGCATAATCTAAAAGAGTAGTTAGGATCATATTATGACAGTGCTGTAGGAGCACAATTCTCACAACGAGCTCAGATTGAACAATATCTTAGATGAATCCGTTGATTGGAGGTTGATGCAGGGGCATCGCTAGAAAATAACTTGATAGGGCATTTTGAGACCATTCTATGGTCTCATGAAGGCGACTTGGTTTGAATGACCATTTTTTTGAATTTTGAGAAAATGACCATTTTCTGAAATCATCTTGAGATGACCATGTTTAAGATCACTTTTTGATCTTGTGATGGAGATACCTAATCAAATACCTGAGAATCGTAGAGTTCATGATATTGTCATATGGACTTGAAATTGAGTGTCGTTTTGTTTTGATATCGCATAAGAGTCTTTGAGGTGAATACAACAGCTCTATCAAAATCCTCATGGTGTGTGGTCTACCGTCAGTAACATCCTATTGAAGCTGACAGTGTGGTCTCATGACAAGAAAATCTTGCAGTGACCGTGACTTTGTTATATGGAGTCAAAATTAAGTGCTGTATTTTTATTTCACAAATAAATTTCTGAGAGGAAAACAATGGAGCCAGCAAATGTACATATGGTTTCTCTAAAAGACACCATATTGAGGTCCACTGATGGTCTGTCAACAACTACAATTATGCAGATCTCAAATTATAATCCAAGTAGTAGGATATGATGTGCTCAAGAGATTGACTATGTTGTGGTATTTCAAAGACACAATGTTGAATGCCTGAGTGTGATAGTCTAAAAACATGTCATGATGATGATCCTGCCATGTATTATCGACCATTAACCTTTCATAGGAGCCATTTCATTGCAAGTTAATTTTCAAATGCAGAGGCATACTATATGCCACATGTTGATATGTTGACACATTTTAGGATGCCAAATTTTGATATGTAGCTCCATTCATTCATTTTGAGTAACCTATCTTACATCTCATTTAATGCCTGAGATTGTGTGACTGTTGGAAGGTGAATCGTTTCATCTATCTATTCAATTATTCTTCCCCTATAGTAATGGACAAGAATATGAGGATATTTACATTTCATCCGAATTAGAGATGGGGATTTAGAATTTAGAAGAGTGAAGCTGGCACATTGAGAAGAGCTTGCAAGCTGGAAGTGAACGAATGCAGCATGCAAGGAGATTGCCATGAAGTTCAGAAACAAGATAGGTGTAGAGACTGCGTCTGTTATTTGAGTTTGCAAGCAGAAAATAAATTATATGCTTTTTCAAACAGTTAATGTAATGACATTTTGAGTCATCCTCAAATTTTGGAGTATGTTTTCTCTGAGCTGATAATTTCTCTATATTTCTACAAAATCAATAGAGGAAAAAATATCAGAGATTGAACTTTCACTTCCATATTGTGTCTGTGCTTATTCTCTCGTCAAGATTGCGACACTCGTTTGCTAATCTAAAAACAAAACAGTCAATGCAGCCTTAAACACAGGTACATATCCATACCTCTTGTAAAAATTTCCATAGTCTAAGTCAACATGCCTCATGGTGAAAAATCGTCTCTGTCGAAATTGACAACCTCAGAAGACAGTTCAGGAAAAAGACATTACACCATGGATTTTGCTTGCAAAATATTGTTGCTACGTGCAAACTGCAACCTAAGATTCTTTAAACAACAATATTGCATGGCATGTCACTACCATAAGCCTTAAGGCTGGGAAATTATACCTAACTACAGTACGCTATGATCACTGGTTATTGTAAGATGACGAATAAGTTTAATTCTACTTCACTAAGACAAATCAAGAGTAGGGCTACGATCAATTTAACCACCTCTCTGCTAATTAAACCAGTAAACACTCCAGACTGGAAAACAGAGTGTTTTCATAAGACACGCCATAATTTCAACAGGGAGCTTTTCAAGTTCTATGAAGTCGGAGAAAAATAACAACTAAAAATGTGGTAAGCATTCTGACATGTAATTGAACTCTCAAGAGCAAACCCAACCTAAGTGGGAAGCCCAGGCCCTGATTTGGAATATGGAGCTAAATTTTCAAAAGTACCTAGTACACGTGTACCTTTATTGCTCTGAACACAAATCCGAGAAAGCCAGTCATGACGTGGTTTTTTCTGTTTTATAATTTGCATTACATCTGTGAATTTGCAACTTAACAAGAATGAATTATTTTTAAAAATGGAAATGAGAGTATAGAATTTGTAGGTAGTTTTTAAAATGGAAATGAAACTAAAGAACTTTGTAGGGTAATTTTATTAGTATGTAATAATTATTGTAGTATAGGTGGTTACGGGTCATGGCATGGAAAACAGGTTTATGACCAGAAAAGCCATCACTATGCTTCAGGAGGAGCTCAGACTCTTGATATATGTCTTATTGTACCAAAGCTGACTTGCTGGGAGTCTTTTTTTTAAATAAACTATGATGTACATGTTTTTGCTAACAGGAATGATCCCTAAATCTGCAGCTGATAATATTTGCATGATTTTGTGAAGATGATGAACGTCACATTTCATTATGCTACATTTGAATCTACACGGACACAGTTATTCCAAATATTATAAAACCTTTTAACCATAATTGCCTGGAGGCATGTGATACGAGGGGACAGAGACACCATTCAAATCAGAATATGCGAGTAAATGAAAAGGCTACAACTACATTATATATAAATGTAGTCACCAGAAAATGCGGCTGTGAGGACAGGGACATGAACGTGGTATGTGTTCCTGTACTGGATTTTCCTAGTATGATTTATGGAGATGCTGATTTGTAATAATACTGCTAAAACTTTTCCCCCAAATCTTAAATAACATAGGTTCATATTGTAAATATAAAAATAAGACAACCCATAAATCCATGTATATATTTTATCCTTGTAACAATCTTGAAGACTGGGTTCTCCTCTAGCATATTTTGGGTCATGTGCATAGTGCCTTACATCAATTTTTATATTCATACTTTGTGTTCCGTCCTTTGAGCATTCATTGTTACACAGATTTGATTGGGTTTCTAACATCTTGCATCAAGAAAACTATCTTCCCGCTTTGAATGTTGATTGGTTTTGTATACGCTTGATTGGTTTAAATTTTAATTGATATTGTAGAGGCTTGCTTCTCGGAGGAAATGAGAGAATTATTTCTCCCATAGTCTTTATTATGCAAGAAAGATGCATGGATTCTTCCTTGCTATAAGGTTTTATGGATAGAATGTAGTGGAACTTGTTATCCATCCATGTTTCTAGTATGTCACAAAAGTGACCAAGGCTATCAACGAAAAATTGTCAACTACCCCAAGTTTAAAGCAGAATATGATCGTGTTTAATATGAAAATTGAATTCCTTTTAAATGAGCAATCTTCTGGAATATTAGAAGGCTGACATGGCCAGTAAATTGAGGAGACAGAAATGAAGATGAGAGTAAGGCATGGTATCTGAACAGAATTGAAGCAACAAGTAAGTGGCAGTATGATGATAAAATCAGGATGCCACAAAATCTGAAGAGAATTGATTGTTTAAACACGATGTATGTGTGTGGAATTCTCAATCAGTTTGGCCAAAGAGTAGCTTGTAGTTACATGGAAATATCATCTTGTATTTTTTAGCAGGTGAACATGCAAATTTTATGCAGGAACTGCACTTTTAGTTGAGTGTTCACACTAAATAAAGAGTATTCTATTGTTTCACACTTTTCCAGTGATGCTCCTTAAGATGAATCATGTCCTGGACATTTAAGAATAGGACAAGAAATGGAATTAAAACAGAAATAATATAAGCATGCAATCACAAGATTTTTAGTTTATAAGCCTTGTAGAGGTGCCTGCTTTCAAACTTCAAAATCTCTGGCTTCAACCAAAGAATTTCCTTTTCCTCTAAATGAATATGAGATGTCTAAAAAAAAAAACTGTAGACATTTCATTACTTTCGTACAAAATGTATTCCAAAACATTTCTTGTTTTATAGGAAATAACTGCACATAAGGCATGGACTTAAGCTTCACTTAACTCTTGTTAATATCAGTATAATGTACAAATATTACAAACATGGGATGGTAGAGACTATACTATCCGACTATTAAGTTCACTAGAATTACAAACATATTATCTTAAACAATAAGACAAGATTCATCACCTTCATATGAAAGTGTCACAACAAATGGTTTTGCACTATGGGATCCCTTGGTATAGTTGAGCTATAATCGTTTTGAAGATATCCAGGACTTTCGATCCATCCCCTTTATTCACAGTCACGATACACTTCTGCTTTAATTCAGCATGAAGCAGTCCAAAATCAAAATTAGGACTGTGAGATTTGTACACACTTATTTGACCTGTAACCACAATGGTAACTATTCGTTTTCCTGGGGCGAAAGACCTCCAGCCGGTGATAGGCATTTTAATTTCCCCTGCAGGGGAGCTTTGAACCAAAGCACATATGATGATTGCACTTAATGATTCTGGCATCTTCACTGAATCCTCACGGTTGCTGTTTTCACTCATAGGGCGATGCATAGTCACTGCTTCTGGGCTAATCAAACTGGAAAAGAAATTTTTGTTTAAAATTGACTCGGCTTCATCAACTGCTTTCCCAGTCACTATGGTAAACTCTGACGGCAATCTCTGAACAGGAATAAAACTAGTGTAAGTTCATTATCAGAAATTCATATGAATATTCAAAGCAGAGAATCAATGCCTACTTATCGAGAGCAGACCACTTAAAATACTACTTATAGCCGTCTCCTCTTAAACTGACAAGAATAGTTATCTATCAGGACAAAAGTACTAAATACCTTCAGCCTTTGAACACAATTCCATACACCTGATCCTCCATCTCCTGTTGAAAGATAGAGATATTTCAATCCTTTCAAATCTTCAATACCTTTTATATTCTGCAACTTCTGACATTCATCAATCGTAATACTCTCCAGAGAATGTAGACGTGAAAGATGTGGCACCTCTTCTAGCTCCCCACATTTCTTTATGGTCAATGTTTCAAGATTTCCCAGATCGAAGTTCCCTGATATTGTTTTCAATTTTCTACAAAACATCAACTTAAAAGAATTTAGTGTTGTTACTAGACTTAAATTCACTTCAACAAGATTTTCCATGGAGTCAAGGCGGAGAGATTTGAGGCTGGGGCAATGTTCTCCATCAATTGATAACTTGGACGTAAGTTTTACACCACGAATATGTATGGTTTGAAGGCAACTCATGGACCTGTCTATGGAAGTCTGAAAACTAGTTGAATCTCTGCTATCGCTCAAAGCCAATTCTCCACTCAAACAGAAATCCCACAAAATCAAACTTTTAAGACTACTAAGCTTTCTAAGGGATTCTGAAAAGGACCTTCCTTCAATTAGAAAATTTGAATTGGAAATGTCAGAATATCTTCCTTTCAGTACTAGCTTTTCCAAATGATTTAACATTCCTAATGTATTTGGTAACTCTCTCAATATTATTGTCTCAAGTAACAGCTCTTTCAACTCGAAAGGGACCTGAAATTTACAATTAAATTGTTTCAGACAGTTTCTCAATCGTAAAAAATCTTCATGAAACTACTATTTGAAACATACAGACTACCATGAAAGGAGACTTGATTTTCAACATAAAAAAAAAAAAAAAAAACCTCGGCATCGCTCTGGAACAATCGTTTTTAATTCCTCTGATGGTACTCATCAAACTCTGCAAAATTGGTGGAGGAATCCAGGAAGAATTAGATACCTGTAAAAATTTTCATGAAACTACTATTTTGAAACATATAGACTATCATGAAAGGAGACTTGATTTTCAACAATTAAAAAAACTAAAAAAATACCTCGGCATCGCTCTGGAACAATCGTTTTTTAATTCCTTGGTCGGTACTCATCGAACTCTGCAAAATTGGTGGAGGAATCCAGGAAGAATTAGATACCTGTAAGTCGTCTTGCCACAATTTTTTGAGACGTCCATCAACAATTCTTAAATATTGCAAATTTTGCAGAGGAATCCATGATGGAATACTTTTCAACTTGTTCCCTTTGAGGTCAAGCTCAAGCCATAGCAAGACTGTTGATGTATCCGCACTATTATTTGATTTTTCTACAAAATATGTAATTTTACAATTCATGGACGGGTCGAATATTGAATGGAAACACCGACCATTTGTTTCTGTGAGGATGTTTTGGAATCCCTTTGATTCCTGCATTAAATGATCAAGGTCAAATTGTGCTTTGCTTGGAATTTTTTTTAAAAATGGATCAATCAGCAGAAACATGTTGCAAAAACTTTTTAAAATTTAAACAAGAAATCTAAGGAAAGAAGCAGACCAAAGATTTAAGAAATTGGGGGTGCCACAGGCGACGAGGATGGCTCAGATCATCAGCTATCTCTCTTCCTAGATCACGGAGGTGATCATGCATTCTAAGAACAACTTCGCCGTATGCATATCCCTCTTCGACAAGACACTTATCTTTTAGATTCTGAAGTGCAAGCTCGGCGCTCCATCCCGATCCTTTCAATATTTTTGTAGCCATACTCTTAGATTTTCCAATGAAAAACATGCAATGTCCAAGAAGATTTGTTTTTCCTCATTGTCCAATGCATCAAAACTTATTTTGAGTGTTTGTTTTATGCCATCAGGAAGCCTTTTTCTAACTTTCTCCAATACTAGCTGCCAGTAATTCATATCATTACTACCAGAAACATGCCCACCCAACACTTTGAGAGACAAAGGTAAACCTCCACACAAGTCCACAAAGCTATCAACCAAGTCCTCGAATCCATTGACTGGATTGGGTTGGTTGAATGCATGCCAAGAGAAGAGCTCTATGGCATGATGTCTATCCATTTTTTTCAAACTATAACGGACAGTAATTCTAGCACGTGTTAACACCCTTTCGTCACGGGTTGTGACAATTACCAAACTATCTGAACCAAGGGCATCTTCAAACAGCAAAGCATCTAACTGGTCCAGGTCATCGATATTATCTAGAACCATAAAGAATCGTGAATGGCTTGCAGATTCTAGGCGACGTCGGACATAGGTTGTTCCTTCGGCTATGCTCTGAAAATTGGAATGATTTTCATTGACAAGATCTTTGAGTATCTTAGTTTGCAAAGTAGTCAACTCACCTTTGGCAGATGCTTCTCTCACATCAGACAGAAAACATGATCCATTGTATTTTAACCGTCTGCGGTTGAACAATTCTTTGGCCAGGGTGGTCTTTCCAGACCCTCCCATTCCAAAGATGCCGATGATCTTAAACTTCTCCTCCTCTCCATTCTGTCCGGACTGGCTTTCGAAATCTTCCACAAGTTCATCAAGTCCCACGGCATGTTTTGCAACATCCAAAGGCTTTCTTCTTTCCACTTCTTGTTGCACAGCTGACACTATTTGTGTGTACAAAGAACTGAAAATTTTGCAAGACAAAAAACCAGTTTTTATGAGAAATAGTTCCTGCTAAACTAAAATCAATCTTTAAAGTTTTAAGTATTCCACAGTCCAGAAAAACCTGTGAAATGTTTTGTTGCATGGCCGTTTTGGATCAAACTTCGTGATCCATTTCGTTGCATCAAAACAAAAATTACAGGTTTATCCAGAGGCACTTTCTATTATTAAACCAATCTCATAAAAGAAAAAATAATAATAAACCAGAAAATGAAATAGCGATGTCTTACTAGTAGTGTTTATGGCGTTTTAATTCATAGCCAGAGAACGATGCAGCAGTGTTGAGGGCTCTTTTCCAAGTTTCAAGGTCGTTGAGGTATCTGCCCTGCCTTTCATTTTTAGAAAATGCTTCCGCATAGACCCCATTTTCGATGTGGCGGAGCTCCCATGGTTGTACTTGGTAAAACACAGGAATAAATTTAGCTTTAGTTTCTAACATGAGAACAAGCTCAGCTAAACACCAAGCAGACTCTGCATATCTTTTAGAAAAAATGGCGATTTGAACTGAAGAAGAGCATATGGCATCCCTTATAGTAGAAGGGATGGAGTCTCCCAATTCTAACTCTTCAGAATCAAGAAATGTCCGACACCCCTTTTCCTGAAGGTAACTGTGAAGTTCAAAAGCGAGAGTTTCTTTGACATCAGGTCCACGGTGGTTGATGAATACATCATATAGTTTTGGAGGTGTAGCCGATCTTTCACATTCCTTTTGTGCGAGAGGACCCTGTTCCACAATTTTTTGCTGGGATGAGGAGGAAGATGCCATGAATGGAAGTCTGCAACAGCTTCAAAATATAAATTGAACTACAATTTAGAATAAGCTCAAGACCAACACAAAAATTATGAAATTAATTTTGTGTAAAATCTATTCCATATTTAATGTTGGAACTTCTCGATAAATAAAATACAAAGTGGGAGGAAAGTAAAACCTAGAAATGACTGATATGAAAATGGTCAGTGGCATCATATTATGTAGTGGTAACATTTGAGGCCAATCACCTTTTTTAAAAACAAATATATTCCTTTAGATGTTATTGTAAAGTCAAATACTCACGTAGATTAAACAGTAAACAGTTACTAAAAAAAACAAAGGTCCACATGCAAAAGGAATCATTGCCAATTTTTTTGGGAATGACTCTTACATATGTGACTACTAACAGTGTGTTTGAGAATGACTAATGTTTGTAGTGGAGACCACATTTAAGTATGACTAAATCAATGATTTCATGTGTAAGTTGATATTACTAAAAGAAATTATTAGCACCATGTTTGAGAATGACTCATATTTGTAATGGAGACCACATTAAGTATGTGACAAAGTCAATGATTCTAAATGTAAGATGAAATTAAAATAAAAAATTATCATTTCTAAGTGGAGATCAATTTACATGGATGACAAAATTAACAAGGTTATGAATGACATATATTATCGAAGCAAGTATGAAGCTTTTATATATAGGAATGAAAAGTGTAAATGTTTATTAAATTCTCACCAAGTGTTTAACTAAATGAATGAGCGACATGTCATTGTTGTATATTTTCCCTCCAGGGTAAACAAAGGCAATCGAGTTTCGTGTCGGGAAAGCATAGAGGGAAAGCATATCGGAGGACCTCCCAAACCCGACAGAAGGACATGTCGGAGGGGTTACAAAACCCGACGCAAAAGGAAAATGGAACATGTCGGGGTCTCCAAAACCCGACAGGGGAAGGATATGTCGAAGGGGTTAGGAAACCCGAAACAAAGGAGATCGGGTCTTGGAGTCGGGAAAACAAGTCGGGTGAAGCAGTCAGAAAGCATGCGGAGGGTTGGAAAACCCGACAGGGACGGACATGTCGGAAGGGTCGCAAAACCCGACGCAAGGTAAATCGGGTTTCGAGTCGGGAAAACAAATCGGAAAAGCATGGGGAAAACATGTCGCGGCGTCCTCCAAACCCGATGCATATGCGACTCCACTTCTCGAACCCGACACAAAGGAAAACTTGGAAAATAGCGGCGGAAGCGGGTTTCGGGAAAACGCAAACATCAAACACATGCCGGGGCTTCTTTCAAACCCGATTCAAAATACAATCCGCCATGATGAATGGAGTTAGGTGCGGATGTGGGGGTGGTTGGAACAAATCTCGATTTTCTCACTTCTCCAGCTCTTTCTCTTCTATAAAATGCAAGGAGAGGCGTTTTGAAGCTCGTTGGATATTTTTGTTTTGTGCCTCCTCCCTTCTTCTCTCTGACAGGTGGAGTTGTGGAGCTCAGACCTTCCCATTTGAATTTGTAATGCAACCTTGCCTCTTGGCATTTTTGCAGTGTTGTATCACCTTTGGAGCAAATATATAAATGCATTTTGTGGATGATTCTCAACCCTCCATGTATTCTTTTGCCTCCTTACGATCTTTACTGTGAATATGGCTGTCTGTGCATAATATCTTGCATTGCATTTTTTATGGTTTGTGTTTATTGGCAAGACATATGTCCTTCATTCCTCGGTGCATCACCTCTTTCGGTTTAGGTTTTATTTCATGCATTTCTCTTACCCCTGTCTCCTCGCAAGTTAGATTAGGATTTAGATAAACCCTCTCGCATTTTATTGGTGCATCGAACAGAGGAATAGGAGCCGGCCTTCATCCGGAGAGCTATTCGATTTCGCAAGGTCCCACACTTGGGAAAAGCTCCATGTTGTGCAATCGCACCTGGGAGTCTCGACCGATCGCGTTGCGGAGTCTCGGGGTCTTTGTGATTCGACACCAATAGTTTTGGCATGCCGTGTAGGACCAAGAGGTCATCCCATCAAATTTCGAAGGATTTTTTCATGAAATTTGCACAAGAAATTGCAGTTCTACAAATTTCGGATTTTGCACCTCCCAGCTTGAACTCGAAATCGATTTTCAAGGGCCTAAATTGCTCAAAACAAGTCAAATTTTCAATAGTTGATAGATCTCATTGTAACCTTCAAATGGGTATCTTTGATTTTTTGAAATTTTGATTTTCAAAATTTCATGTTTTTCGATGTTTCGGGTTTTCGGGTTCGGGAGCGTCGGAGGGGAGCAAAGAGTGTTTCGGGTTTTCGGGGTCCGAGAGCATCAAAGCACCCGTAGTGTTTCGTGAGTTTTGGGGATGCATTGCATGGTCCTACTCCCTGACAAAGAAGGTGTTTTGGGTTTTCTAAGATGTCGGACATGTTCCAAGTTCCAACACATGGCAATTCGGGTTTTGTGAGTTGCAGTGCATGACCTCGAGTTCCGCCATCACCATTCGGGATCCACAGTACGCATGATAGGGCCCGAATTCCGATTTGAAGTTTGTCTCCTCCGGGTCCTTCGAGTTTTAAATCTCATTTTCAATATGGTCAAGTTTGGTGTGTGACTTGGCAAAACCCACTTTTGAGGCTTGTTATCTAACACATCCGCGACTCCATCCGGTAAACAACCCATCTCTCGAAGTTGCGAGACCTTCCTTTCCATTCATTTTCATTCATTTTTCATCCATTCTTCCTTCTATCTCTTCCATCTCCTTCCATTCCATGAAGTTGTGCAATCATGACTTCATTTCCGTCATGGAATTCACATCAACAACAGCAGTATATCACACCTCCAACATGTTTTACAAATCCTCCAAATCGAATTTTGAGCAGATTCAAGATCATCATGCATACCCATATGAACAGCAGTGCCAAAGTCAGTTTGGCTATGAAGCACATCAAGAGCAAGAGTATGCATACAATGAAGACACTCAGATGTAAAATGCAGATCTGTTGGAGAAAATCCAAAAAATGGAGGAAAACATGGTGCAATCTAGGGCTCGGGCACAAATGAAAGCATTTGGAATCGGTTGCAGAGCACCTTGTCCATGGGTGGGACCTTTTCCAAGGCATTATAGCCCTCAAGAGAAGTTAGACTTCATGATTGCAACACTGCCATTACTTACAAGGTGGATTGAAGGAATAGAGGTGTATGAGAGAAGTATTCTGCAACCTTGTCAATGGGTAAGCACACCATCTCATACTCTTTCTTTTCCTCCTTCTCAATCTATATCATATGAGCAGCAGTGCCAAGTTTTAAGCCCAGCATACGCTGCCCCAAGTGTGAAATCCATCCCTCCATCCCCTAGTCTTCCATCCCACCTCAATTCTTCTTTCCTTTTTCCTTCCAAACAGTCATCCCCTCCACAAGGGCTAAATGAAATACCTCCCACTCCAAAGAAACAAGAGTTTCTACCTCCTCCACCACCACAAAAAATTGTAAAATCAATCGAGTTTCAACCCATCCCTCCTCTTGCATTCCCAATTCCATGTGGGGAAGAAGAAATTGCAAAAATCAGTCATCAAGGACAGCAAGAGGAAGAGCCGGGAAAAGAAGAAATGATTAAGAGCTTAGTAAGTTTGGCTCTTAAATTTGGAGTTGATAAGATCCCTTTGCTGGTAAAGCCTGCAAAAGAGGCTAAGGTTGAACAAATGGTGGTCAGGGTTGAGTGTGTTGCAGCAGAAGAAGATGTTGCTCCAATAGAAGTTGCACAATCAACCATGGAGGAAGAAGTCTCTGAAGAAGATCTTGCAGTCCCAACTTGTCCTCTAGAGCAGCAGATTGAAGAGTTTGACTTGACAAACTTCATGCTGGAGGAAGAGTTAAATCAAGAGCAAGATTGCCTTCAAACATTGGAGGGAGAAGCTTCTCCAAATCCAGCAGAAGAGGAGCACAATCTAGTTGTGGAGGAGAAAAGTGTAGATCCAAGGGTTTTGAGCACAAAGCAGGCTATGGGAGAACCTTCAGTTCTTCTTTCTACTCCACCTCTCCTGAGTTCTAGTCTTTGAAGAAGAGTTTGATCTCTCAAACTCAATGTTGGAGGGTGAAAGAAATCATGGTGATCAAGTTGCAGATCAAAAGAACACCACAGAGGAGGTTGAACATGTGCAGCAGACAGCAATGAGGCAGCTTTATCCGTCGAGATTTGGAGGATTGTTTTGATGAAGAGGAGCCGGTTGAGTTTCCACCACTCTCTCTTTCATCATCCCCATTCCAAACACTCGAGTCTCATTGTCATGAAGGAGAGCATGCATTTACAGCAGACTGCATCTTATAGCAGCTTGTTGGAACCAAGATTGGAAGATTTTAATCTTTCATATTCTTCATTAGAGGAAGGAAGGGACAGAGGAAGAGTTTCACCATTTCTTCCACACCATCCATTCAAGAAGGTCTACAAGAAGTCTCCATTTTGGAGTTGAATTTCGAGAAATGGGCATATCCAAAGGATCGACTGCAGTGCCAATCAGGTATTTGGCTTCATTAGAGCCAAAGGAGAAGTCACAACCAGTCATGCTTGCTTCTGAGCATGAGGGTGAGCTACAAAGTACCAAGGATCAGCTGTCATACCTCTTCAATCCAAATGCAGAGCAACTAAAAGAGGTATTGAATTCGCCTTGGTGATACCTTGATGATTTGGATAGAAGACCAACTTGTTGTTGATTTTCCACTCATCCTAGCAGCCATACTCAGCTCCAAATCAGTTGCATGGTTGCCAATTTTGAAGAAAGGAAGCTATTTTGCACAACCAAATAAGTAGGTTTGTTTAGCTTGCTTTCGCTTCTAGTTAGAGAAGTAGAGTAGGTAGGTTTGCTTTCAGCAGAAGAAGTGCTTGTGCACACTCGCATGTTTCATTTTGGAGCATGTATGTTTTTTCGATTTTGTACATAGTTTTGGTGTTGTCGGTTGTGCTTTGGCACGGGTTTTGTTGCTCTAGGTTGGGTTTCTCTGATTCAGCTTGCTCTCGGAGGGAGTTTGCGGTATCAAGCTCAGGATCGAAATCGAATAATTCGGGTTATTGCTTATGACTCCATTCCCAATGGATTGTTAAAAGGCCACTGATCTTCTACCTAGCAGGCAAGTAACCCCGTGAGTCACCAAATTGTTGTATATTTTCCCTCCAGGGTAAACAAAGGCAATCGGGTTTCCAAGTCGGGAAAGCATAGAGGGAAAGCATGTCGGAGGACCTCCCAAACCCGGCAGAAGGACATGTCGGAGGGGTTACAAAACCCGACGCAAAAGGAAAATGGAACATGCGGGGGTCTCCAAAACCCGACAAGGAAGGATATGTCGAAGGGTTAGGAAACCCGAAACAAAGGAGATCGGGTCTTGGAGTCGGGAAAACAAGTCGGGCGAACAGGTCAGGAAAGCATGCCGGAGGGGTTGGAAAACCCGACAAGGATGGACATGTCGGAAGGGTCGCAAAACCCGACGCAAGGTAAATCGGGTTTCCGAGTCGAGAAAACAAATCGGAAAAGCATGGGGGAAAACATGTCACGGCGTCCTCCAAACCCGATGCATATGCGACTCCACTTCCCGAACCCGACACAAAGGAAAACTTGGAAAATAGCGGCGGAAGTCCGAGTCGGGAAAACACATACGTCAAACACATGCAGGGCTTCTTTCAAACCCGATTCAAAATACAAATCCGCCATGATGAATGAAGTTAGGTGCGGATGTGGGGGTGGTTGGAACAAATCTCGATTTTCTCACTTCTCCAGCTCTTTCTCTTCTATAAAATGCAAGAGAGGCGTTTTTGAGCGTTGTTGGATATTTTTGTTTTGTGCCTCCTCCCTTCTTCTCTCGGCGAGGTGGAGTTGTGGAGCTCGAGACCTTCCCATTCGAATTTGAACGCAACCTTGCCTGGCAATCTTTTGCAGTGTCAGTATCACCTTCCGGAGCAAATTAAATGCATTTTGTGGATGATTCTCAACCCTTCATGTATTCTTTTGCCTCCTTATGATCTTCATTGTGAATTTGGCTACTGTGCATAATATCTTGCATTGCATTTCTTATGGTTTGTGTCTATTTGGCAAAACATATGTTCTTCATTCTCGGTGCATCACCTCTTTCAATTTAGGTTTTATTTCATGCATTTCTCTTACCCCTGTCTCCTTGGCAAGTTAGATTAGGATTTAGATAAACCCTCTGCATTTTATTGGTGCATCGAATAGAGGAATAGGAGCCGGCCTTCATTCGGAGAGCTTTTCCGATTTCGCAAGGTCCCACACTTGGGAAAAGCTCCATGTTGTGCAATCGCACTGGGAGTCTCGACCGATTGCGTTGCGGAGTCTCGGGAGTCTTTGTGATTCGACACCAACAGTCACCTCATGGAGTATAATAATTGTAGCTTTACAGAGAACATGAGCAACCTCTTGAATCACTTCTAGTGTTTTACCAAATATAACCTACGGTGTATAATGTGAACAATTTACCTTTGGTATTATACATTGTCATAGAGATTCAAACAAATTTGAAAAGAGTGATAATTTTGTATTGATCATTACAAGATTGCATAAAACATGACATTGATCAAAAGCACGATGAGTAAGTTTCATAAAAAATGTTATGAATATTAAATAAAGCAACAAAGGACACTTGTTAATGTCAATACACAAGAAATTAGTACCGAATTGTGAAATCCAAGTTCTAATGAAAACCCCACCTTCTCGGAATTTGGCAACCCAAAATGTTAATAGATGATTGATATACCCAACATGTACTCCTATGGTTAGAAGGAATACATTGTGTTTCTTGTTGTTTGTCCATGAAAAACATATGAAAGCCACTGTTGCCTCTAGCAAAATTACAGCTTAATAACCACAAAAACAAAAAAATATGTTGTTTGTGAATAGGGATATTATTCAATCTAGTTCAACAACAAATAAAGAAAAGAAATTCCCAATTCTAATCTTTGCAACAACAAAAAAATATTTTCTGGACTTTTTTAAGGCCCACCTTAGTATGCCATACATACATGTTTCTCTATGTTGTAATAGGGGAAAAAATTGCATATTGGTTAGCTTTAGAGGACATGAGACATCATATTTCATGCTCGTAGTTTATCTAGAGAGGAGATCGAGACTTAAAATAAGTACAGTCATTCAATCGAACAAATTCCAACTCTCCTTTTATGGCCATGTCCGTGAAGTTTCTTGGAAACTACCGCAGTTCAAACCCATCCATAAGATTATGAATTCATTTCATTCCTAAATCAAAGCCATCACATTCGAATGAAGTTATCCGCCATCAACACACACTCTTCTCATCATCAAAGCTTCTCCTATTTCAGATTCTTCAACATGAGATGGTGATCCTACACTCTCTTCTTCATTAGCGAGACACCAATTGATTTCTTGCATCGTTCATTCTACTCTTTGTCATTTTCTCAAGGATTATCTCGGGAGTTCATATGACTGTGTCCGAAAAAAATTTATTGCACGTAAAGCACCTTCCTTTAAATTCTCCTCTTCCTCATCCAAAGTAACCTCTTCCTTTATACAAGGATAACCTCCTCTTGAGTAGCCACCTCCTGAAGTATTTTATACTTGTAAGCTTCTTGCATCTTCTTCTTGATTTTGTTTTTGTTGTCCTCTATTTTTTTGTTTCCCTCTACCTCGAAACCTCTATGTATACCTCTAGTATGTTGTATTTTCCTCCTACTTATTTTGTCTTTTGCCTTTAGAGCTAAATGATACCACTCTTCTATTGTCCAAAGGCTTACTAGGTTGAGTTCATCTTGAGTGTTGTACCTTAACCCATTGAGATACATGGTTATCTTCTCCATATCCTCTTCCACATATCCTAATTTGATTGTTAACTTGTAAAATTCTTTTGTATACTCTTACACTCATCTCTTTTTGTTTCAGATTTTGTAACTTGTTAAACAAGTTAGTCTGATAATCACTAGGTAGAAATTTTCCATAGAGTTTTTCTACCATCCTATCCCATGAATTAATTATCCTTTTGTCTTTCTTTATCCTCTCATCTTGTATGAAATCCCATCAAAGTGTTACATGTCCTTTTAGTATTTTACAAGCAAATTTCACCTTATTTTCTTCGGGAACATTTTCATACTCAAAATATTTGTCTAACTCTGTAATCCAGTCAATGAGTTCTTCTCAATCAAGACTTCCTACATAAGTATGAATCTCTATTTTTGGTTTGGATCATTTTCCCATTATCACTTTTAACAACCTATCTACTAATACCTCACTTTGTTCGTTAGCTTCTTGTTAAGTTGGAGTAGCTTGCGGTTCTTCCTCTCTATCTTGACATCTCTTGTGATTTCTCCTTTTATTTGATTTGCATCTACTATTATGGTTCGACATCAAAACATAACCTCATATTTCTAATTTCCTCTAGAATAGGATCTCCTATCGAACACCTATTCTATGTACTCTTCTTGGTGGCATTTTGGCTTCTCAATGTAACTCACTAATCAACAAATCAATTTTTCTCTTTCCTTCAAAGAATCTCAACCTTCTTTCAAGTCACCTCGATGCCAAACCTTCTCGATACCACCTAATGTAAAAAAACTTAAACACCCTTGGCTATAACAAATTAGACTCTTAATATTAATCTCTTCCAATTAGTAATACATTAATTCAAGCTTATGACTAGTTAGCTTTAGGTCTAGTTCACCTAAAAATGTTGTTTAGCTTAAGAAAGCTACCTCTAAGGTTCAAAACTCCAAGATATCCTCCAAAAGTGTATATTTATGCATTCACACCTCTCTTTTAATGGGATCCACAAGAAAATTGGATAATTACATTATTTCCCCTTCTTACTCGTCTCCTCTATCTTTTAGCCCCAATTTCATACAAACCTTCTTTCCGTGCGGGGTGTGTTGACATAGCAGTGGTTAACACGATGAGATCCCTCTCCACCACCAATTCAAGCTTTTGGTGTAACGACAAATCGTACATGGTATCAAAGTCAGACAATTAAGCACGCCGACTTGGAGTAGTACTGGGATGGGTGACCTTCCGAGAAGTCCCGATGTTGTTTCCTCCTAATGTCGTTGGGCCTAATTGGGTGAATACGTGGTGGGCCCAGAGCTCACATGGTTGCATCGGCTCCATCGTGCGGGGTGTGTTGGCGTAGCAGTTGGTTAACACGCCAACACACCCCTGCACAATGAAGCCGGATGCAACCATGTGAGCTCAGGGCCCACCACGTATTCACCCAATTAGGCCCAACGACATGAGAGACAACAACACCGGGACTTCGAGAGGTCACCCATCCTAGTACTACTCTCGGTCGGGCGCGCTTTCGCTTGGCTGGCTCGATATCATGTACGATTTGCCATCACACCAAAAGCTCGAACTGGGGATAGATAGGGATCTCATCATTTTAACTAGCTATTACGCCAACACATAAAGCAATCCTCCATTTTCCTACTGCAAGAGAAAATAAAAAACAAATGTATACTAAAACAAGATATCTTTTTATGTGAAGCTAAAACAAGATGTGTACAATATGGCTGCAAAAACCATTGTTTTTGAAAATGCTAAACCCTTTTCTTTCCATGCTTCTCAATTTATTTACCTCCACACGATGTTCTCTTTCAATTAAATATTCTGAAGAGAGTGGCCTTTTTATTTATCTATGTTGTTTCTAACTGGAAAATATACACGGCTGAAATTGATTTTTATGGGACAACAATGGTATATGGGAGAAATGGAGCAGAGAAGACGAACATTCTCTTTGCCATGGTATGGTAATTGATAAGCATGGGATGCAAACAACTGAAGGTGGAAATTGAAATTCTTAACTTCTCACTGAGTTTTCTTAAACAAAACTGAAAATTATTTTTAACGCAAGAAAGAAGTTGATGTTAGGAAATAAAAGACAAACATTAACACAAGGAATGTGAAAATTAAATCATATAGACAATAGCTTACAGAAGGAAGACACAAAACTCTTTCATTATAAAGGCAGAGCTTAAGATATGATCTGCCGAAGGCCTGTCATTTTATTCGTTCTGCTATGTATAAGGCTGATCTGCATGAATGATATCTGGCAAGAAAGTGTCTTATCGGCATAATCTAAAAGAGTAGTTAGGATCATATTATGACGGCGCTCTAGGAGCACAATTCTCACAACGAAGTTGAACTCAGATAGAACGATATCTTAGATGAATCCGTTGATCTGCCATGATGGAGATTGATGCAGGTGCATCGCGAGAAAATAACTTGATAGGGCATTTTGAGACCATTCTATGGTCTCATGGAGGCGACTTGGTTTGAGTGACCATTTTGTTGAATTTTGAGAAAATGACAATTTTCTGAAATCATCGTGAGGTGACCATGTTTAAGATCACTTTTTGATCTCGTGATGGACATATCTAGTCAAATACCTGAGAATCATAGGGTTCATGACATTGTCATATGGACTTGAAATTGAGTGTCGTTTTGTTTTGATATCGCATAGAGTTTGAGGTGAATACAACAGCTCTATCAAAATCCTCATGGTGTGTGGTATACTGTCAGTAACATCCTATTGAATCTGACAGTGTAGTCTCATGACAATGAAACCTTGCAGTGACCATGACTTTGTTATAGGAGTCAAAATTAAATGCCGTATTTTTATTTCACATTTAAATTTCTGAGATGAAAACAATGGAGCTAGCAAATGTTCATATGGTTTCTCTAAAAGACGCCATATTGAGGTCCACTGATGGTCTGTCAACAGCTACAATTATGCAGATCTCAAATTATAGTCCAAGTAGTAGGATTTCATGTGCTCAAGAGATTGACAATGTTGTGGTATTTCAAAGACACAATGTTGAATGCCTGAGTATGATGCCTGAGTCTAAAAACATGTCATGATGATGATCCTGCCATGTATTATCGACCATTAACCTTTCATAGGAGCCATTTCATGAACATTTTGACAAGTTAATTTCCAGATGCAGAGGCATTTTAGGATGCCAAATATTGATATGTAGCTTCGTTCATTCATTTTGAGTGATACATCTTACCTCTCATTCAATGCCTGAGATTGTGCAACTGTTGGAAGGTGAATCGTTTCATCTATCTATTCAATTATTCTTCCCCTATAGTAATGGACAAGAATACGAGGATATTTACATTTCATCCGAATAACAGATGGGGATCTAGAATTTAGAAGAGTGAAGCTGGCACATTGAGAAGAGCTTGCAAGCTGGAAGTGAACGAGTGCAGCTTGCAAGGAGATTGCCATGAAGTTCAGAATCAAGATAGGTGTAGAGACTGCGTCTTTTATTTGAGTTTGCAAGCAGAAAATAAATTATATGCTTTTTCAAACAGTTAATGTAATGACATTTTGAATAATCCTCAAATTTTGGAGTATGTTTTCTCTGAGCTGATCATTTCTCTGTATTTCTACAAAATCAATAGAGAGGAAAAAATATCAGAGATTGAACTTTCACTTCCATATTGTGTCTGTGTCCTATTTTGTCACCAGGATTGTGACACTCGTTTGCTAATCTAAAAACAAAACATTCAATGCAGCCTTTAACACAGGTACATATCCAGACTTTTTGTAAAAAGTCCATAGTCTAAGTTAAAATGCCTCATGGTGAAAAATCGTATCTGTCGAAATTGAAAACCTCAGAAGACAGCTCAGGAAAAGACATTACACCATGGATTTTGCTTGCAAAATATTGTTGCTACGTGCAACCTAAGATGCTTTAAACAACAATATAGCATGGCATGTCACTACCATAAGATACTAATTGACTCTGAAGCAAGTCCTCCTTAAGGCTGGGAAATTATACCTAAGTACAGTGGCACTCTAGTAACTATAAATTGTTGAAATATACAGCTCACAATTAACACATGAAATCTAACTGTATATACTGTAGCTTGGATCTCAGTTGTATAAGTGCATATTGCAACAATATGCTATGATCACTAGTTATTGTAAGATGATGAATAAGTTTAATTCTACTTCACTAAGACAAATCAAGAGTAGGGCTACGATCAATTTAACCACCTCTCTGCTGATTAAACCAGTAAACACTCCAGACTGGAAAACAGAGTGTTTTCATAAGACACGCTGTAATTTCAACAGGGAACTTCTCAAGTTCTATGAAGTCGGAGAAAAATAACATCTAGAAATGTGGTAAGCCCTGATTTGGAATATGGAGCTAAATTTTCAAGAGTACCTAGTACACGTGTACCTTTTTGCTTTGAACACAAATACGAGAAAACCAGTTATGACGTGGTTTTTTCTGTTTTATAATTTGCATTACATCTGTGAAACATTTGCAACTTAACAAGATTGAATTATTTTTAAAAATTGGAAATGAAACTATAGAATTTGTAGGTATTTTTAAAAAATGGAAATGAAACTAAAGAACTTTGTAGGGTATTTTTATTAGTATGTAATAATTTTTATAGTTTAGGTGGTTACCGGTCATGGCATGGAACACAAGTTTATGGCCAGAAAAGGCATCACTATGCATCAGGAGGAGCTCAGACTCTCGATATATGTCTTATTGTACCAAAGCTGAAAGTCATTTTTGAATAAACTATGATGTACATATTTTTGCTATCAGGAATGATCCCTAAATCTGCAGCTGGTATATTTGCATGATTTTGTGAAAGTGATGAACATCACATTTCATTATGGTACATTCAAATCTACATGGACACAGTTAACACAAATATTATAAAATCTTTTAACCATAATTGCCTTGAGGCATGGGGTACGAGGGGCAGAGACACCAGTCAAATCTGAATATGTGAGTAAATGAAAAAGGGTACAGCTACATTATATATAAATGTAGTCACCAGAAAATGCGTCTGTGAGGACAGGGACAGGAACGTGATATGTGTTCCTGTACTGGAGTTTCCTAGTAACTATACTTTTAACAACACGAAACCTCACATAAAATTCAAGCTGCAAACATCAAGTCACACAAAACCCTTTTATTTCTCCATCAAGTTTGGATTCTATAAAATGGGCATTTTTCTTTGGGTTGGTAGTTGTAAAATGTTACTAACTTCATTAAAAGAAGATTCATTTTGTTGCTAGTTTAGAAGAATGTTTTGCATCAGGCAATGGGAAAGAGAGTTTAAGGGACAAAGAAGAAAGAACTATAGACATTCCTTAGATATATGAACATGTAGACAAATACAGTTCCATAAATCACATAATGATTTAGTTTAGACAGTCTATCACAATTTGTAACTTTTGCCATAGCAGAAACTTGCTTTCGAAAAAGGTTTAGTGTGAAGAATTGACCATGATGTATCACAGATGAGCCGATGTGTGGTGCAGCTACAATAACAGAGCTTGATGCCATCAAGTCCTATTGTGCACTAGAGCAACAATATAATACTTATCCTTAAGCTACATTCTTTGATGACCTCTACATGACTTTTTCTTTTGTACATAATTATTCATGGAGATGATGATCTGTAATAATACTGATCAAACTTATCCCCCAAATCTTACATAACATAGGTCTATATTATAAATATAAAAATAAGGCAACCCACACAACCATGTATATATTTTATCCTTGTAACAATCTTGAATACTGGGTTCACCTCTTGTATATTTTGGGTCATGTGCATAGTGCCTTACATCAATTGTTATATTCATACATTGTGTTCCGTCCTACTTTGAGCATTCATTGTTCCACAGATTACTTGATTGGGTTTCTAATGTCTTGAATTAAGATAACTATGATATTCCCACCTTGAATGTTGATGTTTTGTATACGCTGGATTGCTTTAAATTTTAATTAGTATTGTTGAGGCTTGCATCTTGGAGGAAATAGGAGAATTATTTCTCTTATAGTCTTTATTATGCAAGAAAGTTGCATGGATTCTACCTTGCCACAAGGTTTTTAAGGATAGAAGGTAGTGGAATTTGTTATCCATCCATGTATCTAGTATGTCGCAAAAGTGACCAAGGATATCAACAATAAATTGTCAACTAGCCCAAGTCTAAAGCAGAATATGATCTGTGTTTAATATGAAAATTGAATTTCTTTTGAATGAGCAATCTTCTGGAGTATTAGAAGGATGACATGGTGAGGAAATTGAGGAGACAGAGATGAAGATGACAGTAAGGCATGGTATCTGAATAGAATTGAAGCAACAAAGTAAGTGGCAGTATGATGAAAAAATCAGGATGCCTGATGCAGAGGATGAACAATTTCAAGCTAACAAACCCACAGTTAGATTCATGATCATCAAACAATGTAATTCTTCTTGATCTTCAATATATCAATCCTGGCCAAAGAGCCAAAATCATGAAAATACTATTCCAAAGGCTATTATAATGGTTCACACTCTCCTTGAACTCCAGTCCCTGCTACAATCTTCCACACGAACAATCATGAATGAATCAAAACACAACTTTACCAATTTTACCTTCATGTTCAAGAATAGGTTCAACTAGCCCTCAAAATGGGCAAAACTTATAGTCTAGAACCATACACAAGCACTCAAGAATTATGAATACATGTTTAAGTACCCTTTATGGGCCTTTTGCTATACACAAAGTTTCAAACCCTTCATTTCAGCCTATCTCTTTAACACTCTTAAGACTGTTCTCAATTACGTCTCTGGTCTTGTAGCCCTGTTTTTAGGAAAACCTTATTTTAGGAAAACCTTATGGTTCTAACCAACAAACACAACTTCATAAGAAAAAATTCCTATCTTTGGATACTCTTTATTGTGTTTTTGCTGCCTGTCAAGTTTTAGGCTCCAACTCTTTAGCTAAGTACTTCAATTGTACTCTCACCGTTTGAATTAGTCCTCTTAGGTCTTCTTTAGGTCTTCCAACTGAGTTACCAAGGTTATAATACCTTCCTCTAGGTCACAGACCTCTAAATCACCTAACATCTTACAAAATCCTCACACAAGTCCTTGTCATGTCTCAACTTGGTACTTACTCTTCAACACAACAATTCTGTTTTCTTGTCTTCTTTGTGCCTTAGTTTAAGCTAGGATTTTTCTGTATTTTCCTACCTTTTGGGTTTATACACCCTAGTGATTCCTTCACCAACCTTGTTCTCACCTTCTTAACCTTCTATCCACATTATATGCAAGCTTCTACATCTTGTTATCTGACCCCTTTTTGAGTTTGGTTCCATAACAATGTTTCTTGACTGTGCAAACCAGAGCATGGACTGTGTCCTCTCACTTTTCTCTATCCAATGCCTTATATTTCTTCTTACAATCATGGACATATCTTTTTAGGTCTCCATTCACCTTTTAAACAAATATTAGCAGGTATCAATCAAGAGATTCTTATTAGTCATTCCTTAACTTATGCTAACCCCTCCAAAACTGGGTTCTACTACACAGTCTGACTGAGTTTTCTACTTTTGCCCTATCAAAACTATTTCATTAGCCTTGAAACTTTATGACATATTTTAATATGCCTCATACCACCTTCATGTAAATTTTTAGCTTATTCTATGGTCCTAACTCGAATTTTGATTATTTTTCATCTCTCCAAACCCTAGACAGGGTTGCGCAGTCTGAGAACTTCAAGTTTAGGTCTATTTTTGTTTGTTCATTTCTTGGGCTTCTTCAAACCCCCTAACACCTCTACAAACCTTCACTCAACCTCTCCCAGGTCTTCCAAACACATTTGGTCACTGCAACAACTTTCATACCCTCTAAAACCTCAATTTACCAGTCTCTAAGGACTGTGTGTAACAGAGCTCTCCAGGGTTTATGGTTAATTCCAAATGTATGACTTCTACAAACTTTCAGACCTTCCTATCACCTAATATGCCGTCCAAGGTTACAATGCACATACATCCTTTTAGAATAATACCTCTAAGTGGTTTAATCACAGTTCATTCCTTAGCAAATCACAAGAACTTCAAACAATTGGCACACCTCCTTCAAATGACATGTTATAGCCTTCTTTAGAGCTTTCATACTTCATCCCATAATTTTCCTTGTCTTTGATGCCATGCACCTTCTCCTTAACCTGCACAGTCGTAGTGTATATCCCAAAACACAGAGTTTCTCTTCTAAGCATAAGCAAATACTCCAAATGCCATCTAGTTTCAATAAGTAAGAACAAGCCTCTGATAATATCAAACCACCCTTCATGATTCTCATTAATCTTAGCAACATCATATTATACAAACAAGAGAAACACAATACACAACTGTTCTATCATGCATTCAACGTATTTACAAGAATGATCAAGCTTCTTTCATTTAGAATCTGCCATACAAAGTAATCATGATCTCATGCAGATCATTCTTGAGCCTCTTGGCTCTCTAACACCTCTCTACAAGCTATATTCTCCCGTCTCACCACTTTTTTTCTTTCCTCCTTCGAATCCTCTATCAAGATTTGGAAGAAAGGTAGTTACAACTTGACTCAAGTCTCCTAGCTATAGTAAAGACTGAGTTTAACATGATATGCCCTAATGAGATAAGTGATAACACTTCATTTCCATCACATAGGGTCTTTTACAATCTCTTACATCATTTATTCTTCATATCCTATCACTGAGACCACTAAACATTACTTAGGAAATTCAAATATTTGAATGACCCATTTTGGAGGATCCATACAAACACACTAAACCATGCCCCTAAAACCTATCTTACTCCAAAATTGCAATGAAAACCAAAAATGGACATTCACAAGTACATGATGCTCCTACATCATACTCCCCAAATGGGAAGATTTGAACTTCTGTTCAAATAAAGCTTTTTTTTCTTCCAATTGTGTTGCACTTTTAACCTCATCCTTTCTTATACTATACTTTTCTTACCTTCATCAACAACATCTGTCTTTTGTTCTTCATCTCTCTCTTTCATCTTCTTATTTATATCTTTGTCCTCTAGAATGAGGATTTCAAGTTTCTTTCTCTTGAACTCTTTTAAGAGCTTCTTCTTCTATGAGTTTCACCTCTTCATCAAGTAAACCTGCACATACACAATCACACAAAATCTTAGATGAAAAATATAGAGACTTTTGAGTCTCTTCATGTACTTCTTTCATTGCTTCTTGCTTCTCCGTCTTGAACTTTGTTTCCACCACTGATTTGCGTTGTTCTTCTTCATTTTCAATCTCCTTATCCATTAGCTCAACTATTTCTTTATCATCTCTCACTATTTCACCATTTAAAGCACGTTCAAGTGCTTGTATCTCAACTTCTAGTTGTTCCTTGCTCTTATATACAAACTTATAACCTGATTTTTCTTGTTCTCTCACAAATTCTTCTTCACGTTCATCCCCTACAAATATAATTTCTTTAACTACTTCTTGTTTACTTGTCCACTTATCCATCTTCCTTTGCCTTCTTTCCTCTTCTCTTATGCATACTTTCAACTACATTCTCTTCTTCTTCTCCATGAGTAACCTTATAGGCCACTTAGCTCTCTTTTTCACCACTATTTCAAGTTTCAACTCCTTAAAACTGTTTTGCTCTCAATCTTTCCATTAATACTAACAGCTGCTCCATATCCTTCCTTAGCTCTCTTATCTCTTGTTCCATCCTCAATTCTCTCTTCTTTGCTAACTCCTTCATCTTTTCTTCTTTTCTCTTTTTCTCTCTCTCCTCTTTCTCTTTCTTTTTATGGCATAAGAACTTGAGCAATCCCTTCACTATCTTCACTTTCTCTTCCTCCATTTTTTCTCTAGCAAGTCTTTTTCACCTTGCTTAAGTCTCATCTAGGTTCTTTTTCACACCTAGTCTCTTGACTTTCTTTCTTTCTTCTCTTTTCCTTTATCTCTTCTTCTGATTCTTGCCACTTATTTTTTTGCTTCTTTCATTTTTCTTTATCAAAATTCCTTCTTTCTTATCTTTTCCAAGGAGCAATCTGTCAAACCACAAACAAATCTCAAAATAGAACAATCTTGTTATCTTAAACAACTCTTCTTCCTTAAATCAACTTATCAAAGCTTCACACACACACACACAAACACATATACATACAAATTCTTGTTAACAAAATCAACTCTTACTTTCTTCACTTCAATAACTCTTTTCTTGTTACCTCCAAAGAGAAAAACTGCTCTGATACCACTCTGATGAAAAGGATGAACAATTTCAAGTTAAGAAACCAACAATTAGATTCATGATCATCAAACAATGTAATTCTTTTTTATCTTCACTATATCAATCCATGCCAAAGAGCCAAAATCATGAAAATATTGTTCTAAAGGCTATTATACTGGTTCGCACTCTCCAGTCCAGTCCCTGCTACAATCTTCCACAAGAACGATCATGAATGAATCAAAACATAATTTTATGAATTTCACCTCCATGTTCAAGAATAGGTTCAACTAGCCCTCAAAATAGGCAAAGATTAAAGTCTAGAACCATACACATGCACTCCGAAGATTATGAATACATTTTTAAGAACCCTTTATGGGCCATCTGCTATACACAAAGTTTCAAACCCTACCTTTGAGCCTATCTCTTTAATGCTCTTAAGATTCTTCTCAATTAGGTCTCTAGTCTTGTAGCCCTATTTTTAGGAAAATCTTATAGTTATAACCAACTAACACCACTTGATAAGAAACAATTCCTATATTTAGATAACCTTTATTGTGTTTATGCTACCTATCAAGTTTTAGGCTCCAACTCTTTAGCTAAGTCCTTCAATTGTACTCTCACCGTTTGAATTAGCTCTCTTAGGTCTTCTTTAGGTCTTCCAACTGAGTTACCAAGGTTAGGTCACAGACCCCTAAATCACCTTAAACCTCTTACAACATCCTCACACAAGTCCTTGTCAAGTCTCAAGTTGGTACTTACTCTTCAACACAACAACTCTGTTTTCTTGTCTTCTTTGAGCCTTAGTTTAAGCTAGGATTTGACTGTAATTTCTTCTATAAACTCTAGTGCTTCCTTCACAAACCTTGTTCTCACCTTCTTAAACTTCTATACACCTTATATGCAGGCTTCTACAACTTGTTATCTGACCCCTTTTTGAGTTTGGCTCCATAACAATGTTTCTTGACTGTGCAAAACAGAGCATGGACTGTGTCCTCTCACTTTTCTCTATCCAATGCCTTATATTTCTTCTTACAATCATGGACATATCTTTTTAGGTCTCCATTCACCTTTTAAACAAATATTAGCAGGTATCAATCAAGAGATTCTTATTAGTCATTCCTTAACTTATGCTAACCCCTCCAAAACTGGGTTCTACTACACAGTCTGACTGAGTTTTCTACTTTTGCCCTATCAAAACTATTTCATTAGCCTTGAAACTTTATGACATATTTTAATATGCCTCATACCACCTTCATGTAAATTTTTAGCTTATTCTATGGTCCTAACTCGAATTTTGATTATTTTTCATCTCTCCAAACCCTAGACAGGGTTGCGCAGTCTGAGAACTTCAAGTTTAGGTCTATTTTTGTTTGTTCATTTCTTGGGCTTCTTCAAACCCCCTAACACCTCTACAAACCTTCACTCAACCTCTCCCAGGTCTTCCAAACACATTTGGTCACTGCAACAACTTTCATACCCTCTAAAACCTCAATTTACCAGTCTATAAGGACTGTGTGTAACAGAGCTCTCCAGGGTTTATGGTTAATTCCAAATGTATGACTTCTACAAACTTTCAGACCTTCCTATCACCTAATATGCCGTCCAAGGTTACAATGCACATACATCCTTTTAGAATAATACCTCTAAGTGGTTTAATCACAGTTCATTCCTTAGCAAATCACAAGAACTTCAAAACAATTGGCACACCTCCTTCAAATGACATGTTATAGCCTTCTTTAGAGCTTTCATACTTCATCCCATAATTTTCCTTGTCTTTGATGCCATGCACCTTCTCCTTAACCTGCACAGTCGTAGTGTATATCCCAAAACACAGAGTTTCTCTTCTAAGCATAAGAAAATACTCCAAATGCCATCTAGTTTCAATATGTAAGAACAAACCTCTGATAATATCAAACCACCATTCATGATTCTCATTAATCTTAGCAACATCATACTATACAAACAAGAGAAACACAATACACAACTGTTCTATCATGCATTCAACGTATTTACAAGAATGATCAAGCTTCTTTCATTTAGAATCTGCCATACAATGTAATCATGATCTCATGCAGATCATTCTTGAGCCGCTTCGCTCTCTAACACCTCTACAAGCTATATTCTCCCTTCTCACCACTAATTTCTTTCCTCCTTCAAATCCTCTATCAAGATTTGGAAGAAAGGTACTTACAACTTGACTCAAGTCTCCTAACTATGGTAAAGATTGAGTTTGACATGATAAGCCCTAATGAGATAGGTGATAACACTTCATTTCCATCACATAGGGTCTTTTACAATCTCTTACATCATTTATTCTTCCTATCCTATCACCTAGACCACTAAACATTACTTAGAAAATTCAAATATTTGAATGGCCCATTTTGGAGGGAAAACCCCAAATGGCCTTATTACAAACATGAAAGGGCCCAAATGAGTTGGGATCCATACAAAGACACTAAACCATGCCCCTAAAACCTATCTCACTCCAAAATGGCAATGAAAACAAAAAATGGACATTTACAAGTGAATGATGCTCCTGCGTCAATGCCTTTAAAAAATAGAAACCTCTTGGAAAAAATCTAAAGAGAACTGATTGTTTAAAAGTATGCGTGGAATTCTCAATCAATTGGCCACAATGTATGTGCGTGGAATTCTCAATCAATTCGGCCAAAGAGTAGCTTGTAGGTACAAGGAAATATCATCTTGTATTTGTTAGCAGGTGAACATGCAAATTTTATGTAGGAACTGCAATTTTAGTTGAGTGTTCACACTAAATAAAGAGTATTCTGTTGTTTCACATTTTTCCAATGGTGAATCATGATAAGAATAGGACAAGAAATGGTTTTTTAGTTTATAAGCCTTGTAGAGATGCCTGCTTTCAAACTTCAAACTCTCTGGCTTCAACCAAAGAATTTTCTTTTCCTCCAAGAGAATATGAGATGTCTGGAAATTTCATTACGTATAAAATATATTCCAAAACATTTCTTGTTTTATAGGAAAAAACTGCACATAAGGCATGGACTCGAGCTTCACTCAACTCTTGTTAATATCAGTATAATGTACAAATATTACAAACATGGGATGGTAGAGACTATACTACCCGACACTAGAATTACAAACATATTATCTTAAACAATAAGACAAGATTCATCGCCTTCATATGAAAAGTGTCACTACAAATGATTTTGCACTATGGGATCCCTTGGTATAGTTGAGCTATAATTGTTTTGAAAATATCCAGGGCTTTCGATTCTTCCCCTTTATTCACAGTCACGATACACTTCTGCTTTAATTCAGCATGAACCAGTCTCAAATTGAAATCAGGACTGTGATCTTTGTACACATTTTTTCGACCTGTAAGCACAATGGTAACTATCCGTTCTCCTGGGGCGAAAGGCCTCCACCTGGTGATAGGCGTTTTGATTTCCCCTCCAGAAGAGCTTTGAACCAAAGCACATATGATAATTGCACTTAATGATTCTGGCGTCTTCACGGAATCCTCACGCTTGCTGTTTTTACTCATAGGACGATGCATAGTCACTGCTTCTGGGCTAATCAAGCTGGAAAAGAAATTTTCATTTAAAATTGACTCGGCTTTATCAACTGCTCTCCCAATCACTGTGGTAAACTCTGACGGAAATCTCTGAATAGGAATAAAACTAGTGTAAATTTATTATCAGAAATTCATAAGAATATTAAAAACAAAGAATCAATACCTACTTATCGAGAGCAGACCACTCAAAATACTACTTATAGCCATCTGGTCTCCTCTTAAACTGACAATTACAGTTGTTTATCAGGAGAAAAGTATTAAATACCTTCAGCCTTTGAACACAATTCCATACACCTGCCCCTCCATTTCCTGTTGAAAGATAGAGATATTTCAATCCTTTCAACTCTTCAATACCTTTTATATTCTGCAACTTCTGACATTCATCAATCGTAATACGCTCCAGAGAATCTAGAGGTGAAAGATTTGGCACCTCTTCTAGCTCCCCACATCCCTTTATGTTCAATGTTTCAAGATTTCCCAGATCAAAGTTCCCTGATATTGTTTTCAATTTTCTACAAAACATCAACTTAAAAGAGTTTAGTGTTGTTACTAGACTTAAATTCACTTCAGCTAGATTTTCCATGGAGTCAAGGCGGAGAGATTTGAGACTGGGGCAATGTTCTCCGTCAATTGATAACTTGGACGTAAGTTTTACACCACGAATATGTATGGTTTGAAGGTAACTCATGCACCTGTCTATGGAAGTCTCAAAACTAGTTGCATCTCTGCTATTGCTCAAAGTCAATTCTCCACTTAAAAAGAAATCCCACAAAGTCAAACTTCTAAGATTACCAAGCTTTCTAAGGGATTCTGAAAAGGACCTTCCTTCAATTAGCATATGTCTCCGTTGTAGAAAATTTGAATTGGAAATGCCAGAATATCTTCCTTTCAGTATTAGATTTTCCAAATGATTTAACATTCCTAAGGTATTTGGTAACTCTCTCAATATTGTTGTCTCGAGCAACAGCTCCTTCAACTCGAAAGGGACCTGAAATTTGCAATTAAATTGTTTCTCAATTGCAAAAAATCTTCATGAAACTTCTATTTTTAAACATATAGACTAGCATGAAAGGAGACTTGATTTTCAACAAAGAAAAACAAAATACCTCAGCATCGCTTTGGCACAATAGTTTTTTACTTCCTTTGATGATACTCATCAAACATCGCAAAATCGGCGGAGGAATCCACGAAGAACAAGATACTGGTAAGTCTTCTTGCCACAATCTTTCAAGACGTCCATCAACAATTCTTAAACACTGCAAATTTTGCAGGGAAACCATGATGGAATACTTTTCAACTGACTCATTTTGAGGTCAAGCTCAAGCCATAGCAAAACTGTTGATGTATCTGCACAATTATTTGATTTTTCTACAAAATATGTAATTTTGCAACTCATGGATGGGTCGAAAATTGAATGGAAACACCGACCATTTGTTTCTGTGAGGATGTTTTGGAATCCCTTTGATTCCTGCATTAAATGATCAAGGTCAAATTTGTGCTTTGCTTGGAAAAACTTTTTAAAAATGGATCAATCAACAGAAACATGTTACAAAATCTTTTAAACATTTAAACAAGGAATCTTAAGAGAGAAGTGCACCAAAGATTTAAGAAAGTGGGGTGCCACAGGCGACGAGGATGGCTCAGATCATTAGCTATTTCCCTTCCTAGATCACGGAGGTGATCATGCATTCTAAGAACAACTTCGCCGTATGCATATCCCACTTCATATCCCACTTCGACAAGACACTTATCTTTTAGATTCTGAAGTGCGTGCTCAGCACTCCATCCAGATCCTTTCCATATTCTTGTAGCCATACTCTTAGTTTTTCCAATGAAGAAACATGCAATGTCCAAATAGATCTGCATTTCCTCATTGCCCAATGCATCAAAACTTATTTTGAGTATTTGTTTTATGCCATCAGGAAGCCTTTTTCTAACTTCCTCCAATACTAGCTTCCAGTAATTCATATCATTACTGCCAGAAACATGCCCACCCAACACTTTGAGAGACAAAGGTAAACCTCCACATAAGTGCACAAAGCTATCAACCAAGTCCTCAAATCCATTGACTGGATTGGGTTGGTTGAATGCATGCCAAGAGAAGAGCTCTATGGCATGATGTCTATCCATTTTTTTCAAACTATAACGGACAGTAATTCTAGCACGTGTTAACACCCTTTCGTCACGGGTTGTGACAATTACCAAACTATCTGAACCAAGGTCATCTTCAAACAGCAAAGCATCTAACTGGTCCAGGTCATCAATATTATCTAGAACCATAAAGAATCGTGAATGTCTTGCAGATTCTAGGCGACGTCGGACATAGGTTGTTCCTTCGGCTATGCTCTGAAAATTGGAATGACCTTCATTGACAAGATCTTTGAGTATCTTAGTTTGCAAAGTAGTCAACTCACCTTTGGCAGATGCTTCTCTCACATCAGACAGAAAACATGATCCATTGTATTTTAACCGTCTGCGGTTGAACAATTCTTTGGCCAGGGTGGTCTTTCCAGACCCTCCCATTCCAAAGATGCCGATGATCTTAAACTTCTCCTCCTCTCCATTCTGTCCGCACTGGCTTTCGAAATCTTCCACAAGTTCATCAAGTCCCACGGCATGTTTTGCAACATCCAAAGGCTTTCTTCTTTCCACTTCTTGTTGCACAGCTGAAACTAATCTTGTGCAGAAAGAACTGACAAATTTGCAAGAGGAAAAACCAGTTTTTATGAGAAATAGTTCCTGCTAAACTAAAATCAATCTTTAAAGTTTTAAGTATTCCACAGTCAAGGAAAACCCGTGAAATGTTTTGTCGCATGGCCGTTTTGGATCAAACTTCGTGATCCATTTCGTTGCATCAAAAGAAAAATTAGAGGTTTATCCAGAGGCACTTTCTATTATTAAACCAATCTCATACAAGAAAAAAATAATAATAAACCAGAAAATGAAATAGTGATGTCTTACTAGTAGTGTTCATCGCGTTTTAATTCATAGCCAGAGAACGATGCAGCAGTGTTGAGGGCTCTTTTCCAAGTTTCAAGGTCGTTGAGGTATCTGCCCTGCCTTTCATTTTCAGAAAATGCTTTCGCATACACCCCCTTTCGATGTAGCGGAGCTCCCATGGTTTTACTTCGTAAAACACAGGAATAAATTTAGCTTTAGTTTCTAACATGAGAACAAGCTCAGCTAAACACCAAGCAGACTCTGCATATCTTTTAGAAAAAATGGCGATTTGAACTGAAGAAGAGCATATGGCATCCCTTAGAGTAGAAGGGATGGAGTCTCCCAATTCTAACTCTTCAGAATCAAGGAATGCCCGACACCCCTTTTCCTGAAGAGAACTGTGAAGTTGAAAAGCGAGAGTTTCTTTGACATCAGGTCCACGGTGGTTGATGAATACATCATATAGTTTTGGAGGTGTAGCCGATCTTTCCTTTTGTGTGAGAAGACCCTGTTCTACAATTTTTTGCTGGGATGAGGAGGAAGATGCCATGAATGGAAGTCTGCAACAGCTTCAAAATAGAGCTTGAACTACAATTTAGAATAAGCTCAAGACCAACACAAAAATTATGAAATTAATTTTGTGTAAAATCTATTCCATATTTAATGTTGGAACTTCTCGATAAATAAAATACAAAGTGGGAGGAAAGTAAAACCTAGAAATGACTGATATGAAAATGGTCAGTGGCATCATATTATGTAGTGGTAACATTTGAGGCCAATCACCTTTTTAAAAACAAATATATTCCTTTAGATGTTATTGTAAAGTCAAATACTCACGTAGATTAAACAGTAAACAGTTACTAAAAACAAAAGGTCCACATGCAAAAGGAATCATTGCCAATTTTTTGGGAATGACTCTTACATATGTGACTACTAACAGTGTGTTTGAGAATGACTAATGTTTGTAGTGGAGACCACATTTAAGTATGACTAAATCAATGATTTCATGTGTAAGTTGATATTATTAAAAGAAATTATTAGCACCATGTTTGAGAATGACTCGTATTTGTAGTGGAGACCACATTTAAGTATGACTAAATCAATGATTTCAGTGTAAGTTGATATTATTAAAAGAAATTATTAGCACCATGTTTGAGAATGACTCATATTTGCAGTGGAGACCACATTGAGTATGTGACAAAGTCGATGATTCTAAATGTAAGATGAAATTAAAATAAAAAATTTATCATTTCTAAGTGGAGATCAATTTACATGGATGATAAAATTAACAAGGTTATGAATGACATATATTATCCAAGTAAGTAAGAAGCTTTTATACATAGGAATGAAAAGTGTAAATGTTTATTAAATTCTCACCAAGTGTTTAACTAAATGAATGAGCGATATGTCACCTCATGGAGTATCATAATTGTAGCTTACAGAGAACACGAGCAACCTCTTGAATCACTTCTAGTGTTTTACCAAATATAACCTACTAGGTGTACAATGTGAACAATTTACCTTTGGTATTATACATTGACATAGAGATTCAAACAAATTTGAAAAGAGTGACAATTTTGTATTGATCATTACAAGACTGCATAAAACATGACATTGATCAAAAGCATGATGAGTAAGTTTCGTAAAAAATGTTATGAATATTAAATAAAGCAACAAAGGACACTTGTTAATGTCAATACACAAAAAAATTAGTACCAAACTTGTGAAATCCAAGTTCTAATGAAAACCCCCTGACCTTCTCTCTGAATTTGACGACCCAAAATGTTAATAGATGATTGATATACCCAACATGTACTCCTATGGTTAGAAGGAATACATTGTGTTTCTTGTTGTTTGTCCATGAAAATCATATGAAAGCCACATTGCCTCTAGCAAAATTACAGCTTAATAACCACAAAAACAAAAAAATATGGTGTATGTGAATAGGAAGATTATTCAATCTATTTCAAAAACAAATAAAGAAAATAAATTCCCAATTCTAATCTCTGCAACAACAAAAAATGTTTTCTGGACTTTTTTAAGGCCCACCTTAGTATGCCATAAATACATGTTTCTCTATGTTGTAATAGAGGAAAAAATTGCATATTGGTTAGCTTCAGAGGACATGAGACATCATATTTCATGCTCGTAGTTTATCTAGAGAGGAGATCGAGACTTAAAATAAGTACAGTCATTCAATTGTACAAATTCCAACTCTCCTTTTATGGCCATGTCTGTGAAGTTTCTTGGAAACTACCGTAGTTCAAACCCATCCATAAGATTATGAATTCATTTCATTCCTAGATCAAAGCCACCACATTCGAACGAAGTTATCTGCAATCAACACACACTCTTCTCATCATCAAAGCTTCTCCTATTTCAGATTCTTCAACATGAGATGGTGATCCAACACTCTCTTCTTCATTAGCAGACACCAATTGATTTCTTGCATCATTCATTCTACTGCCACTTTCTCGAGGATTATATGGGAGTTCATATGACCTGTGTCCAAAAAATTTATTGCACGTAAAGCACCTTCCTTTCAATTCTTCTCTTCCTCTTCCAAAGTAACCTCTTCCTTTATAAGGATAACTTCCTCTTGAGTAGCCACCTCTTGAAGTATTTTATACTTGTAAGCTTCTTGCATCTTCTTCTTGATTTTGTTTCGTTGTCCTCTATTTTTTTGTTTTCCTCTACCTCTGAAACCTCTATGTATACCTCTAGTATGTTGTATTTTCCTCCTACTTATTTTGTCTTCTCGCCTTTAGAGCTAAATGATACCACTCTTCTATTGTCGAAGGCTTACTAGGTTGAGTTCATTTTGAGTGTTGTACCTTAACCCATTAATATACATGGTTATCTTCTCCATATCCTCTTCCACATATCCTAATTTGATTGTTAACTTGTAAAATTCTTTTGTATACTCTTACACTCATCTCTTTTTGTTTGATTTTGTAACTTGTTAAACAAGTTAGTCGATAATCACTAGGTAGAAATTTTCCATGGAGTTTTTCTACCATCCTATCCCATGAATTAATTATCCTTTTTTCGTTCTTTATCCTCTCATCTTGTATGAAATCCCATCAAAGTGTTACATGTCCTTTTAGTATTTTACAAGTGAATTTCACCTTATTTTCTTCAAAAACATTTTCATACTTAAAATATTTGTCTAACTCTGTAATCCAGTCAATGAGTTCTTCTCAATCAAGACTTCCTACATAAGTATGAATCTCCATTTTTGGTTTGGATCCTTTTCCCATTATCACTTTCAACAACCTATCTACTAATACCTCACCTTGTTCGTTAGCTTCTTGTTGAGTTGGAGTAGCTTGCGGTTCTTCCTCTCTATCACTGACATCTCTGTGATTTCTCCTCTTATTTGATTTGCATCTACTATTATGGTTCGACATCAAAACATAACCTCATATTTCTAATTTCCTCTAGAATAGGATCTCTATCTAAACACCTACTCTAGGTACTCTTCTTGGTGGCATTTTGGCTTCTCAATGTAACTCGCTAATCAACAAATCAATTTTTCTCTTTCCTTTAAAGAATCTCAACCTTCTTTCAAGTCACCTCTGATGCCAAACCTTCTCTCGATACCCCTAATGTAAAACAAACACTTAACACCCTTGGCTATAACAAATTAGACTCTTAATATTAATCTCTTCCAATTAGTAATACATTAATTCAAGCTTATGACTAGTTAGCTTTAGGTCTAGTTCACCTAAAAATGTTGTTTAGCTTAAGAAAGCTACCTGTAAGGTTAGAACTCCAAGATATCCTCCAAAAGTGTATATTTATGCATTCACACCTCTCTTTTAATGGGATCCAAAAGAAAATTGGATAACTACATTCTTTCCCCTTCTTACTCTTCTCCTCTATCTTTTAGCCTTGATTTCATACAAACATTATTTTTCCGACAAACTCACAAAGAATAAAAGGAATTTAAACATCTTTTAAACACCCTTTATTGAGTTTCAATTCTACACTAATGTTTTAACCCTAAAACTTGGTTTTTACCCCTTTAACTCACCTATCACCATTCCAATTAGGTATCCTAGCTTTGTTTTTATTAAATTTAATGACAATTATATATCTTGCATGCCAAAATACACAAACTAAAATTGAAATAATGGAGCACCAGGTTAGAAAAATATATAGTCCCTAACTCAAAACTTAAGAACACTTCTCACTCCTTGTAGATTAATTTCTTGCTTAAACCCTAGCCATGGGTTTTGATAGACCCAAGAGGAAGGAATTTGACTTTTCTTGCACCAAATTATGTTTCAAAGGCTCTAATAATAATTTTAAGGTTAGTATGATCAGTAGTTAACTATAGAAACAAGTTTCAAATCAAATACTTACTCCTTATGCTTGAAAACGTGAATTCAGGCGAGTCCATGATTGAGTGATTTCCATACACAAGCTTGTACAATTATATTTAGTTGAAAATAATTATCGATCTCGGTCTCAATAGATCACAAAAACAGAAAGAATAATGAAAACCTCCTTAAATATTGTTTCATACACAAGTTTTAGTCTCCAAATATTGAAGATTTTGTCTAGTTGCAAACACGAGTATTCAAACTCCGTTACACGGTCTTAAAGCCTACATGTACATTGCTTCAGAAAACAAATATTTTCTACACATAAAAACATCTCTTCTTCTTCCATTCCTACTTGCTTGCCTCAAATTATCTTCCTTCCCTAACCACCTTCCTTCCCTAACTACCTTCCTACGTAGTTACACACCTAACTATACTTAACTATACTTAATAGTCCAAGTTAACATGTTTGACTAACATGTTAGGGTAGAGTTACATAACATGAACACCTATATGATGTTTTATGCCCTTAATGTATGACTTAAAAGTTGTATATGGACCCCTAAATCAACCTATACCAACACCAAGAACCACAATGATATTTTTTTCCAAAAATAAGGAGGTTTTACAAAGGAAGAAATTCAAATTTGGGTTTTGGAGGAAAACTCAATTTAAACTCAAATTTGAAATCTAAGACTTCCTACACATTCAATCCTACACTAAATGCTTATAAGCATGTAGATAAGTAAAAAATTGTCTTGTTTAATCCTCCTAGATTATGTTCCTTCATCAATCATGTAGGTTGTGTACAACTTGATGTATTTGGTCACATCATGGAAGATATTTGGCCAATATAAATAGTTTTGCAAGACTAACACTATATCTCTACTTTAAAGTGGCATGTAACCTAACTATATTGAGCCTCCCAAATCAATTTTAGACACTCCCCTGTAAGAACACAAAGGTGTCTCATGTGGCACAAAACCCCTTCCTATAAATGATAGTCTAAAATATTCTTTCTAGCCCTTAGCCTTTGATATATGCCATAAAATTTAGTGTCATGTTCATACATTTGAGGCCACTTTGATGTTTCATGCCTAGATGAGTCAAGGATTTTTGTTAGGGAGACAATTAACAATCAAATTAAACAATCAACAACTCAATTGGCATCCCCATTCTTGTGTAGGATGTTGAGAGATGGAACTACCATAGATAGGAAGACCTCCTTTGGTGATGATCATTTTAAAATTTACCTTGGGTTTGCATGAATATTAAAGGATTTTTATCTATGTGGATGATAGTCTCTTTTTATAGAATAGAATACTTTCATAGCTTGTAAGATTTCAAAATGGCATACAAATCCTTGTCATATAGTGGGCACCTATGCACTTTGTGTCGTATAAAGTCTCATTATAGTATGCCACCAAATTCCCTTTTCGGTGAGATTATGTTGTGTGCATATTTTGAAGCATTTGTTTCTATCTCGAATGAATGTTGTAGATATGGTAATACAAGGACTAGTGTTGATTGTTTTCTTTCACTATAAATCCATGAAAATGCCTTGCATTGTTCCTTTTTCCGTACAAAAATTGATTTTTGTTCCTCTGTGTGTCACCTTATTCAAAGGCCATGCAATGTGAGAAAAACCAAGTATAAACCTATGATAAAAGATGGATATGCCCAAAAAACTTTGGATTTCGGTGATGGAATTTGGTGTTGGCTAGTCTCGAATGACTTGGATCTTTTTTGGGTCCATCTACTTCCATTGCATTGTTTGGTTTGGCTAGAAAAATATTTTGGTCATTGAAATATTTTTTTATCCTTAGGCCTATTCATGAGTAGGGAAAAGATCCTAGTTTGAGAAATCAACCTCTGAAATGTAAAAAAATGGTCAAAATTTATGCAAATAGAATCACAAAAAACAAAGATACAAAGAAATCAACCTCTTGAAGGGTGTTGGAAATTGGTACAAAGATATATATTAAATTTCATCTTATTACTTGAAGGAGATGTGTTGAAAGGATGGGAAAAATAGTGCTTTATTCCTTCTTGTATACTTGTTGGAAAGACTTAAGTTGTTAATGATTTGTAATATGCCAATAAAACACTTTCAAGCTCTAGTTCCTTTATGTTTTATTCATCCTTGAATTTATTGTAAAATCCATTGCGAATAAACAAGAAAATGAATTCGAATCTCTTAAAATACCCCTGCTATGTCTATTGAATTGTGTGGAAGGAGATTGTAATATAAAATTCTAAACTCATCAAGTTCAATGCCCAACACCCATTAGTATCTAGCAAGAGTAGTAATAGGTTTGAATATCTTTCTTATCTAAGTAATACTAAAACTAATGAATCTATTAATAATAAATTTTAACAATATTAAGGTACTATTAATCATTATTCATTATATACCCACTATAACACACTATCACTAACACATATGCAATAAACCACCATCCAATTTAACAATGTCAATGTATTACATATTTAAACCTACGTGGTCTCCATAGTTATAGTATTAAAGCATATTACGCCTGTATATTACGGCATGAAACCGATCCACCTCAGCGATTTCCTCCAGGGTGACTTTCTCACTTGTCCCCGATCGACTTTGTTGCTTGCTTTGCACGCCTTCTCTGTCTCTTAAGTGACTATGTCATAGGTTCCGGGAGGCGGACCGTGTTTTTTTCTTGAGGGTGCATCCGATACTAAACAGATGTCAAGTATAGTTGGTAATCTACTTGCAATAAGCGCCCGGAGTAACGAACGTTTCCTTGCAAAAAGTCTTATCTTTGTTCGTGTCGCCTTCACCCCTTTACTCGCTTGCAATCTTTGAGAATGCATTACATCTTTGTCTGACAGATAACAACATAGTTGGACGGCCTGCCACACATCCTGCTGCACCCAATGGAAATGGAGGTAACACGCCCTCTGTCCACGCGTCAGGGAGAAAAAAACGGAGAGACCAGTCTTCTTCACGCATCTGGGACAGCAAACAACTCCACACCTCCTCCCACGCCGCTTTGTTACCAGTGCACTCGCCCACAACCACCTTCTCCCCGCTCTCACCGTGCGACACCCAATGAAAGTTGAAGTATCTCTTTTTCCCACGCGCCGAGCTCCATTACGCACACTCTTGACCTCTCACGCGCAGGGGACAACAAAAGAATAAAAGAAATAACAAAAAAAAGAGAAGAGGAATCACGATTTGCTTTGTTTGCGCCCGAGTCCTCGCCTATACGCTACCTGGATTCCCCACACGGACAAGGCCGATTGGAAGAGATAAAACACCCACTGTTTTAGTGTAGCTACTGGACTTTAGCCACCATGACTCCTTTGCACGTGGCCGGAGGCGAAGCTGCAGTGTCAAGGCACGAGGGGAGGCTCGGTATTTGCAAGATCTTGGTGAGTAAATGTCTTAGTCGACTGTATGGGTGATCTTCACGCTTGCAGACGGGGGTCTTAAATGGGACAGAGATGGTTGTTGGCCACCCGTAGTCTCATATATAAAACCAACTACTGTCTCTACTTCTAGATGACCGCCTTGAAGAGATTAATTAAAAACTTGTGAATTACAGTGCTTTGACTATTGAGCTACGCATGGACCACCAAAATCTAGTGCCCAAAAATAAATAAATTATACCACATTAGTCAATAGGACATAAATTATAGCACATTCGTCAATCAAGTCTCACAAAAGCAGGAGGTATTTAAATTTATCCAATTGAAAACAATCCTTGGAAAGAACAAATGTATTTTTTTAATATTTGTTTATCAAATCATTCTTTCCTTTAACAGGTCTTTGCCCCACATTTAATATCTTTTGGACGAGTATATCTTGTTACCTATTTCGGGATGCTCTAGTTTCTGCATCTATATTACAATATTGAAAACAAACTTTACAATATTGCTTTCGATTACTGCATTTCTACCACCGCTGGAATCATAAATTTGTAAAAAAATGGAAATGTGGAATCTAGATCAGAAACCTACGTGACTGGTGTTTTTTTTTAATTTTTTAAGTGATTAGTTTTCTTTTGAGTTTGGTGTTCATCTACTCTCCAAAAAGCTTAAGATATTTTTGGTGTTGCAAGTGTATTTACAAGATTATGTGATAAAAGTATTATGTAGAACAAAAGAGACATATACACAAGGTAGCGGTAAATAGGAACGGATTACATGTTCAAGTATAGAACTCAAAAAAAAAAACTTACATTGATTGGGTCATATGTTAGGTCTCACTAACAAAAAAAAAATAGTTGTAAATTCGGGTTGTGCGTGATAGATGCGACGTAGTCGCCGCCGCGTCGCCGCGGGAGCGCGGCGTTCGTTTTAGGGCGTTACATTTTGGTATCGAGCCGGGGTTGAAGTCGGGACCCTTGGGCACACGCAGAAGACGCGAAACAGGAACACTTAACTTAGCACAGAGCTGATTCTTTTAAAATTATAAAACCCTAATGTTGATAATTATTGCAAACAACAAATTTAGAAAATTGACACAAGACCTAGAACGATGAACTAACTCTCGCCTTGATCTGTGCAGGGGGCGCGGATTGGGCGAGGGGTCTCTTCACATAGACCTAGACATACCACCACCGGAGCGGGCCGTAGTAGCCCTTACGCCTCGATTTTGCGAGACCCTCCGGGATGTCAATGCCGCGCTATACGTGGAGAGCCCTTGGGAGGACGACTTGCTAGACATAGTTTGGAGCCATCAGTAGATGCCCAGGCATCCCCTTGACACATCGAGGAGCACAGAGCAGAGAATTTCCGTGCAGAGTCGGCTAGGGCAGAGTCACCACAGAGAGGACATGGGGACAGGATCTCAGGACACAGGGACAGGTCTCGGAGCCCTAGACAGAGGGAGGATCATTCAGATAGACCTAGGATTCGTCATACGTCAGCTGCAGACCATATCAGGGAGATCTTGAAGCTGCGACCATCTTAGTATTTAGGAGATATAGGCGGTTTCAGGCAGAGGCCTGGTTGGTGAGCTTGAGCGGATGCTTCAAGCTCTGTCCTTGTAGTAAACACGAAAGCTCGTGTTGCAATCCACCTCCGAGGATGGAGCAGGAGTCCGGTGGAGAACCAGGAGCAGAAGCTCCATGTTGACTCAGAGACGGTTACCTGGGAGTTATTTGAGGAGCGTTTCAGAGCGTGTATTTACCCAGGAGATTTATTCAGCAGCGAGATAGATGAGTTTCATGACCTCCGTCAGGGATCGATGACAGTAGCTGAGTATGAGAGTCGGTTTCTGGACCTACTTCAGTACGTCGACTATATGCAGGATGAGCAGGTACGGATTCATAGGTTCATCCAGGGGCCTAAACTTGGATTTAGGCGGCGCGATGCGCATTCACTGCCCACAGACATTAGCAGAGGCCGTGGAGAAGGCCTATATTGTAGAGGAGACACGGGGAAGACACAGCAGGCTAGAGATAGAGTTCGGAGCCGTATCCAGCAGATGCAGGATAGTAGGTCGAAGGGGTCAGTTCCTCCTCCACGGGGTGGACAGAGTTCAGGGCAGGCTTCATTTAGGCCACCACACAGAGCAGACCCACCCACCTTACCGACCTCCTCAGAGATTCGATGCATAGAGAGGACGTAGTATGGGGCCTCCTCCTAGGGGTCCCATCAAGACACAAGGTGCACCGAGAGCTCAGTCAGTAGGAGCTCGTCAGCAGAGACCTCAGCAATCCATAGCCGGATCATCAGGATCTATATCTCAGTCATCTAGAGTACCAGCTGGAGCCGCTTCCCACTGGAGAGGACCAGGCGGCTGTTATGGTTGCGGAGTCGTTGGGCATATTTGGAGAGATTGCCCACATAACCCTACCAAGGGTAAGACACAGAGCTCAGAGCCTACTGTTGGAGATATGGCACGGAGTCATCGGATCGCAGCGATCGAGAACCGCCGGTGAGCATCAGTCAATCTTGTGATTGAGACGACGAGGTAGTATTGGTGGTATTTCCACCTCTATATTATTTGATTCGGTTCTCTCGATTCATTCATTGCACCATCTTTGGTAGAGCGTTGTAGGCTGGTGGCAGTTAGGCAGGGCCGTAGTTGGGACGTAGAGATGGCTTCTGGAGCCAAGATTTCTGTAGACTCCTTAGTCAAGGAGTGTGTAGTGGATTTGGGACCCTTCACCACTACTTCTGATCTTCGGATCCTTCCATTAGGATCTTATGGCATCATTTTAGGCATGGATTGGTTGTCCGCCCACAGAGCTAGAGTGGATTGCTACCACAAGACTATTGCTTGCATAGATGATCTTGGAGTAGAGTCAGTGATATCAGGAGTTAGGAGACCCGTTTCTATTCGCACCATCTCCGCTATGCAGCTTAAGCGGTGTATGCGACGGGGTTGCCAGTTGTATGCTGTTACAGTTAGTGACAGATCAGAGGATGAGTCGGGGGGACCTTCCCTCGATGATCATCCCATCTTATCAGAGTTCGCCGATGTGTTTCCAGGGGAGCTACCGGGGTTACCTCCCCCACGTGAGATCGACTTCCATATAGATCTAGTTCCAGGCGCAGAGCCTATCTCACGAGCACCCTATCGGATGACTACTCCTGAGTTATGTGAGCTCAAGTTGCAGCTTGAGGGCCTTCTGGAGAAAGGCCTAATCCGTCCTAGCGTATCCCCTTGGGGTGCACCAGTTATCTTCGTAAAGAAGAAGGATGGATCTCTTCGGTTGTGCATTGATTCTGTCCAGCTGAATAAAGTAACGATCAAGAATCGTTACCCCCTTCCACGCATTGATGATTTATTTGATCAGATGAAGGGGCTACCATTTTCTCCAAGATAGATCTTAAGTCAGGGTACCATTAGCTCAGGATTGCGGAGACAGATATTCACAAGATGACTTTCCGCACGAGATATGGCCACTACGAGTTTCAGTAGTACCTTTCGGCTTGAGCGAATGCCCCCGCAGATGTTTATGAGTTTGATGAATGGGGTATTCGGGACCTTCCTTGATCGCTTCGTGCTCATTTTCTTGATGACATTCGATTTACTCACGCACACGTGAGGAGCACGAGAGCACCTTCGCGGGTTCTTCGGTGTCTTCGCGAGCGGCGCCTTTACGGGAACTTGGAGAAGTGTGTGTTCTTTGAGGCCCGAGGTGCGATATTTGGGCCACGTTATTTACGGGAAGGTATCGCGATCGATCCTTCCAAGATTCGAGCCATCATGGATTGGCCAAAGCACCCACTAGTGTGACCGAGGTGCGTAGTTTCATGGAACTAGCAGGATACTACAGGAGGTTTGTTCGGGACTTCTCTCGGATTGCGCACCCCATCACTTCTCTTGACGGAAAGGGAAGAAGTTTGTATGGACGAGATAAATGTGAGCGAGCCTTCGGTACCTTTGAAGGAGTGCCTTATGAGAGCACCTATCCTTGCAAAGTGCCGGATCCTCATGGAGAGTTTTTCGTATGCTGAGATGCTTCCTTGGCGGGGAATTGGAGGAGTGCTAATGCGGGAGGGTAGAGTAGTTGCCTTTGAGTCTCGCAAACTAAAAGATTATGAGCTCAATTATCCAACCCATGACCTTGAGCTTGCAGCAGTAGTGCATGCCTTAGTGCGGTGGAGACATTTTCTGCTTGGTCGGAGATTTACACTTAGGATTGATCACTTGAGTCTTCGCCACCTCTTCACGCAGCCCAATCTCAACGCTCGTCAGCGGCGTTGGATGGAGTTACTTTGTGAGTATGACATGGAGATAGAGCATGTGAAGGGAAAGGAGAACATGGTGGCAGATGCCTTGAGTAGACGGAGACATGTGGCTATGGCCACCTCAGTGGGCACAGATTTGCGGAGTAGGATCTTGCAGCTTCCTTAGGATAGTTTCTACCTTGCAGCCCGGAGCAAAGAGGTGAGTCTCGAGACCCTTGAGGGGAGATTTGATGGATTTTCTTTAGAGGCGAGATGGTCTTCTCAGACACAGAGGTCGGATTTATGTTCCTAGAGATGGAGGCTTGAGACATGACATTTTGACAGAGGCTCATCATGCACCTTATTCAGCCCATCCCGGGGTGAAGAAGATGCATGCCACCTTGAGACAGATTGTACCATTGGAGAGGACTTCGGAGAGACATAGCTTCTTTTGTATCCCATTGTTTAGAGTGCCGAGGTGAAGGCCGAGCATCGGCATCCAGTGGCCTTCTCTATCCTCATGCCATACCGTGAGTGGAAGTGGGACACCATCTCTATGGATTTTATTGTTGGGTTGCCAACGTCGAGATACCACCACGATGCCATCATGGTCACGGTGGATAAATTGACGAAGGTAGCTCACTTTTCTCCGGTAAAGACTACCTACACGGCTAGTGCAAAGAAAGCACGTGTATATCTTGATGAGATTGTCGGATTACGGGATTCTGCGGAAGATCATATGTGATGCGACCCTTTGTACACTTCCCATTTCTGGACCACCATGCAGTATGCCCTCGGGATGAGGATTAATTTCAGCACAGCTTATCACCTTGAGACCGATGGACAGACAGAGAGGGTGAATCAGATTTTGGAGGACATGCTCAGGATGTACGTGATGGATCATCAGTCGAGATGGGAGGAGTATCTGTATTTGGTGGAGTTTGCCTACAATAATAGTTTTCAGAGTTCTATAGGCATGGCTCCTTTTCAGGCATTATATGGTAGAGAGTGCGGGACACCTCTTAGTGGGACAAGATTGAGGACGGGGGTTTCTCTTGGGCAGCATTATTACGAGATATGGAGCAGCGAGTTACCTTGATCAGACAGAGATTACATGAGGCACATGATAGACAGAAGAAGTATGCAGACCAACATAGGACAGATCGCAGTTTTGAGGTAGGCACGAAGGTCTTCCTTCGTGTCAGACCGCATAAGAGCCCTATCCGTTATGGAAAAGGTTCTAAGCTTGCTCCTAGATTTGTGGGTCCATTTGAGATCTTGGAGCGCCTCGGCCCCTTAGCCTATCGTCTAGCACTGCCACCTAGCTTATCGCGCGTCCATGATGTATTTCACGTTTCTGTGCTTAGGAGATATGTTTCTGATCCTTCTCATGTGCTAGATTGGACTGCATTGTAGGTGCAGGATCAGGGGCAGGTGATGGTGGAGCCGTGCGAATTTTAGATCGCAGGACCACAGGCCTTCGCGGCGAGAGAGATTGATCGGGTTCGAGTCCAATGGGACGGATACGATGAGGCTAGCTGCTACTTGGGAGGATGCTACATCATTGCGAGCTCGGTTTCCACACTTGTTTCGAGTGACTTCGGGAGGAAGTCTAGTCTAAGGGAGGGGATGTAATGCCCACTTCCCTACGACACTTAGTGATTATCATTTTGAGTTATGCAGACTTTAGATATGGACATGGCTTATACTTATGTTGATTAGCATGATGTTTTGTGACTAGATGCATTTGGATTATGGTTGGATTTTGTTTTCAGTATGATCTACACTGACTCATGGACAGACTATTGGATACTGATATTATTTTTATATGGATATATTGCATGTGTTCTAACATTGGATTTCTTCGCCATGATGAGTAGAATGTAGTTGTTGAATTTACATTACTATGATTTTGGATAATGATGGAATGCATAATTAAGTTGTGATTTAGACCTAGAATAATGGATAATTGAATTACGTATAGATGTTAATAAATTTCATGCATATGATTATTTTGGATATTTTGACATGGCCGCAAGGCCGAAGAGGGTATTTTGCATTTTTGCAGGAAACACAGCATGATCACAACCATGAGGGGGATTGGGGACCAAACACAACAGGATGTCGGGTGGTTACAACATTGGTCGTCAAGGCAACTAGTAAATTGTATTGTGTTACCTTTATTCTTTTATGTGTTGAGAAAATTTCCATGTGGGGGAAATTTTCTAATGTGACCAAGGGGGTAAGAATTTTATTACTTGTTTTACTTGATTTAGTAGGTGATTTCTTTTGTGAAGTCTTTTTGTTAAATTACTTTTGTTAAGTGTGTTTAGATTAATGTAATATCTTGTTTTAGTTTTTAAGCTTTGGGGAAGTCAAGTGGGTGTAATAAATTTTGATTGTTGGCTCCTTGAGCCTTGTGTGTCCTCTTGTATTGAATGCTTGGTTTTGAGTGTTGACCACTCCATGCTCTTAGAATCTCGAATTTGAGATTGAGGGCAATTTTAGGGGACTTGTGGGACAAGTTAAACTTGTCCCACACTTCCCAAAACCCCTTACCAACCATATCTATGGGTTGGGAATCCAAAAAGGGGATTATTTATTGTTTTGGGAAGGGAAATATGACTTTGGAGTGCACTTTCCTCTTTTTGCATTTAATTGTGCCTTAAGGCACATGGGAAAGGGTTGAATGTGGAAGAGGGTTGTCATTCAACCCAACCACCCATTTATGGTGTTTTGGGATTTGAGTTGACCTTGGGAGATGGTTTGAGGATGTGTGATGTGGCATCCTACATGGAGCCACATCACCCTCACCCTTTCCTTTGGTCTATTTATTGAAACTTCCTCTCTTGTTGAGGGGGTTGGAGTTTTGTTTTTTTGGTTAAAGAGTTCTCCTTTGTTATTTTGGAGAGAAAAGAATTGGGAGAAAGAGGAAAAGAGAGTGCTTGGACTTGCATGCTTGGATTGATTTGGGAAGGAGCTTGGACAAGTTTCTTGGTTTAGGCTTCTCCAATGGAGAGGTAGGGAACCCTCTCCTTTGTTTTTGCTTTCATATTATTGTTGCTTCTATGCTAAAATTGTGAAAAATGCATGTTTACTTTGGTGTATTGTGAAAAATGGATAGAATGCTTATTGTGTAGTATAGGAGAGGTCTATGGGAATACTCATGAGGGAGGCAAAAGAGTAGATTAGGATATTGTGGAGGGAGTTTGAGAGGGATGCCCATCTTGGGTAAGAATGTTTACATTCTACCTTGTCTTTGAGGGAGCCATAAGAGGAGGGAGGCATAAGAGTATGGGAGGAAAAAGGGGTACTTGAGGGAGGCATAAGAGTCATAGGGGCTTGTGTTATATTGTGGAGGGTTTTTGGATGGGCATCTCATCTCATTTGGGAGGCATAAGGAAAACATTCCCATAGTTCCTTCTCTTGTTGGCTTGGATGCAAGCCTTGTTGTGTAATGTTTGATGTTATTGTGTGTCTCTTTGTTCTTCTATTTTAGCTTGAATGTTGTGAAGAACTTGTATTGTGGAAGCATGTATTGTTGCCTTGAGTTGGAGACCATCCTTCATTGTGTTGTGTTTGGGGCTCGGGGGTCGATGGAGGGATTGCTTCTCTTCTCCATTGAGTTTTGGTTGGGAGGAGAGTGTTGCCTCTCCCCCTATCTTGGTTGTGATTGAACTTCATGGAACTTGGAGCATGGAAGAAGAACTCTTTGGAGCACATGAACCTTGTTGTTGACAATGTGAAGACATCATGTATTTACCCACCTTGAGTGGAGGAAAAATGTAATATTGCCTTGTTTTCTTTAGCTTACATTATTGCAAATTTGTTTCCACATGAAGTAGAAAGTGTTGTGACAAATGTTGAATGAAAGTTGTTCTTTTTGAAGTCCAAAATAAGCATGTAAAATAGATAGAATCAAAAGTTGAAAGGATGACAATCTATCTATTCTCCTTCTTACTTGATTTGGAACCTCTCATGAGTATGTCAATTTTGTTTACATGTTAGTAGACCTTGCTTTAAAATTAATGGAAGTAATTTTGGAACCCTCTTGAAGGGTGTTGGAAATTGGTACAAAAATATATATTAAATTTCATCTTATTACTTGAAGGAGATGTGTTGAAAGGATGGGAAAAATAGTGCTTTATTCCTTCTTGTATACTTGTTGGAAAGACTTAAGTTTTTAATGATTTGTAATATGCCAATAAAACCTTTTCAAGCTCTAGTTCCTTTATGTTTTATTCATCCATGAATTTATTGTAAAATCCATTGCAAATAAACAAGAAAATGAATTCGAATCTCTTAAAATACCCCTGCTATATCTATTGAATTGTGTGGAAGGAGATTGTAATACAAAATTCTAAACTTATCAAGTTCAATGCCCAACACCCATTAGTATCTAGCAAAAGTATTAATAGGTTTGAATATCTTTCTTATCTAAGTAATACTAAAACTAATGAATCTATTAATAATAAATTTTAATAATATTAAGGTACTATTAATCATTATTTTGTTATATATCCACTATAACACACTATCACTAACACATATGCAATAAACCACCATCCAATTTAACAATGTCAATGAATTACATATTTAAACCTACGTGGTCTCCATACTTATAGTATTAAAGCATATTACGCCGTATATTCTGGCATGAAACCGATCCACCTCTCGCGATTTCCTCCCGGGGTGACTTTCTCACTGTCCCCGGTCGACTGTCATTGCTTGCACGTACGCCTTCTCTGTCTCTTAACCGACTATGTCATAGGTTCCGGGAGGCGGACCACGCTTTTTTTTCTTGAGGTGCATCCGATACTAAGCAGAGATGTCAAAGTATAGTTGGTAATCTACTTTGCAATAAGCGCCCGAGTAACGAACGTTTCCTTGCAAAAAAGTCTTATCTTTGTTAAGTCGCCTTCACCCCTTTACTCTGTCCGCAATCTTTGAGAATGCATTCGATACTATATAGATAACAACATAGTTGGCAGCCTGCCACACATCCCGCTGCACCCAATGTAAATGGAGGTAACACGCCCTCTGTCCACGCGTCGGGGGAAAAAACGGAGAGACCGGTCTTCTTCACGCGCTCGGGGGACAAAGCAAACAACTCCACACCTCCTCCCCACGCCGTTACCACCGCACTCGCCACAACCACCTTCTCCCCGCTCTCACCGTGCGACACCCAATGAAAGTTGAAGTATCTCTTTTTCCCACGCGCCGAGCTCCATTCTCGCACACTCTTGACCTCTCACGCGCTGGGAAAACAAAAGAATAAAAGAAATAACAAAAAAAAAAAAAAGAGGAATCACGATCGTTTGCATTTTACCGAGTCCTCGCCTATACGCTCAGATTCCCACACGGGATGTGGCTGATTGGAAGAGATAAAACGCCTTGTTTTAGTTGTAGCTACTGACTTTAGCCACCACGAATCCTTTGCAGCACGCGGCCCGGCGAAGCTGCAGTCGATCGAGGCCGAGGGGAGCAGTGTTCAAAATTGAACCCGTCATGACCCTTCCAAAGGCTTCAAACTCGTCGAGAAAAGAGCAAGTCAAAATCACAGTAAAAAAAAAAAAACGAGAACTTATAAATCATTTGACAAATTTTAAGTGTAATATTTTTTCAAAGCTGTCAAAAGAAATTTGTGTGAAAAAAAGGCCGTCAACGAAATGAGATTTGGCCTTTGTCCCAGGAATTTTTGCTTGCTAGTCTTTACGGTTTTTGTTTTTGAATAACTATTTTGTAAAAAAAAATATATTTTTATTTAACTGTTAAAATAATGTCTTGTAAATTTGGTCAAACGTTATTTTGGTTAATGCAAGTTTATAGTTAGCACCGCCACTTCCATTGTAAATTACCATTTGCCGTCGCAGCAACACAATGTCATAAATACAATACCATTTCCGCATAAACTGCCCTAAGTATTTCCATGCGCGTTCATAAAGACAAGTAAGTATTACAGTGAATTTTTTCAATAAAATTTTTGAATCTCCCTCCACTTTTTGAGTACCTGAAATTTTGTATTTGTTTGTAATATATTGCTCGAAGTTTTCTCTTACAGTTATGGATATGGACACCTAAATATTAACATTTAATTCACGATATTCCAACTTGATATACAAAAGTTCAGATAGATGGGGTTTTTCCTACATGCCACCGGTTTTCTTCAAAAGTTGCACATAGCCAAAGTTTTATCTACATGATATTCTGGTAGGTTCTACATTAATCATCTCTCTCCAATTTTTAAGCAAGTTCAACATCTTCTATTATACATTTTTTCCTTCAAAACATTATGGGCCATGCTTCCTTCTTGTTGTTTGTTTTTACGCTCGAATTAAAACGCGATTTTTATTATAATAATAGTTTAAACTATGTTCATGAATATCATGCTTCCCGAGAATATATACAAGCTACAACGATAAATTTGCATTTATAAAAAGGTTCAAAAAAAAGATAGTGTGTTACACAAAAAAACATTGAAGGATATGGGTGTGAAAGACATGTCATTTGAGAGTATGAAGCAAATTTTTGTTGGCATGCAATATTACAACCCTTTGTAGTGAATGGATTTGACATGTAGACTTGATTTATCCTTGTCATGTGAAGTGTGAAGTATTAATGATACTTTTCATCATGGAAGGGCTGGGCAAATATTTACCCTTCAAAATAAAATTTTGACCAGCCCTTCAAATTTTATCACCTGGAGGAGGCTCAGTATTTGCAAAATCTTGGTGAGTAAATGTCTTAGTCGACGACTGTATGGGTGATCTTCACGCCAGACAAGGAGTCTTAAATGGGACAGATGGTTGTTGGCCACCCGCCGTCTCATATATAAAACCAACTACCTGTCTCTACTTCTAGATGACCGCCTTGAAGAGATTAATTAAAAACTTGTGAATTACAGGTGCTTTGACTATTGAGCTACGCATGGACCACCAAAATCTAGTGCCGAAAAATAAATAAATTATACCACATTAGTCAATAGGACATAAATTATAACACATTAAATCAATCAAGTCTCACAAAAGCGGGAGGTATTTAAATTTATCCAATTGAAAACAATCCTTGGAAAGAACAAATGTTTTTTTTTAATATTTGTTATCAAATCATTCTTCCCTTTAACAGGTGCTGCCCCCACATTTAATATCTTTTGACGAGTATATATCTTGTTACCTATTTCGGGATGCTCCTAGTTTCGCATCTATATTACAATATTGAAAACAAACTTTACAATATTGCTTTCGGTCTTGCATTTCTACCACATTTGGAATCATAAATTTGTAAAAAAAATGGAAATGTGGAATCTAGATCGAAACCTACGTGATTGGTGTTTTTTTAATTTTTAAGTGATTAGTTTTCTTTTGAGTTTGGTGTTCATCTACTCTCCAAAAAGCTTAAGATATTTTTGGTGTTGCATAAGTGTATTTACAAGATTATGTGATAAAAGTATTTATGCAGAACAAAAGAGACATATACACAAGGTAGCGGTAAATAGGAACGGATTACATGTTCAAGTATAGAACTCAAAAAAAAAAAAAACTTACATTGATTGGGTCATATGTTAGGTCTCACTAACAAAAAAAAATAGTTGTAAATTCGGGTTGTGCGCAATAGATGCGCGTAAGTCGCCACCGTCGCCGGGAGCGCGCGGCGTTCGTTTTAGGGTGTTCAATAGGTGTATATGGTACACCTATAACAATATTCATAATAGGGTGGAAAAATCTAGATGAATTATTCTTTCGCAACCATTCCGATTAAGGGAGATATGGAAAAATTGTTTCCGACGAAAAATATGAGATATACGGTGCAAAAGATAGGAGATCCAAGAGCTAACATATTGTACCAAGATAGCAAGAATATGAATTATTTCATAACATCCAAAGAGGAGGATGAATTCCTATCTTCATAGGACTAAAAAATCCTTTCCGGTTGAATATTGACCATGAAGAGGCATTGAGAAATCTTGAGTTGTAAGAGTACAGCCCCAGATTTTCAAATGATGCACGACATGAAGAAGACAAACTGATTCTTGATGAAATCAAAATTGAAAAATCAGCCATTACATTTGTTCATGAAGAAGAGGTGTTATCATTCCTATTCGAAGATGAAGTTTCTCTTGATCATCCCATACATTGATAAGAAAAGCCAATTTGTGATGAGCCTTTAAAAATTTGAAAGAGGAATCCGTACAAAAAATGTTGAGAGTTGTAGAAGAAACAAAAGATCCTAAACTTAGCCTTGAACTTCTAATGCAAGCCATGGGATTTCAAGATAGGTGTAAATCTAATTCTGACTTCTTAGTTGATATGAATAAAACAAATCAAGATGAGAAATCAAATTTCTCTTATGAAACAAGGATTGTTGGATATAATGATGAAAGTGAAATTTTCTCCTTTTTGTTTGAAGCGGAAGATTCCCTCTATGATGAAAAGGTTGAAACAAAAGTCTTTGAGTGATTTGAGGCGAGGCCTACCATAATGAATAAGAAATGAAATGCAATGACATTTGGGATAATGAATCAATTCCTCTGAATTGTTGCCTAGAATTTCAAAATGAATATTCATCAAATGAATGTAAAGGTGAGATTTTTCTAGTTTCAAATAAGGAGTATGTGCAAAAATATTGAAAGCTACAGAAGGTACACAAGATCCTCAGCTAAGTCTTAAACTCTTAATTCAAGCCATGGATATCGACGGAGGTATGAGGCCGATTATGGTTTTTGGTTGATACGCAAATGTTTCATGACGAGATAGTGTTTCATTAATATAATAAGAAAATTAATGTGAATACATTTCAAAGGGAAATAAACACACAATTTCTTACCTAGGAATGAACAAATGCAACAGAACCCCTGATGGGTCCCACCAGGGCGTGCCAAAATGTTTCACCAGATTCTTAGTAGATTAATGAAACAGATAAGGGTAAATAGGCCAAGGAGGAATACATGTTGTTAATTGGTTGAAGGTTGTGCGCGTGAATCTGATTTCTGATCCAAGTTGATTGTGTGAGCTTCCTTTTAGCTAGGAGGAACTACCTGAAATGTAAAGCAAGACCACAAAACATAGTTAATAGCAAAAGGTTAGTGGATTGCCTAGTGTGAGCTAGATCCTAGAAGTGTGATACTTCCATAATGGTTGTCAATCCACGGATATGTATAATTCAATATAAAATAAATGAACATGTAAATAAAAGAAATCTAACACTAGTGTTTTGATTTAGGTATCTCAGATTACTATCAATATTAATCTAATTAGATGCTTTAATAATTAAAGCTGGTAAAGGGTCAAAGTCGGGTTGCGAGGTTGGGTAGGTGGTGGAGATCACGAGGGCGGTCGGGTAAAACTTGGTGGAGTTTGGGTTGGTCTTGGATAACTGGGAAGCTTGCTGGTCTGAGGTAGTTTACGGACACACGTGAGACCGATTTTGGTCAATGTGTGACCGATGTCGGTTTAGGTATGACAAATATCGGTTCATGTGGGAGTGGCTGAATGTCGAAATAGGTATCCGGGCTCTCTCTGTGTTTCTGCGAGAGAGTTGGGAAGGTCTATGGTGAGGTTGTAGGTGGGGTATCAGGTTTTGGCAAGGTTCTGTGAGGTTTTTGGGGTATTAAGGTTAGTTTAGTGAAATTCCGAAAAGAGACACGAACCGACGCGTCGGTCGGGATCTGGATGACGGTGAAGAGGAAGCGACGAGTTAAGGAAACCGGCGTCGGTAGGGGCAATTTGGTGAAAGTTGATAAAAGGAAATTTTGGGCTTCTCTTTGATTGCAGAGAGTGAAGGAGGGATTATTGGGTTCATAATAATATGAGGAAGACTCGGGAAGGTATAAATGATAATTATGGAGAGCCAGAAGGCTGGGGTGGATGGATAGGTAGGTGGGAAGGAATGTGGGGATGGAAGAATGCAGGAATAACCAGATCTAATAACAAAAAGATAAAGAACCTATTTAAGTAAGTATAGAAGTGATGCAAAATCAAACACACTTACTTGTATATGCAAGTTTGGTGGGTGAAGGACAATGATGGTCGATCTGTGAAGAACTTGGTGGTCAGTGTCATGGAAGTGCTTCCCGGAGTGCTACCGTGAATGCCAATACCTTCAGATTAGTCTCAGGTACTTGTTTGGGCCTTTGGCTGAATGTATTATGTCATCTTGATGCTGAGAAAACTATGGTTTGTGCTTGAATGCAGATAGCTCTCTCAAAAACTCGAAGTAACCAACCTGGGAAAAAGGTTGCAAAATTGTATATATGGTAACCATTGAGGGTGAGGTGACCGACGTTAGTTGCAGTTAAACAACGTCGGTTAGGGTGGAAAATCCTAGGTTTACCAAAAATAGCAGATCTTGGCTATTTTTGGTGTGCATTGTTCATCAATCCGGGTCTCAAGTGATGGTTAGAGACAATCTTTGACCTTGTGGTTAGGACGCTTGACAACGAAAGTAAGTTTTGGGTTGATTTATATAGATGGCCAACTGGGAGTAGCGTTTATCACCCATTTGAGTATCCACAAATTCCTTGAGGTCCTGCGAGAGGTCAATCTCAATGCATACTCGCTTCTGGGGATGATCATGGTAAAACTTATCAGCTTCCAGGAAAACTACCCGCCCAAGCGAAGTGACAAGAAATGAATGCATGGTAGAGGAAGACCAGGAAATTCAATCCACACCGGCACTTTAAGGGTGGTATACTCAGATACCACAAAGTCCTTGTGCCAGGGTGTTAACACAAGTAGTGAGTTACGGACATACCAAGTGGCTTGCTTGGCCAAAATGTTGGGCGCGTTAGCAGGGTTGGAGAAATGAAAAGAAAGAAACCCTTGGTCATGTTTTGAACACTATCCAGGCGGACCCCATGAGGGGTCCAGACTATGTTAGCCCAAGATTTAAGCATGCTTTTAGAGGATTTGACCCACAAAATACCCAATGAGGCAAAATTGTTCTAACCATTGACATGCAACATTAAATTCAGGAATGGGCAGAACAACATCAGGAGAGAGATTACCTTGTGAAAAACCTTTGGGACAAATTTCTGGGACGCTTCATCGACGGTGCCATTTCTCGCTCCACTATCTCTTGCCGCGGTTGAAACAACTGGGTTTGAAGATGGCGAGGTCATTTTATAGGGGACGCCTAGAGGGCGAAAACCCTAGGAGAGACTATAGCAATTAATTCTGCAGAGCCCAAAAATGCCGCGGGATAACGGTTAGATGGGGAAAACCTAGAAGAGCCGACTCCAGTTTTATGCCAGAGTTGTAGAGCATTTTTTCCTCCAACCTTTTCGCCAAGGTGAAAAAATTATATCATCAATTTTGGCTTTCTAGGAGAATTCATAGTCTTAGGGGTCATAAAGGGTCTATTAGGTAAGTTAGATTAGTTCAAGACCTTCATGAATTTGAAATTGCCAATTTCCCTCCAAATTGTAATTTTGAATCTTGGGGACAGTTTTGGCTTGTTTAGGATATATTGTTGTAATCTTGGAGCATCATTGATATGTAATAAGCTTGTAATAAGCCTTGTTGAACTCTAGGAGTCTTAGTGAGGCCATGTTTGTGAACTAGGCCTAAGGTCCTAGGTTGCTAGATTAGACTAGGTCTTAATGAACTAATAAAGAGACTAAAAATGTAATAAGAAGGATCATTGAGTTAAGATTCAGTTATGAAAGTTTGTGAAGGCCTACTTAAGCCTCACCTTATAACTGTATTATCATCATTCGAATGATCATAGAGTGGAAAAAGAGTTTCAAGAAAAGTTTTGAAGCCAGTCTGGTGTATACACAGTAGAGAGGGGTTTTCATGTTTCTTTGTGCATTTTGATGATTAAGAAGTCTATACATGCACAGTAGTTAAAGGATTATCAAAGGTAAGAAATCTTAGACTGAGTATTTGCATTGTTGGTGTGATTTGTGATTTGTGTAAGGGATCAAACTTGAATATAGTGCACTAAAAGTGTGACAGTTCCTGTGAAAGTATCTATGAGCAAGTGATGAAAAATGAGACAAGTGATCATCTAGAGGGACAAGGAAGATAGATGAGGAAGAGGATAACAATCACCTACAGGTTCATTCCCTTCAAAACAGAGATCTTACAACTGAATTGGAAGCCATTCGCTAAGGAAATTGTATCAATCTTATGTCCCATGTTCTCTGAGATTAGAATATTAAGGTTTTGACCATTTTGTGATTTTAAGACACCCTGAACCTGACTGTTAAGGAAAATATGTGCACGAGGTCAAGAGGAGCCTGTAGCCTGAATTTCCAGTTTTGAAAGTCAATAGTTCTTTTATAGCAAAATTCACCTTCTCGGGTTCTCAGTCAAAACCCTCTCTAGGGTTTAGAATGCAAGAGTGTTTAGAAGGAATAGAATATTAGATAAGTGCTAAGATATTTATATAAATCCTGTAGAATCCTATCATACAAGTATAAGGTGATTAGAAGCTTTGAAACCTTCATGGCTAGAAGAAAATCATGACAGTTATATTAGAAACCTGTAGGTGGCAGTTTGAGAACCCTAGAGCAAGTTGTAGAGAATCAAAATGAAGAATTGGGGTATAATGAAGGTCAAGACTCAAAAGTATGCCTGAAGATATTGTGACAATCATGCAATGACAGTTTGGAGTGATAAAAAGTTATCCATTTCTTGATAAGCTTAACAGTTATCTCTTTAAAGGACTGTGCTAAGGAATTGTGGCTAGGGTTTTGGAATTGAAGCATTAGATCATTGAGTTATTGTTTTAAGTTGGTAAGATGACACAGTGATAAGGTCTACTCAAGGATTCTAAAATAATTTTTGGTCTCCTCCGATCTAAGTTAGAGATTTCTTAATCAGTTCTCTATCACAGACTGTGACTGTGTTAAAGGCCTAATCTAGAAGGTAACCCAACAAAGGAAGTATGTCCAAAATTTAGAGTTACATATTGAAACTTCTTGGGTAGGATAAATGAGTTAAAGGGTCCTCAAAGTTGCTTTGTTCATGTCTGGGAATCTCAAGGATGGGAAAATATGCTTGATAGTGTATATGCACAGGGCTGGTAGGAGAGTTGCAAACTAATAGAGAAGGAAGTGGATTTCAAGGAAGATGCTTGTGAGTGAGACCCTAAAAATTGACACACAACTTAAGCAATTTTAAGGGTACTAGAAGGTGGAACTAGTTGTTTTGGACTTCCCTAATTGGGTCTAACCTTGAATGTGACAGTGGCATGTGACTTAAGAAGCCTTGCAAGGCAGTTTTACAAAAGGGTAAGTCCAATTGTACTTTTTAGTTGTTTTGATCTATTTCAAGGCTAAATTGGCATGAGTAAGGGACTATGAACATGTTGAGAAGATTGGTTTAGTGGAATGAGATAAAAGTTCAAGGGATTGCATAGTTTTGGAGCCTTGTGTATAAGAAAAAAAGTAGTTTGTCTGAGGCCTAAAGGGCAGAATTTAAGTAGTGCATCAGCTCTAACATTGTGAATTGAGTTTGATTGAATTTTGACTACATCAATAGTGCCTTACATCAATTGTTATATTCATACATTGTGTTCCGTCCTACTTTGAGCATTCATTGTTCCGCAGATTACTTGATTGGGTTTATAATGTCTTGCATTAAGAAAACTATGATCTTCCCACCTTGAATGTTGATGTTTTGTATACGCTGAATGAGCAATCTTCTGGAATATTAGAAGGCTGACATGGTGAGGAAATTGAGGAGACAGAGATGAAGATGAGAGTAAGGCATGGTATCTGAACAGAATTGAAGCAACAAGTGGCAGTATGATGATAAAATCAGGATGCCACAAAATCTGAAGAGAATTGATTGTTTAAACACGATGTATGTGTGTGGAATTCTCAATTAGTTTGGCCAAAGAGTAGCTTGTAGTTACATGGAAATATCATCTTGTATTCGTTAGCAGGTGAACATGCAAATTTTATGCAGGAACTGCACTTTTAGTTGAGTGTTCACACTAAATAAAAAGTATTCTATTGTTTCACACTTTTCCAGTGATGCTCTTAAGATGAATCATGATAAAAATAGGACAAGAAATGGTTTTTTAGTTTATAAGCCTTGTAGAGGTGCCTGCTTTCAAACTTCAAAATCTCTGGCTTCAACCAATGAATTTCCTTTTCCACTAAATGAATATGAGATGTCTGGACATTTCATTCCGTACAAAATGTATTCCAAAACATTTCTTGTTTTATAGGAAAAAACTGCACATAAGGCATGGACTCAAGCTTCACTCAACTCTTGTTACCATCAGTATAATGTACAAATATTACAAACATGGGATGGTAGAGACTACATTACCTGACTATTAAGTTCACTAGAATGACAAACATATTATCTTAAGACAAGATTCATCACCTTCACATGAAAGTGTCACAACAAATGATTTTGCACTATGGGATCCCTTGGTATAGTTGAGCTATAATTGTTTTGAAAATATCCAGGGCTTTCGATTCTTCCCCTTTATTCATAGTCACGATACACTTCTGCTTTAATTCAGCATGAACCAGTTTCAAATTGAAATCAGAACCGAGATCTTTGTACACACTTTTTCGACCTGTAAGCACAATGGTAACTATCCGTTCTCCTGGGGCGAAATGCCTCCACCTGGTGATAGGCGTTTTGATTTCCCCTCCAGAAGAGCTTTGAACCAAAGCACATATGATGATTGCACTTAATGATTCTGGCATCTTCACGGAATCCTCACGCTTGCTGTTTTTACTCATAGGACGATGCATAGTCACCGCTTCTGGGCTAATCAAGCTGGAGAAAAATAATCGTTTAAAATTGACTCGGCTTCATCAACTGCTCTCGCAATCACTGTGGTAAACTCTGACGGAAATCTCTGAATAGGAATAAAACTAGTGTAAGTTGATTATCAGAAATTCATAAGAATATTAAAATCAAAGAATCAATACCTATTTATCTAGAGCAGACCACACAAAATACTACTTATAGCCATAGGGTCTCCTCTTAAACTGACAATTACTGTTGTTTATCAGGAGAAAAGTATTAAATACCTTCAGCCTTTGAACACAACTCCATACACCTGCCCCTCCATTTCCTATTGAAAGATAGAGATATTTCAATCCTTTCAACTCTTCAATACCTTCTATACTCTGCAACTTCTGACATCCATCAATTGAAAAATGCTGCAGAGAATCTAGACGTGAAAGATTTGGCACCTCTTCTAGCTCCGCACATTCCTTTATGCTCAATCTTTCAAGATTTCCCAGATCGAAGTTCCCTGATATTGTTTTCAATTTTTTACAAAACACCAACTTAAAAGAATTTAGTGTTGTTACTGGACTTAAATTCACTTCAACAAGATTTTCCATGGAGTCAAGACGGAGATATTCGAGGCTGGGGCAATGTTCTCCATCAATTGATAACATGGACGTAAGTTTTACACCACGAATATGTATGGTTTGAAGGCAACTCATGGACCTGTCTATGGAAGTCTGAAAACTAGTTGAATCTCTGCTATCGCTCAAAGCCAATTCTCCACTCAAACAGAAATCCCACAAAATCAAACTTCTAAGACTACTAAGCTTTCTAAGGGAATGACTCTTACATATGTGACTACTAACAGTGTGTTTGAGAACGACTAATGTTTGTAGTGGAGACCACATTTAAGTATGACTAAATCAATGATTTCATGTGTAAGTTGATATTATTAAAAGAAATTATTAGCACCATGTTTGAGAATGACTCATATTTGTCGTGGAGACCACATTAAGTATGTGACAAAGTCAATGATTCTAAATGTAAGATGAAATTAAAATAAAAAAATTATCATTTCTAAGTGGAGATCAATTTACATGGATGACAAAATTAACAAGGTTATGAATGACATATATTATCGAAGCAAAGTATGAAGCTTTTATATATAGGAATGAAAAGTGTAAATGTTTATTAAATTCTCACCAAGTGTTTAACTAAATGAATGAGCGACATGTCACCTCATTTCTTCTGTTCTCTTTCTATCATCTTTTCGATTGGCAATCGAGTTCTTCTATCACCCCATCGAAAATTAGGGGGCATCCTCCATTCTACTCATTTTTCTTCTATCCCTTCAAAATTTTCTAGTTGTTTATGCTTGTCTACTTTCTTTGAAGTGACATTGCTTACACCACCTCAAAGAGGGGAAAATGTAGACACCTAAAACATGCTTACATTTATCATTTCATCCAATTCAGCGGATTGACGACACTCTGTTAATCAACCCTTCTTCACTCCATTCTCGGATGCTCATTTACGACACCTCGGTCGTATTCTTCCCATATTCAACTTATTTGGCTAATATCTCTCTTATTAGCTGACCATTCAAAACCTCCCTAGTTCTCTCTAGACCACTTCTATTAGCTTCGTAGGCTATCTATCAATCACAATTGGTTATCCAGATCCCTCCCAACTCTCAATGAGTATCTAATCACTTGCTAATCAAGTTTAACTAGCCTAAATTCTAGTTAACTAGCCTAAACCAAGCTTAACTAAGCATAAAGCATGTTTATCCTAATCTAATCTAAAAGTGCTTTTTGAGCTTTAGTCCCACATGCACCCAAATTTCAACATCCTCTCATTTGGAAATCTATAAATAGAAGGGTCACCCCTCCCTTTCAAATACACAACTTCACTCACAAGTCCTTCTCTCTCACATTTGGAGATATTGGCATTAGACCTCATTTGCATTAGCCAAGCTAATAGGCATTTGATCTTGGCTATCCTCCATTGTTGAAGCTCCTCCATCTTACATCCATAACTTCATAGTAGGTTAGTAGGAGGGTATCTAACTTGGCCTTGTAGCCATTTTATAGAGACCTCTTCACCTCCATTAAAGCAAAAACAAATCTAATTTGATTGCTCATAGGTTTAACTAGGTTCAATTTATGTTTTTGCATATAGCATTCATGCACTCTCGGAAAGCATTAAGAAATATAAAAAAATTAAGAGAGTATAATTTTTACATCGGTGATGATCGGACACATTCTACATAATATGTGCAAGGGTGTTTCCAGTTGTTTTATGTGAACTTGGATGAGAGGATCATTGTTTTCAATCAACATTATATTTGGTCGAATAACTGCACATCACAATTCAAAAATGGAATTGTTGTCGCCAAATCATTGCACCCTCTGAATGGCCGAATGTGAACATGACGTTCGGTGTGATTGGGAAACATGGGATCACCTCTCAAGTTGTGGGACTTGGGCTTGAGGTGAACCTCTAGAGAAGGCCAGATTCTCTTCCTAAACTAAGTGCTATACTACTCCTAGTGCAATAAAATGGTTATCTAGACCTATGCTAACTTTTCATGGGTTTTAGGGAGAGAGATTTGTAGAAATGAAACTATACTAGGGGATGGTGATACACCAAATAAAGTGTGTTTCTAGACTTAGGAAGGGTTGATTTGAAGAGGTGTGTGCACCACAATTTAATTTCACCCATCAGTAACTTAGAGAGGGTACAAAATACCATAGACTAGGAATCACGCATTCCCTTTGTTAAAATCGATCAGAAAAACAAGTTATCGTATCCCGGTGAAGAAGGATGAACCTGAGAAGGGATAACAAGCACCACAACTCAACTGCATGTAATACCCCACCACTTGATAAGTATAGAGCTCCAAGAACTTTCAATAGAAACTTGAACTTGCACAGTGTACCTGCAAGCATGAGAAAGGCACAAAGAAGCATATAAGGATGAAAGGACCAAGCTTAGTCACAAAACACACACTTTATTACTTCAATGACATGCACAATGCATCATACATTCAGAAGAGGCAATAGTTTCCATTACAGTCTTGAAAGGAGGCTTGAAAGTTCCCTCAACATACAAGAACAATTCGCAAAAGAAGGAGAATTCCTTAAAACTATACACTTGTCTCGTAAATCTAACTAGTCCAACATTTCTAACTATCTCACATGTTGGAATGAGCTTCCAACTTACATTTATAGAAGAATTTTTGAGAGAGGAGAGAAGAAGTCATAAATTCCCTTCCTAAATTGAAGGCACGTGATGTATTTATTACAGTTGGTTGAACCACTTTGAGAAGCTTCCATCATGTGTCATTAATGCCCGATTGACCTAATCTTCTCAATTAATTAAAAGAATATTTAAATAAAATATTTTAATAATAATAATAATAAATATTATTAATAAAATATTTAAATACAAATATTAATTTAATTAAAATCAGGTGGGACCCCATAAAACTGGTTTGCATTGAAGGGGGTCTCTTTGTGAATAAGCCAAAAAGAGCCCAACTCGGTGGTTAGCTCGCCAAGCCAACTCACCGAGTTGTGTGATGAGCTCCTCCATCGAGCTTACTCTCCACCACCGTGGTGAGCTCCAAACCAAGTTCCATCCATCGAGCTCCTTTTCCTCGTTGCATCCAAATGGGCCCTTTGCACCGCCGCATCCAAAAACTCCATTTGACGCCTCGACTAAGTGAACTGTTTGACTCGTCTCTCGAATCTCCGTTAAATCCATATCTTTGATCAATCTTGCTCAAGCTCATAATGGTTTTAATAATCCAATCTTCTTCCATACATGTAATTTAGTCTTTGAATGCTATGTTAAGCTAGAGAAATCTCACATTACCATGGACTTGCATATTCTCAAAACCATCTTGCAACGTGATTCCAACTCGCTTGACCGAGTTTCAAGGTCCAACTCGAGTTCAATGTATTTCTCATTGAGCCATTGATGACCCACCCTAGCCATGAGATGACACCTTGGCTCTACGGTAGATGCCGAGCTCTTCACACAAGTGTCAATCTTGCAGATTCCTCCACTTTGAGCCATCATTACATGAATCAAACTCCATGTCTAGCCTTTGTGTTAGTCGAGCTATATGTCTTTGGTGAGCACCTTTGCTGTGGGATTCACATATCCATTCTCTTTGAGAAACTCGACCACCACCTCTAGCTCCTATTATATCAAGCTCAAAATATCTTCTTCCTTGAACACATCATTACCGAGCTAGCCACCATGCAACCAGGTAATTTTCCATTTATCTCGATGAGCTTAAACATACTGCATGATCTTTGAGCTCCTTATCCTTTTACCTTGGCAACGCTTAACTTTGCTTCAAATGAGTGAGCTCCACATTTCATTACTACTTCGTGGTGAGCCTGTGACAAATTCTTCATTTCGAATGTGCAGACAACTTTCCACCAGTGGTATGTGTGCATTCTTCTGATACACTCAGGCTCTCTCCTTCCCCACATTTAGATGTGAATCATCCTGAGTGAGCTAACTCAATTTTGATCTCCTGCGTGTTACGTACCTGACTTAGGGAACCTTGGCAAATAACTCGGGCCACTCGAGCTCACATTTTTCTTGCAATGAGTGCTCGAATTTCGGTTAGATGTCATCTTAAGCACATTTATTGGCAACTTTACCATGTTATCATGGAGCACTTAATCATGGGAGATGAAGAATCACCTGATAACTTGGTTTTCAACTGCTCCAACATTTTATACTCTGACTCAGACGGTGACTTGTCGGTGGGCATAACATGCCATTCTGACTAACTCAGAGATAAACTACGTTTTAGCCTAAGGTTTCTCCACTATCGGCTTGTCGTGCTTGGAAATACGACATACATTTTCCCCATTTACCTCGATGTGGAACCTCTGCCCTAGTTTTCCATCAACAAAATTCCACATGGCAATGATTCTCATGATCCCCGCAAAGTGGTTTCTTGGACCCCAGGACTTGAAGACTCTCTTGATCCCATGTTATGTTGTTTGGATGAATGGCATCAATTCTCCCATTGGCCACTGATATTTGAAATTCCCGAGTGCGGGATTATTACAATGGCATATCATACTCTTGTGAACCATCTTGGCATATCGAAAACTGATCCCCACTTTTACATCGACTCCTCGTGATACTCACGAGCTTGCATTATGAGTCAATCCTTACTTTCCCAAATGATATGGCCGCACGAGTTCAATTCTGACAACGGGATTCTTCTATCATGGTGGATTCTAAGTTTGATATGGTCACTCTGAACTGAGCTTGGTTGTTCTCTTGTGAGATGAGCTCTAAGCCAAATTCGCTACATTTCCCTTTCAAGGTAGTGTTGCCTTCACTGCTGCCAATAGCTCAGAGTGATTGAGCTCACTCGACTTGCATCAACTACTTGACCATGCCACCCCTCAAAATTTCCTATTAAGCACCATGACTTGGAATGATTGAACTCCTGTGATGGCTTCTTTGAGCTACTACCACTACAAATTCCGAGCTTCTTATCATGTATCAAGCTCACTGGGCTGAGTTGAATTAGACATCTACTTGCAAGCTTGTGATTCACCTAGATCTTTCTAAATAGCTCATCGAGTCATTTGATTTTGCTACACTATTCATTCCTCAATGTCAAACTTGTTCAACTAACATCTCAAGCTCTTTGTGATACTCAATTGATTTCAATAAAACTCGACTTGAGCTCAAATGAGTTGTTTCTGAGGTAGTGTCAAAGTTTGACACTCTGATTCCCAAATCATAGATCACAACTCCAAAATTACTTTCCCTTGTCAATGTCAATGGCTCGTGCGAGCTCCTACCATATTTCTCGAGTCGACCCAAATACTCCCGAGTTCCCGGTGCAAAGCATCTCCCATACCGAGCCAAAACTTGGCTCGAGCTTCATACCATAATGTACAGATGTTTTTGAACTCACAAGCTCATCCAAAACTCCACCACAACGAACTATGTCTTACCTTGATGATCAAGCTATCAATTTATCTCTTAGCAATCAAGAAATGAGTCATGTGTTGACTCGGCACCATCTAATCCCATCTTTGTTTCCTTTGTAACAACTCGCTTGATGTAGGTATCCTAATGATCCCCAAGCCATCATGATTTTTAACTCACCATAACCCGAGCTAGCTCCCCAACCTTATATGTTGATTTGGGCTCAATCGAGCTATGTTTGAAGATCCTTCTTCCCATGTGTTTGAAGATCCTTCTAAGGAATTATGAAGGTATATAAGAACTCCAGAAAATCTTATACACCAATGTTGACAATTTTATCTTGTAGATCCTCGTTGTTCATTTTTACTCAAGGGGAAAACATGGACAACATGAATGATGTTTTATAGGTTAAGCGGGATGCACATAACAATAGGTGTACAACATATCTAGAGTTTTACTAAGGTAGAACATGTGAAAAGAGAACATGATGGTGCAATATCATGTGTGAGAAGAGCCCTTGTAAGAGAATAATTAAAGCTTAAAGATGGTGATAAATTCACAGTGCAAGAAGGCATTGTTGATTGGTGTAGTAAGAACATGTGCCATTAATCTCAAGATATTTCAACAATTCATAGATAATTTTGGTTAATAAAGGACCAAAAATTGGTAAGCTATGAAGAATGTATGATAGTTACAGGATCAAATGATATGCACTCATTTTGTAGTTCAAATGCAATTTCTTGCACTATTTATACCTAGTGCATGACAGGTTTCTATATAGAATGCATTGATTTTGTGTGTTATGAATATGAGTCATAACGGTGGGTGGATGAATGGATTTGTATACATTTAATTCCACTCAACACATATCAAGTTCCATGAGCATTACAACTTACAGTGTCTTTAGATTATATGACAACATCACCTGACTTTGACCAAGTCTTTGATTTAGTGCAACAAGGTACATACATGTCATGTTATAAATTTATAAATTATGAAATGATAATCTCTTAATGTATTTTAAATTTGACTTGATTTTTAATTTGTGATGTATGGCATGTTTTCACAGTTATTACGACAAAGTTTAATGAAGAGGGAATATACTACTCCTTGTCTCGTTGTGTAGAGGGAAAACAAAAATTGACTTCCACAGTCGTTGATGTCGAAAACCTTGAGTATCCCACTAGGTGAATGGTAGTTATTGGAACTTGGCTTCGACAATATCCTATCAAAAAATAAAATACTTGGTTCTTTGAAGACTATGAAATACATAGAAAGATACTTCACTATTCACATTTGGTTCTTGCAACAAATATTCACTTGATCAAATATCAAGGTAGGTCATTAAACAAGAGTGGAGTTGATCCTTGCAGTTTATTGGATTGAATTTCCAAAGGTATGTTCACTTCATATTAGATATACATCTACATGAATTTAATTTGAATATTTACTTTAATGATTTTTTAAAAATTTTGTAGGTTTTAAAATTCTATTTAATTGTTTACTAACATGTTTACGTAGGTTAGTGGTGCCAAAAAGTTTCCACCTTCACATGGTTGGGATTTTTAGTAGAGAACTTATTGTTCTCGAAGCTAAGAGAAGCTAATGAAAATTAAATATTGAAAACTAACAACAAGAAAAAATTCTCATTTCACCGCCTATATTGTATGAAAAATATCTTCTTCAAATTCTCATTTCACAACCTATATTGTATGAAAAATCTCTTCTTAACATGTTTCCTAGTACTTGTTTCGCATTGAAGGATTGTGGGCACCAAAATGAAGCATCACCTAGCTTTTACCAAGCCACCCCGACACGTGGGCACAATCAGTTCGGTGCCATGAGCGAGCATTTGTAAAATATTATGTTGGACAACCTTACACTAACTCACACTACAGTATTCGGCACGGTTGTAAACAATAGGACAACGATAGGGCCGGGTGAGATGGAGAAAACCGATACATACTTTCATAGAGGGTCCTAACATGGAGTTGTAGGATCAAATGAGACCTTTCAAGGTGCCACAAAGACCGAGAAACCACCGGAAAACTTATAGTCTTTTTTTACTCTTAGGGATCTTAAGGGACTACGCCCGATCGATATATCGTGAAAGCACCAACATTTTTGGGCACAAAAATGAATCCTCTCCAGTGTTTACCATGCCACCCCGACATGTCGATTCGGTCGATTCGGTGCCACGAGCTTCCATTTGTAAAATATTGCATTGGGCAACATTACACTAACTCACATTGCAAAAGATTTGACATGGTTGCAAATAATAGGACAGCGAGATGACCGAATTTAGATGGATAAAACCGAGATAGAATTTTGTAGAGGGTTCCAACAAAAAAGTGTAGGATCATATGAGACCTTTCAAGGTGCCATGAAGGCCGAGAAATCACCCAACAAACTTATATCTTTTTTTCCTCTCAAGCCTCTTAAGGGATGATACCGTCAATGGACTTCCTTGCAAGGATGTCAATCTGCGTTCAAGAAATTAATCTGGTAATGATAAGATAAAATGATAAAACAAACGATATAACCAATAATGCAAAGGTAAAGGGACGAAGCGGTTGACGGCTATATGATGATTTGATGGTGATAATTGATCAAAAGGGAGTCTATGAATCACAAAATAGCTTAAAGGAGCAAGGATATAGATAGTTGTGTACTCACAAAGGTGAGCAGAGTGATGGATTTGATTAAGATAATTGATAGAGTGTTAAATATGGCTCAAAGGAGCTTGATATGGCTAGAAAAACACTTGAGGGGCCTTGTGGTAATAAATTATGTGATTTGGATGTCGAAAAGAAAGCATGGGGAAGATTATCGGACAGATGACGGTGATAGTGATGATTAGGGATAATCACCAATAATTGGGAACGATCGTTGGTACTTAAGGGAATTGCTAGCAATTCATCGTGGAAATATACATGGTACAAGATAAATTTGATTAACACTTGCAAATGATGAATAAATGGGATAGAAATGTAAAAGGAAAGGCACTTACCTTATACCAATTGATGAATAAAGTTGAGGGGATGATATTACCGGTGAGAGAAAGACCTGTATATGTCGGAAGGTTATTGAGTTGGTGACTAGATGTTTGGGTGACCTCTCGAGGGCTGAAGAAGAAATGATTGATGCCTTAAGTGTTGTTGTGATGAAATCTAACTTGTAAGAGGGCTATGATACAACACTGTTACAATGTGAAGGCCTTGAAGAATGTGCAACTAACATGCCAAGATGGAGGAAGCTAACTTGAAATGAAGGCTCAAAACTTGCTTATATAGGGTCACCACCGACTGTGGGAGAGTCAGCAGAGATTTGTAGAGTTTCCGCGATCCGGATTTGCGGGAAAAAGGTTGTAACCGCCTCCTAAATCAAGGTTTGTGTCAAAGGATATGGGTTGGAAAGAGGCTATATGGGTTAGGGATGTTGTTACATGGTTGAGAATGTGCTGATTTTGTTGTGTCTTTATTTTATTTGAGTTTCGAAGGGGTTTGAGTGGTTTAAGATAGAATTTTACAACTGTAGAATGATATTTACGGGGAGTAAATATAAAGGGGATAAATAAGACCTAGGATAAGGATTTAATGGATAAAATGATAATGATGTGATAGTAAAGGGCGCTGGTAGACACGAGATACGGGGAATTAGTGGTGCTAATTTTAGGTGTATAGAGAGGGATAAGGTGTGTTATAATGGAGGGAAAAGGGGCTGTTGAAGTTGATGTGGTGTGTTTACTTTGGAGGAACCAAAGGCTAGCAGGATTCCTTCTTGGAGTGATAAGGGTTAGTTGCAATGATGACCTCTCCCATTGTAAGCCTCATAGGTAGGCTTGGTAATGTGTGTCATCTCTACTTGTGATGCTAATAAATTCTCATCTTGTCATGCATGTGGGTCCAGGTTGGTGTAAACATATTATGTATTGTTGAGTTATTCTTTTGAGCATAAGTGGTGTCGTATAGTAAAGCAAGTTGTACCAAGTAAATGAAAGTAAAAGCAATTATCCTAGTTTATTTTTTTCTTGTATTTTAGCCCCACATGTGTGGGCATTATAGGTACGATTGAATAAGAGGCATTAAGCTCTTGTGAGACACGTTGAAACTCATGATATGAAGCCTCATGCGCACTTGTTGAAAGACAAAAACTTTCTTTCCATAGATGTGAAGGAAGGTGATGGTTCTTTTGATGGCATCATTCCACCAAGTAATCCATCCCTCAAGCCAATTAGGTGAGGACCCAAGTTCCAAATGCATTGGATATGGGACATAATCCAAACATTCTTTAAGTGCATAGTGTTTAAATAAAATTAAAACCCAACCTTGTGTTTTTTGTAGGTTTAACCCAAGTAACGTCAAATAAAATAGGGGAATGATCAGATAAGAGAACATTGTCAGCAAGCACAACAACCTTACCTAAAGTGGGGAAAAGATAGAAGAAGTATTGTCTTGACATGTGTGCATGGTCCATACACTACACAATTCAATCTTGACCTGTCAAAAATTGGACCAAGTGAACTAGACAACATTGGATTTCTCCTTTAAGGGGATGTTAGGGTAAAAATTTATCATCTTGTGCTTGAGATAGAACTAGGCCTCATGTTTTCCGTGCACTAATGCATGGGAAAATGACCAACCTTGTCTTTTTGGTACTAAACCATATTAAAATCACAAAGATATTATCTAAAGAGCAGTAGGTAAGTATTTATCAAGACACTTCGTAACAAAGCTTGCTCAACGACATCATTGGATGCATAAATATTGGCTAATCCCAGGATACGACCGTCAAAATTGAAGAGATTCCAAACTACTTGATGAGTGGGGTCAGAGACCCATGAAAGCACATGTTGGAAAAGGTCATGGAAAATCAATGTCATGAACCCTCTACGTCCAGGGTTATGATTGGATGCATGGAAAATAACATTGGACCGAGATAGTGCGAAAAAGTATAATAAAGGGTAAGTGCACCAATCTGGGGGCCAAAAATGGGTCTTAAGTGGATGCATTTTTATGATAAATAAAAAACTTCAACTTGTATGAGTTTTTGAAATAGTTACACTCAAAATTGGAAGATGTATAAACATGAATTGTAGCATTTTGATTCTAGTTTCTAAGATACTAAATTTTATTGAAAACAAATAAGTTTAAGTGGGTCAAATAACTAAAATACCAATAGGTGCTCTTGTTTTTGTTAAAAAACATAATAGAGTGACTTTCGTGCCCCCCACCATTTTTGAGCACCATTTAGTATTTTTGAAAATCCTTTGGTAGAAAGATAGCTAGGAGCATCTAGTTTGGGCTCCATTATTTTAGTTTTTTTAGCGAGTATTTTTTTTCTTATGATTTTTCTAATATAGGAATTTTAAATTTAAAAACATAACGGAGCTCGACCGTGCCCCCCTAACTACCTCAAAAAATATCGAAAAATAGATTTTTTTAATATGTATAGAATTAGGCCTAATTTGGGCTAGTGTCTTTTTTTCAATTTTGATGAGCCAAGAAAAGATACACGACAAAAGATAGACATGTCTAAACTTCAAAAAATAGCTATAAAAAGGAATAGTTAGAAAATAAATAATATGGAAACCTTATATTAGTAAGAAAATTTAAAAAATTATATTTTAGAAAGAAGAAACTCGCTTTCTGCGTTGTGGTATAAGTTTTTAAACGAATCGATTGTTTTATGTTGATTTATCATGACAAAAGTGGAATTTTTGCATTTTCCTACAAAAACATATTGTTTGATGTGTTTGTGCAGGTCCATTCCTCAGGCTTGGGGATCCAAACCAAATCCAAGCCTTGAGCCATGGCTTGGAAAAAGTAAAAACATAAAGCACTTATGCATTATAAACCCCGAGCTTTGTGACCTAAACCCTTAACTATCAACCCTTAACCCCGAGACATAAACCCTTAACCCTTAACCTTAAACCCCGAGGCTTATGCCCCAAACCCTAAACGCTAAATCCATAGCCCGAGCTCTAACCCCTAAACCTTAAACATGTAACTCTAAACCTTGAACCTTGAGCCATAAACCTTGAACCATGAACCCTAAACCCTAATCCCTAAACCCTAAACCCTAAACCATAAACCCTAAGCCTTGAACCCTACACCCCGATCCTCGAACCATAAACCCTAAACCCCGAACCTTAAACCCTAAGCTCGAGTCCTAAACCCTAAACCCTAAATTCAGATCCCTAAGCTCTAACCCCTAAATCTTAAACCCATAACTCGAAACCCGAACCCCGAACCATGCACCTTAAACCCTAAACCCTAAACCATGTACCCTAAGCCCTAAACCCTAAACCCTAAACCCTGATCCCTAAACCATAAACCCTAAACCTTAAGCCCTAAATTCTAAATGATAAATCCTAAACCCTAAACCCTAAACCATGAGCCCTAAATGCTAAACCCTAAACCCTAAAAATTAAATCCTAAACCCTAAACCATGACCCCTAAATCCTAAACCCTAAACCCTAAACCCTAAACATTAAACCCTAAACCCTGAGCCCTAAACACTAAATCCTAAACCCGAACTCTACGACCTAAAACCTTAACCCTTAACCCTGAGACCTAAACCATAAACTATAAACCCTAAACCATAAAACCAAAATAATAAACCCTAAACCTTGAACACTAAATCTTGAACCCTAAACCCTAAACCTTGAACCCGAGCCCGAGTCCTAAGCTCTAACCCCTAAACCTCATATATTTCTAGAAGGTCTCATGAGTGAGTTAATATTTTTGAATATCAATATTATGACCATATTTCCTAGTCTTATGCCTAAAACCATCATTGAGTCTTCTTGTACAACTACCTTGTTTATGATATGTGGGACAAGAAAATAAATGGAGATGACATCTACATTGTGCCTTGCAATGCATATTACACCTCTCGCCAAACTTGTTTCTCCCCACATGTACTTGCACTCTTGAATGTCAATTTCTTCACACTCTGAAACAAATTTCACATTTCTTATATTTCCATGTATGGCATTATGTAAGCCAGGATGACCCATTGGAAGCTGGAAAAAGTAACCATCGCAACACAAAAATTAATCTCAAAGGAAATAGAAGGAACATAGAGAATATACCAACGTAGAGGTGTAGGATTAAAACCAAATTTCTTGCAGTATCCTCTCCTCTGGAGAAAGAGAAAGCTCTTCTGCTACTAAAATGGATAGCAAATTTGACAAAACTTCGTAAAGTGTTCAAAATAAGCATAACAACTGGGGAATAGCTAAGAACACAAAGGGGTTATCAATAGCCTAGTAAATCTTTCTTGTTTAGTTTTGAATGGGATTTATTTGGCCTATGACTTAGTGACCTTCAATTCATTGATAATTCCTTCTATGATAAGCCCGTGGATGCTTCAAAAAGATAGGGGTAGTCATCAAGCCTAGTGAGGGGAATGATTTGATTTCCAAACAACTTGAAATTCATACTGATTTAGAGGTCATAACACGAATTTACAAATATCATTATTATTATAAATGGAAGCCAAGTAACGGTGTTTCCTTGTTTCCAAGGATCAAGGACTACTCGAGTATGTGGCAAGATTGTACATTCAGGAATCATTGAGTGTCTGAATCAGAATGTTGTTGCATCTAGAGAAACATTTTTAAACATTGGAGTAATGCATCTTGGAAAATAAAATTGAACCTTAAAAATCCTCTCAAATTTCCATCTTACACAAGCACTAGACATATCAAGCTTTGTTCTTTGAATGAAACCTTCATTCCTAACAGCTTGCAACTGAAATAATTATTCAAAAGAGCGTCAAAAACATTTCTTTGTACCAAATTATTCTTGGATATCTGGCATTTCCCTCCTTCAAAATATCAACAAATGAAAGAAATAAAATTGTGATGACTCTCTTTGAATTTTTGCCTACAAAGCTAGATGAACCCTTTTCAGTGGAATACTCTCTATCAATATTAATAAGAATGGGTAAGACACAAAACATTACAGTGAGTGAAATAATTCGCATGCGATGGGAAAAAGAAGATAGTTCTATAGGGTAACATTTCTTTATCTTGAATTGTTCTTGGATATCGACATTTCCCTCCTTCAAAATATTAGTAGATGAAACACATCAAATTGTGATGACTCCTTTCAATGTTCTCGCCTTTATGAAGCATATGAACCCTTTTTAGTTGAATACTCTTTGCCAATACTAATAAGAATGGGTAAGACACAGAACATTACAGTGAGTGAATGGGTGATCCTAAACCCTGAGCCCTAAACCCTAAACCCTAAACCATAAACCCTGAGCCTTAAACTATAAACCGTAAACCCTCAAATTTAAATTGTACACCCTAAACCCCAAACCCTAAACCCTTAACCCTTAACCCTAAAATCTAAACCCTAAACCCCGAGCGCTAAACCCTAAACCATAAACTATAAACCCTAAACCCTGAGCCCTAAACCCTAAATCTTAGATCCTAAGCTATAAACCCTAAAACCTAAACCCTGAGCCCTAAACCCTAAACCCTAAACCTTAAGCCCTAAACCTTGAACCCTAAGCCCTAAGCCCTAATCCCAGGACCCTAAACCTTGAACCCTCAAGGCACGAACCCTAAGCCCTAAACACTATACCCTAAACCTTGAGCCCTAAACCCTAAACCCCCAAACCTCAACCCTAAACCCTAAACCTTGAGCCCTAAACCCTAAACTCCAAACCCTAAGCCCAAAAACCTAAACCATAAACCCTAAACACTAAATCCTAAACCCTAAACCCTTAACCATAAACCCTGAGCCCTAAGCCATAAGGAGGAAGCACATTACAATCACCTCATTTTTGTCATAGGACAGGAATCCCATTCAAGGAGCAATCCTCTCTCTACAAAGTGAGGATCTCATTTTAGTAAGAAGTAGACAAGGATCATAAAGTTGATTCGTGGTCACTAAAATGAATTATGGACCAAATTTAAAAATTTGTACCAATTCAAGCAGTGGTACAACCAAAATCCAATCCAGAAGGTCAAAAAACCTACAAAACAACTATATGTTTTTGCAAAACAAAGACCGACAACAATATATATGGCCTGAAAGTTTTAGGTCATTGCTGAAATTCTAAAAATGAGTAAGTACTGACCAGATTAGATTTTGAAAAACTATCTTCTAGATTATAAGCATCGAGCTATAGAACCACTTCCATCAAAGTGCGGAGTGACCCTAACTTCTTATATTTACTAAAATAAATTTAAGAAACTTATTATTTCTTTATGCTTTTATTATTTCTTATACTTACCATTTATTTTAGTAAATATGGCTCTTCTTAGCCTTATTAAACTTCATATAGTTCAAAACACATACGCGTTATAACACGAGTGGGTTATAATGTGTAGGCGTTTTCGATTCATGAATTCGAGCCTAAGAAAATATAACATAATCATGTTATTGCAAAACATGCATTTGTGTTTCGTTCATTTTTTGGTTTTTTGTCCACTTTTTGGTCCCCCAACTTGGTACACTTTCCTGAAGTAAAAATCCTGCGAGTTTAACTTCTTGCAAACAAAGAACACACATATTCTTAAAGTGAAGACAATTCTCCCGACTAGATATCTCTAGGTGGATTGATAAGGCCATGTATATTCCAAGAGTACACAATCATTGGACGGAATCAAGGTACATAGATCCCTCATCATTAAGATTGGAGAGGGTGGAAAACTAGTTGTGAGATGAAGTGACATGAGCAACATCTACCATTGACCACGGTCTGTATTTTTCTTGCACAAATTCTTTGTCTTGTTGGGAAGGGCTACCAAATCAACTAAGGCAAGCTTTTTGGGAAAAAGAAAGTTGATTTTCTTCCATGAATGGTGCTTTTGGAAATTGGAGACATAAGGATGTCGATGTAGCGAGGGAATTTTGAGGGAACAACCATAGAGGTAGCCAATAGGGAGTGGAATGGAGATGGAGTGGTTGTGGGTGAGTGAGGCATAACTTTTTGACAAGAGCAATAGAGGAGTTGGATCTATTAGCGAGTTACTTGTCGATAAGATGAAGCTAAAGGTTTTAAAGGACCGGAGAGATACTCCTTTTATTGGTTATTACATGGTCCACCCATTTAAAGATGAGGGGGCTTTGGATTTGGTTTCGCATACTCTTGTGACATAGGGCAGGATTCGGCCATTAGAGGACATTCGTGAATCATGTGGTTAGATCTTGGTAGCGGAAACATGTATTAGGTAAGTTAATATAAAACACATGTTGAGAAAAACAGTATCTCTAACTTGAATATCAATGGTGTCTTTTAGGTCTTTAGATAAATCCACCTCAATGCAAACACGCTTTTGAGGGCGAGCATTGAAAAACTTGGGCTGTTCTAGATAAATAAATCGACCCAAGGGTTTGATCAAGTATTCAATAAATCCCCACAAGGGGAGAGGCAACCCAGGGAATTCCATCCAAGTGGGATTTTAAGCAGCTTATTCGAAGACCTAGAAATACATTTTCCATTAACAAAACGCCACTAGTGTGTTTCGAATGAACCAAGGGTCGTGGTTAACAATAGCTTTGCAATATTCAACGTTGTTGAAACGGAACAAGGAAAAGCCCTTGGTGAGGTTTTGCACTCCCTCGAGCTTGACACCATGGTGTTGTTAATGGTTGTGAACCCATTGCTTCAACAGGCTTTAAGGAGGGACTTGGCTAACGAAATACCCAACAAGGGTGAATGATTCAAGCCAGTTACAAGCCTCGTCAAATTCGGGTAAATTAAGTACAACATCAGACAAAAGAGTCTCAAACTTAGAATGGTTACCTCGTCGAAGACCTTCCAAACAAATCATATCGCTTTCTTTGGAGCTATGGGAGCCAAGTGTCTCGTCAATCAAATCTACATCAATAGATGGAGGAGGCGGAAGGGAAACCATTAATATAGGCGTGATGTCGCCCAAAGGGCGAGTAAATTACCCGCTCGGCAAAATAACTATACATGCAAAGCAAAAATCCTGCCAAAATCCCATAAAAACGACAATGTAACAACAAACCAAGTACAAGAAACAACAAGCATGAGAGAACCTAAGACATAAACCCTAGGAGAGCCATCACATCAAAACCCTAGCAAAGCAAACAAAAAAATAAAATTTTGATTTTGGAAATCAATAATATTATAATTATGATTGAAAGTATTAAAAGATAGGTGTGTCATACCTTAAAACCAGCGGCTAAACTTCACTCAAAATACACCTGGTCAACACATCATGACCGTCCATTGACTACCTTTGCCAAAGCATTCTTGAATCGATGTTAACTAGAAATGTCAAATCCATGCTTATCAACGTCAACTTCAATTTTCTTAAAAAAAAAAAAAAACATAGGAGTATCAGTCCTCCTTTACAAACGTCAAATCCACAATTCCATATAATTTCTTAAACCTTGAAATCTTCTCGACCAGGAAATTTGTCCACAGGCAGTCCGAGCCTATCGCTGGCAATGTCTGAGAGTGTGTTATTCTCAATTTTTCTCTCAATTTTTCTCCTCCTGGCACTTCACTGGTGTTTTAAAGTTCAGAAAAAAAATACAGTCACCATCGAAGTGCGGAATATGATGTACTCAACGTAATTCAGCCTCTAGGCGAGTTGAGAAGGTCATCTGCATCTCCTAGACTGTTTGATGTATTCATCAACCACCGTGGCCCCGATGTCAAGCAAACTCTGGCTCTCCAACTTTACAATTCTCTTGAAGAATTGGGATTCCAGGCGTTTCTTGATTCAAGCGAGATGGAATTGGGAGACTCGTTTCCTGTTGCTATTCGGAATGCCATATGCTCTGCAACAGTTCATATTGCCATCTTCTCAAAACGATATGCAGAGTCTGCTTGGTGTTTACATGAGCTCGCTCTGATGTTACAAACAAAGACTAAGATCATTCCTGTTTTTTATGGTGTGAAGCCTTCTGACCTCCGCTTCATTGAAAAGGGAGTGTATGCCAATGCATTTGCCAGATATAGAGAGAACGGAAGGTTTCTTGACAAGCTCGAGGAGTGGAAAATAGCACTTCGCTCTGTTTCATTCTACAATGGCTATGAATTTGCCAAGCATAATCAGTAAGACTTCTTCTGCGTGTTTTTCATAGATCTATTTTCTCAAACTGATTCACTTTAATTTAGAGTACACGGTAACAACTTTCATACAGAGCCTTTTATAAAAAGTTATAATTAGTATAGAGAAAAATTAAGATGAATTGTTAAAAATGTCAGTTGTGATACAAATTATTGGTAATTAAGGCTACCCTGATTTGCTGAACAGGGGAAGCTCTAAAATAATAAACCAATTAAGGCTACCCTGATTTGCTGAACAGGGAAGCTTTAAAATAATAATAGAGGGCTTCAGTGCTTATTTTCCTTCTACCTGTAGTACAAGGTCTTGTGATGCTTTTTGAAGTCAATTATTGGAAGTAACCGAATTTACACTTGATTTCGAGTCAATTAATTTGTAAATGTAAGTCCGCACCAAAACACCAATCCTCAGTGTTTGGCAAGGCACCATGAATTTTCATTATTCTTGAATTTGAATGGTGCTTGGAGTGGCCTTGACAGTTTCTTCTTACAATTTAAGTTGATTTTTGTCTATGTGAAACATAATATGCATTCCCACAAATAATTTTTGGTCATATTGAAAAGAAAAATAATTTTTATTTACCTACAAATTACCATAAAATTAGATCCTATAATAAATATTGATAAAGAAAGTAATAAAATACATAGGACCTTAAAACTATTATGTTGCTGAGATATTTATGAAATCCCCAGCATAAAAGGATGGCTTAGATAAAGCTAAATACTACTTTAATGCTATTGAAAGAGAGAAAAATACACAGAAAAAATACATGTATAGTAGTTTACAAAAATCAAATTGGAATCATCTACCAGCTGCTGCTGTGTTCTTTCATTCACTGTTGATCTGTTTTTACTTCTTTTGCTGGCTGCTCTGTTTTTATGTTGCTGCTCTAATTTGTATTGTGTTCCTTCTTTTTCTTCAGCTGCTGCTCTTTATTCTTTCTGTCTCCTCTCTTCTGCTGTGTACCCCTTTCTTTCTTTGATGGAATTGCTGCTGTATTCTATTTTACATCTGTAAATTTAATTTTTTTGAAAACCAAACCTAATATAGAAATTCACAGTTACCATTAAAAGATCTAAACACTTACACCAAAGGGATCACAGTTTCACATTTTTATATACAATGAATTGGAAAATACAGCAAATATATGTGAAGACCAAAGTTTTGGTCTTTTCGTGTGGACTTACGTTTACAAGTTGATTGATCATATTTGATCTGTGTATTTGGTAACTATGTAATTAGCACAGTCTTTCTGATAAACATTATGTTTTTCGTTTTAACTTTCCAGTGATCAGGATAAGCTGTGCAAAACTGTAGTGTCGGCTGTGGTAAAAGAGGTTGAAAACACAAGATGTTTACACGTTGCAGAAAATCCTGTGGGACTTGATGAACTTGTGCAACATTTTGAAAGGCGTTGCTCACAGGAGATGGAGCGGAAAACTAAGAGTGTTGGCATCTATGGAATGGGGGGTTCCGGGAAAACAACACTGGCAATAGAATTATTCAACCGCAAGCGATGTGAATATGATGGATCATGTTTCTTGTCTGACGTGCGAGAAGCATATGGCAAAAATGATTTGCCTATTTTGCAAACCAAGCTTGTGAAAGATCTGTTCCACCACAGAGATCCGCCTGAATTTCAGAGTACACTTGATGGAAAGAGTTATCTCAAATCGAGTCTGAGAAGGACCAATTTTTGCGCTTCCTTATTGTTTTAGATGATATTGATCACAAGGACCAAATAGATGCTTTATTGGACACAAAGGCTCTGAATTCTGATAGTTTGGTGATTGTCACAACCCGTGATGAGAGAGTGCTAGTACGTTCTGGTATTACTCTCCGTTATCAAATGAAAGAAATGAATCCAGAGCATAGCAGGCAGCTCTTCTGTTGGCATGCATTACACCAACCATATCCAACTAATGGATATGAGGACCTGATTGAAATGTTTGTGAAAGAATGTGGGGTTTACCTCTGTCTCTGCAGGTGTTGGGTGGACATGTTTTTGGTACCACTGACCACCATTATTGGCAATCAGTACTGGACGAAGTTCGTAAGACGTTGCCACATGAAATTAGGCAGAAAATTAAAATAAGCTTTGATGCATTGAGCTATGAGCAAAAACAGATCTTCATGGACATTGCATGCTTTTTTATTGGCAAGCCAAAAGCATGGCCATAAGAATATGGAAGGCATTGGGATGGAGTGCGGAGTTAGGACTTCAAACCCTAAAAGATAAATGTCTTGTTGAAGTGGTTTGGAGTCACCGGGAGGAATTTGACGATGACAAACTTGTTTTCAGAATGCAAAACCACCTTCATGATTTCGGAAGAGAAATGGCAGATAATTTGAGCCCTCCTCATTGCTGGTGGCGACCTGAATATCTAAAAACTTTGGTGTGCTTTCTTCTAAATTTGAAAGGTTTTAAAACATTTATTAGTAATCCGATCTACTTTAAAGATTTAATTCTTTCACAATCCATGATATGTGGAAAAACCGTGAAAAACATTTGATCTACTCAACGGAAAAATTGTGAGTTTTTTTAATCTACTTTATATCTAACTTGAGACATTTTTGACGCTGCATTGTGAATGCAGGAACTAAAGTGCTTTGAAAAGATCCTAACCAATAGCAATGGCAGGGGTCTCCTTTCTATCTTCGACTCGTCCACAGGCGTCCAGATTACATGCTTTATAGGGAATCCAAACAATTATACCGAGAGATCTGTCTCTTTGCTATGGCTTCAGCTTAACCTCAACGGGTGTAAACATTCAAGCATTCCTTCATGGATTCCTCTGCAAAATGTGCGGTATTTAAGAATAGTGGATGGACGCCTTACAAGATTGTGGCAAAAACATGCACAGGTATTTTGTTCTTTTCTATTGAACATTAAAAGTGTTAGATAACAGTGGGTGATGCATATTACAATAATAATTTGGTGAAGATTGTTTACCATTGAAAAATAATTGTCTGAAACAAACTGATTGCAAATTTCAGGCCCCTTCCCAGTTGACAGAGCTGGTGCTTGATAAAATCTCCTTGGAAGAGAGTACAAATTCATTAGGAATGCTGAATAATGTGGAAAAACTAGCCCTAAGAGGAAGATACGAGGATGATGATGGAAAGTTATTTGAAGGGATTTCCTTATCAAAGTCCCTTAGAAAACTCACACGTCTTAGAAGTTTAGCTGTGAGGCATTTCTCATTATGTGGAATAGTGGCTTTGGATAGTAGTGTTGAGTCTACTACATTAGAATCACCAATGAGTAGCCTAGAAAAGATAGATATTAGCGAAGAAAAACATGTGTGGAAGGTATCAATTAGTGGAGATCATTGCCCAAGCCTTAAATCTCTGCGCCTTGAATCTATAGAAAATTTAATTTATGTAAGTTTAACCGGGGTAACAACACTGGATTGCCTTCAGTTAATGTCTTGTAGAGAATTGGTCACAGTATCGGGTATACGTGATTTGACAAAGCTTGTAACATTAAACATACGTGAATGTCCAAAGGTGACAAACTTTTTAAGTCTTGCACGCCTGAGTTGCTTAGAGAGGATTACCATTGACGGATGTCAAAAGCTGCAGAATGTAACAGGTATTGAACAGTTACAAAGATTGAAATATCTACATCTTTCAGCAGAACCTCGACTCATATGGAATTGCATCTCTAGGTTGCAGGTATAAGAAATCTCCTAACACGCTTCTAACAGAGAATTGCATTTGTCATTTTTAAGGGAGAGAAATTGTGTCCCCTATTGACATTGAGCTTATGTCTTTTCCTGTTCTTGAAGATTGTCAAAATTGACTATGTCTTTTTCCATTCCTATAAATTACAGTTACTGAACCAGTGAACTGAGACACGTTTTTTTACTGAATTCAGAGAATGCCATCAGTGTTGACAACTGTAATTGGAAGAGCAGTATATGGAGCAACGTCATCTTTAACAGAAAATCTATTTTCCAGCCTGATCGGTGCCAATGCAGCTAGTGAGATTCATATAAATCAAAATGGCATGCCGGAGGTAACACTGAATTCAATCCCAGAGTCAATCAGTGCAATTATAGTCTGTGCCGTGGTTCAAAGTAATTATGGGGAGATTATACAAATTCCTCTTCCTTCATCTGACTTAATTGAAAGTTATATAGGAGAAGGTGAATGGATTGTTACGGTTGTATTTAATATCAAATCCGATTGGATTCCAAGTGTGTTATTTGGTGCCGAAATAACGAAGGGGTGTATAGTAAAGGTGAACAGTGATGAGGAAGAGGAAACCATGCCTATATTCAAAAGAATTATTGACCAACTGTACCAAAAACCTATTATGTTATCACAGTGGCCATGGTTAACTGGTGAAAACGCTGAAGAGGTTTGGCTAATGTAAAGCAGATTAAAGTTCCATTCTTGTTGTATGTGTTGTGGCCTGGAAAGTTTTTAAAAAGATTAAGGCCACGCAAGTTTTGGCAAGTAAATGTATCCCTTATTTATTCCACCATTAAAAATCATCAGCTCAGTTGAAAAGGTTAAAAATTTGACACCCAAAAGAGAGCAGGAGCAGATAAGAAGAAATCTGTAGCAGAAAGGAAATTTTTCTTTTTATTCCTTAGTATTTCTCTCTAATTACAGGGATACAAAGTCAGCCACCAAACGAGCACCTCCACAGCTGTCCACTCCTATTTTATTCCATTCTAAAACAACTGCCTTCATCGATTCCTCTAAAACAGAGCAGTTAAAACTTAAAAACGAGTTCTCCTTTTAGGAATACAAACTCAAAAAAATCCTTTCAAGAGCTGTTAATTAGTTATATTATTATTTTTTGATTGAGTGTGAAACGGTAAGGTTTAGCTGTACATAATTCAAGGATTGATGGGTTCTATTCTACCAAATTAGTCTAGTATTATCCCAATTTTATCTTTTATTTATTGTTAGGAGAGCGAGCTCCAAAAAATCTCATCAAAATATTCGTTAACTAATTATATTCTTAAGAGAGCAAACTCCGAAAATCCTCTAAAACAAGCCTGTTAACTAGTTCTATTTTTCAGGAAAGCAAACTCTAAAAATAATTCATCCATACATTGACAAGTGTACATCCATGCTGAGAGAGATTTCGAGCATGGAATTAGAATAAGTAAGAGGAAAGTTGTGGCTACATGGCTATGGATGCAAATGTGAAATTAATAGCTGAAGTGAAAGTTGTTTTGATGAGAATGCGTGAAAAAATAGAATATGAAGAAAGGAGAATGAATTGGGATGAATCTGTATTACCCAAATCAGAACTTTTAAGTGATGAAGAGGGGTTTGAAGAGGATGCAAGGCATGATAGACGCCCTAAAAGTTGAAATTGGACCAATAAAAGAGAATGAAGACGATTGTGAGGATGAGTGGTGTTAGTGTTATCATAGAGAAGAGGAACGGTATCATGGAAGAGGGAAGATTTAGAAGACTGCAATGAAGAGGTATATGAGCAGTTTAGAGAGGAAGAAATTGATGCGCTAAAATTAGCATGAACTTGAAAAGGTCATAACTTCTGCTCCGAGTGTTTGTTTGAGTCCGTTTTTTTTTAAACCACCTATTTCAATGAGACAAATGCACCACTAAACTAGTCCTGCCATTTGGAGCACATTTTGGCATATTTTTGGGCCCAAAATCCGCCATCTTGAGGCCGAAAATTAGGATTTAAGTTGTAGTTTGGTTTTCTCCTATTTTAGGGCATTAGTTAATTTTAGTCTCTTAGTTGCATTATGAGTTGGAAAGTTAGCAATTCCTCTAATTTAGGCATGTAGAAGATGTGTGGAAATTTATGTGCTGTACGAATAAGCATGCGAACTTACTAAGAATAGCAGGTTCTAGTAAACTGCTAAAAATAGTAATTTCCACCACCTAGAGTAGATTTAGTCAAAGTTAGTTAGAGTTTTCTTGGCAACTCGAGTTAAGAGTTGTTTTCCTATTTAGGAAACATTGTAATTCATGATTCGATAACGAAGAAGGAGATCTATTTTTTTGGAGTTCATATTATTTGCATTATATCAAGAATTTGTTTAGAATTTGGCTACATTAGAAATCCTCTTGAGAGAAGACGGGAATGGAAGATGAAATGAAGAAGAGTGCGAGAGGTTGCCCAAGATATTCTTTGTTGTGGAAGTGCCTACATTAGAGATGGAGGAGGAGGAGGAGCAAAGTTGGAGGTCTTTAAATGCCCCATATTTGATGAAGGAGAGGTTGCTGAAAATATTGTAGTTGTGGAAGCACTTATTGATTTAACAAAAATAAAATTATGTATAAACCCTAATATTGCATAGTCACATATGAGAAATAAATGCTAAAGTACATATTGGACACAAGTAATAAACTAGATAAATATAAAACCCTAAGTACAAGAAAGGGAAAGAATGACATAGCTGATTTATGCATGATATCGGGACTATTCAAAATGGAGAAATTGATAAACAAGAAGGTCGAGGCGTCAGTAGTTGAACCACATAGAATTCGGGGAGTGTCGGATAAGCCTAGACTAGGGCGGGCGCTGAGCGCGCGAAACCTCTACCGGGTGCCCATGTAACCGTGCGGGATCTTGAAACTTGGTTTTTCTTATGTCGCAAGATGGTCGTTGGTAGTCGTTGTTGGCCGCATATATGTGTCGCACAATGATCACAGAATTTGAATGTAACCTTCAAAGAGATGATGACCTGCAAACCTCTCAAACTACATTAAATCCCAAAAAAAAAGATGTAATATGGGGAGTCGAACTGACCCTGGCGGTCACCCAACTGAGTGAGCTTACGACCAAGTTGCACTACATCTCAAACTCCATGTAGTTCTTATGTGTGTGTGATAGAATTGTGCCCTAGGAAGCCCTTGTGCAAGTGCATGTGATAGTAGGCGATAGCTAGATGTACCAATGTAAATAAATGTGTGGATGACAAAATGAACTTCCCCTTCCTATGAAGTGTATGTAGAAAATGTAGTCCCTTGTCCCTTGTATGAGTTTTAGTGTTGAGTTGTGGAGCTCAATTACTTGATTTAGCATGCAATGAAAACTTACCTGGAAAATACGGTAACCATCATCGATTAAGGGGAACGGCATTGGTCACCCAGACCAACATTAGTCGTGCAAGAGAGGAACCCGGTAGTGGTTAGGGCTAACCAAGGCGTCGGTTACACTGTGCGAGGATGTTTTAATTAAATCTCTGGAATTAGATCTATTTTTAGCATTAAATTATTTCTATTGATTGTAATTACATGGCTAAGTGCCCTAAGTCTATAAACGAGTATATAAGTATAAAAGCTAGGGTTTAGAAGTAAGAAAGAAGAGAATTAACAAGAATTAAAAAGAACTTGAAAAAGGTTGGTGAGAGAGAGAATTCTTGATGATGAAGCAAAAGCTTGATAGAAAGAAAGTATTGTACATCTGAGAGGTGTGGAAGATTGTAAATCTTCATTATATATCTTGTCAAAGCTTTGGATAATAGATTGGCTTGTTTCTTGGTGGATGTAGCCCACACTGGGTGAACCATGTTAAATCTGGTGTTGATTTATGTCTCTTGTTTTGTATATTTCTTCTGGTAGAATATCCACTTTTATTTGCATGTATGCTTAGATCTGATATATTATCTATACAACCGGTGTGCTAACCCCAACAACTGGTATCAGAGCTTTGTTTGAGGGTTTTGTGTGTTGTGATTTACTCACAGAGGGTTTTTTGATTGAGTGGGAGCTACAACAATGGAAGAAGATAACAAATACAAGGTAGAGAAATTTGACGGCCAAAATTATCAATTATGGAAGATGCAGATTGAGGATTATCTGTATCAAAGAGATTTGTACTTACCGTTGGATGAGAAGTCTAGACCTACGAAGATGACTGATGAAGAATGGAAGATTCTTGATAGAAAGGCTTTGGGATCTATAAGATTGAGCCTAGCAAAGCATCCGTGGCTTCCAATATTACAGAAGCGGCTTCTACAAAGAGAGTTAATGAAATCTCTTGCTAATTTATATGAAAAACCTAGTGCTTCAAATAAATTTTATTTGATGAAGAAACTATTTAGTTCTAAGATGCATGAAGGTGAATCTACATCTAGTCATTTGAATGATTTTTGATCTATTATAAATTAGTTAAAATCAGTTGCTATACCATTTGATGATGAAGTAAAAGCACTTTTATTCTTATGTTCTTTGCCTGATAGTTGGGATAACTTGGTAATGGTTGTTAGTAATACAACATCTACTAATAATATTTTGAAGTTTGATGATGTGGTTAGTATAATCTTGAATGAAGAAATTCGTAGGAAGAGTACAAAGGAATCATCATCTAGAAATGATTTGAATGTAGAAAGTAAAGAAAGATGAAGGAGAGATCAAAGAGTAAGAGTAACGAGAAATCCAAGTCAAGGGATAGCAGATCTAAATCCAGAAGTAAGGGAATTACTTGTTGGAAATGTGGAAAGAAAGGACATGCAAAAAAAGATTATTGGTCAAAGGATAAAGAGAACCAACAACCAAACAAAGGTAAAGAAGTAAATCTTGTTGCATCAGATGTAATGCAAGATGCTCTTATTCTTTCTTTATATAGTAGAATCGAATCATGAGTTTTAGATTTATGAGTTTATTTCCATGTAACCCCTAATAAGGGTTATTTCAGAAATTATGTCCAGGGCAATTTTGGGCATGTTTATTTGAGTGATGATGAACCTTGCAGTATTACTGGTAAAGGAAAAGTTCATCTAAAATTGCATAATGGAAATAGATGGGTATTGAAAGATGTGAGGCATGTGCCAAGCCTTAGGAGGAATCTTATTTCTACAAGGCAACTAGGTGAATCTGGTTGCATGGTTACTTTTACAGGAGACTCTTGGAAAGTCACCAAGGGTGCTTTTGTTGTGGCAAGAGGTAAGAAGGTAGGAACATTATATATATCTACCTGTATTACTGATTTTTTTTCTGCATTATTTACTTTAGATTCAGATACATGCATGTGGCATAATTGGTTAGGTCATATGAGTCAAAAAGGAATGCAAATCTTAAAGGCTAAGGGTAAGTTATCATATTTGAAAGATTTAGATCTTGATTTCTGTGACCATTGTATCTTTGGAAAGAAACAGATAGTGAGATTTCTCAAAGTTGGGGTAACTAAGAAGGAGCAGAAATTGGAGCTTGTACACCGATGATGTGTGGAGACCCACTCGGGTAGCTTCTCATGGAGGATCCCAAGATTATGTTACTTTCATCGATGATGCTACAAGAAAGGTATGGGTTTATTGTATTAAACGTAAATATGATTTTTTTGAGACTTTTAAAAGATGGAAAGCCCTTGTTGAGAATGAATCAAATTCTAAGTTAAAGTTCCTTAGATCTGACAATGGTGGTGAATATTATAGCAAGACTTTTAATGATTATTATTTAGTGAATGAGATACGTAGAGAAAGAATGGTTCCAAGAACACCACAGGAGAATGGTGTTGCAGATTGAATGAATAGGACAATCATAGAGCGTCTTTAGAAGTATGAGGATACATTCGGATTGCCCTTGCGATTTTGGGCGAAGAATGATTATACGATACGAGTGGTTTATTTGATTAACCGTGGGCCTTCAAGTTCACTAGATGGAGGAATACCATAGGAAGCTTGGACCAGAAAAGAGGTATATCTTTCTTTTCTTAAAGTTTTTGGTTCAGAAGCTTTTATGCATGTTGATAAGGAAAATAGAAAAAGTTGGATGCAAAATCTAAGAGGTGCACTTTCATTGGTTATGGATCTGGTGATTTCGGATTCCATTTTTGGGATTTAGAGAATTCTAAAATTATTAAGAGTCGTGATGTTGAATGTAATGAAAAGAGAATGTACATGGATCAAATTTTGGTACCCAAGGATGAACCTATTGAGAAGTTTGTGAATGAAAATGAACTCGAATTTGAAAGAATTACCGACATGTGGTTACATAAGTAACCGATGTCGGTTGACCCCTAAACGGCACCGGGCAAACGAACCAAGATAGGTTATAGAGGATCCAAACCGGTATCGGTTAGCATAACCGACGTCGGTTAGAAGTGATCAGCGTCGGTCACTATCAGATTTGGAAAGGAATGTCCAGGAGGCCCAGATTGAGTCTCTGATACCCCAAACTCCTGTGAGAAGATCAAAAATGGTAAGTAAAATTCTAGAAATATTTACACCATATCTATTTTATTTATTGTTGACTAATAATGGTGAACTAAAGAGCTTTGAAGAAGCAATGCAGGATAAGACTCATGTTCAGTGGGAGCATGGCATGGATGAGGAGATGGACTCCTTGGAACATAACCAAACTTGGGATTTGGTTAAGTTGCAAGCAGGTAAGAGAACATTGCAGAACAAGTGGGTTTACAGGATCAAGGAAGAAGAGGGTGGACAGAAGAGGTACAAGGCAAGGCTTGTAGTAAAGGGATTTACACATAAAGTAGGTATTAACTTTGGTGAAATATTTTCTCCTATTTTTAAGATGACTTATATTCGTACTGTATTGAGTTTAGTTGCAGCAGAAGATTTACATTTAGAGCAACTAGATGTGAAGACGGATTTCCTTTATGGTGATTTGGTTGAAGAGATTTATATGCAAAGCATGCCCGCTTGGGTATGAAGTCAAAGGTAAGGGGAAATTAGTGTGCAGGTTGAAAAAGAGTCTATATGGGCTCAAGCAAGCTCCAAGGTAATGGTACATGAGGTTTGATAGTTTTATGCATGAGCATGGTTACTTGAGATGTGAATCTGACCATTGTGTTTATTTCAAGAAGCTTGAAAATGGGAGCTATATTATTTTGTTACTATATGTGGATGATATGCTTATTGTAAGATCTAGTATGCAAGACATTGGTGAGCTTAAGAGAAAGCTAGCTCACACATTTGCTATGAAGGATTTAGGAGCTACAAAAAGAATCCTTGGCATGCAAATACATAGAGACAGGAAAAACAATAAATTGTATTTGTCTCAGGAGGATTATATCTACAAGGTGTTAGAAAGGTTCAACATGCAGAATGCAAAACCTGTTAGTACACCTATGGCTGGACACTTCAAATTGAGCAAAGATTAGTTTCCTTCATCACATGAGGAGGTCAAATACATGACATGAGTGCCATATGCTTCAGCAGTTGGAAGTCTTATGTATGCTATGGTTTGTACCAGACCAAACATTGCACAAAAAGTGGGAGTTTTGAGTAGATATATGGCTAATCTAGGTAAAGAGCATTGGAAAGCAGTCCAATGGATACTTAGGTATTTGAAAGGAACATCTATCATGCAGTTATACTATGGAGGTTTGGATATTTCATTACGTAGATATGTTGATTCATATATGGTGGAGATCTTGATAGTAGGAGGAGCACTACTAGATATATTTTCACAGTAGGTGGAACGAAAGTTAGCTGGATTTCAAGATTGTAGAAGGTTGTGGCTTTGTCTACTATAAAGGAAGAGTATGTTGCAGCTATAGAGGCTAGCAAGGAGATGATATGGATGAGTAGGTTCATGGAAGAGTTGGGAAATGAGCAAGGTGATTGTAAATTGTTTAGTGACAATCAGAGTGCAATTCATTTGGAAAAGAACTTAGCATTTCATTTGAGAATGAAACACATTCAATTAAGGTATCACTTCATATGACAGGTAATGGAGGATGGACAAGTTGAATCTAGAAAAGATTCATACGAGCAAGAACCCTATGGATATGCTAATGAAACCATTAACAAAGGAGAAGTTGGAGCTACACTCCACTTCTGTTGGTCTTCGAGTTTGAGACTTGAAGAGGAAGAAACAAAGCTAAGGAAGAATCCAAGAATGACGATGTACGGTATGGTGCAATAATTAATCTCCAAGTGGGAGATTGTTGAGTTGTGGAGCTCAATTACTTCAATTTAGCATGCAATGGAAACTTGCTGGAAAATACAATAACCGTCATCGGTTAAGGGGAAACGCATCGGTCACCCAGGACCAACATCGGTCAGGCAAGGGAGGAACCGATAGCGGTTAGGGCTAACCGATGTCGGTTACCTGTGCGAGGATGTTTTAATTAACTCTCGAGAATTAGATCTATTTTTAGCATTAAATTATTTCTATTGATTGTAATTGCATGGCTAAGTGCCCTAAGTCTATAAACGACTATATAAGCATAAAAGCTAGGGTTTAGAAGTAAGAAAGAAGAGAATTAACAAGAATTAGAAAGAACTTGAAAAAGGTTGGTGAGAGAGAGAATTCTTGGTGATGAAGAAAAAATTTGATAGAAAGAAAGTACTATACATCTGAGAGGTGTGGAAGATTGTAAATCTTCATTGTATATCTTTTCAAAGCTTTGGATAATAGATTGGCTTGTTTCTTGGTGGACGTAGCCCACACTGGGTGAACCACGTTAAATCTATGGTGTTGATTTATGTCTCTTGTTTTGTATATTTCTTCTAGTAGAATATCTGCTTTTATTTACATGTATGCTTAGATCTGATATATTGTTTGTACAACCGGTGTGCTAACCCCAATAGTTAGATGAATTCCTTTGTTGCTCTTAGATGCCTTTGGATGTAACCTTAGGTGATGATAATAGATGCTTGGAGCTTGGTCCTTTATTTTAGTCACATAGCTTTGTATTTATATGATTCCCTTGGTTGAATTTCATAATTAACAACTAGAAGGCCAACTCATAAGAAAATAAGATGCCCCAAAAATAAAAAATGCCCAAAAAGAGTGAGTAAGATAGACGGAGGTCGAGGGCACCTAGAGGGGATGAGGGCGCTTGAGCGCCGGCATCTTGGATGGGCACCGGTATCTGAAGCCATAAAAAATAAGCAAGTGAAAGACCGACTAGATTATAAGGTGTAAAAGACCATAAAGAAGACAAGAAACAAAGCAAGGAGGCTAACGATAGTTCATCAACTACTAGTTTTCTCACTTAGGATCCATATGAATGCAAGTATTCTTTTAGGACCTTGAAATGTACCCAACTACGTGATTTTGTGTCTACATTTTCCCCCACTTTATGTTGTTGAGTGAATACTCGATAACATAAAGTAGATACGAGATGCGTATTTGATAACCATGTAGAATGTGATGGCGATAGCATGCCGAGGTCACAAGTAAGAGCGTGAAGTGATAAAAGATGAAGCATGGAAGCTAAGAAAGATGAAGTGACCCTAGGGGTGAAGCATATCATGTTGTACCATGTTGTACATGCAACTAGATCAAAGCGAGGCATGAGAAAGTCTTCAAATGACTTATCAAGGTACTAGTAAAATCGAAATTGCAAAATTACAAATTCTTAGAAGAGAATTTGAAAATATGTTTATGAAGGACTAAGATTCAATAGATTAATTTTTACCCATATGATGGGTGTAGTAAATCAAATTAGGTCTCATGGTGAGACTCTAGAGGATCAAATAAATGTAGAGAAAATACTTAGAAGTCCTGTCTAACAAGTTTGATGTAATTGTTTTTGCAATAGAAGAATCATAGAAATTATCCCAAATGTTTGTAGATGATTTAATGGGATATTTAATATCCCATGAACAAATATTGAATAGATCAGGTAGCTCATCTCTTGAGAAAGCCTTCAAATCACAAGTTTCAATTGGTGGTAATAGAGCAAGAGGAAGATCAAGCTTCAACAGAGGTAGAGGAAGAGATTTCCAAAGAGGATCTGGAAGAGAAAACACATCTTATGAAGGAGGAAGAACAAATTCAAATTTCTACACTGCAAGTGCTAGAGGCCGAGGAAACAACCAAAATCACACTTATGGTCAGAGGTATGACAAGTCACATGTTCAATGCAATTACTGTAAAAGGTATGGACACTATGAATGTAGGAAGAAACAGTTTGATATGAGTAAACAGAATGTAAATTTTTCTAAAGAAAATCATTCTGAAATTTATAAAAATGGTTCAATGTGAAATGCCCCCAATGGGGATATTTTATGCAAAATTGGAGATCCCCAAAACCGTAATTTAAAAATTGTAACAACAAAGCAAGAAGTTACTTATTTCAACTTAGCAACCTCCCAAAAATCGCTTCAATCTCAAAGAATACTTCGCAAAAATGGGAAAGACCTGAATAGTCCCAACTTGCGATTGGATCGAGACTTTTTGAGGGCCGTGAACTCAATTGATTTCTAGTCCTAATCAGATCTGAACACAACTTATAATTGAATCAATAAACCCTAGAGTGAGGGTTTAATGGCCCAACTCAATAAACCCAATATGAAGTGATCTCGTAAAGCCTTAAACTTTGAAACTTCTATAAATCATAATTTTAATCTATTGTTCTACTTTCAATTGAAAATGACGGTTGAGCTTAGTGAATTAATTTAATTTTGCTTTAGAACTAGAATTGCATAACAAGAACACACTTATGCACAAAAACACCAAAAAAAAAGTATCCTAGAAACCTCCGGAGGAGGAAAACCAGTCGGGAAGGGAAAATAGCTCTTTCTTCCCTTTTTACTTTATTGGCCAAAAAGAAGAAGATACAAACTTTACAACAAGTGAGAAAGGAATTAGACAATGTCAAACACTTCCTCCCAGCTACTAAATTTCTCTGCTCACTACTCTTTCTTTTACAACTCTTTTCCAAGCACTAGAATTCTTGCTCACATACTCTCATACTTCTCCGATGTCCAAACTCTCCTTCCTACATGTATTTATAGCCTCTCTCATGTCCTCCCATGCACTGGAGGATGGGAAAGGTCATGGAGGAGAAGAGACACAGATAACCTTTCCAATTCTGGGACTGTTCATTTTGAATTTTATTTTTCTGTCCAAAAGTGTCAGGACCGTCGCCTAGTGCAGACCGGCGGTCACAGGATCGCTGCCAGCGGGGTGGTGGTTCTAAGACCACCGTTTTGCATAAGCGAGAAGTTTTGCTACTATGCAGACATAACCTATTTTTCTCCATTTTCTTGACTAATTTCTTCCTGGTGTTGGTAGATCTTATGAAGTAGAGTTTTCCAGGGATCCCTATGGATCACACCTCCCCTTCTTAGGAGGTTTTGGTCCCACAAAAGCTTCTTAGTGGGGAATTAAATGAGGAAACAATTCCCTCACTTTCTCCATTGAGTACTACCAAGCATGCCTTGGTGTGTTTCCTTTTAGTCCAACCTACCAAGACTCCTGTGGACCTCTTCTTATTTCTCTAACCTTTTGTTGCAGCACTACGTCCTCCTCCAACTCATCTCATGAATCCAAGACGCAATCTTCAATGGAAGGTAGCAATTGTAGTCCATCATCTTCATCAAGCATGGATGGCTCATAAATTTTTAAATTCTCACAATTCACTACGATTACATCTCGCATGAATGGTGACAAATCAAGCCGGGACACATTTTCTCCAACCTACTCCAATATGGTGAAGGGTCCATATCGTAGTGGATTGAGATTCTATGCCCGACCTTATGGTCCCTCCTTGCTCAAGTAAAGCCAAAATTTGTCTCCAACATGAATCTTGTGCTCTCTCCTATGATGGTCATGTCTAGCTTTGTACTTGGCTTGGGATTTATCTAACTATTCTTTGACCTTGAGATGGATTTGTCGGATCCTCTCTATGAATTTGTTTTTTCTAGTCACCTTTGTGTCTCGTGTCTCCTCCTCATCCTGCTGCCCAACTTCTATGTCCAGTGAATTTGGAGGTAGATACCCCAAGAATGCTTCAAATGGTAACTTCATGGTGGATGTGTGTACTACCTAGTTATATGAATGTAGGCTAAGGACTCATCCCAAGTCCTTGGATATTTGTTGTTACATCCTGTGATAGGTTGTACCAAAATCTTGTTCACTACTTCCGTCTGTCCATCCGTCTCGTGGATGGAAGTCCGTGCTCCTTTGTAACTTGGTTTCCATCATGTCCCAAAAAGTATTCCAAAAATTCAACAAGAACCTAAAATACTTGTCAGAAACAATAGACTTTGGCAAGCCAAAATGCACCCATATGTTAGTAAAGAAAATATCTAATGTCTCATGTGCTTTTATTGTCTTTTTACATGCCATAAGAATACACATTTTACTGAATTTATCTACTACAACATAAAGATAGTTATGGCCATGTTTAGACATAGGTAATCCTCCTACAAAATCCATAGAAATGTCCTCCCACGGACAAGTAGGGACCCGTAAAGGCATATACAAACCTTCCTTCCTAGTCTTAGGCTTGTTGGTACAACAAAGTTTACATCCACGTATGAATTTTGATACTTCTTCTTGCATATTGGGCCAATACACGTACCTTTGCAAGTGGGCTAGGGTCTTGCCAACACCGAAATGTACCGCTACTTTTGAGGTATATGTTTCCCTTATTAATAGAATTCATTCTTCTTTTGGCAAACAAACTTTTCCCCAATGGTAGAGCAACCCGTCCTCAAGATAACAAAAGATTCAATACATGTCCTTTCAGCCCCTTAGATCAGTAACTATTGATATGTCACCCCAAAGTCTTTATCACGAGCATATGCCTCTCCATAAGCTTCCTTCGTGAAGGGCTCAAACGAGAGATAGTGGCCAAGTAGGATATTTTCTTCGCGTGGGAAGCCTAGACAACATTTCCGCCACCAAGTTTGTACTACCTTTCTTGTAGTTGATCACCGGATGGAATTCTTTGAAGGAACCCCATCCATTTGTAGTGCCTTTCATGCTACAATTTAGAGTGTTCTTACAAATATTGGAGAGGTTTGTGGTTAGTGTGCACAATAGTTTCTTTACCCAAAAATAATGTTTCCATTTCTTAATGGCCTAAACTAGTGCATACATTTCTTTATCATATACTGAATATCCTCTAACTTTTGAAGTAAAGGTCTCAAAATGATAGCATATTCGTTTACCTCCTGTAGCAACACCACCCCATATCATAATCGCTAGATCTGTCTCTACTTCAAAAGGTTGTTCATAATTGGGAAGAGAAAGTAATGGAGCATGATTAATCATATGTTTCAATAATTCAAAGGAATTATATTGTTCCTTACCCCAAAAAAACCCTTACTCTTTCGGCCATTGTGTGTAGAGGTGTTGCAATCGTAGACAATCCTGGAATGAATTTCCACACGTACTATATTGTTCCCACAAAAATCCTAGTCTTTGTAGCTCATGTTGGTGTTGGCCGAGTTGGTGATGGCTTCCACCTTCTTGAGATCCACTCGTATCTCTCCTCCTCCAACCACATGCCCAATGTAGTGTTAGTGCAAAACAAAGACCCCCTAAATGACCTTCGATCTGCAATCCGAATTGGATCATTTAGTGTGATTGCACAACATTGAGTTTTCTCCAAGTGTGGGACCTTGCAAGGTGAGAAAACTCTCCAGAGAAGGATAGTTCCTCTTCCTAAACTACTGTCACAAGCTATTCCAAAGTGCGGGGAAAAATAATCTAACCTAATCAAACTTCCAAGGAGACAAGGAGAGGAAGAAAACAAGGAAAAATAGAGCCTACACTAAAATGGTGATACACCAGAGAAGGAAAGTGTTGATTATCTATCAAAGCTGCCATGGAACAAGAAGAGGTGAGCAATGGAAAGGATGGACAAGTGCATCACAGACCAAAGATGAATTTCACACAAAAAATATTCCAAAACTCTATGAACACAGCTCCAAAACCTGTAATGAACATCCAAACATGCAAAATACCTGCAATGAAGAGAGGCAAGAAGAAAACAACCAAAAATGAGCAAGGGTGGACAAATGCATCACAAAACACGTTTTTTATTGCTCCGTAGTGTGCATGAACATCCATTTCATGGGTAAGAGCAAAAATGCCATTACAAAGCAGGGGAGGAGGTTCAAACTCTATTTTCAACCCTAGGGAAGAAAAGAAGGGAGAGGCAGAGAAGAAGGATGAACAAATTTTTACAAATGAGCCAAAACTAGCTTTTAACGCTTGAACAAAAAGAAGGAAATGTGAAAAATCTTTGGCAAATCAATTTGAAATATTCAACCACAGAAAATATCTATTTAATTGGCTTACAAAATGATGGGTTTCCATGAAAAATCCCATACTTCGAAGTACATTGCTTCGCAGAGCAAGAAAGAGATCCATACTTCATTAATTTTGGTGGTTGGAGTCGTTTTCTGCGTTTTTTGCATGCCAAAGACGTTTTCCCATTTTTCTCCCACAAATCTCCATCAAAAATCAAAATTGAAGGGTCCATCATGTAGAGGATCTCAACATCTTTCCAATGACACCAAAATCATGAAAAATCGAGCTCTGGTTCGAAAGATATGGCCCTCTGAAGATTTAGGCAAAACTGGTAAAAACAAAGTCAAAATCGAGGTCGGCGGGGTCAAACTTTAAAATTTTCCCTTTTGGAAAAATTCCCAAAAATATCCATGTACCTCCACTACTCTAAGACACGTGGCATCACTTGGTTCATTGATGGGACGTAGCCTTCAAAATAACATTTTGCCCCTTTTCGCCACTTTGGAAAATTTTCCAAAAACTCGCGGCCCCACCGCTCGAGACACGTGGCACCCTCTGGTTGCTTGGTGGGGATGCGCCTCAACTTTTCACCTTTGCGCCCTTTTTGGTTTTGGAAAAAAACCAAAAATATTTCTACGGTCTGACTTCCACTGACATGTGGACACGTGGCACCTTCTCATTGCTCGGCGGGGATGCACTTGTATTTTTCCCTTTGACACACTTTGACCAAACGCCGAAAAAACTCAAAGTCCTTCCACCACCCTGACTCCCACCATTGACACATGGCACCATTTCATTTCCTTGTAGACTTTCGGGCTGAAATTTTCCCTTTGCATTTTTAACCAAAAGGCTAAGTGCCAAAATGTTTCCGCAGCCCGCCTTGGGAAACTTTCCCCTCCAAACTCCGCCGAGCCATAACTCAAAAAATACAAGAAGTTAGGAGGACTTCTTTACCTTTCGGATAGAGGAAAGAAATCTCTATCTCGATGAAGCCATTTGCAAAATATTTTGAGTGCTTATAATGTGTGAAAATTTAAGTTGAAGCACAAGGAAGGAAAGAATGAAGGCAAGTTAGCCAAAATAACTAGGGGCTCATTTTGGATAACAGTAGACAAGTGATTGTTTGGGAAATTTACATTTCTTTATATTACATAGCAGATTGTTTCTCCTTGAGGACTTGCAAGATTTGCTATAAATGAGTTAGATGCTCCTCCCATGTGGCACTAAAAATCAATATATCATCCAGATAAACAATGACACGTGAATCTATGAAATCTCGCAATACATCATTCATCAATCTCATAAATGTAGTGGGTGCATTACATAACCCGAATGGAAGTACTAACCACTCATACAAACCTTGTTTTGTCTTGAAGGAAGTCTTCCATATATCCTCCTTCATTCTAACTTGGTGATAACCAGACTTGAGATCCAACTTCATGAATAATTTGGCATGTTGAAGCTGGTCCAAGAGGTCATCTATGTGGGGAAGTGGATATTTGTTCTTTATGGTGATATTGCTTAAATTACAATAGTCGATGCACATTATCCAAGAGCCATATTTCTTTGTCACCATCACAATAGATGAATTGTATGGCGATGTGCTCAGTCATATCACACCCTGGTCCAACAACTCCTAAATTTGTTTCTTCAATTCATTACTCTCTAACAAGGATTGTCGGTACAATCCGATGTTTGGTAGAGGGGACTTTGACAATAGTTGAATATCATGCTCTACCTCTTGTTTTGGTGGTAACCCACCGGGAGCCTGAAAAAATTAAATAATACTATCCAAATATTTCATACCATGATTAGAAATATCTAAAATTTCTACCCCATCATGTTTATCCTTTAACAAAAGTAAACAAACTCGATTATGATTTGTCTAAATAAGCAGTTTTTCCTAGTTGGCACTTACCATAGAACCCATGACTTACACTAGTGTGTCTGGATGTTGTAGTTGACCCCATCCTTGACCCATCTGTAATGGTTCTCCCTTCTCATGAATATGGCATCCTTGATATACAAGTAAGGGCTCCAGAAAACAACATCAAAAGCATCAAGGGGAATTACATCAGCTTCCAATACATCAACATACTGGGAAATTATCCCAAACTTGAACCTACATCTTCTGGTTACCTGTATTTTGTCACCTTTCTTCACCCATCCTATAGGGTGTGGATGTGGGTGTTCATAGGTTTCAAGACCAAGATTTTTCACAACTGCATCAAAATCAAATTTGACTGAGAACCGGTATCAACTAAAGCATTTACCTTGGTTCTCTTGATCTGGAACAGTTTACTCATTTCTTCTTCTTAGCTATCCATGTTGGTGGCCATGCATCCAAGCCTCTCATCTACATCAGATTCATCTTCAATTTCTACCTCCCCATCTGTCTTTATAGTTTTCATGGACTTCTTTGTGTCCTTGGTTCGGTTCTTTGGATGTAACTCCGGATGCAACTTCCAACACGTAGCGTCAAGTATGACCATTAATATCACAATTCTTGCAAATATTATTAGGATCTTTACAAGTATTCAATGTAGTGGCATCTTGTTTACCTTTCCCTTTCCACTTACCCTTGTTACTTGTCTGCCCTGTCTCTTTCTTTACTTGATTTGTTGACTATTTTGGCCTGAAATCTGCTTCTTCTCATCATCGATGTAGTACGCTTGCACACACGCCTCATTGAGATATTTAGGCTTTGTGGAGATGACCTTCCTCTGAAGGTGAGTGTGAAGTCCTCCCAAGTATTTGGCCAACCTCATCTTCTAAGTCCATCTTCAATAGCATGGCTTGCCTCTAGAACTCGTCAGTATAATCTTGCACACTTTAACCGCCGCTCTATCTAAAATATCTTGTCATTTGACCATCTAGTCAGTTTTATGGCCAATAGGATAAAACTTAGCTTTAAGTAATTCCTTAAATCCCTCCTTAGTACTAACAATTGGATGTTTCTTATTTTCACAAGTAGCCAAGTGGGTCTCCCACCAAACCAGAGCATGACCTTCCATTTTGAGGCGTGCAAAGGTAATCCTTTGCACCTCAATGGCATTATGTATACTAAACTAGACTTCCAATTGTTTTAACCATTTATCTATAAGCTCTGTATATACTTGTCCCTTAAAGCTCTTAATTTCTACCTTAGTTTCAACTTTGAAAGGAGCATGATCAGATTTTACCTTTGCAATTGGAGTCTCTTCTTCATGCTCTTCTACATTTTCCTCCATGCGGCTCGTCCCTATGCCAAATTTCTCGGCCAAAGCTCGAACCACCGAGTCCATGTTTTCTTGCTTAACAGAAGTTGTCTTTTGCAATCTGAGAGTTCTTCTTGTTTCCTATACAACCTTCCCATCATGGTCTCTAGCATTTAAACTCTCTGTATCAAGTTGTCTCCCTCCATTTGTCCCTAGATTCTCTATTTCCACTTCTTTGTAGATATTTCTGGATCACAAGGTAAAGCTTCTTCTCCCTTATACCTTGTCACTGTCATACAAACGACAAGAATGAAATACCATGATCCTGGATACTTGTTAGCTTTGATACTAAAATGATCTGAAGCCTTCAACTTTGAAAGTTCTATAAATCACAATTTTAATCCATTGTTCTACTTTAAATTGAAAATGATAGTTGAGCTTAGTGAATTAATTTAATTGTGCTTTAGAACTAGAATTACAGAATAAGAAAAGACTTATGCACAAAAACACCAACAAATGTTTATCTGGAAACCTTTAGAGGAGGAAAACCAATGAGAAGTGAAAATAGCTCGTTCTCCCCTTATTACTTTATTGGCCAAAAAGAAGAAGATATACACTTTACAATAAGTGAGAAAGGAAGTAGACAATGTCAAACACTTCCTCCCAACTACTAAATTGCTCTACTTACTACGTTTTCTTTCTACAACTCTTTCCAAAGAATATAATTCTTGCTCACATACTCTCATACTTCTCGATGCCCAAACTATCCTTCTTACATGTATTTATAGCCTCTTTCATGTCTCCTATGCACCGGGGATGGGAAAGGCCATGGAGGAGAAGTGACGTGGAAAACCTTTCCAATTATGGGACTGTTCATTTCAAATTTTATTTTTCTATCCAAAAGTGCTATGACCGCCTCCCAGTGCTGCAGCAGCAGACATGAGACCACCACCTAGGCTAGTCGGTAGTTCTAGGATTGCTGACACTGGAGGATGACAGTTTTGAAATCGCCACTCTGCACAAAACAATGGTTCTGCTACTATGCAGACAAAACATGTTTTTCTCCATTTTCTTGACTCGATTTTTTTCCCAGTGCTGTGGTAGATCGATGAAGTAGATTTTTCTAGGATCCCAATGGATCATGAAGGGTTTAATGGATGTCGAATACTTCAAATAAATAGTGTAAAAATAGATGGACATAATCAGAAATAAAGAGACTCGAGATCTATTTCAAATATCACCAAAAATAATTTTGGAAATTATTTTAAAACCCTGTCTGCAACATAACTTCAAAAATTCATATCTTTTGCTAGAGAAGTCCAAATGAGCTGAAACTTTGGATCTTGGGCCACAAAAATATGAAGAATAATATTCCAAAATTATTTTTCACAGAGAAAACATGAAACCCTAATTTTCCCCTTAAAATTAAATCGCCCAACACATTTAGGGCATCAAATCAACTCCAAAAATTATGAAATTAATTCCTCATAATTTCTAAAACCAAATCCAATGTTAAACTGGTCCCAAACTCCAAATTCAGACCACACTAATGCACAGAAAATTCACTATGAAAGTAGCAATCAGATCTTTAATGAATGAGAGAACAATATAGTCTTCAATGTCTTGATAATTGATACGCCAAAATTAACGGTACTTAAAAGGTCATAACTTGTGCTCTGGGTGTCCGTTTGAGTCCATTTTTTTAAAACCACTTGTTTCGATGAGACGAACGCACCAGTCATCCAACCTTGCCAATTGGAGCACATTTTGGCACATTTTCGGGCCCGAAATCTGCCATCTTGAGGCCGAAAATTAGGATTTAAGTTATAGTTCGATTTTTTTCCTATTTTAGGGCATTAGTTAATTTTAGTCTCTTAGTTGCATTATGAGTTGGAAAGTTGGAAATTCCTCTAATTTAGGCATGTAGAAGATGCATGGAAATTTTTGTGCCCATACGAATAAGCATGTGAACTTACTAAGAATAGTAGGTTCTAGTAAACTGCTAAAAATAGTAATTTCCGCCACCTAGAGTAGATTTAGTCAAAGTTAGTTAGAGTTTGCTTGGCAACTCAAGTTGGGAGTTGTTTTCCTATTTAGGAAACATTGTAATTCATGATTCAATAATGAAGAAGGAGATCTATTTTCTTTTGGATTTCATATTATTTGCAATATATTGAGTTTGTTTAGAATTTGGCTACATTAACAATGGATCCAAATGAAGCTTACAATGAGTGAGAGAGAGAGCACAATGAAGAGATAAGAATACATCCCATTTATCCAAACATGGAGAGACATAAATTATCAAATCAGCATGCCAAAATATGGCCATACAACCTCCTTTTATAAGATAAGGGGTGCAACATTCAAATGGTGACCCTTTCCCTTTTGGAGGAAAAATGATAAAACTTAATTAAAATATTAAAATACTAACTTTATGTGCACTTTATTATTTTCTAATTAAATGATAGAAAGTAACTGACCTATGTGCACATTTTTAAACTAACTAGAGACTCTCACTTGTAGTGCTAGGCATGCCAAGGGGTTACAATGCAAATAATAGACAATAGACATCTCAAAACAATCCCCTAGCTTCATCCTCGAACCCACGGGAGAGAAAATGGGTTGAAGGTATTCAATTCTTTGTCTTCGTAAATTTCCCAAAAAGAGGACATTACAGTCCTCCCCTCTCGGACATTTCTTGCCCTCAAGCAATAGAAAGCTCATAGATCCATGTATCATGCACCCAAGAGAAGAGATGAAGTGATGCATCCAAAGTCTTACTCCGGTGCCAGTCAAGTGATGAAGTTCTTGGAAGAGCATGTGCACTTCCTTTGTGGAAATCCAAACATGTGTGTGATCATCTTTGTAGTAGGAACTCCAAGTGGTAGTGCCTTCATCATAGGGAGATGAATAAAAATCCGCATGAGCTTTGATAAGCCCCCAAGATGCCCACTCAAGGATACCTTCATGGAGAGTGACGGTCAACAACTTATCTTCATACCTGTACATGAAGCAAACTCATTAGAAAAATAAGTGTTGAAAAACACTTTTCCAATGTGTCTCCATGGTGTGAATGGCTCATAAGTCTCCTTCATGTATGGGTTGCCCCCAAATGTCACGATGTTGCCCCATTCACTGTTGTACATTTCTTTCTAAGAGGTAGTGGCTGCCCTCCTCAAATCAATCTTGCAATATACAAAAATAACCATGTGCCATGAACTCTTCAGCTGAATGGTGAAAAATTGAATTGTAGGAAGAACCCGAGAGTTGGAAATGGTTATGACAGCAAATAAAATTTCATAGCAGCAACTGTTATCCTCCAAAATTATCATCCAACCATGCAAGGACAACAATATAAAGACTGCAACAAACTCATAAATGTGCTCTATCATGATAACAACTTGAACATCCATTTTCCAAACATCAATTGTAGCATGTAGGGCAGAAAACTCAAGGGATAACAAACTAAAAATGGAGAACACAATAACACTAATTTTCATGGCAGCCAACAACAATAACACATTCTCATATTTTTCTTCATTCTCCATCAAGTTTTCATCACAAACCTGATCCCCTTGATTTGGTCAACAAGATAGTATTTCCCAAACAATTTTCCTATCATGAATTTTATGACCTTCATACCTCCTTCAATGATTAAAAGTTAAAGCTTGATGCAACATAAATAAAGTAGAGGATCTATCTTGTCAACTATGCCTATAGTGTTCATTCCTTTAGAAGCATGTTCAACATTCATGCAACCAAAACTCTTAAGGGATGATGAATTAAGTGATGCATGAGCGATACTCACCCAATCAAATTCTCCCTTTTGTAGATCAAATTTGTACCATAGCAAGTCATAAAACACCCAACTATACGAATGTTTATTCCTTATTATAAGTTGCCCATGAATGTAGTATTTTATTCCATCAACATCTCTTGCATACATTTCATGGTGAGGGAAAAATTGAAATGAAATAGTATCCAACCAAAAATTACTCCTTTCATACCTTGAAAGGATGTCATATGATTTACCTTCCTTGGCTCCCCTCATGAATTCCCCAATCTGATGATTGTTATCAGCTCTTTGGAAAATGCTCTTCCTCCACCTTTCCGGAGCTTCTAGAACCCCATCATGCTTCCCCTTACTAGGGCTTATCGTAAGTAATTTTGAACTCCCTCCTAACATCATGAGATTATGTGCAAACAACAGAAAATCAGAACTGATATCTTTTGGAAAAACTTTTATTTGCCATACCTCGGAGTGTCTCTCATGGAGTTGGTGACCCGAACAATCTTCTTGCTCAAAGACTTTATCAACTTCACTTGTATGTTCCTTGTCATTGGCTTTCTCCTCATGAGCTTGTTCATCAACCTTAACCCCACTTGCAATATGATTAGTATCATCAAAATCAAGCTCAAAATTAGAATCTATTACCTCAAAACACAAACCCTTCTCCCTCAATTCATCCCTTGTATCATGGATGGCTTTCTTGTTGGCCTACCTTTTATGAGGTGGAACATAGGGCTGAGTTGCCCCTTTTTGTGGCTCATTGGGTGACGCCCTTGGCTGCCCACTTTGTGCTTTTGGCTGTCCATGAATTTCAGACCTTGGTTGCTCCACATTTCCTTCTTTGGACAGCAAGTGAGTGGCTTCAACCATCAAACTTTCTTCACCCTTTTGGAACTCCATCTTTTCCCCTTCCTTCATTTCATATTTCCTTTCCTCCCGTAGAGGAATCACAATAATATCAACTTTCCTTCTATCACATCTTATTTTTACTTGCAATCACCAAGTTCCATACAAGCATTAGATATCAAAAATTTATCATCAAATACCAAAGGACTTATACCTTGGATATTTGGAGACTTGGCTGCCATATATGTCCTTAACTTGCTTGAACATCGAGTCATGACACCTTTGGCTAAGGTGTGAGAAAAATAAGTTGCTTCTTGTCCCATGCCTTCCTCAAGTATAGACAACAAGGGTTGAGGAGGTTCCTCATATTCATTCAAGACCAAAGACATGATAGTTTGCATTGCATCCATTACATTTTTTGAATGACTATCATTTATGACAACAAAGAATACATCGAACATGTGGAGGATAAGATCATCACAATCAAGATCTAACATTGGTATACAAGATCTCACCTTTTCCATATTCTCCAAGATCTTAACCCTCTTACCAAAGTAAGGGTTTGTGATATCCCAAAGCTTTTGAAAACTCCCTATCATGAGCTCAAAGATTTCTTCCATGGTGGTATCATTGTATGGAAAACTTGGGGCTGTTATCCTTGTAACCTCGCTAATGCAAGTGATGACCATGAGCCTCACCTCCACCTCATCATGCCTCAACAGTTTGGATCTAGCCAAATGAGTCACCAAAGAGTCCATCGCTGAAAACATGGAGCCATAATTTGATTGTTCTATCATAGACAAACAACTTGCTACTTCTTCTAGAGTGTTGAGCAACACACTCTTCACATGTGGAGGATACTCGAGCCATCTCCCAAGTCTGTAGAGCTTGGTCCTCAATTCCCCATCACTTGCTAGTTCCATGATTCAAAAGACTCTGCAAACAACACCCACAAGAGTAGAGGAAAGATGCTCTGATACCACTATAATACCCCCAATGGGGATATTTTATGCAAAATTGGAGTTCGAAAACCTCAATTTAAAAATTTGAAATGTAAAGAAGAAGTTACTTTTTCTACTTAGAAAATTCCCAACAATCACTTCAAACTCCACAATACTTTGCAAAAATGGAAAATACCCTAAATAGTCCAAACTTACGATTAGATCAATATTTTTGAGGGCCTTGAACTCAATCGATTTCTATTCCTAATTAGATCTCGAACATAACTTATAATTGGCTCAATAAACCTAGAGTGAGGGTTTAATGGCCTAACTCAATAAACCCAATAGGAAGGGTTTAATCGCTATTGAATACTTAAAATAAATTGTGTAAAAATAGATGGACAGTAGCAGCAATAAATAAACTAAGATTCATTTCAAATATCACCAAAAATTATTCCAAAATTATTTTAAAACCCTATCTCGCAAAGATAACTTCAAAAATTCATATCTTTTGCTAGAGAATTTCAAATGAGCTAAAACTTTGGATCTTGGGCCACAAAAATATGAAGAATAATATTCCAAAATTAGTTTTCTCACAACAAACATGAAACCCTAATTTTTCCATGAAAATTATGTCTCCCAACACATTTAGGGCATCAAATCAACTCCAAAAATTATGAAATTAATCCCTCCTTATTCCTCCTAATTTCGCAACCAAATCCAATGTTAAACTAATCCCAAACTCCAAATTCAGACCACAATAATGCATAGAAAATTCTCTATGAGAGTAGAAATGAGATCTTCAATAAATGAGAGAACAATAGATTCTTCAATGTCTTCAACAATGGATCCAAATGAAGCTTACAATGAGAGAGAGAGAGAGAGAGAGAGCACAATGAAGAGATGGGGGTAAGTGCACCTATCTGGGGGGCCAAAAAGCATATAAGAAAGTGAAAAATGAGCAAAACGCGGTCGCGTTATGTTTTCTTAGGCTTGGGAATTCACAAACCTAAAACATGTATGCATTATAACACATATGTGTTTCTAGTTCTATGAAACACGTACGCATTTTGAACTATATGAAGTTTAGGAGGACCTAAAGGAGCCATATTTACTAAAATAAATGTTAAGTATAAGAAATAATTAAAGTACTAAGAAATATTTAACTTAAAGTATAAGAAATAATAAAATAAATCTTATACTTTAAATTTATTTTAGTAAATATAAGAAGTTAGGGTCACTCTGCACCTGATGGAAGTGGTCACATAGCTCTGACAGTTATAATCTAGAAGATAGTTTTTCAAAATCTAATCTGGTCAGTACTTACTCATTTTCAGAATTTCAACAATGACCTACAACTTTCAAGCCATATATATTGTATTCACTTTGTTTGTTTTACAAGAACATATAGTCGTCTTATATGTTTTTGACCTTTTGGATTGAATTTTGGCCATACCACTATTTGAATTGGTACTAATTTTGAAATCTGGTCTGTTATTCACTTTAGTGATCATGAATCAGCTTTATGATGCTTGTCTACTTCTTACTAAAATGAGATCCTCACTTTGTAGATAAAGGATCACTCCGTGAATGGGATTCCTATCCTATGGCAAAAATGGGGTGATTGTAATGTGCCTTTTCCTTAAGGCTTAGGGTTGAGGGTTTAAGGTTGAGCATTTAGGGATAAGGTTTTATGGTTTAGGATTTAGTTTTTTTTTAGTGTTTAGGGTTTAGGGCTTAGATTTTAGGGTTTAGGTTTTAGAGCTCGGGGTTGAGTTCAGGTTCTGGGTTCTGTGGTTCGGGGTTTAGTGATTAGGGTTTAGGGTTTAGGGTTTAGGTTTGAGGGTTCGTGATTTAGGATTTTGGCTTAGGGCTTAGGGCTTAGGGCTTAGGGTTAAGGGTTTAGGGCTTAGGGTTCCAGGTAGTAAAAATAGGGTTTCGGTTTTAGGATTTAGGGTTTAGAGTTTAGGGTTTAGGGTTAAGGGTTTGGGTTTAGGTTTTAGGGTTTAAGGTTTAGGGTTTAGGGTTTAAAATTTATAGTTTATGGTTTAGGGTTTAGGGTTTAAGGTTTAGGATTTAGGGTTTAGGGTTTAGGGATCATGGTTTAAGGTTTAGGGTTAAGGGTTGAGGGATTAGGGTTTAAGGTTTAAGGGTCAGGGTTCAGGGTTTAGGGCACATGGTTTAGGGTTTAGGGTTTAGGGGTTAGGGTTTAGGGCTCAGGGTTTAGGCTCACCCATTCACTCATTGTAATGTTTTGTGTCTTACCCATTATTATTAGTATTGACAAAGAGTATTCAACTAAAAAGGGTTCATCCGCTTTCAGTAGGCGTAACTTTGATGGGAGTCATCACATTTGATTGATTCGTTTCATCCGTTGATATTTTGAAGGAGGGAAATGCCATGTATCCAAGAACAATTCGGTGCACAGAGAAATGTTACCCAATACAAGCCTATCTTATTTTTCTCATCGCATGGGAACTATTTCACTCACTGTAATGTTTTGTATCTTACTCAATCTTATTAGCATTGAAAGAAAGTATTCAACTAAAAAGCATTCATTTTCTTCGTAGGAAGAAAATTCAAAGAGATTTATCACAATTTGATGTCTTTCATTTGTTTATATTTTTAAGGAGGGAAATGCGGATATCCAAGAATATTTTGGTACAAAGAATTTTTTTTTATGTTCTTTTGAATAATTATTTGATTCTGATTTGTCGGTTATGAAGGTTTCATTCAAAGAACAAATCTTGATATGTCCAGTGCTTGTGTAATTTGGTAATTTGAGAAGATTTCGAGGTTCAATTTTATTTTCCAAGATGTATTACTTCAATGTTTGAAAATGTTTCTCCATATGCAACGACATTCTGATTCAGACACTCAATGATTCCTGAATGTCCAATCTTGCCACAGACCCCAAAGTAGTCCTCGATCCTTGGATACATGGAGACACCGTTACTTACCTTCCATTTATAACAATAGAGATATTTGTAAATTCGTGTTATGACCTCTAAATATATATGAATTTCAAATTGTTTGGAAATCACATGATACCCTTCACTAGGCTTGATGAATAGCCCTATATTTTTTAAGGCACTTTTGAAACAATCAATGGGTTTATCATAGAAGGAATTATCAATGAATGAAAGGTCACTAAGTCATAGGCCAACTGACTCCCGTTCAAAACTAAACAAGAAATATTTACTAGGTGATTGATGACCCCTTTGTGTTCTTAGCCATTCCCCTGTTGTTATGCTTATTTTGAACACTTCAGAAGTTCTCCACAAATTTGCTAGATCCATTCCGATAGTAAAAGAGCTTTCTCTTTCTCTAGACGAGAGGATATTACAGGAAATTTGGTTCTAATCCTACACCTCCGCTTTGGTATATTGTTTATGTTTCTACCATTTCCTTTTAGATTAATGTTTGTGTTGCGATGGTTATTTGTTCCACCTTCCAATGGGTCATCCTAGCTTGTATAATACCATACATGGAAATATGAGAAATGTGAAATTTGTTTGAGTGTGAAAAATTGACATACCAGAGTGCAAGTATATGTGGGGAGAAACAGGTTTGGCAGAGATGTGTAATATGCATTACAAGGCACAAGGTAGACGTCATATCCATTTAGTTACTTGTCCCACCTCTCATAAACAAGGTAGTTGTATAAAAGACTCAATGATGGTTATAGGCACGAGACTCGGGAAATATTAATGAAATATGGTTCATGGTTTAGGGCTCATGGTTCAGGGTTTAAGGTTTAGGGTTCATGGTTTAGGGTTTAGGGTTCAAGGTTCAAGGTTCAGGGTTAATGGTTTAGGATTTAGGGTTTAGGGTTTAGGTTTTAGGGTTTATGGTTAGGGTTTAGGGATCATGGTTTAGGGTTTAGGGTTAAGGATTTAGTGTTTAGGGTTTAGGGTTTATGGTTTAGGGTTAAGGGTTTAGGGTTTAGGGTTTAGGATTTAGTGTTTAGGGCTTAAGGTTTAGGGTTTATGGTTTAAGGCTCAACATTTAGAGTTTAGGGTTTAGGGCTTAGGGTACATGGTTTAGAGTTTATATTTTAGGGCTCGTGGATCGGGGTGTAGGGTGTAGGGTTCAAGGCTTAGAGTTTAGGTTTTAGGGTTTAGGGTTCATGGTTTATAATTTATGGCTCAGGGTTTGGGGTTTGGAGTTATAGGTTTAAGGTTTAGGGTTTAGAGCTAAGGGCTTTGGATTTAGGATTTAGGGATTAGGGCTTAGGGTTTAGGGTTTAGGGCTAAAGGCTCAGGGTTTAGGGTTTAGGGCTCAAGGTTTAGGGTTTAGTATTTAGGTTTAGAGCCTAGGGTTTAGGGTTTAGAGTTTAGGATTTATGATTTAGGTTGTTGATTGTAGAATTTAAATGCTAAAAGCTTTAGTCTGAATGTTGAAATCCTGAAAATTACCTATGTACTAACTAGATTATATTATAAAAACTATCTCCTAAACTATGACTCATGGAGTTGTGAGACTAGTTCCATAAGGTGCAGAGTGGCCCTAATTTCTTATATTTACTAAAATAAATAAATTTAAATCTAAAATACTTTTTTAATATAAGAAATAATAAAATATAAATAATAATAAATGAAAACTTATACTTAAAAATTTATTTTTGTAAATAGAAGCATGCCACAAGCACATATAATGTTTATACTATACAAAACATGTATGCATTATAGCGCGTATGCATTTCGTTTATTATGCCCCCAAACCAAGAATTTGCAGGCTTGGAATTGCCTTGGTTTCCCAAACCTGCGCCTTGGACCTGCAACAACACAACAACCTACGTGTTTTTGAAAAAATATGCAAAAACTCACCTTCCACCATGCTAAATCCTACAAAAACGTTCACTATCTTTCTTAAAAATTTACCTACAATGTCAAGAAAACTATCCTCTTTCTAAATATGTAATTTTTATATTTTTCTGACTATTCTAAGGTTTCCATTTATATTTATTTCAAACTATGTCTTTTATACCTCTATTTTTAGTGATTGTAAATGCTTATCTTTTTCGTGTATCTTTTTTTTTACTCATCAAAATTGAATAAAAAAATTAGGCACAAACTAGGACTAATTCTATACATATTTTAAAAAAACTAATTTTCGATATTTTTGAGGTAGTTAGGGGATGTAGTCAAAGCTCCGTTATTTTTCAAAATTTTACTAGAAAAATCATTAAAAAAATACTTGCTAAAAATATCTTTTAAAAATCTAGCACAAACTAGATGCTCATAGCTATCTTTCTACCAAAGGGTTTTCAAAAATACTAAATGGTGCTCAAAAAATGGTGGGGGCACGAAATTCACTTTATATGTTTTTAACAAAAACAAGAACACATGTTGGTATTTCAGTTATTTGACCCACTGAAACCTATCTGTTTTCAATAAAATTTAGTAGCTTAAAAACTGGACTCAAAATACTCAATTCATGTTTATACAACATCTTCTAATTTTGAGTATAACTAATTCAAAAAACTCTTACAAGTTGAATTTTTTATTTTTCATAAAAAAGTGTCTAGTTAAGACCCCCTTGTGGCCCCCCAGATTGGTGCACTTACCCATGGCATACATCCCTTGGGCATACATCATATTTCTCCGGGCATGGAAAGACATAAATGATCAAATCAACATGCCAAAAGATGGCCATGCAACCTCATTTTATAAGATATGGGGTGCAATATTCAAATGGCCGACCCTTTCCCTTTTGGAGCGAAAACTAATAGAACTTAATTAAAATATTAAAAGACTAACTTTATGTGCACTTTATTTTTTTCTAATTAAATAATAGAAAGTAATTGACCTATGTGCACATTTTTAAACTAACTAGAGAGCCCCACTTGTAGCCCTAGGCATGCCAAGGGGTTACAATGCAAATAATAGACAATAGAAATCTCAAAACAATCCCCTAGCTTGATCCTCAAACCCACAAGGAGATAAAATGGGTTGAAGGTCTTAAATTCTTTGTCTTCGTAAATCTTTTTATGAAGGACTTAGATTGATAGATTTATTTTTTACCCATGTGATGGGTGTAGTAAATCAAATTAGGTCTCATAGTGAGACTCTAAAGGATCAAATAATTGTAGAGAAAATACTTAGAATTCTGTCTAACAAGTTGTATGTAATTGTTTTTACAATGGAAGAATCAAATAATTTAACCCAAATGTTTGTAGACGAGTTAATGGGATTTTTAATATCCCATGAAAAAATATTGAATAGATCAAGTAGCTAATCTCTTGAGAAAGCCTTCAAATTGTAAGTTTCAATTGGTGGTAAAAGAGCAAGAGAAAGATCAAGCTTCAATAGAGGCAAAGGAAGAGATTTTCAAAGAGGGTCTGGAAGAGCAAACACATCTTATGAAGGAGGAAGAAAAAATTCAAATTTCTACACTGCAAGTGCTAGAGGCCGAGGAAACAACCAAAATCACACTTATGGTCAAAGGTATGAAATGTAAAAGGTATGGGCACTATGAATGTAGGAAGAAACAATTTGATATGAGTAAATAGAATGCAAATTTTTCTAAAGAAAATCGGTTTGAAATTTATAGTAATGGTTCAATGTTCATTACATGTAATGTTGCTCAAGAAAGTACAAAGGATATTTGGTTTCTAGATAGTGGATGTAGTAATCACATGACTGGACGTAAGGAAATGTTTGCAAACATAGATGATTCATTACATCTGAAGTTAAGTTAGGAAATGATAATAAAGTTGCAGTTATGGGAAAAGGAACAGTAAATATTGAAACTAGGAAAGGTGAGAACAAACACATTCCAGATGTGTATTATGTTCCTGGTTTGAAACATAATCTAATGAGTATTTGGGCAAGTTAGTGCAAAAGGGATATAAAGTCTATTTTGAAGATGATGCATGTGTAATATTGGATAGAAATCCAAGTAACAAATTGATTGCAAAGGTTGAGATGACACGAAACAAAATGTTTCCATTAAGAATCCAACATGATTTGTCATCTACAGAGATTTCTTCACTAACATTTAATTTATTTTTTAAATATCAGACATGGTTGTGGCATTTGAGATTTGGACACTTAAGTTTTAGTGGTTTAGATTTACTGCAAAATAAACATATGGTGAAGGGTTTTCCTTTGATAGAGCAACCAAACAAGCCTTGTGAAAGTTGTATTCTGGGGAAGAAACACAGGAAAACTTTCCTATTGGAAAGTCATATAGAGTTAGATCTCTTCTTGAAATTGTCCATTCAGATCTATGTGGACCTATTCAAACACCATCAATTGGAGGAAGCATGTATTTTTTGACTTTTATAGATGATTTGAGTAGAAAAACTTGGGTTTATTTCTTAAAACATAAGTCAAAAGTCTTTAGTGTATTCAAAGAGTTTAAGGCCATGGTTGAAAATTAGAGTGGTTCTTATATAAATGTGTTAAGATCATATAGAGGAGGAGAGTATGTTTTAAATTTTCTGGTTTGAGACATAATCTAATGAGTATTGGGCAGTTAGTGCAAAAGGGATATAAATTCTATTTTGAAGATGATGCATTTGTAATATTGGATAGAAATCCAAGTAACAAATTGATTGCAAATGTTGAGATGAAACGAAACAAAATGTTTCCATTAAGAATCCAACATGATTTGTCATCTACAGAGATTTCTTCACTAACATTTATTTTATTTTTTAAATATCAGACATGGTTGTGGTATTTGAGATTTGGACACTTAAGTTTTAGTGGTTTAGATTTACTGCAAAATAAACATATGGTGAAGGGTTTTCCTTTGATAGAGCAACCAAACAAGCCTTGTGAAAGTTGTATTCTAGGGAAGAAACACAGGAAAAATTTCCTATTGGAAAGTCATATAGAGCTAGATCTCTTCTTGAGATTGTCCATTCAGATCTATGTGGACCTATGCAAACACCATCAATTGGAGGAAGCATCTATTTTCTGACTTTTATAGATGATTTGAGTAGAAAAACTTGGGTTTATTTCTTAAAACATAAGTAATAAGTCTTTAGTGTATTCAAAGAGTTTAAGGCCATGGTTGAAAAGTAGAGTGGTTACTATATAAAGGTGTTAAGATCAGATAGAGGAGGAGAGTATGTTTTAAATGAGTTCCTATTTTTTTGTAAATTTCATGGGATTAAGAAGCAATTTATGACAAGGTATACACATCAATAGAATGGTGTAGAAAAAAAGAATGGAAAAATTATTGAAATGGCTAGACGTATGTTGAAAGCTAAACATTTACCAAATGAGTACTAGGATGAAGCAGTAGCTTGTGCGGTTTACATTTTAAACCAATGTCCAAAAAAAATTATTAAGGACAAAGTTTGTCAAGAAGCATGGAGTGGAAACAAATACAGTGTCTCACATTTAAGATTTTTTGGATGTATATCTTATGCTCATATTCCAAATGAGAGGAGGAAGAAATTGGATGATAAAGGAGAAAAATATATTTTTATAGGTTACAGTGAGCAATCAAAAGTCTATAAATTGTATAACCCCATCACAAAGAATTCTATTATTAGCTAGAGATGTTGAGTTCATTGAAGAACAAACATGGGATAGAAGTATTGATAAGTTAGCAACTATCACTACAGGAATAACTCATCATGAGAATGAGTTTGATGAAAAGAGCACACAAAATGTTCATCCAGCGCCTCAAGGATCAGTACAATGACATCTTCTTCGAATAGAACTCATGTTTCAAAAAGCATCACAAGAGATATCTCAAGTGGATTTTCATCCCCTCTAGAAAATTTACATCCTCATGAAGCATCAGGGCATGGAGGTAATTCTTCACATTCAAATTCTTACAACAATGACATATCAGATCCAACATTGGCAATAAAAAGGTCTCACTTCAACGACACTCTAGGGAAGACAAGAAGCTTAAGGGAGATTTATGAACAAACTCAAGGTGATGAGAATGTTGATTTATATTCTAATTTTACATTATTTTCTCAAGATGATCCTATATATTTTGAAGATGCATTTGAAAATGAAAAATGGGTAAAATTTATGGATGAAGAAATTGATTCTATTAAAAAGAAGCATACATGGGATTTAGTGAGCCTTCCAGAAGGAAAAGATATTATTGTCGTAAAGTGGGTCTACAAGACAAAATTCAATGCAGATGGAATTGTTGAAGAATATAAAACTAGGTTAGTTGCAAAGGGTTTTTCACAACAACCTGGAATTGATTACAATGAGACTTTTGCTCTAGTAGCTTGACTAGACACTGTCAGAACTATTTTAGCAATAACAACTCAAAAAATTGGGAAAGCCTATCAAATGGATGTCAAGTTTGCATTTTGAATGGCATACAAGAAGAAGAAGTTTATGTTTTGTAACCACTGGATATGAAATTTTTGGTCAAGAACACAAGGTCTATAGATTAAAGAAAGCCTTATATGGTCTGAAACAAGCTATGAGAGCATGGTATAGCAGGATTGATTCATATTTATTTAAAATGGATTTAGCAAAAGTAATAGTGAGCCAATCTGTACATCAAGATGAATGATCAAGAACAAATTATAATTGTATGTCTATATGTTGATGATCTAATATTCACATGAGATTTGTCAATTGACTTGTTTAAGACAACAATGAAAAAGAATTTGAAATGACAGATTTGGGTCTAATGAAGTATTTTCTTGGCATAGAAGTCATTCAATCAGAAAATGGAATTTTTATATGTCAATCAAAATATTCCAATGATATTTTGAAAAGGTTTCGTATGATGAATTGCAAGCCAGATATCAACACCAGTTGCCACAAGATTGAAGCTAAGTAAAGATGATAAAGGATGCAATATTGATCCAACTATGTACAAAAGACTTGTTGGCAATCTTGTACTTGTGACTCTACAAGGCTTGATATCATGTATGGTGTAAGTCTTATTTCTAGGTTTATGGAATCCCCAAAGGATTCTCATTGGCAAGCTGGAAAAATAATTTTAAGATATGTTAATGGAACAAAAGCTTTTGGCATTTTATATACAACTTTTGATATTTTCAAGTTAGTTGGTTACATAGACAATGATTGTGCAGGAAGCATAGATGACAAAAAGAGCACATCCGGTTATGTTTTCTATTTTGGTTCAGGTGCAGTTTCATGGACCTCCAAGAAACAACTTATTTTCACTCTCTCTTTAGCGAAGCAAAATGTGTGGCAACTACAACAGCAACATCTCAAGTAATATGGATGAGAAGAGTATTATTAGATCTAAAGTAAGAATAAGAAGAAGCAACGAAAATATTTTACAAGTAAAAACTCGGCTACTACATTGTCAAAGAATCATGTTTTCCATAAAAGGAGCAAACATATTGATACTAGGTATCATTTTATTAGAGAGCTAGTCAACAATGGACAAATATTTTTGGAGTTTTGCAAGTCTGAAGACCAATATGCCGATATCTTCACCAAGTCATTACCAAAGGACACATTTGAACATATGAAAGATTGTTTAAGCATCATAGGTCGATATTGCTCCAACAATACATGAAGAATCAAAATTAAGGGGAGTGTTGGAAATATCTAATCTTGATAGATAAGTTCCAACTTTATGAAATTCAACTTTATGTAAAAGATATTCACATTTATTGTGAATATTATCTCCTCCAAAATATCAAAAGATATTATATAGAATATTTGGGAAAATTAGAAAATATATAGGAATATCTAGAAAATATCCAAAAGATCTAGAATATCTAATATAAGATATTATGAGATATTTCCTTAGCTAGAAGGTTGAAAAACTTCTATAAATAAGAGGTTTCACTTTGTAATTGAATAAGCAAGAGAAAGGCACTGAAGTGCTCTGGAGTATTTTTAATAGAAAGTTTGTTTTTATATTTCTCTTGTGAGTTTGTGTGTGTTCATAATATTGTTCTTATTTTCATTATCTTAGCACACACCCTCTAGGTTAGGAGTTAGACATAATTCCTTCAAAACTGATATATGAATTTAGAGATGTTATGTCATACTTTAAATCTTAAATAATTGATATCCTTGCAATATGTCAGACTCTTTAAATGCGGAAGATGTTAATTGGGCATTCACAATATAATAACTATAACTTCTTAATTCAAACCGTTATCTCCGTAGTCCACTTTTCCTGCTCGTTTTCTAAATAAGAATGATTTAATATATAAATCGGAAAAAGTTCAAACTTCATTCTGCACTAAGACTTCTCCGGTCAATAAACCATTAATCTCACATGTTTTTCATAAATTCAGTTAGGTATTTTGAGGGAGAACCAAAAAAAGCAATCACCTCTTGGTTTCTTGAAATTCATTATTCAATTCTTTTTGTGGCAACGTTAGCATTCTGAAGTAAACAAGACTTCAATAGGCAGAAAATGTGATAAATTTTCATATTTCAATATGAATTTATTGTGCACTTAAAAGGTGTATGGATAGGATGTTCTCACAAACTACATTTTGAAGTTTTTAACAAATATTATAAGATGAGTGTTTTGGCATACAACAGATTTAAGACTTGTATATGCATATTTTTCCTAATTAAATACAGCGTATCACTGTTTATTATTTTTAAATATTTTGTTTTTACAATTAAAAATTATTTTTATTAAATTATTAAAGTTGAATTTGGTATTTTTTAAGTGCTTTAATGTACTTCTTAGATCACATTGCAAATTTAAGATCTACATCACATTATTGTCAGGTTTAAGATTTGAAATTCAATTCACCGTCTACAAATCTGGTCAATGGAGTTATGAGATTTCAATGTTACATTTTTTGTTGCAAAAATTCAAATACATGCTTGAACATTTTCTTTGGAACTGGAATATTGCATGTTAAGTATTTAGAGTTATGATTTGAATATTTAAAATTGTCTATCATTTAGATATATATTTAAGTATAGATTTTATAATTTTACATAAATAAATATATTTTAAAAATTAGATAGATAGAGATTAATTTTGTATATATTTTATTAGTAAGTTTATGTACACTTTATTTCCTTACATTTGAATATAATTCTTTATTTTGAAAATGTATGTTAAAAGATATTAGTTTGATTTTTTTTTGAAAACCAAAAATCCATATAATCATAATATTTCTTAGTCTATATTGTTATGCCCCACCAAGTATTATTCGTAACTTTTTTCATGTTTTTATGAATTATTAGTTAATATTTTTATCTCCATCCCCATATTAATTGGAACAGTATTTGCCATATCATAACCTTGTTTTAATTAGAACTTATTCTCCGTAAAAAACGCATTTAAGAATTCCACTCAAATTTCAAGTTTCTAATACGGTCTTTACAACTATTTTCCACCAAAAACATGTATTATTGTCCACAGTGGAGAGGACATTGCATTGGTGCAACCGCACAGCACCTAAATATTTATTAAAAACAATTTACAATTTATGATATTTCCCCACAGAATTTTGGCTCCACAACCAAACTCCAATCTCTACGTGATAAATGACAAATTGACAATGGAAATAGACGGTGAGACACTGTACAGGCAGTCTGCAGACGACGGTTGTCATATCTCTGAGTAAGTTTTTAATTTAATTTTGCATTGAAGTTTTCTATACGTAGACCAACTATAAGTTACTCTTCTTCCCACCGGCAGTGGCAGTGGCAGTGGCACTGGTTAGTGGCGACTACTAATTTTTCTAATAATATTTTGATTGAAAATATTTTGATTGCATATTCAATTTTCAGACAATGAGAAGTTGTAAGTTCTCTTCACTCTAAACTTCTAAAGTCCACCAGGCCTGCTAGTTTGCTTCCAATTTTAGGCAGTCCAGTCATACTGTTGTATCCCACAGGCCCTGAGATCAAGATTCAAACTCCACAACTGCAGTTCTGGCCTTGGAAGAGCTCAAACCACAACACGAGGTTGAGGATATTATTAGAATTAATTTTAATGTTGGATAATTTTGTTGGTAAAAGAATGCTCCTTTGCAAATCTATATAATTTATAAAACTACTAACATGAAAATTATAGAGAATATCCAATAACAAGATGGATGTATTGCATTTATATTATTGTTTATATTTGTTTGTGGATGACATATCCATTGTTTACATGTGCCTCTTACATCTGCAAATTCCACATTAAGATGAACCAAATATATTTTGTGCTTTTATATAATCACGTATTTACAAAAGTATTGTTGAGTCCTAAAATATTTTTTGTCATATGAAGTATACATATTTAGAGTGTGTTTCACCATGGAAGGGCTAATTGAATATGTGCCCTTTTGATTAGTCCTTCAAATTGGATCCCTGCATGTATACTTTCAAATATATGCCTTCTTTCTGGAATTGCACAATGAACAAGATAACTTGGAGCCATGTCTTGATTACTAGCCTTAAAATGACGACATGTACATCACATAAATTTCCAACATATAACTACAAATAACAGTAATGTAATGTTGATTTTGAATAGTGCATATAAATATGACTAGTGTGATAAATACAAATTATATGTAAACACAATTGATGGAAGCTGCCATAGAATCCACTCTGGGACGATGGTGAAAGAATGCATCTTTATTACAACGGTTAAAAATTGCCTCTGTTGAATCATATTATAACTTCTCTGCAAGATTAATTACAACTATGTTGGATCAGACTACCTTAGGACACCAGTTTACAGCATTGACACTTGCAAATAGACTATTGTAGGGTTATTCCATAGTTGCTCGCAAGGATTGTGTCGTCCGAAGCCGAGCTCCAAATTAAAATTTAAATCAGCCCCTTACCGATGCTGGAAATTCAAGAGCTTGATACCGAAGGCAAATATAATTGCAAAGAAAAATGTGAATCCTATAAGCACTACAGCGATAGCACCCATAAAATCATTGTTGTATCCAAAATATTCTTCCAAATACTGATTTAGTTGCTTTCCTGGCTGCTTTCCATCCACTTCTATGAGGTCAGTGATGTCTCCAAACTGTGAAACAATGAGCCCATAAACTGTCCATGCTACTGGGCAGATCCAATAATACCAAATCCACCATTTTGGGATTTTCTGCATCAGTGAAGAGGAAATCAATATGTTTTTCATGGTGGGAGGTAATGTCTTAATTCCAATAAAAGCCCAAGATAAACGGATCCTTCTGAATTTAAAGAAGACAGCATATGTATTCTAAAATTACTAGATATGTCAAACAGAAGTACAATAGAACACCACACAAGTTTACATCTCTATAAGAATTAATGCCTGCATTGTTTTCCTTTTTCTTTTCAACATTCTAATTCTAACAGGAAAAGAGTTGATGGAAAATCTAAAGAAATTATTGCCTTTCTGGGAATGAAAAATCCTGAAAACAGAGCAAATAGTGTATAGAATCCTCCAGCCATAATTGCAGCCATTTGCTGGTTTGGTGTGACTGAGACTGCCATCATCCCATAGTAGGTAAAATAGAGAAATGAAAAGAAAGTAATGAATAAAAACCAGAAGAACTTGCGAGCCATCCATTCAAAACCAAGCATGCTGTAGACAATAATGACATAAACAATTGTTTGGACAAAGTGTATGGTATCTCAATGGCCACCTGTTCAGCCAAGATAAGTAGTATTAGCAATTGCCATATGTTGCTTAAATGTGAATTATTTGGGAAAAAAAGACTGAATGTGGTGCAAGTGTGCTTTGAAACCAATATAAAAGAGAGAGACAAAACAGAAAAAACTGCATGCCTGTGCCAAAGCATAGGGCATTGCAGAATACATTCCTGCAGCCCTTTCTCTGTAGAAAACTGTTCTCTCAATTGCAACCACAGGCTGCACTGTTTGACAATTTCCTACTCCTACAAACAACACTGTTGAATATATGCCCCTATGATATTAAATAGATCTGTGTTGTTATCCCTGATGCAAACACATTGGTTGTTAGTATCCATGAAATTTCTCAGGTAGATAGATTGCCTTTTTCAAATGTACCTGATGTTTGCATATGTTTTAAATGGTCACATACAGTTTTCCTGCCAAGCTTCCAAAATACAGATCCAAACATCAGACCAGCAATAATAGTTGATAGAATTCTAATGCCATTGTAATCTGGGCTTCTCCAGTATGACCACCTTTGCTTCCACAGGCAGGATTTAAACTGTCCAAAGAAAGATTGTGAATATTGGGTTGCAAAATAAAGATCTTTTGCACCAGAGGCTGGAACACTAAGCTCTTTCACTAATGTTTTATTCATCCTGCATCATGAAGGTTTCGATGACCAATGTGAGTAATTTGAGAAACATCTACTTAGATAGAGATGCTAAGGGATTTTCAACTGAACTGGTACTTACTTGTAGAGATCTGATTTCTTGTATTGTTCTGCAAAGTCTATTCCCTGACGAAGTTCAGAAGGCAGTAGAGCTCACTTCTAGCATCCATGTAGCAGGATTATATTTATCCCTTATCTTTGGCACTCCAGGAATAGCCTGTAACATGGCATATTGATAAGAATAAGACTCTTGAGGTAAAAATACATTCAATGTTTGTAAAATATACCCAAAATTAACTTCTAGGCTCTTCCCACCCATATTTTTAATGATTTCATTTTTAATTCTTCATAATGCTTTACTTTTTATCAATTCTTCAACACTGAACTTACCTCAAAATACTCAACCACCTTGTGAGAGTTTTGACCTAAGGGTCCTGCATAAATGACTTGGCCACCTCTTTTCATTAGGAGCAAGCTGCACCAGAAGTGGACCAGGTATTAATGTCAAAATCTATTGAAAAGCAGAACACCATTAAATGCAGCTATTTCAGGCATTGTTTACCTCATCAAAAGCTTCAAAAATGTCAATGCTAGGTTGGTGGATGGTACAGACAACTGTTCTTCCTGTATCAACTGTATTGCGTACAGTTCTCATGACAATAGCTGCTGCTCTGGCATCTAGTCCAGAAGTTGGTTCATCCATGAAAATAATAGATGGATTTGCAACAAGCTCCACAGCAATGTTAACCGTTTTCTTTGTTCTGTTGACAAACCAGTCACACCAGGAAGGCCTACCAGTCCATCCCTTAGATTATCCAACTCTACTAGTTCCATAACCTCATCCACAAAGGCCTATGGAGGTTCAAATAGTCAAGTCAGCAAAGGCTAAAGAATTTGCACCTACCAAATCAAGTAAGAAATGAAAAAACAAGAAAATTGGAGTTTGAGACTTACAATTTTGGTGCTACTATCAATCTCTTTTGGAAGACGAAGAAATGCAGAATATATTAAGGACTCTCTCACTGTTACTTGTGGAGAATGTATGTCATTCTGCTCACAGTAACCAGAGATTCGAGCAAATGTTTCTTGCCTTTTGGGAAATCCAGAGATTCTGATATCCCTTCAATATATCCACCGGTTTTCCTTCCAGCCAATACATCCATGAGTGTTGTCTTTCCAGCTCCACTGACCCCCATCAAAGCTGTGAGAACTCCTGGCCTAAATGCCCCAGTCACATCATAAAGCAGTTGAAGTCTATCCTCAGTTACTCCCTGTCCTTTCATTTCCTGCAGAAAGTTCAATGCCAAAACTTTCAATCATATTCAAGGATGCTTAAGGAACTCTAACGTAATATTCATGATGTAAAGTAACAGTTCAATCAGCCTCTTTTATGTGATTTCTTTCTTTATCTCAGATACTTGGTCTCAGCCTTCCTGACCTTTAACATGCAAAACATTTGTGGGTGCAATGCATGCTTTGGATGTTTAGTCATTCAGCATCATCTTACCGAGTAATTTAGAGACAGAGGAGACATATTTAAATACCTGAAAACACATAATTTCATAGTTCACAGAACTATAGGAATAAAACTGAAACAACTATCAACCTATTTGGTGGGCTTAAGAGTTCAACATGGGTCATACCGGAGACATGTCAACGAAGTAATTCAGATTATAAAAGGACATTGCCAATGGTTTGAATGGAAGAATCATTCCTCGCTTTGGTACAACACCATTTTGTGCTTCCAAATCTGTCAAATTTGTTTCTAGTTTGATTGATCTTCTGTTCATGCCAGCCATCTGTATGTCTACTGCATAACCATTACTCAAAATTGAGAAGATAATGGTAGGCAAGATTTTAATAATTATGGAAAATGTATGTACGTACTATATACTACCAGAGGATTTTGTCTAGAAAATAAGCATTCCTTGGTTACTATTTTTATCCTCCAAGGATAGCCTATAATTCAAAGACTCGGCCATCATCATATCTTTTGCTCAACGAAGTTTACAAGGGAAGAATATTTACATTCTTAAAGTAAGAAAAAGCATTATTACCTGTATTTTCTCCATCTTTGGAGGAAAAATGTTTAGAGGATCCTTTTAGCTCTTGACGCAAGGAATTGAGGTTCTTGATCCTCTGTAATCTTGTCAGACCCGGTCCCTTGCTGTTTTGCTAGTCTTTCTTCTGATATTACAGCCCCTGCAGCCCATGCTTCTTCCAAGAGTTTACAACGGCAGAATAGATATTCTCAGAATGAAGATCATTTTCAGTATGTTGAAAAACCAACTTGTTCTGCCAGCTTTTTTCAGGCTGTCAAATGAAGAGTCAGTGAAGATTGGGGTGAACTCACGATTTAGATATGCAAGGCACATTGTGTATAAAAAGTTGAAGAGCACTGAAAACCCCAATAAAGCAGCAGCTCCTATCCAATACCAGTATCCTTCTGGGTTGATGTTACGCCTCTCAAGTACACCAAGAGCCAAGTTTGCTGAAGCAATTGTACTCTTAATGCAATATATGTCCAAGATCAAGGAAATAATTCGAGAAATGAGCCAAGTATTAATCTGTACTTTGAAGAGGTATATTCATGTAAGCCAATTAAGAAATCTAAGATTCTGTTTTGCTAGTCTTGTGACTAAATTGCTACAAACTTTACTATGCATACAACTATTTTTTATGGTTTAAGTCTTACTTTATTCCATCTGGGATCAAGCATCTCATTCAAAACAAGGGAATTTTGTTGTACAATACTGGTGAGCACCAGTAACCCCATATCCACCATTTGGGAATGCTATCTGTGAAGAAAATAAAATGTTGAAGTAGGTGAGATCAAACAGATCTATAATTTGAACACGGGAAGAATGACTAAGATGGATGACAGACCTTTTGGAATAATGAATCCTCCAAAACATGGTAATAAAAAACAAACTGAGTGCACCTCCTGCTATTGGCTACTGTCATTGTTCTACAAAGTCCGGCTAAAAATCTAAACAGAGAAGATGACATCTGATGTACAAGAAAGAGGATAAGGAATTGCCGGAAAACCTGCATTGTCATTGGGACTATTCAGAGTAAGTAGATAGTAAATTTTAATTAAATTGTATTATTTTGAGGTTGAAATCTAATTGGTCCAGGGTTTTTAATTACAAGGGTTGAGAGAATTATATCAGTAATATTGATGAAACATAGGAAAAGTAGAGAATTAAATAAATCATAGGAAAAATCTACCAGTGCCTGGTTAAGGCCTCTCTAGCTTCAGTTCAAAAAAATATAAAGATGCAGGAGTAGATAAAACTATTGAATTTCAGAGTAAAAACTATGAATAATCCATATTCACAACTATCTAAATCCTAAAATTATTTTACATCCACTGGACTGTTCTCATGGCAATTTTTGGTACTTATCTGAAATTTAATCATCATACAGATATTCTTAAACAAAATTAAAATGGAGAATGGTACTAAGTTCATCAGATCTCAATCTTAATGCAATCTCCAGGCCTACCTGGAAGCTTCAGGAGCAAATCCTATTCCATAGTAAGTCACAGCCACCCAAACTGCTGATTCCAGAAGTGAGATCGGAATACCCAGAACAAGGAGGGGAGAGAGAAAGCCCATGCAGGATATAGCAAAAGGTCTCGCTGTTTAAAAAATACAGGTAATCTGGCAAGTGTGAATGGAAGCTCAGCCATGCCATTGAACATGTTTGTAATCAGGCCAAAAAAGAGGGCTCCAAGATATAAATTTGCATCCTCCTCATTTCTTTGGTGCATTTGTGTTCTAAAGAACACTGTAGATACTACAAATGCTACAAATATAATCTGCATAACCAACAACTTCCTTTAGGCCTATTACAACAAGAATGATTCATTATTGGACATAGCTTCTCATTGCATGTAAAGGCTTACTTGTACAGTCTTGAATATGTAAATGAAGGAATTGCGTTTGAGAAGAAGCCATTCTTTATCAAAGCAGGCCTTGAAGATCTCCATTTTGGGGACTGAGTATTTACTCAATACCAAAGATGCTTTGTGGCTAGTAAGCTTGTCATTTGGTCCACATAATTCAATGGAGAGTCTTGTGCCTCCATGAAACCTCTTGTACATATCAGCAAATTCCTTCACGGAGATATAGCGATATGGTATTGTCCTGTCAGCCCAATATTGCTCTTGGTCCTTCATTGAAGTTACCTGCAAATCACACCCGACTCACATGTGGATTTTGGATTTTAAAAAGAAAAATGAATCCTTTGGTAAAGATCCCATTTCGGTGTTTTGGTTAAAGATCTCTATTAAAGAGTCATGAGTTCCATAATAAAAGGAAATTTGGCTCGGGAAAGGGAAAAATCCATGTGTATTTTCACCATATTTTTAAACATTAGAATTAGACCAATGGTTATAAATCTTAAACAGGTTAGCCAAACTGAGTAAAATTAGATTTTTGCTTTATTCGCTCATAACTAAAAATCCACTCTGGACAGAAGTTAAAATTGATTATGCAGAGTTTCCAAATATACCTCCTGTAAGAAATCTGCAGCACCCTTTCTCTCAGGGCATTTGAATCCACACTTTCAAAAAATTCAAGCACATGTTCTCTTGGTCCCTGGTAGACAACTTGTCCTTCTGAAAGGAGTATTATGTCATCAAATAATTCATATGTTTCTGGTGCAGGCTGAAGTAAAGACATGAGAATAGTTGCATCCATGTGGGAACAAAATTGCTGCAAGCATTTAACAATTTGATATGTTGTAGAACTGTCAGGCCTGTGGAAATATTGTCCATGAAAAGAGTTGTTTTGGCCCAACAATTATCTCACCTACAAGGAACACGAGAAATTATTTCCAAAGCTTGCAGTGTGAAACAAATAAAAACATGGAAAACAATAATTAAATTTACTATTTGATTTGCGTACCAGTTGTAACACGTTTCTTCTGTCCACCTGAAATTCCCTAAGCATTTCATCTCCTATAATGGTATCTGCACAGATATCCAAACCAAGAACCTGATTACAAATTGAAATTAGTTAAGACAATCATGTATATTTTTCTTCAGAAATCTGATATTTATATTACAATTAAACAATTTCAATAAGAAAGTAACAGGCTTTAGAAAGCAGTATTTCGCCTCCTAACCAAGGAAAGAAGGGCAAAATGAACTTCTATGATCTGTATTCATTAAAAATTTCTCCTCCATTGGACAACCCAATATTTTGACATGAAGCCAATATCAAACTTTCTAATGACATTTTTCCTTGCAAAAAAATTTCATATATGCTCTATTTGTTTCCAGAAATGCACCCTCACAATGGCTAGTTCACCCACCTTCAGAGCATAATCAGTCTGAAGGCTACTTTGGAGACCTGTAATGGCTGTTGCCTGCAATCCCAATGTAACAAGAATGTTATTTATATCATTAGTGTATATCTCTTCTTATGCAATCTTAACATTAAACATCCTGAACAAATATGGAAGTCTCCATCAACCTCAGGAAACATATAACACGTATTGCCTCTTATAAACCTAAAATCACTTGAAAATAGCTGTGTAGCAATTTTTATAAAGCTATGCAAGAAACTAAAACAGGACAATTTTATTCTACGTAGGCAAAGCTAGTTATTCATATATTCAAATCTGATCAATGATGTCCATACAAAAGAATAGAAAAAGTAAAACCCACTTTCATGAAAAGATCTACTTCAGCCTCTGGAAAAATTCCAGCATCTTTCTCCTTCTAACCACTTCCGAAAGGAGCTCTATTCACATATTCAATCCAATGAAAGTCATTATTTCATGTTCAGACACATAAGATCACTTGCAATTAAAAATATAAATTGTACATATTTAGAATTTTCATATCTGATTGCTTACCATATCTACCACCAACACCTTGACATCTTGCAGAGAAATCCAATGTCTCTCGAACAGTCATCCCCTACATGCAGGTCATTTTGACTTATATAGGCAGATATCTTCTGAGGGACAAACTCCTCCAGTGGAATGCCCATTGTAAGTTGTAGAACCACTTACCTGTACTTATAATTATTAATTATAATAGTGTGAGAAGAAAAACCAAAAGTATAACATAATTTTAATAGCACAAGTTTTTAACCTTTAAGCCCTTGTCCAATCTTCCAGCCAAAGCCAAAAGTAAAGTAGACTTCCCAGATCCAGGTGGGCCTAATAACAACATCATTCTGCAACAGATACATCCAGATTGGTTACAATCATTGAGAAATTCAAATATTCTGCTTTTGTTTTGGACTATAATGTCTTGAAAATGCTTAATTTGACTTTACCTAGATGGCTTTAGGATCCCACTAACATCCTTGAGGATTGCAAGCTTAGTCCTCTTAGTCAGTGACAATCCAACCATGTCCAACAAGGTCTGCACTTCCATTCATTAGTCATTCCAAAATAATCTTAAATTTTTCTGGCTAATTCATAAATCCATCCAGAACACTAGATATTTTTGAAATACAACAATTTGGAAACAGAGGAGAAGAAAAGTACTCTGTTGAGATGCTCTCCTTAAGATTAACTATTATAAATAGATATGGGACTTCAATTAAAAACCAAAAATAATAGAAGTTTATAGAGGCAAAGATAATTTTTCACGTCACCACCAAGCTAGACACCAATTTGGGGTACAAGACCTCCCTTGTTGAAGGCCACTAACTGTTCACCTTATGTATTGTGCTTCCACAAGGGAATTGTTTTTTAATTTTCTTTATAAGTTGTTTACATTCTTGTACATAACTTATCCTCCAAATTTGAACCTGCCAACTTTCTTCCATGGAGTACATAAGTCTTTGCCACGGGGCTCATTAAGCATCTACTGAACAAATTTCATCTAAATATTATTTCACATTTGAGTACATTCCCCACACACCGTAATAAAATCCATTTTTAAGTTTGAATTTCCATATCTTATATCTAAGAGAACCTAAATTATGCTACACTACATCAATGGTAGTTCATAACTCAGTGTTTTAAAAACTATAGAACCGGAACTGGAACCGGTCAGTTTGACTTGTTCAACATCTTTAGGCACGAATTGGTGAATAAACCGGTTCCGACTTGAACCAGCCTCAAGTCATGGCAAATCGCATTTATACACGCCTTTCTTACATGTTATATAGTATATACATAAACAAACTTTGCATATTTTGTATGTAATTATTGGAATCATAGTTTCTAATCTTTCAAATATATTATTTTCATTAAAAATATAATTTTTTATTGTTTTTTAATAAATCGGTTGATAACATTTAAACCGGTCCAGTTCCAGTCCGGTCCAACGATCAACCTGTTCCGATTTTAAAACATTGTTCGTAACCTCTTACATTTTTGCTCTTTAAAAGAGTTGTTCGTACAATAAGTGATTCTCTCATATATTGCAGGAAACTGCAAAACGAGATGGATCATTGTGCTTAATATTATTTATATTGAATTAACCTTTAGTAAATCTAGCTTACCTCTAAGAAGTTCCAGGCTGAATTCCGAAGTGTAGGGAGTGCTCTTCCACCAACTAAGCACTTTGCACATACTGTCAAATTTTCGAACCTAACTTCTACTGTGGGAGCTTAATCCCTACCCTGTACATCATCGAAAGGATTGGATAATCAGAAGCATAGAGTTCTTCATCCACGAGCTTTAGAAAATGTGTATTTGAAATCTCCCATTTCAAAATAATGAAAACAGGCTTCCTTATGTTGAAAACTACACAGAAAACAGAAATAATTTTCCTCCATTATCTCTCAGCATTAATTTCAAATATTTATTCAATGCATCCACTGTTATTTACCATGTTTACAGTTAAACAGCATACCTGTCAATGCGAGCTCTCAATTTCCTCAAGAAGTTCCCATTATCTTCTTCAGTCACCTTGAAAATTCTCTGAATAAACTTTTGTCTGTCCGTTACTCCCATGTTCCGAACATCAATTTCCTTGAGAATTCTCTTATGGCGCCTTTCATCATCCTCGGTAGAACTCTCAAAGCTCTCCAACATGATACCCGTTCTCAAACGGTCAAATGTTGGCAGCTTCTCAATAGCTGCCCATCTCAGAGCTTGTTCATCATCCTCCACACCACCTTCCTCGAATGAACTTGATCTACTAAACACATCTGCCATTACCCATTTATTATTATTCCCGGGGCTTGCCAGGCTCGGATTCATTGCTGATGTTGTTGTTTTTAAGGATTCTCCTCTCTCTGAACTCTCAAAATTATTCTCAACCAATGCATTGGTTCTCACTTGATAAATCTTTGCAGCTTCTCTATCGCAACCTCTCTCAGAGCTTGTTCATCATCCTCCACAATTGAAGGTGAACCAGTGCTGAACACATCTGCCATTCCCCATTTATAATTTTTAAAGTGGCTTCTCAAACTCAAGTAACTCATTTTACTTGGTGATGCTGTCCTGGGGGATTCTTTCATCCTTAAATTTGTCATCCTTTTGAATTCAAACACACTGAAATCTTCTTACATCAATTATCCTCCCCCATTGCTCTCCCATTAATCAAGCCCTCCCTCCTAATACTACTGGTAAAGATAGGCACTTTTCTTTTGCCTATTGGTTAAGGACTCTCCTTAATACCACTTATCTACATCTATATTCCTCTTATATGCTCCTGCCGTCCTGACATTATTCCAATCTTCAAACACTAATATTTTTTAATGCATATTCCTCGTCTATGCTCCTCGTGTAGTCCTGATATTCTTCCAATCTTCGAACACTAATATTTTTTATGCATTTTCATGCATTGTTTTTTCGTAGAATGCTCCGCTATAAGCAGATTGAACTGTTATCTCATTCCAAGTATTTGTATTTTTGTCTTGTCTGTCATGTTGACAGCTCATTTTCATTTTTATTTTTTTGCATTTGTAATCTTTTCTACAACACCCAATGGTTTAGTATCCAACTTTTAACAGGCTATCCATGTTGGCAGACGTGGATCTCCAGCTAATCTCCTCTGCCACATCACCCCATCTACTCCAACCACCACATTTAATTCTCCTTCTTCTTTTTGTTTTCATCCAGAAACTTCTATTTTTGGCGGATATCTGGAGGCTTCTCCTGTCATATATTATATGTAAAAAAAAATGTTTATGCTACTCTGTTTTTGTATTAAAAAGGGCAGGAATATACACAGCAGCTCTGGTTTTTCTGGAAAAGGCATGATAACAAGTGCACAGCAACTATAACTGTCAAATTCTTATTGCTGTTCTTGCTTGCTGTGGATCTAGAAAGTATAATACTCTCCATTTGGCAGATTTAATACAGTTTTTTTCTGTTTTACTGTATTTTTCTTTTCCCCCTCCAGCAAATTGGTATCAGAGCTAGAAGTACTGGAACAGCAGTTAGCAGAGACAAAGCTTTGGAGGAATGGGAAGCACAAGTGGAAATATTGCACAACCTCAAATACCAACATTCAATGGCAAAAATTATGATTTTTGGAGCATAAAAATGAAAACTCTGTTTTGCTCTCAGGATGTTTGGGACTTGGTTGAGAATGGATTTAATGAACCAGCTGACCAGCAAGAATATCAAGCTCTTTCACAAGTAGAGAAGGACTTATTGAAGGAAAACAAAAAGAAAGATGCAAAGGCATTATTCTTCATTCAACAAGCAATGGAGGAATCAATCTTTCCAAGAGTAGCAGCTGCCACAAGATCAAAACAAGCTTGGGATAGTCTGCAAACAGCATACCAAGGCACAAGCAAGGTAAAAACAGCGAAATTACAAATGCTTAGAAGGGATTTTGAAAATCTACAAATGAAGGATTCAGATTCAATAGATTCATTCTTCACTCATGCAATGACAATAGTTAATCAAATTAGATCTTATGGAGAAACTATTGAAGATCAAAAAATTGTAGAGAAAATACACAACTTGAAAGCAGAAGACTAGTATCAAGCCCACATATCCATTCTACACCGACAAGAGGAAGAGGCGGCAGCCACTCTCATAGCCATCATCAAGGAGAAAGGTATGATAAGTCCAATATTCAATGTCATTATTGTAATAGATTTGGGCATTTTGCATCTGAATGTAGAAAAAGACAATATGACATGAATAAGCAAAAGGCACATTTCACAAATGAGGACCAGCCCAACACTAGTGAGCAAAACACCATGTTTATAACATGCAATGTAGCACAAGAGAGTTCCAAAGAGGTATGGTTCCTAGATAGCGGTTGTAGCAATCACATGAGTGGGAGTAAGGAGATGTTTGCAACAATTGATGAATCAGTAAAATCAGAGGTAAAATTGGGAATGATCACCAAGTATCAGTCATGGGAAAAGGATCAATTAATATAAGAACCAAGCAAGGTGAGAAGAAGCATATCCCTGATGTATACTATGTTCCTGGATTGCAACACAATCTCATAAGCATTGGGCAACTAGTGCAAAAAGGATATAGAATATACTTTGAAAATGGTGAATGTGTGATTCTAGACAAGAAACCAAGCAATAGGCTGATTGCAAAAGTTGAAATGACAAAAAATAGGATGTTTCCACTTAGAATCCAAAGTGAACTATTCCTAGAGCCACACAAGTTGCAAAAGGTTGCTGAATTAGCCTTCAAAGCTTCTTACAAAAATGAATCTTGGCTATGGCATTTAAGATTTGGCCATTTAAATTTCAAAGGATTATAGCTATTATATAAGAAAAGAATGGTATATGGGTTGCCACCAATAGAACCACTTAAAACAACGTGTGAGAGTTGCATATTGGCAAAGCAACATAGACATAAATTTCCAGTTGGGGAATCTTATAGGGCAAAACATCCACTTGAGATAGTGCATTCAGATCTTTGTGGAGCGATGCAAACACCATCCATAAGTGGAAGTCTTTATTTCTTGACATTTATTGATGACTTCAGTAGGAAAGTTTGGGTTTATTTCTTAAAAGACAAATCAGATGCATTTTCTGTTTTTAAAGAGTTCAAGGCAAAAGTTGAAAAGGAAAGTGGACATTATATCAAAGTATTGAGAACCGATAGAGGTGGTGAATATATATCAAATGATTTTCAGAATTTTTGTAAAGAAAATGGCATAAAGAAACAACTTACAACAAGATATACTCCTCAACAAAATGGAGTAGCTGAGAGAAAAAATAGAACAATTATGGAAATGGCACGAAGTATGATAAAAGAAAAACACCTACCAAATGAGTATTGGGCTGAAGCTGTTGCATGTTCGGTATACATATTAAATAGATGTCCAACAAAAGCAGTGATAAATAAAACACCAGAAGAAGCTTGGAGCAAAAGGAAGCATAATATAGCACATTTGAGAGTCTTTGGATGTGTGGCATACTCCTTGATACCTCAAGAGTTGAGAAAGAAACTAGATGATAGAGGAGAGAAGTGCATATTTGTAGGATATAGTGAACAATCGAAGGCATATAAGTTATATAATCCTATCACAAAGAAGGTCATAATAAGCCGTGATGTTAATTTTGTTGAAGAAGAAGCGTGGGATGGCAAAATAGACAAAACAACTACAATTGCAGCTAGTGTTCCACAAGAGAATGAGGAGAATGAAACTCAAGTTGTGACTTCTACTACTCAAGCAAATGTTCCTTCAACACCTTCTAAGGCACCCACCACTCCAAATCCAACTACTCCAGCAAGTAATAACAGCAGCGAATCTTCTAATCCAACACTTGCATCACTAAGATCAAGGTCTATAAACACTTCAAAGAAGTCACGCTAGTCTAAGAGAGATTTATGATGAATTACAAGAGGCTGAAAATGATGATTTATGCTCTAATTTTGCATTCTTAACACAAGCTGATCCAATTTATTTTGAGGATGCCATTAAAGATGACAATTGGATTGCAGCCATGAATGAAGAAATTCAATCAATTGAGAAAAATCAAACTTGGGATCTAGTAGAGCTTCCTAAAGGCAAGGATGTGATTGGAGTTAAGTGGGTTTACAAGACAAAGTATAATGCTGATGGAAAAGTAGAGAAACACAAGGCAAGACTAGTAGCTAAAGGCTTCACACAACTACCTGGCATAGACTACAATGAAACATTTGCACCAGTGGCAAGATTGGATACCATTAGGATGGTTTTATCCATAGCAGCTCAAAATAATTGGAAGGTTTACCAAATGGACGTCAAATCAGCATTCTTGAATGGCATTTTAGAAGAAGAAGTGTATATAAAACAGCCACCTGGTTATCAAGTTTTGGGAGAAGAACATAAGGTATACAAACTGAAAAAGGCACTATATGGTTTGAAGCAAGCTCCAGAGCTTTTATCACAGATAGACTCTTACTTTGTAAACAATGGGTTTAGCAAGAGTGGCAATGAACCAACTTTATATGTCAAAGTGAATGATGAAGGAGAAATCTTGATAGTTTGCTTGTATGTAGATGATTTGATATTCACAGGTAACATGTCAATTAAATCATTCAAGGCAGCCATGGAAAGTGAATTTGATATGACTAATTTGGGGATCATGAGATACTTTCTTGGAATAGAGGTAAGTCAACCTCGTGAGTGATCAAGGCATTTTTATATGTCAAAGTAAATATGCTAGTGACTTGTTGAAAAGATTCGGGATGACAAATGTCAATGCAGCCCTACACCATTTGCATTGGGTTTAAAACTTAGTAAGGATGACAAAAGTCCTAGTGTTGATGCAACTTTATTCAAAAGATTAGTTGGCAGCCTTATATATCTAACCGCCACAAGACCGGATATCATGTATGGGGTTAGTCTCATTTCTAGATTCATGGACAAACCAAAGGAATCACATTGGAAAGATGGAAAAAGAGTTTTAAGGTATATAGCTGGAACAAAGAGCTTTGGGATTTTGTATACATCTTTAGATGATTACAAGCTGATTGGATATACGGATAGTGATTGGGGAGGTAGCTTGGATGATAGGAAGAGTACTTCCGGTAACATTTTCCATCTTGGATCAGGTGCTATCTCTTGGGCATCAAAGAAACAACCAATTGTGACACTCTCATCAGCTGAAGCGGAATATGTCATGTTGCAGCCACATCAACAACTTGCCAAGCAGTATGGATGAGAAGAGTACTTTCAGATTTGAAGCATCCACAAGAAGAACCTACAGAAATTTATTGTGATAATAATTCTGCAATTGCTTTATCTAAAAATCATGTCTTCCATAAACGCAGCAAGCATATTGACACAAGATATCATTTTATTCGAGAATTGGTGAACAATGGTGACATTCATCTTGAGTTTTGTAGGTCCAAGGAGCAACTAGCAGACATCTTCACAAAACCACTTGCAAAGCATGTGTTTGAGCATCTCCGGAAGGAATTGGAATAGCAGACATATATATGGCAGTGAAGATTAAAGGGGAGTGTTGGCAGACGTGGATCTCCGGCTAATCTCCCTCGCCACATCACCCCATCTACTCCAACCACCACATTTAATTCTCCTTCTTCTTTTGTTTTCATCCGAAACTTCTATTTTTGGCGGATATCTAGAGGCTTCTCTGTCATATATTATATGTAAAAAAATGTTTATGCTACTCTTTTTTGTATTAAAAAGGAAGGAATATACACAAGACTCTAGTTTTTTGAAAAAGGCATGATAACAAATGCACAACAACTATAATCACAAATTCTTATTGCTTTGTTTGCTTGCTTTGTGGATCTAGAAAGTATAATACTCTCCATTTGGCAGATTTAATACGATTTTTTTCTGTTTTTCGTATTTTTCTTTTCCCCCTCCAAGAATCCATAGATACGAGCGAGGCTGCTATGGTATTTGCAGAGCTATCAAATTATATCTTTGTTTTGTTGTCATACTCTTATTTTGTTCTTTTTCTAGCTCCATTTTTCAAATACTTCAATTGGTATTTTATGCATCCTCTTGATAAGCAATTTAAATAAAAAAACATTCGAAATAAAAATATTATTGTAAATTTCTGTTCATTAAAAACTTCAATGCTATCATTTTGTTTTTTGTTTTTATTTAAAGGGCATATTTGTCGATATAGTCTATATTTGATGATGACAAGAAATTTTTATAGTTACATGCAACCTTAATATCTAAGGAGTTATAAAGATCAAAGTTGTATTTTAATCAATAAAAAGTTTGATAAATGAAGCCTTGGGAGGTGATTGGTAAGGGTTTTCATGGAATATAAGAGGAATATGACCAATAGATTATAGATTTAATGGTGAAGTTGTTTAGTTTAGAAAGAGTGTTTGGGATTAATTTTTGACAAAGTGAAAATGACCTAATACCAAAAATGAATGAGACCAAAATCATGTGGAAAAAAAATTTGGTGGAATGAATACCTTAAATCCTTAATAGTAAATCTAAGAAAACAGATTATTTTATACACCTAATTTTACAATTATATGAGGAATGAAAATAATTTATCTTTCAATCAAAAAACAAAAACATTTAAACCTAAATTCAACGTACAGTGAATTCAAATGGTAAACAATTTTTATTAAAGTTCTTTAAAAAATTGGTAGAATCAATGAATTTATAGGAGAGCCCATGTTTGCACTTGGTGGGCTTAATACTTTTAATTATTTTTAAAAACATATAAAAAGATATAACACAGTTTTACGAAAACCTAAACCTATAAGTCTTTCGAACACATTCAAAAGTCATTCCAAATCTATTTTCAGGAGCCCATTCCAAATTTCAATTTTTGGGTTTTTCTTTTATGTATGATTATGTGCATTGGTGCTTTGATAGGAGAGATTGATTGTTTTTAAATCATTTTGCAAACAATGTAAAACAAATAAATCAATCAAAATTTGAGGACTTTTTCTTTCTTCTTTTTCCTTGTTCATTTTTCTTATTTAATTTATAAAGAATGTAAATTTAAAATAGAAAAAAATTAAATTTTAGGAGAGGGGTTAGTAGTGGTAGGTTTTAAGAGTCCACAAAATCAATTCTTTATTTTGTGGGGTCAAAATTTTTCATCAATATGTAGTTTAGTTTTGCTTTAACTTATATTTGTTCTTTGGAATGTTTAATTGGAGAGAGCCATATTTTGAATTGATTTAAAATAATAAATTTGAGTTACACTTTGAATTGAAATTTAATACTTGAAATAGGTGATAATGATCAAATATTGAATTTTTAATACTTGTATATGGGCGAGAGGTCTTAGATGGTATGATGTGATTGACTACTCTACATAATTATTATGTCAAAAATAAATAACCACTAGATAGTACTATGCTAACTATGATGAGGTATTATAACAACTATTGGGTATTGTGTGATCAAGACTCATGTCAACTATTGGACCATGTTAAGTATTGGCCCCTCCCTTTCATGTACATAAAATGTTGTAGACTCAAAAGTTGTGCACATGGTGGATGTAATGCATATTCTCAAACGTACTTGTACCTTAAGTATATTATGTTTTTTTGTTCATGGCATTGCTTTAGATTTTTAAATCCATATTTTATGTCTGTACAAAGAATCATTTTAAGAATATAAAAACAACTCTTATTTAATATCAACGCTCAAATTTTAAGTTCAATTGTTCAATTTCAAGTATTCAAAATCACATTATTTATTTACTTCTTTGTGTATGCATGTGTATGTTAGTTGTAATTGATTAGCCTCGAGTCTATTTTAAGTTGTTTTGATTTAGAATGTATTTTAATAGTTTTTCCACCTAAAATTCTCTATTTTAAATTGTGTCAAGTTTTGGCCGAGTTTTGTTTCAAGTTTGATTTTGATTCAAAAAGTATATTGTCAAGTTTTTCACAAGTCTAAGTCTCAAGTTCTGTGATTTTTATATATTTTTAGGGGTTATGTAGTCACTTAGGTATAGAACTAGTTAATTACTTTGATGTTGGTGTATTTATGTGTTTTTATTGAATATTGGTATGTTAGCATATGGATTTGCACACATGTAAATGACATGTAATAGTGTGGGAACGAAGTCCCTCCTCAATGAAGGTGAGGTGCCTTTATTAAAAACCAAAACTATATTTACACCTGTACATTCAAAATTGTATGTGGGGGTGTTTTGGAACATCAATGGAAAGAAAAGTGAATGAGGGAGATGGAATGGAATGAAGGAAAGGAATGGAAAGGAATGAATGGAAGGAACATGCAAGAGTTAGGTAAAAGCAAGAGCCTAATATTGCATGGAGAAGAACAATCAATAACTAACACAAATAAAACGGAGTTTGCATCAGCTAAACAAGAATGAGTAAAAGGGAACACACGTGAGCAAGTAGATAATCAGAGCTTGATCACTGTGAACTAGAACAACATATTAATAGCATTGACAATAAGATCCAAGACAATATTTGCATGCAAGATTCAAACACTAACATCTAATGAACATAAGAACATAAAATGTTATAAGAGACAATGAATGGGACACAAAGTTCATATTTCATTAACTCCAAAATGTCTTCTCAAAAGAACACAAAGTTTCTTTCTTTGAAGTAAATCTTGCATACAAAAGTATTTTCTTCTCCTCTCTCAAAGTCACCTTTTACAAATGAGCCTCTAACTTCCTTTTATAACCCAAAAGTTGGTTACAAAGTAGTTAGGGTTTTACATGAACATTAAATAGGGCATCTTAAGTGACTTTGACTTTCTCAACCAACTTTATTAAAAGCAACTAAAAATAGAAATCACTTAAGTCCTCAAAATTTTTCCAAAAGTGAATTCAATAATAACACCATTAAATTAAAATACCGCTTTTAAAACATATGACGAAAACTGGTGCCTTATCCATTGAAATGGGGTCCGCCTATCTTAATCGTATGAGAAATGGACTCTCCCACTTCGTTAGATACTAGGAAAACTATCTCCTCGTTCCATTGGTGAAATTAGGATCCATTGACTTTGCCAATTGAAAGGATTTGAACCTCCCGATGTTACGAACATCTTTTCTTCTTCAGGAGGTTCATTTAGTCGAAGAACAACCTCACAAATACCTACAATTCCAAGATTCTACCTAGCATATCATTCAGATTGACCATATTTGATTGAACATTCTCAAACAAATTATTTAATTTGATGCAACGTTCCATTGAAGCTGAAGAGAAATTGATGGTGGGAGTATACATGTCCTTAAACAATTATGAAAATTGTTCCTCCACATGTCCTGATGAATACCTCTAATTTTTCTCATTTACAAGACCACAAGGGATCTCAGCTATGAACTCCTGAATCAAGGCGAGTGAAGTGAAGGCTTCATTGCATACACTCTCGTAATGGATCATAGAATCCTCGAGAAGTGTCTTTCTCCACCAAAGAAAGCATGTCCTCGACATTCAAATTCAAGAATTCCTTCAATGGCTAAATTTGAAGACTCCATACTTGTCATCTCTTGTAGACTAGGCAATATCTCATCCAATTTTGATATGTTAGAAACAAAAGTTTCCTTGAAAGAAAGAATTGGATCAAGATATGCACTAATATCTTCATGGAGCTTAACGGACATGTTTTGATCGTCTCTTTACCAAAACAAGAATATTTGAAAGCTAAGATTTCTTGACATGGCCCAATATGTTTATTTCTTTTGTGAATTGAGAGTTTCTTCATCGGGGCAGCCATTGCATCGCCATTCTTTGGGAAAATGGATGATATAGGATTTAGCAAATGTTGAACATAATCCACCAATTGATTCTTTTTAGCCTTGAGCTAAGAGTTCTAAGACTTATATTTCTCAAGCCTCTTTAGCATGATATCTATTGAATCCTAGGCCATTGCCATGTCACTTTCTAATGTGGACTTCCCAAGTCCAAGTTTGGAAACTTCATAATAAGCAGATGCCATAAAATCATATTCCTTGTCAACTTGTGGGATGGCAAGATCCGCAAATCTGTTTCCATCATCATTCACCATTATTCGGGAGAGCACTTTAGGTTTCTTGGGAATGATGTCATTTGAAAGCTTGAAAAGGGCATTGAAGTCAATGTCAATTACCTTAACAACCCTCTTCCTTTTCTTGATTTCACAATCAACCCAAAAGGAGTATCCTTCACCACTTCCGCATACGAAATCTGGAGTCCAAAGCAACATTCCCATTATTCTCAACATCATTAGATTCTACAAGAATCCTTTCCATGACCTCAATTTCTAGAGAAATAACCTCAATATCTACCTCTTGAACATTAGGGAGATTTTGAGAAATATCTTCATGAACTGTAGGTTCGAAGCGTTTGATATTTGGACTACTTGCACTTGAGTGGACTCTTGTACAAGGCACGAATGAGGATTATTTGTTATGAGCTTCTATGAACTATTAGCAATGTGAGTAGAAGAATCTCTACTTGAAGTAGAAAATCCTGATACATGCTCCCTTCCTTCACTAGGGATAAGACCCTTAGATTTTTCACCTCGCGACACCTTCTTTAGTGAATTGGATTTTAGCAACCACTCCTTTATTACTTGATGTGTATGACTAGATGGCATGGAGGTTGATTGAGAAGAAGCTTTGGTTGACTAGAGACCTCCTCGAGTTGACAATTTTTGTAATCCTGAGGTATGATTTTGGATTGATGGTAACTTTGCAAGTTCTCTTTCATACCAAGATATGCTTCTTTCGAGAATCGGTTGATTCTTGCTATCAAGAGAAAATTCATCTCTTTTGGTCCAATCAATTCGTGGCAATGGGGTAAAAGCAACTACATCATATGAGGGATCAATAACATCTTCATCATCATCCACCAATGAATCTAGAGGGTTTCTAATGTGAAAGGCCTTGATCTAAGCAAGGGTTAGGTGGGAAAACTCTCACCTTCTCACTTCATGTTCATCTGAACAGGCAGCCTAAAAATCTTCCATGGTAGGGTTGTGTTGATACTTTGCTCTAAGAATCTTCTGCATATATCCGTTGATATCAAATGGAATCTCTTCACATATGGATGAATAGTGATGAGGGAAAACTCTTTCTCCATGAGTTGTGCACTGAAGAGATTTGGACATTGGTATTCCCCAATTTGGATTGGGAAATGAATTCTGAATGATGTTTATCACTAAGAAGACAAGTGAACTTGGAATAGTTTTCGCAAGCTCCATTAATGCCCACTTGTCACTAACGTACTTAGGAAGCTTCCATGGAGTACCCACAAAGCCACTCATGTGAATATAGGAAAAGGATGAAAATTGAATAAACCATGTTCCCCATTGGGAAATGACATCCATGGCCTCTTTGGAGAATCTTTCCTCTATATTTTGATTTCAGGTTTCGAATCATGCGGAAGGTGAATGCATCATTAACTCTTCTGAAATGATGAGAGCTATTTTTGAAACTTAGCTATGGATAATAATGGAAGACATTATTTGATGGACCCATGACTCCCTTCGCATTTCGAGCCCCAAAATAGATTCTTTCTAGCCATTGCATAAGTCAAGTATGATGTCATGTAGAAACATCCAATCATCTTTACTTTAATCAATTGTTTGTGAAGAGTATCATTGATGATGGTGGCCCAATCCACAAACTCTCTCTTGGCAAGGATGATACAGATAAACTGATACATCCATGGGTGGAAAATCCTAGCAGAGGGTAGACCAAAGACTCAACTCAAAAGTGATCATGTCCCCGATTTCCTCCACGAACTCAATGTGGTACAGTTCCTTAGGAATCTGGTCAACTCGAGGCCTCTTGGTCACTAACCAGTTATTATTAACCATCTTTCTCCACTTGAGGGGTTCTTCATCCCAAAATTATTGTGCTGACTTTCAAGTGATGTTAGCATTCTCAGGAAAGTTAGGTATGCTGAGTAATTCCTCAATGTGCTTCGGTGTGATTAACAGGAAAGGTTCACGATTATCTTTATAAATTCCTCGTCTCTCGGGATCATAATGCTCTGCACAGGTGATAACTAGCTCCGAACATTGCACCGAGACCAGAAATGCCGCTGCTTGGGGTAGACCGTTATGGTAGAGCCTATCCGAGAATATGGGTTTGCCTTTAGCTTTCACTCGATCACAAAATTGTTGCACATTGATGTGACCAATATTTGTATCGGTGATATTGTTGTATGCAGACTTGATAGAACTAGGAGGGATGATTCCTTGGAATTCATACTTGAGCACGGACTTATTTGATTTCTCCACTAGCTTCCTCGATTTTCCTGCAGATTTATTGGATTTTTAGCCATTATGAATTTTACAGAAAAATTACTCAGGCACGTAAAACAATGTAAATGCAAGAGGAATATATTTCGTTTTAATTATTATTATTATTATTTTAATAATATAATAATAATCAATTTAGGGTTATAACTTTTTTAAAATACTAACATGAGTAAAATATCAAGAATCAATTTGAATTATTTAATTCTCCACCTCTTTATGTTGCTTGATTTGAGTTGCTCCTCTTTACCCTCTATGTGGATGATTATCCTTGATCTCTTGAATGTGTATGTGTTGTGGAAATTTTGATTTTTTTATCATTTTCAAATGCATGAACAATGCTCTTAAAAATACGTGGCCTTTTGAACAGCTATTTCTTTCCTTCTACCCTGCGTGGCATGTTTGGTTCTTGGACTACATGGCCTTTGTTCTTTGACAACTATGCATGTCAATGTTATTTCTTTCACTCACTTGTGTAGAATTTTCTTTAACTTTACTGCCCTTCTTTGCATATGCTTGGAGATTTTAATGAATGGAAAACTTGATAAATGCGTTGAAACTTGATGAATGCATTGAATTTTTTTTTTATATATTATTGTTTGGCAATGTGTGGATAGCCTTCCCTTCCTTACCAATGCATTGAAATGTTGATGCTTTCAAAACCTATGTGGACTACCTTTCTCTTCATCATGCGTTGATGTATTCTTTTCCCCTACACGTAGTGTATTTTCTTGGATATGTGTGGTTTTATATCCTTGGGTGATGTGTGAAGGATCCTATCTTGGCGTGGAAATTTCTTTTCCCTTATGTGGGAAAAGTTGTGTGGATTGTTTTTGTTTTATTCTTCCCTAGTGTGGCATATTCCTTTCCCTTCACTCTTGCATGGGTTGCTCCACATCCACCTACGTGAAACATGAAACCGACAGTGAGTGTGTGGCTTTTATTTTTCCCCGACATGTGTAGCTTTGATCGCCCTTGACTGCATTCACAATGGATGCATGGACTGTATTTTATCTATTATTTTGTGCTTTGTCGACATGTGCGTGGCCAATGTGTGGTCTTTGAAAATAGTTGGTACTTGTATTACCTCCTTGAGCGTAAACTTTGTTCTCTCACAACTATACGTGGCATGTGTTGGTGAATGTGTGGGTTGTTGTAATCAATGCGTTCACAGTGGACTGTTATTCTTTGTTTCTTTGTATTGAAATGCAAAAAAAGTTTAGCAATAGCACGAGAAGATCAATTAAATCGAGTATGGAAACTTCCTTCACTGAAAACTCAATTACTCTCGTTCCCCTAAAAGAAATAAGAAACAAAACTTCTTCCAACTAGTTTCATAGGGAAATGATTACGGGAATTAAAGAAGCTTCCCGAAACCCTTTCCCCTTCCCGTTAAAATAGTGACTCCTCTTCCTTCGGGTAGTGGCATCAATTGCGGGAAAAAGGGAAAAATATTAGTCATTTGTCGGTGGACATGGCAAGGCAAAGTGATAATCCCCATCTATTTCCCCATGTGGGAGATCGAGAGGATTTTTTTCTCGTTTGCCAATCGGTTGAATTGGCAATTAGTAGAAGAAATCCCATAAGTGTGGAAATAAGAAGAATTTTCTAGGAAAGGGGAAATCCGGTTATGGGAAGCCAATTTGGAAACCCCAAATTATTAAAAGCGTAAGATTTATTTTCCCCGACAATAAAAAAATAAAACTTGTCGATTGATTTTTAATTATATTAATATTTATTTAATTAAAAACCCAAAAATCAATAAAATTGATTTTATCAAATAAAGGGTAATAAATTAATTAAATATTAATTAATTATTAACGCATTTTATGACCTGGCGGGAGGATTTCTCACCTGAAATGAACGAAAGCGAAGACTAGAGCGATCACAAGAAGAGGCGATAGCGGCAAGGGTGATAAAACACGCAAAATAATACTTTTGAAAATTTTCAAAATTTTCATGCTTATTAATTTTGTGAAGTCAAAATTAGCTGATAACAGCTGGCTCTAATTGGGGACAAGGACTTCACGGATGCAAAGAACGAACCTAGACCCAAATATTTAATGAACACGATCCCAAAAATGATGGTGCACAAAAACGGGATGACAAAAGAGAGGAAACCAAAAAACAAGGAAAAGAAACAAACCAAAATCCTAATTACCTATGTACATACGGGGGACAACCCATTTTCAATTTTGATAGTGATTTAGTTATTGCCCACTATAGGGAAAAGGAAAGTGAGTTCCATCTGGATATGCCAAGTAATAGGTGTTATATCCATAGAAATGTCTGATCTTGAAAGGGCCTAGCACAATAATCAAACTTCCCATGCTTTCATTTTGGTTCACATCTCTTGTCCTAGAGAAGAACTAATTCATTGATTTGAAATTGTCTTCTTCACTTTTGATTGGTGTTCTTTGATCCTGTTTACCACTTGACTTCTTTGTTCTTCAAGCTTGCTTAGGAACATGATCCTTTTATCCAATGCATTGGCGAAGCATTCATCGTCAACTACTTGAGCCAATCATAATGCTGGTAACTCCAATGTGATGGGAATTTGAGCATCGGTTCCATACAAGAGTTGGAATGGAGACATCTTGATTGCCCTTTTAAGAGTTATGCGGTCAGCCCACAATGCATCATATAACTTCTTATGCCAAGTTCTTTGATTTTATTTGACTAACTTGCATACGATAGTAATGATGTTTTTGTTATTGGATTCTTCTTGATTGTTTCCCTGAGGGTAGTAATCTAACGAATGAGATAAAGATATCCCATACCCATAACAAAAACCTATCATCTCTACAAAAGAGAAATTGGTGGCATTGTCCATCACGATCTTTTGTGGAATTTTGTAACAAATCAATATATTCTCTTTGATGAAGTCACAGAATACACATGATAGATGTTTGTTTCACTGGTATAGCTTCTACCCACTTCGTAAAGTAGTCAGTTGCAGTGAGCACGTGAGTATGACCAACACTAGAATTTGGGTTTAGGACCCGATGAAATCCAACCCCCATTGTTGAAAGGGTTCTTCAATGACAATTGGCTTCAAAGGCAAAGCCACCAATTTAGGTCTTCCAACAAATTGCTGACAAGATTCACATTTTGCTACCCATTTTTGAGCATTAGAAAACATAGTGGGCCAGTAATAATGTGCTTGCAAAATTTTATGAGTTGTTGTTGGTCCAGAGAAATGACCATCGTAAGCATGATTGTGAAAGGCTTCCAATAACCTAGGTTTTTTTCTTTATCGACACATCTAAGGAACATGCCATCAATTCCTTTCTTGAACAATGTGTTGTCCTAAATAACGTACCTGGTAGCTCTTAATTTGATAGATCTCTTTTCCTTAGCTGTTAGATTCTTAGGACATTCGCCATATGTGAGAGTAGGTTATTTCTAACTACCATTCATACGTGGTGCGAGGAAAAATACCAAAGTGGTAAACTTTCTTCAATGAGTTTCTTCAAAGTCATCTCATGCCTCGTCCTCTCGTGATGAGTTGGCAGAGTCCCCTTCCTCAAACCAACTTGGTAGGCTTGATGTCCAAGTCATATTCCTAGATCTTGGAGACCCAGTTACCTCTTTTAGATCGGGTTCTGTTTTGTCAACATTGATTTAACTGTGGTGTCTGGTACTAAGAATTTAGTGTGAGAATTCAACACATAGTACCTTAAATGTTTCAAATCTCTAACCACCATGTATGCATGCCTCTCAAGGGGAGTGTAATTGAGTTCATGTTTCTTGAATCTAGAACTCATGAATGCAATAGGAGATTCGATTCCCTCTTGATTTTGTTGAGTTTGGATGGAAAAGATTGTGTGGGGAAGCGTAGCAATAGATTATGAATGTAGACACCCCAAATTTACATTCATGTTTCCACTTGTTCCCAGTATTATGCTAATACACCATATTATTCACCCATTTACAATTAATTAATTAAATTGATTAATTGATACACATTGTACCCCTTTGGATTAATTAAATTAATCCCATGTACCCTTTGTATCCCTTTGGATAAATTAATTATTATTTATTAATTAAATAATTAATTATTATTAATTAATTAAATAATTAATTATTTAATTAATTAAATAATTAATTAATTAAGTGTGTGCACATCCTAGTCATCTGCCACTTGATCAAACTCCACTTAGACTCCACTTTGACTACCCTAGTTAACTGCACTTCTAGAATCCTAGAAAGGTGGGGGCAATTAAAATGCACGTATAACCACCTTTCTGGATGCATCTTTTTGTAATTAATTTCATTATTGCCCCCGACACTATTGCAACTACCCATAATGTTATTTTTAGCATGTTCATTTATTTGTGTAACCAATTCCAACTACCTCTGCTTTCTATAAATTACAAGCTTACCTTCCTTCCAATCCTCTTGAATTTGAAGCACAAAAACTCTGTTGAATTGTGTCTATAGCATTTGCCTTCAAAGCTTGGAGAGCACTCAAGAGCACCCACAAAACATTTTTGACATTCTTTCTGCAAGGTTTCACAAGAGACCCTTATTGAGGTTTGCATGAAGGTTGTTGGAAAGGTTTGCATGTTTGTTTGTTTCTTTCATTTACGGTAATTTTCTTTGTTTACATTTTGGCACGCCCGGTGGGACTCACACCCTCCTCTTTCATTTTTGTTTCATTTTGTTTATCTAACTTTGTTTTGGAGTGATTCTATTGTTGTGTAGATTTGGACTTGTGCAGGTTTGGAACCAACAACATAACTATACCAGCTCATATACAAAAAAACAATGTCTTTATTATTGTTGGTTTCATATGTTCTTTTTTGCAAATTTTGTAGGTCTAATATTGTTTGCAGATTTATAGGTTTTGTTCTACGGTTTTGGTCTTTATTTCCTTTCCATTCCATTTCTTTTTTGTTGGACTACTGTATGTGCATAAAAAACAATATAATTTGATTTATTAAAAAAAAAAAAACCACATTTTTGTTAGTTTTTAACTATTTCTAACTTAGATTTTAGTTTTAAAAATACAAGAAAAACAATAAAAAATATAAAACCTAATCTAAACCCCTACCCACCCCCTTCCCTTACCCGGCTCGGCCATCTCAGCCAAGCCACCTTACCGCTCACATCCCCTAGCCCCAACCCGATCCCTTGGCTCGCCCACTTCCCAACCCACCTCGTCCTCGGCTGCTTGCCCGGACCTATCATGCTCCCCGCAATCTACTTGTTCCCCATTCTGCCCCCGTCCCAACCTAACCCATCTCATTTCACAACGCCCCAACTTCCCCGCTCTCCTCGTCCCATTTCCACAACCTCGAGCCCTCGACTCACCTGCAGACTCCACCCCCATCTCACTCCACATCCCACACCCACTTACCTCTATCACGGCCCCTACAACTCACCCCAAGCCCTCGGCTCGTTCTCACCTCCCACTCCGATCCCGATCCAACCCTCCCCGGCTCGAGGCATCACGGACATGCTCATTCCTATGATCTAACATGTGACCCTACCCCAGAACCCAGCCTCGAGCCCATCCCAGAGCTCCTTCCCACCCTCGTCCTCACCGTTTACCTCCCTCCCTCCTACATCATCCCTCCCGAGCCATTCCCATAGACCCCTCCTTGTTTCCTCACTCGCTCCCCTCCCAATTCTTCCAACTTTCCGACCCAAGCCACTCTCGCCCAAGCTTCGCACTCGCACACACACGTACAAACCAATAATGCATTAGTTTTATTTTACTATTAGTTTATAGTTTATAGTTTTAGGGTTTAGGGTTCGGTTTTTATTTTTGTTTATTTTATTTCATTTTATTTATCATTTCCATTTAAATTAATTTATTTGTAGTTTCAATTACATTTAAATTAGTTTCTTTATTTCTTCTTATTGGCCTAACTATTTCATTTCCTTTCACAGGTTCGTGGACGCTTTTAAATACTCTCTTGCGCTAATTTTAAATGTTACAATTTTAGTGTTATTGGATGTTTCAATCCAATTTTTCTTGATTTTTTACCATTTTGTATGAATTTTATCACTTTCTAACCTTGAGCCTAACCCTCTTTATCATGTTTTTGCATGATTCTCGTTTATCATTTTCTTTTGTTTTTGTGAGACTAACACAACTCACCCATGCATATGCTCTTCCCTCACACTTTTTAAAGTGATCTTGGGAATCATAAACATGGTTGTTTCTTTATTTTTTCATTTTTTGGGAATTAATGTTTAACTTAATCAAATTTAACCCACACGTATGCTCTTTCCTCATGCTTTTTTAAGTGATCTTGGAAATCAAAACGTGGGTTTTCTTCTGTCGTATGGTTTATTTGTTTTGATATTTTTCCCTCATTCCGGAAAACTTTCTAATCATTGTTTGTAGGACCCACTCTCACATAAGGTGGATTAAACATTGAAAACTACTAACTATAGGTTTCCAAAGGAGTTCAACCAAACCACACCTAAATTAAAAGATTAAAAATACCACATTCAAAACATTTATTTGAGTTCGGTTAAGAGCTACGACTCGACCACTTAACTAGAACATAACCCCCTTGGCATAATCCTTAAGCTACAACAAAGGGGGTGGTTCTAAGAACCCCAAAGTAGTCCACACCTTGAGGGAACTAGTGGACAAAATGGAACCTTTTCTCCTACCTAACTAGTAAATCCTTTGTGAGTTAGAGTCATGGAATATCCTATAGTGGCGACCCTAGTGTGATTCATTCTGAGAAATATCTTTTCTTAGGGTTTCAAAGGGGGTGAAGTAAAGCCATCATCTAGCAATAGCGTCACACTCGCTCAGATATTTTGTTGACACCTAGTTGAGAGAGCCACCCAAGAAGCCACGCCTTGTTTAAGCCAATCTAAGATAGAGGCCATAACTTTCACTTCACCATTTTTCATTTTTCTCGCATGTTACACACTTGTGTTTCACTTTCGTCATTCATGTTTTCTCTCTCATCCATCTTGTCACTTTGTACATGTGTATAAAAGTTGTGGACATCCATATTCACACTTAAGCACTTTCATTTTCATCTAAGTCTTGACGTTGCAATACTCGCTTTATCACAGTCAAGCACTCTCTTGATCACCTTGATCTTTCATTATCATAAGTCTTAAGTTTAACATTATTTTGTTGAACTCTAAGCATTCCCCATTCTTACATCATCGCATTTCACATTTACTTTCTCAACTTATTGACATTCTTCACTATCATTCTCTACTCACTCTTACGTCATCGCATTTCGCCTCTACTTTGTTGAGTTGTGACGTCTTCCATTTTTTTCTCCTATCATCTTACATTGTCGTACTTCACAATCATTCTATTGCATTGTCAAAAACCTCAATATTTCTTCACTTCTCTCGTTAAATCATTTACTTTGTTTTAATTTGAGGTCACTAATCCCTTACTTCCACTTTGTCTCTTATCTTCATTTTTGTGAGATTGACCTTTTTATCATCGTTTATTCACTTCTTGTGATGACCTTTACCTTTTCGTTCTTTTAGTGCTTTCACTTCTTTGTTGTGTCTTATCTTTTAACACATTTTTGGTTAAGATTTGACATCATTCATCATCTTCCTAAGTCTCCCTTTTACTATTCATCTTGTTACAAGTTGAGAAAATCCATCATTTTCTTTCCTAAGTCTCTTCACTTAACATATTTTTGTTAAGATTTGAGCATCTTTCATTGTGTTAAAAGTCTCCTCTTTGCACTCACAATTGTTGCAAGTTGAGCACCTCACGCTTTCATCTTTCCCCTCTTTACATTCACTTTTGTAAAGGATCGTAAAATCATTTAAAACCTCTTCATATTTCTTAACACTCACTTTGTTAAGAATCATCTAAACTAACACTTTAGTCCATCTTCCACCTTAACATCATTCATTTTTTAAGTGTTGTGAAGTCCCTTTTCTTCACTCTTATCATTCATTTTTTTAAGAGTTGATCACCTTCATCTTGTTAAGTCTTGTCTCCCTTGACATTCATTTTGTTAAGTGTCGAGCACGTTTCACCTAACATCCCTTTTTCATTTCTCTTAACACTTATTGTGTTAGGAGTTAACCTTTTTACATCTCTTTATCACTCTTATCATTCATTTTGATTACGATTTGATCACATCCACCTTGTTAAGTATCTCTTCCTTTAACACTCATTTTTGTTACGAAATAGAACACATCTAACATCTCGCCATCCCTTTTTCTCTTTACTATCATTTTGTTAAGAGACGGGCACTCGATTAACCTTTTTTTCTTCTTCCCTCTTAGCACTCATTCTGCTACGGGTTGAACTTTTTCATCTTCTTCCCTCTCTTCCATCTTGGCATTTACTTTGTCAAGGGTCAAGTTTTTCAATCACTTTCGCATGCTTCCATCTTGAAATTCACTTTGTTAAGGGTTACGTCATTCATATCTTCTAAACATATTTCCCATCTTAGCATTCACTTTGTTAAGGGACAAGTTACTACCAAACTTATTCACACACCTCTCTTCCATCGTTGCCTTTCACTTTGCTAAGGGTCAAGCTTTTCAAACATTTTCATCGCTTCTATCTTAGCATTCACTTTTCTAAGGGTTGTTTTTTCATCATACCTTTCTTCACTCTACCTCATTTCTCATTACAATGGTGGATTTATACAATTCATCCTTTGCCCAAGAATGACAAATGATGAAAGACGCGTCGTTCCGGTTTACAAAAACAATGCAAATAATTCAATTTTGATGAATTGTGTCCATACCCTTTTAACATGGAAATCTTACACATACCCTTCCCATAGTCTTTTGAGACACCCAAATTTGATAAATACAAGGGCAAAACTGATCCTAGATAGCATATCAAATAATTTTCCATAACATGTCACAAAGTGGCATATAACAATAGCTTTCTCTTATGCCTTTTTCCTAGAAGTCTAGGAGGACAAGCTTTGGATTGGTTCTTACACCTTCCAAAGGGATCTATTACCACCTTCACGGACCTCTCAGATAATTTCATCAAACATTTTTCCCAAAACCTCACTCATAATAATCACCATACTAGAACTTCTCACGATGAATCTTGGTACATCAATGCAACCATAATGTCATCACTGCTGGTGTCACGAATAATACAATATGGCCAACATACATGACCAATCAATAAAAAATCCAATCATACAACCTAGCCAAGACACTATGCTACACAAAGTTAAACGTAAGTTTACACCCCTTGGTGAAAGTCTCTCTAGTGTCTTTCATCAACTCAAAGTGGCTAGGATGATAAAATATCCCCTTACAAGACCTTGGATTAAAGGAGAACCTAAGCCATATTGGTAAAAACCTCATGCATATTGTGATTTTCATCGCATTAATGGCCACTCAACTGATAAATGTACATGTTTTAAGAACTATGTCCAAGACTTAATTGATGACAGAGAGATCTTTGTAGATCTTGACAATGAAGTTCTTGTAACCGATAACGTGTCAACTTCCACACCTTCAAATGAAGAGTTGATTGTTATTCCCACTTCTATTCATATTGACATTCCATGAGATCACAACGAAGGTCAAGTATCTCCCCCTTCAAACCAATCCATTTCTTCTACAGATTTTCTTCCTATAGTCCAAACAAACATTGAACATGTTTTAGACAATAATCTTCTAACACCTAATGAGAACTTGAATTTTCTTCAAGACTCTCTTTCAACCCTTGACATGAAAGAATATGGTCCATCGTCAAACACCATTGAGCTTTATTCTATTCTTTCATTCGAGCTCCTACACCTCACATATATAGTATTATTGTCAAACCACAACAACAATAGGCTTGTGGACACTTGCTTCAATGCAACCTTCTATGTCCATTATACCTCACATGATCAATCCTGTAGGAATCTCATCAACGATGATTCCTACTTGTCAATATATCTACATGTGCACATTCTTTGAGGTACGTATACCCAGGAATATCCTTATTCAACCATTCCTAGTATTAATTACAAATCTTTCGTCAAATAAAATAATTCACAACCTAGAAGGAGAAACATTGACTATTTCCTCTTTATGGCTTACAAGGAACCCTGAGTCTACATATAGAGATCTATCCTTCTTTTCTCGTGCTATTTTTCTCATAGGTGAATATGTATCTCAACATCTTCCCCACATTGACAATATTCTTCTAACATCACATATGTCTTTCGATCTCATCGAAGACTCATCTAATCACTTATTGAATCCTTTGATTCAATCCTTTGACTTGGAACCTATCCGTCCAAGTCTCGTATTTCAAGACTTATCGAATCCTTTGATTCAATCCTTTGACTTAGAACCCATCCACCCACGTCTCATATTACAAGACTTATCGAAACTTTGGTTTCACTCCTTTGACTTGGCTCATGTCCGCCCAAGTCTCATATTACAGGACTTATTGAAACTTTGGTTTCACTCCTTTGACTTGGCTCATGTCCGTCCAAGTCTTGTATTTCAAGACTTATCAAATCTTTTGATTCTCCCTCTTGACTTGCATTTCATCTACACAAGTCTTGTATCTCAAGACCATTCAACTTTAATAAACATGAACATCTTTCTTGATAAGTCCATTTCAAACCTTCATCCTCCAAAATTCAGAAAACTCAAAAATCACAAAAAGAGAATAAAACTTTGTATTAGAGCACTGTTTTCCAATCGGAAATGGAAAAGTGTGTACAAATAATGTTAGGAATTCCATCTATTGGTAGATACCTTAATCATACCATTATCATATACTCACCTTCTTCACCTATTACAACACATGTTAACCTTGTTCCTCTTGGGCATTGTGTGTCTCATCTTTGTTATGGTTTCTACCATTTCAGATATTTTACCTACGGTTTTGTCTTGAAGCTTACTGATGGCAACTCCTCCTTTCAAATAATCTCTCTCTTTAACTGAAATTACTAAACTTCTTTACCCAGTCCTTTTTGATTACCCATCTCAATCTACAGTGTTGAACCCTTGTGTCCTACTAGTCGCATGAGGTTGAGACTTGGGGGCAGAATGTTCCTTCCCAACAAGCACACTATCAACATACAAGGCAAATTTAATAAATCTAACAAATACAAAAATTATAAAATCAATACACCTTTATCCTTGTGTGTCTACAATGATCTCCCATACTTCTTACTAGTAGTATGAGACTAGAATGGAGAAAGCCCTTATTTTCCTACATAGTTTTTCTTGGTGTTGAGTCTTGCGAAGTTCAAACTTGATGGCATGGGGCAACATGTCGGGTGTCCTTCACAAAAATAAATAGGAATGGGTAAATGAAGGTGGTGGACCCAAAAATACATAAAAACCGATATTTTATGAAAGGACGCGATCGCGCGATATAAATCACCTTTTCAAATTTTCTAAAATGAATTCTTTCACCATATTATGAATAGTCACCACTAATATCCCTGATTCAACCATTTTAATATTTAAGCAACATTGAGCGTGTCCTTATAAACAATAATCGCGGAACTCTAAGTGTACAAAATCAGAGGTAATTCGGACATTAGGATGTGTATCATATTCATTTATAACATACCGCGATGTATCTCAACATTCTGCATCATTAATATTTACTAAATCACATATGTATTTTATAAACATTGAGCACTTATGTAATTGTTAAAATTTGAATTAAATCTATCCACTCAAGTCTAGTAGTTTGGGAACCTAATCATTTGGAAAATCTTTTTTGTCATTTCCTTCAAGTCCAAATTATAGGACTTATCGAAACTTTGGTTTCACTTCTTTGAATGGCTCATCTCATCTAAGTCTTGTATTTTTGGACTTTCAAATATTTTGAACCATCTATTAACTTGCATTTTTCTACAAAAATGGTATCCATCATTCAAATTAGGGTAACTCTTATCTTTGTAGAAATAAGTCCATTTTAAACCTTGAATAGAATAAGAACTAAATATCACATAAATTAGAATAAAAATCTTTAAGAGCATTTTTTCCGTGAATGTTCATGTGTACAAATAATTTAAGCATTCACTATTGGTAGATACAGCTTAATCAAATATTATCTTATACCATCCCAAGCGTGGACAAATTTATACACCTTAAAAAAAATAAAAATTGATTTCGATATTTTTGATATAGTTCTTACGGGCAAACGGATAGCGCTCCATTTTCTAAATTTGTCTCAGAAACTTTCATGGAAAAAAATCATTAAAAAAAAAAATCTTCTTTAAAAAAAATACAAAATTTCTTTCCCAAGATCAATACATCTAACTTTGCCCATCTCAAAAATAACAAGATTTAGTTACTAATGCATGAGGTTGAGACTTATAATTTTTTTCCAAAAGCAAGTAATCATACATTTAAGTGTTTAAAATTAAATCAATCCAAAAATACAAAAAAATAATAATTTTAGAAACTAGATTCCGAATCTTCAATTCATAGTCTTCATATAAATTTATTACTTGTAATATGAGTGCATGAATGGAGAATAAGCCCTACAATCTAGATTTTTCACTAGGTGTTTTGCCTATTCCACGGATTTTACTAATTTGTCCATCAACATGTAGGGGTCCTTCATAAAAATAATCATTAACAATAAAGCCTTTATGAAATTTGAATCAAAGTGCTTAATCAAAAACATCCCAAGAAGTAATTTAGTTGCTCATGTTACAAAGAGACACCAATTCCTTCAACTAAATTTTTCTAATCAGTAGGCCATCAATGGATCTAAGTCGAGTCAAAACCTATAAAGTGGAATCATCTTGTAATCGGTTAGATAATCTTGACTGGAGATGAGTTACATTTTTCTCATACAGATCATTGTTATAGCTTGTGTCATCGCATCTTTTCTCTTCACCTTTCATATCGTTATTCATCTCATTTTCACGTCTTTCTTGGCTCTTGGTGATAAGCCCTCATCTTCCTAGTTGTGTGGAGCCACGAGCGGAGTGACACACCCTATCATTTTATCATCTACATTTCTTCCAATGGAATGGAATGATTTTAATTATTTGCACCTATTTTTAAGTAGTGTACCTTTTTACCAAGTTGTACTATACAAAAAAAAAAATTAAAAAATGTCTCACAAAACTTCAAAAATACAAAAAAATAATATAAAATTGTCCAAAACTCAAAAAATAGTTTCAAACTATCATAATCAAAACATTCAGATAATGTTTGACAAAATTTCAACAACTGGATAACATAGTTCAACAACTTCACCATTTGATGGCACTCCTCATGATCGTTCTAGATCATACTCATATTTCTTTCCTGTGGTGTATATCTATGCTCGAGGAAATCATTTACCCTTTTGTAATATAACTTTTCTTGGGGCACATTTGGATTTTACATTTTAATCTAATACAAATCAAACTTTAATGGGATCGACAAGAGTATATTTTGGAGTATCTAAGTATCACTCCACTCTTTGGCCCGATCCAATCCTCTCACGTTCTAAGCTATCACTTGGGGGCATTCAAATCTATCTAGTTCTTCAATGTGGAACACATTCAAAGTGTCATTAGATGTCATTTTTACATGTTGTATTGTACATTGTTGCAGTTTGTTAACATTGTGATGATGCTTTTTATTCTTTCAATTTGTCATTGTGTTTTACTTTGTTTATCTTTACTATGGACCAATTGCAGGAAATTTATTCACATCCTAGTTCACATATAACTTTGGTGTGGTTCCTTCCTATTCATATTGGGTTTCTTTCTATTGCTTATTTTATATCTTTTTGTCATTTACACATGTTGTGTTTTCCTCCTGGTTTATTTAAGCCATGGAATGTATTCATTTTTGTTTGCATTTGTATTTCAAAACTTGTAAAAATCCAAAAAAATCAAATATTTCAAAAATCCAAAAAAATCACAAAAAAATCGAACAAACATTCACTTCTCACAGAAATCATACAATTGGAAAACCCTTGAAGTAAATCGTTCAACATCTCAATACAATCTTGATAAACGTCATACTTTTATCTATTACTCTAGTGCTCATGCCAATCTTACAACTATCACTTTCTTCCCTTTGCATGATATGCTAACTCTGCTTGGGGAAAGTCACACAAATTGTTTTTCCTTCATGATATAACTTCACCTAGGGAAATTTCAACTTTGATCATTTGCACAACGGATTCAACAAGAGTGTCATAAGGAGTCGCTTTAACTCCACTCTTCTAGTCTAATCCTATTCCCATTTGGGAGCATTTGTATCTATTTAATCATCATTGTGGCACGTATTAGGGGCATAGCTGATTGTCTTCTTTTTCAACTTTGTGTTGCTTTTTTGATGTTTACTCTTTTTGGACCACTTACAAGTAGTGTGATTACATCTTGGTTCCTTTATTATAACACCTACTTTGTATATTGGGTTTGTTTTCATTTTTATCTTTTCTTTGGTGTGTGTGTTTGTTTACGCACATCTGGGTTAACCATCTTGATTCTTTCATAATCATGGTGACAACTCTATTGTGCAACAACAAAAATCAAGTTGCTTCTAAAAATTACTCTCCAAATAATGCTCATGCTACAAACATAGTCATTTCCCATCATTTTTTTAATCCCTTGCTTTCTTCCTATCAAGCGGTTGTCCGCCACCTTGTTGTGTCATCCATCTCCTTGAGGGTGTTCCTCTACCATTCTGCTTGATGGGGCATTCCAATACTTCACAATTTTCCGCTCATCGATCTACATGCGTCTACTATCTTTAAAGCACTATTACTCGCAATAGCACTTTAAAGAGGGGGAAAATGTAGACACCCCAAATTTACATTCATGTTTCCACTTGTTCCCAATATTATGCTAATACACCCTGTTATTCACCCATTTACAATTAATTAATTTAATTAATTAATTAATACACATTGTACCCCTTTGGATTAATTAAATTAATCCCATGTACCCTTTGTACCCCTTTGGCTTAATTAATTATTTCTATTAATGGATTAATTAAATTAATCCCATGTACCCTTTGTACCCCTTTGGCTAAATTAATTATTATTTATTAATTAAGTGTGTGCACATCCTAGTCATTTGCCACTTGATCAAACTCCACTTAGACTCCACTTTGACTACCCTAGTTAACTGCACTTCTAGAATCCTAGAAAGGTGGGGGCAATTAAAATGCACATACAACCACCTTTCGAATTCAACTTTTTGTAATTAATTTCATTATTTCCCCCAGCACTATTGCAACTGCCCATAATGTTATTTTTAGCATGTTCATTTATTCGTGTAACCAATTCCAACTACCTTCTGTTTCTATAAATTACAAGCTTACCTTCCTTCCAATCCCTCTTGAATTTGAAGCACAAAACTCTATTGAACTGTGTCTGTAGCATTTTCCTTCAAAGCTTGGAGAGCACTCAAGAGCACCCACAAAACATTTTTGACATTCTTTCTGCAAGGTTTCATAGGAGACCCTTATCTGAGGTTTGCACAGAAGGTTGCTTTGGAAAGGTTTGCATGTTTTTTTTTTCTTTCATTTACGGTAATTTTCTTTGTTTACAATGAAATACTTTTTAAAATTGGGACACACCAATGTAGGACCTTTTCTGCAATAGCATCCTTGATTTATTCAAATGTTTATCTACCTTCCTTAAACCATTTGAAGGATTCTTTTCCTTTCATCATATCAGCAATTTCTTTGGTCACTCAATGAAATCAGCACAAACCTTCTAAAAAATTTCACCTTCCCAAAAATGAGTGGACTCAAAGCTTACTTGAGGCAAGGAAAGATTCTTAATAGCTTGACCACACTTATGATTGATCTTAGTTCCTTATTTAGAACAATATGATCTAAGAGTTTACCTTGTAACTTCAAACACGAGACTTCTTTGGATTCAGGGAGATCTTATGAAGTTTGCACCTTTGAAATATTTTCTCCAAATCTCTTAGGTGATCTTCTCACTTCTTTGAGAACACTATCAAGTCATTTAGGTATATCAAGATGATCTTGTCTTTATAATCTGCGAATGCCATATCCATAGCCATTTGAAAAGTTTCTCTGCGGCATAGATCAAACCAAAATACATTATTCTATATGTGAACATACCCCGTGGGGGGTGGTGAATGTTGTTTTATGTTGGTCTTCTCTAGCCACCTCAATCTTATTATATCCAGAGAGCTGTTTTAGCATGGATAGCATTTTGATCCGATTCTTGCATGCGTAATATGGTCCATGGTGGTAGTGGGTATTTATTCTTAAAGGAAGCTTGATTAAGATTGCGGAAATCCATGCAAATCCTAATTTCTCCATTTTTCTTGCAAACCGGTACAATATTAGCTATCCAAGTTGAATTTTGAATAGGAAAAACTATTCATGTGTCTAACATATTTTGAACCTCAGCAATATTGTCTTTACTATCTTGGGATGATTCTGTCATTTCTTATACCTAAATGGAGTTGCACACGGAGTTTGAAGGGTATGGCATGCTCCATTTCCCTAGGTCGGAAAGACTTCAAGTCTTCATATGAGTAAGCCAAGACATCAGAATATTTGGTAAGTAGGCTTACAAATTTCTTGTGCTCCTCAGGTGAGAAACACTTACCAATGTTGACCAGGAGAGGTTTTTCCTTGGTACAAATATTAATTTTCTCATAGTCATCATAATTCGTAGGTCCTACCTACTCTTTTCTCTCCGATAAACTGTCATGTTTATCAAAAATTTCTTCAGAAAGAAATCAATCCTTTTGGAATTTTATTTCCTTTGACTAGAATCATGCCATCACTAGGATTCTCGTTCTCAACTCCTTCTTGAATAGGTGAGGTTGTCGATTCATGAAATGCATAGTCACTTCCTTCAAAGTATAATTGTTCAAAATTATCTCTCTTTTCAAATAAGGCAATATTTTTTTCATCATCATTGAATACTTTCCAATTTTCTCGCATTGTCGGGAACACTTGGCCTAAAACCATTTCAATGGTGTATTTGTCTTTATCAAACTCTAAATGAGAAATCATTAATGCAAATTTGAGACTTCTAGGAATATGTATTATCATTCTTTTCATGAGGGATAGATTCTATGAAAAACATTGAAGGTTTCTATCGCGTCTCACACTTTATTTCTCTAATGTCTCAATCGATCATTCTTTACTTGAAATTGATTTTTACTTGCTTCACAATCAATTTTGCATCTCTAAAAAATTTCAAATTTTGTATCCCTTTCTATTATGTAACTTGGAGGCCAAAGATCGTATTCTACAGTTTTTTTAGTAATCAAAAATTGGAGTTTGAAAGAAAAAGGAAACATTTTACCATTTGGAGATATAAGCACCACTCCTGCGTCGGAACCTGTTGAGCATCAACTTCCATAAAATGCAAGAGTCCATATCTCATTGGGATCTTGGCAAGTGACCTCGGGTGTATGAACCTATGTAGTCATCATATAATCACCCATACTTGAGTTTTGAAATAGGCACGTGTGTGGGGATCATCGGTTTTCGTTATCTTGAAATTTTCCGAGTTTCTAGCATTATCTTCTTCATTTCTCCATTGATAGGGATCATCGCATGAGACCAGTCCATTTGAATCTCATCACCAAATATCTACAAAATTTCCTGCTCAACAACATACCATACGAAGTAGGAATGTTGGCAACTAGAATGGTTACCTTGACTCACTTTTGAGGAAATTGAGCTAAAATCATTTGAGCATCTTTAATATGCCCAATCGAGAGGAACTTGTCTTGTCTCCATTGAGTAACAAGATCCAAATTTTCTCATAAACGTCAACCCAAGAGCATGTGATACTTTTGTAGACATCACATTATTCGAGGCTCTGGAATCTATAATGCAATTACTTAATTTGCACTGTTGATCAAAAAGGACACAAATAAATGTTCAATCTTTTCATTCAAAGGTGTAGTGGCCGCCACAATATTTTGAGTCTTCCCATCTTTGGGAGTTTTCAGAATTCCTTTAGAGGAATGAACAATAGATTCTCCTTTGATAAACTATACCAATTTATTAAATTGATCCTTATTGGACTTCAAGTGTTCTCACTTTGTGACATAGAAATTTTTTTATTGATGTGATCAATGATATCAAATTTGGGAAAAATGACCATACTTGATGTCTCAGATACTAGTTCTTTCGAACTTGATGATGGCACACTTTTGACCTTTTCTTCGGGTTTGGTTGATATTGATGTGGAAGAAGAAACTTTCTTCGTAGCTAATTTATCAACTGATTGACTTGACAAAGGTCCCCCTTTCTTTAGGATAGTTTTAACCTTGGAAACCTCAGTCACCTTGGACTCTTTAGGAGTCTCATTTGTCTTGGATTCTTTGGAAGTTTCTTTAGTTTTAGATTCTTTAGGAACCTCCTTAGAGCTCTTTTTATCTTCCACCTTAGTGGTACTCTGCTCATTTTCTGAGAGCATGTGAAGACAACGAAAGATTGACTATTCATATCTTCTATAATTTCTTCATATTTATCTTCTTCTTCTGAATGGTACTCGAAGAAATGATTATTACTTTCTCCTTCAGGATCTTCAACTTTAGGTTTAGATGTCCTAGAGTCTGTCTCTTCTTCATCAACCTCAATGACCTCAACTTCATCATCACTTTCTTCAACGACGTCACATTTTGAGTTATTTCAGAGTTACTTGATATCAAGCCTCGACGGAGTGCCCGTGCAATTCTAGATTTGTTGGGAATGTATCCTTTTCTTGGGATGTCTTTGTAAGGAGCATATTTACTACTTTGAGTAACTTTCTTTTTCAAAGCTAACACATCATTACCCAACTTAGTGAGTATAGCCTCTCTGAATCATTGAGGTTTTCTTAACTCTTTCCCTTGAGGGAAGTTTTCATGAGTTTTCTCGCCATGATTAATTCATCCTCAATTTATATGGCCAATGATTGAGCAAGTTCCAAAGTAGCCACTCTATCCCTTCTAGCTCATAGAATACTTCTGGTTGTGTATGTTTATAAAGAAACATTTTTGTCCATCAGTGGTTCGGGTGAATCCCAACAGAACTTTGTTCACCATTTTTTGAACTTAGCCGCTAAATTCCTCGGGGTTTTTTTTTGCTCTTTTCTTCATCCGAGATAGTTAGGAAAGAAGGGCATGTTCATCTTCTTCCATATTAAATCGATCTTCAAACTTATTTTTCATATCATTCTAGTTTGTAATGCATCTATTTGTGGATGATGAAACCAATCTGTGGCAACATCATGTAATGTTGCAATGAAGAGGTGAATAACAAGAGCTTGATATTCCTTTGAAAAAACTACACATGTAGCAAAGAAGGTAGAAAATGTGGTCATCGGTGATGTCTTCCCTTTTCCATCAAACTTGGGAATAATATTCCTCGATCCTCGTGGGAGTTCATATCGAGCTGGTAAGGAAAATGGGCCTATGACATTTCCCCATGGTACGTTAACTATAATCTTGGGAAAGGTGGTATGTGAAGGAAAAATAATGTGAGCAAGAACAAGTGCTTGACTTGTAGTGATTCCTTCCTTTCTTTCTCTTTCAGGACTTGATGCAAGGCTTACAAATCTACGGGGTGTGTTCCTCCTTGGAGGAGATAACTTGAAACCAAACTTTCCTTGAAAGTCAAAAATGGGATCTGATTGACCTTTAGCTTTTTCTCCTCGTGTAAACCTCTTTCCTGCCAGTTTGAAATATTTACTATGAAAGGATCACTGGCATGTTCTGATCAGCTCTTGCCTTTTCTCTTTGCTCTCTTTCTTGAGCTCTTTGCGCCTGAATGACTCTAGCAACTCTCACAGCTTGATCTTCTTTGTTATCTAGTACTGATGCGGCAAGATGAAAATGATAGTTACTCATGCGATTTTCCCAAATATTTTGCTTAAAATCTAATGATATGTCTTCTTGACTATTTGTAAAAAGAATATTTGGTTGAAAGATAGGTGAGTTACCTATAATAATCATATAGATTATTGCCTTGATGGAAGAGGGTTGCGTCGATGCACTACAATCAATATGTGTCCAAGAGGTCTCCGGCCACAAGTGCGGGTGCTCTTCTTCTAAGGTCTTCAATGTAGATTTCTCTATCAATGGATCTATCAACAATCACAAAGTGCTAGAAGCTTTCTGAGTTTTCCCAAACTACCATCCGAAGGCTAGCACCAATGTCTCCTTGAAAATCTTCATTGGGCACAAGATTTAGTTGAAGAACTAGAGCTTGTGCAGAGAGGATAGTCATTAAGATTTAACCAAGCACTTTGGTTAACGATTCCTAAATCCCAGTGGAGCAACCAAAAACTATTAGCATATGGATTTACATGAATGGAAACGACATGTAACAATGTCGAATGAAGTGCCTCTTTAATGAAGCCGAGGTTCCCTTTATTGAAAACCAAAACTATACTTACACCTGTACATTCAAAATTGTATATGGGGGTTGTTTTGGAACATCAATGGAAATAAAAATGAATAAGGAGATGGAATGGAATGGAGGAAAGGACTGAAAGGAATGAATGGAAGGAACATGCAAGAGTTAGGTAAAATCAGAGCCTAATATTGCATGGAGAAGAACAATCAATAACTAACATAAATAAAATGGAGTTTGCATCAGCTAAACAAGAATGAGTGAAAGGGAACACACGTGAGCAAGTAGATAATCAGAGCTTGATCACTATGTACTAGAATAACATATTAATGTCATTGACAATAAGATCCAAGACAATATTTGCATGCAAGATTCAAACACTAACATCTAATGAACATAAGAACATCAAATGTTATAAGAGACAATGAATGGGACACAAAGTTCATATTTCATTAACTCCAAAATGTCTTCTCAAAAGAACACAAAGTTTATTTCTTTGAAGTAAAGCTTGCATACAAAAGTATTTTCTTCTCCTCTCTCAAAGTCACCCTTTACAAATGAGCCCTTGACTTCCTTTTATAACCCAAAAGTTGGTTATAATGTAGTTAGGGTTTTACATGAACATTAAATAGGGCATCTTAAGTGACTTTGACTTTCTCAACCAACTTTATTAAAAGCAAATAAAAATAGAAATCACTTAAGTTATCCAAAGTTTTCCAAAAGTGAGTTCAATAATAACACCATTTTAAAATATCGATTTTAAAACATACGACAAAAACCCATGCCTTATCCATTGAAATGGGATCCGCCTATCTCAATCATATGATAAATGGACTCTCCCACTTCGTTAGATACCAGGAAAAATATCTCCTCGTCCCATCGGTGAAATTAGGATCCATCGCCTTCGCCAATTGAAAGGATATGAACCTCCCCAATGTTACGAACATCATTTCTTCTTTGAAGGTTCATTTGGTCAAAGAATAAACTCACAAAATACCTGCAATTCCAAGATCCTACCTAGCATATCATTCAAATTGACTATCTTTGATTGAACATTCTCAAACAAGTTCTTTAATTTTATGCAACATTCCATTGAAGCTGAAAAGAAATTGATGGTGGGAGTATATATGTCCTTAAACAATTTAGAAAATTGTTCCTCCACATGTCCTAATGAATACCTCGATTTTTCTCATTTACAAGACCGTAAGGGATCTAATCTATGAACTCCTAAATCAAGGTGAGTGAAGTGAAGGCTTCATTACATACGCTCTCATAATGGATCATAGAATCCTTGAGAAGTGTCTTTCTTGATTTGAGATGTAGACACCAAAGAAAGCGTGTCCCTCGACATTCAAATTCGAGAATTCCTTCAATGGCTAAATTTGAAGACTCCATACTTGTCATCTCCTGTAGACTAGGCAATATCTCATCCAATTTTGATATGTTAGAAATAAAAGTTTCCTTGAAAGAAAGAATTGGATCAAGATATGCACTAATATCTTCATGGAGCTTAACAATTGTTTTGATTGTCTCTTTACCAAAAACAAGAATCTCTAAAAGGAAAGATTTAGTGACATGGCCCAATGTGTTTATTTATTTTGAAAAATTGTGATTTTCTTCATCGGGGCCGCAAAAGCATCAAGTCTTGGGAAATTGGATGAAATGAGATTTATCAGATGTTGAACATAATCCACCAATTGATTATTTTCAGCCTTGAGCTGAGAGTTCTAAGACTTATATTTCTCAATCCTCTTTAGCACGATATCTATTAAATCCCGGGACATCACCATTTCACTTTCTAATGTGGAATTCCCAAGTCCAAATCTAGAAATTTCATAATCATCATATGTCATGGCATCACGTTCCTTGTTAACTTGTCGGATGGCAAGATCCGCAAATCTATTTCTGTCATCATCCACCATCATTCAAGAGAGCACTTTAGGTTTCTTGGTTGTGACATCATTTGAAAGCTTGAAAAGGGAATCGTAGTCAATTTCAATTTCCTTGACAAGCCTCTTCCATTTCTTGATTTCATAATCAACCCAAAAGGAAGTATCCTTCACCACTTCCACATACGTAAGCCTTGAGTCCAAAGCAACATTCCCATTGTTCTCAACATCATTATATTCTACAAGAAACCTTTCCACAACCTCAATTTCCGAGGTAGTATTTTGGATTGATGGTAACTTTTGCAAGTTCTCTTTCATACCAAGATATGCTTCGCAAGAATCGGTTGATTATTGCTATCAAGAGAAAATTCATCTCTTTAAGTCTAATCAATTCGTGGTAATAGGGTAAAAGCAACATCATCATATGAGGGATCAATAATATCTTCATCATCATCCACCAATGAATCTAGAGGGTTTTTGATGTGAAAGGCTTTGATATGAGCAAGGGTTAGGTGGGAAAAATCTCGCCTTCTCACTTTATGTTAAATCTCGAATAGGCAGCCCAAATCTTCCATGGTAGGGTTGTGTTGATACTTTGCTCCAAGAATATTCTACATATATCTGTTGATATCATAATGGAATCTCTTCACATATGGGTGAATAGTGATGAGGAAAAACTCTTTCTCCATGAGTTATGCACTGAAGAGATCTGGACATTGGTATTCCCCAATTTGGATTAGGAAAGGAATTCTGAACAATGCTTGTCACCGAGAAGGCAAAGTGAACTTGGAATAGTTTTCATGCAAGCTCCATTAATGCCCACTTGTCACTAATGTACTTACAAATCTTCCATGGATTACCCTTAAAGTCACTCATGCAAATCTAGGAAAAGGATGAAAATTGAATAAACCATGTTCCCTATTATGAAATGATATCCATGGCCTCTTTGGAGAATCTTTCATCTATATTTTGATTCATGTTTCTAATCACGTCGAAGGTGAATGCATCATTAAATCTTCAAATTATGAGAGCTTTTTTAAACTTAGTTGTAGATAATAATGGAAGACATTATTACATGGACCCATGACTCTCTTCGTTTTGAGCCCCGAAAATAACTTCCTTCTAGCCCTTTGCATAATTCAAAGTGCACGATGTCATGTAGAAACATCCAGTCATCTTTACTTCGATCAATTGTTTTGAAGAGTATCACTAATGATGGTGGCCCAATCTACAAACTCTCTCTTGGAAAGGATGATATAGATAAACTGATATATCCATGGATGGAAAATCCTGGTAGAGGGTAGACTGAAGACTTGACTCATGACAGTGATCATGTCCCCGATTTCCTCCACGAACTTAATGCATTACACTTCATTAGGAATCCACTCAACTTAAGGCCTCTTGGTCACTAACTAGTTATTATTAACCATCTTGCTCCACCTGAGGAGTTCTTCATCCCAAAATTCTTGTGATGACTTTCAAGTGATGTCAGAATTCTTAGGGAACTTAGGTATGCCTATCAATTCTTCAATGTTCCCTGGTTTGATTAAGAGGAAAGGCTCACGATTATCTTTATAAATTCCCCATCTCTTAGGATCATAATGCTCTGCGCAGGAGATAACCAACTCTAGGAATTGCACCGAGACCGGAAATGTCGCTGCTTGGGGTAGACCGCTATGGTAGGGCCTATCCGAGAATATGGTTTTGGCTTCAACTCTCACTTGATCACAAAATTGTTGCATATTGATGTGACCAAGATTTTTATCGGTAATATTGTCGTATGCAGACTTGATAGAACTAGGAGGGATGATTCCTTGGAATTCGTACTTGAGCGCAAACTTATTTGATTTTTCCACTACCTTCCTCTATTTTCCTACATATTTATTGGATTTTTCAGTCATTATGAATTTTACAGAAAAATGACTCAAGCATGCAAAATAATGTAAATGGTGTCGGTTCTCATTCTTGAACCACCATCAATGCAAGAAGAATATAGCTCATTTTTTATTATTATTATTATTATTATCAATCATGGGTTACAATTTTTTTTTTAAAATGCTAACATGAGTAAAATATCGAGAATCGATTTGAATTATTTAATTATCCACCTCTTCATGTTGCCTAATTTGATTTGCTCCTCTTTACCCTCTGCATGGATGATTATCCTTAATCTTTGAATGTGTATTTGCTATGTGGAACTTCTGATTTTTTTTATTAGCAAATGTGTGAACAATGCTCTTAAAAATGCATGGCCTTTTAAATAACTATTTCTTTCCTTCTACCCTGCGTGGCATGTTTGGTTCTTGGACTGCACAACCTTTGTTCTCTGACATCTATGCATGTCAATGTTATTTCTTTCACTCAGTTGTGTAGACTTTGCTTTAACTTTACTACCCTTCTTTGCATATGCGTGGAGATTTTAATGAATGGAAAACTTGATAAATGCATTGAAACTTGATGAATGCATTGAAATCTATTTTTTTTATATTCTTGTTTGGCAATGTGTGGGCAGCCTGCCCTTCCTTACCAATGCCTTGAAATTTTGATGCTTTCAAAACCTGCATGGACTGCCTTGATCTTCCTCATGCGTGGACAATATTATTTTCCCTGTGTAGTGTTCTTTCTTGGAAATGCATGGTTTTATATCCTTGGACTGATGCGTGGAAGATCCTATCTTGGCGTGGAAATTTCTTTATTGTTTGTGTGGGAAAATCTCCCTTTGGTTGTGTGGAATGTCTTTTCTTTACCCTGTGTGGACTGTTTTCTTCTTCCTTAGTGTGGCATATTCCTTCCCTTCACTCTTGCATGGGTTGCTCCACATCCACTGCGTGAAACATGAACTGACAAGTGAGTGTGTGGCTTTTATTTTTCCTCTTACATGTGTAGCTTTGGCGCCCTTGACTTGCGTTTCAAAGTGGATGTGCGGAATGTGGCTATTTGAGTAGTTATCTTGTGCTTTTCTGGCTGTGTGTGGCTAATGCGTGGTCTTTGAAAAAATAGCCAGTATGTGTATTACCTCCCTGAGCGTAAACTTTGTTCTCTCACAACTATGTGTGGCCTATGTTGTTGAATGTGTGGGCTCCTCTTGTCAATGCATTCATAGTGGATTGTTATTCTTTTTTTCTTTGTATTGAAATGCTAAAAACCCGTTTAGTAATAGCACGAGAAGATCAATTAAATGGAGTATGGAAATCTCCTTCACTAAAAACTCAAGTACTCTTGTTCCCCTAAAAGAAATAAGAAACAAAACTTCTTCCAACTAGTTTCACAAGGAAATGGTTATGGGAATTAAAGAAGCTTCCCCGTAATTGTTTCCCCTTCCGTTGAAATAACTAACTCCTCTTCCTTCGGGTAGTAGCATTAATTTCAGGAAAAAGGGAAAAATATCGGTCATTTGTAAAGTGGAAATGGCAAGGCGGGTTAGCAATCCCCATCCTATTTCCCATATGGGAGATTGGGATATTTTTGTCTATTTGCCAAACTCGGTTGAATTGGCAATTAGTAGAAGAAATCCCACAAGCGGGAAAATAAGAAGAATTTTCCAGGAAAGGGAAATCTAGGTACGGGAAGCCAATTTGGCATCCCCGACAATTAGAAGCGGAAGCTTTATTTTCCCCCGGCAATAAAAAATAAAACTTGTCGATTGATTTTTAATTATATTAATATTTATTTAATTAAAAACCCAAAAATTAATAAAATTGATTTTATCAAATAAAGGGTAATAAATTAATTAAATATTAATTAATTAATTATTAACGTAGTTTATGACTGGCGGGAGGATTTCTCACCCAAAATGAATGAAACAAAGACCGAAGAACGATCACAAGAATGAGACTATCACAACGAGGGTGATAAAACACGTAAAAGAATACTTTTGAAAATTTTCAAAATTTCATGCTTATTAATTTTGCGAAGTCAAAATTAGCTGATAACATGGTCCAACTTAGGATTTTATTGGCATGTGTTTGTATTTCATTTGTTCATTGTCTTATTCCTTTATATATCTTGTGGTGTTTTCCCTCTTCTAGCCTTATTTCTCGCTATATTAATGTTTTATGTCCCCCTTGTCCCTTTTTCTCTCTATATCTTCCCTCCCTCATTCCCTATTTTTGGCTTTATCTAGGACAAGCACTAAAAATGTAGCTTATCCTGAAATATAGCCCTTGTATTTTGGGTCATTCTTACATTTCTCGGCTTTGTTTTTATTGTCCCTTATTGCCCTTAATTTTAGTTTTTGGGTTGGTTGCTTCCTTTGTCAATTTTCCGCCCATTGTGCGGGTCAAAGCATATCATTGTCGACTATTTTTTTCATTTCTTGTACCCCAATAAAATATTCCCAAAAAAACATTTACCAAACAAGTATAAAATGACCAAGCATGTCAATATGTTCCTAATTTGAATTTCAAAAGTTCATAAATTAGAAGCGCATTAATGCATTTAAGACTATTAATCAATCATAGATAATCAATACAAGAGTGATATTAAATTTGTAAGAAAAAAATCTATTATATTGCTAAACCACCCCGACCAAAAGACAAATCCAAGCATTTATCGAACACTCTAGCTTTTGAAGGTATGAGCACGAGAATAAAGCACAACAATAAATTATTCGTTAATTCATATTCACAATACACTTGAGTTACACTTATATAGTAATATATATTCCTATAAACATGGATTTATAGTTTTGATTCTCCAACAATTTCCCTATTTTCTCTTATGAATTCTTATTCTATGTAAGTTGTTTAAACTACAAAAACAACTCACGTAATATATATATTGATTTAATTTAATTTTAATTAAATCTAATATTCAGAGTCACTATTGAAATAAATGATGCATAAATGTTGCAATACAATCATGAAAAATCAAACTAAAATTTAAATTATAAAACCCTAAGCAAGAAATGGAGAAAAGATGACTTAGGTGATATCATGCATCGGAACCTGATCTAGGCAGGAGAAGTGATGAAGCAGTATGGCAACAACATCGTAACTAACCCTTTTAAATTTTAGAGCTCGCGAACAAGGTTCTACATGGGTTCTGAATCAAGACATGGTTGTTTGGGTGTTGGTGACTAGATATGGGTGTCTGTGGATGTGCAAGGGAAGATTTGGATATAGTTTCTATTATGTCACAAAGGTGTCGTGATTGTTCTTTGTTGATTTCATGATGTTCGTACTATGATCAACAAAGGTACCTATAACTTGCAAAAGAGATGTTCACTTGCACAAGCGCATAAACAGCATTAAACCTAAAAAGGAAAATTCTTAATGGGGAGTAAATCGACCCCAATGGTCACCTCGAGAGTGAACATACAATCGATCGTTGCACCACATCTCAGACTCCATGTATTTCTTATGAGTATGTGTAGAAATTGTGCCCTAGGATGCCCTTGTGCAAGTTACACTTGATAGCGAGGTTGTAACTAGATTGTAGCTTTGTAGTAGAATGTGTCGATGGAATAGAACATACTTCCCCTTCCTATGCAGTGTATGCAAATTTGTTACTGATCCCTTGTCCCTTGAATGAATTCTAGATTAAATCCTTGGATTGTTTTAGGTGCCTTTTGAATGCAAACTTAGGTGATATTAGTAATGCTTAGTGTTTGGTCCTCATTTTCAACATATAAATATGTATTTATATGATTCCCTTGTTTGATTTTCGTATTTGACAACCTGGAAGGCCAACCCATAAGTGAAAAATATGTCCAAATATAAAAGAGACCCAAAAAGAGTGAGTAGGTGAGAAAGGGTCAAGGGCACCCAGGAGGGGGACAGGAGCACTGGGCATTGTAGTCCTAGTTGGGCACTAGTGTTTGAAGCCATGAAAGATAAATGAGTTAAGTTTTGATTGATTTGTAAGGTGTGTAAGACAAAAGAGACAACAATAGACAAAAAGAGGTCAAAGACAGTTTATCAACCACTAGTTTCTTGCTTAGAATCATGTAAATGCTAGCATGCTTTTAGGACCTAGAAATGTACCCAAATGCGTGATTTTGTGTCTACATTTTCCCCGCTTTATGTGTTTTAGTGAATAATCGATAACATAAAGTAGATAGAATATTTGCACCTAATGATCTTGTAGAGATATTGGTGAATATCATGTCGAGTAGACAAGTAAAGCATGGAATGATTGAAAAGTGAAGCGTGGAGACTAGGAAAGGAAAGTGATCCTCGGGGTGAAGTGTATGTGTTTCTTGTACCTATTATTGTTCTTGTATTTTTTTATAGGTTGCTTCTTGTTGTATATTAAGGACAGACCTACAAAAAGGAGCAAAAAAGTAGTCAAAGACTTGTTTATGAAAAATTTGAGCAAGGTATACAAAAGTATGTAAAAGTGTGTAAAATTAGTAGTAAAGGAAAGTGTTCACCTGATGTAAAAAAGTGTAAAAGGATATAAAAATGTCATGAAATGTTGTGAAGGGTGATTTTTTTGGGCGATCTCACACCAATTTAAGTTTTTAGGGGATCTTGCGCCAAAGAGAAAGTGTTGAGGAGAGAGGCCTAGTGTTACTCTCCTTCCATGGCTCTTCCCAATAAGCACCATTGCAGATGGTGTGTCCCGATTTGTTCGAATTAGTTCCAATTGTACCAATTGAAGGAGATAGAATGCATTATGTAATTGAAGGATTGTGCATGTAACTGCAAAATTACTCTAAAGATTTCTATGAACCGTGCTTTGATCCGAGAAGATAATTGTATATGTCCACTGAGACATTAGCACCAGGAGAGGTCGGGAGAACCTAGGTGCTAGTGTCTTATTTCATGCACAAGTGTTTTTAATGTGTATTGGACCCAAGTCAGATTTTAGGTCATTTTATGACCTTGTTCATGTTTTGTTTCTGTATTATGTAAATCTTTGTTGTATCTATGAGTTGTTGTAGGGGTGATTTGTTCACCCAATGTATGCCCCCCTCATTTGGGGTGTATGTGACAACTATAGGAGTGTGCGGCCCAAAAGAGATGACATGATGTTGATACAAGCTAATATATGTATAGGGGTAGGGGATGTGCATAGTAGAAACCAAGGCACATGCAAACAAAGTAGCTAGTAACGTGTTAGTAGAAAAAGTAGCATGCATGTAATAGAATTCAATGTAACAAGCAAGTGTTCAAACAAATTGGACCATGAAAAGTGGGTTTCAAACATGGGACATCGCTCACAATCATAAGACATCAAGGACAAAGCAACCAAAAGCATACAATGACCATACAAGAAATATGGCATAGCCCAAACAATAACATACAATGGAAAACAATGTCAAGCAAATTATATCATATAACCATGGTTGAATGTAATCTTTCAATGCAAATGCTACACATGAATCACCTATTAGCATGTTAGAAAGAAAAATAGTATGTCAAGGTGTGTGTAAATCAGCGAAAGGTAAAGTAATTATAATGAGAGATAGTGAAAAATGTAGTAATAGAACTTGTGTACTATGTGATGGTAGAGAAAGTAGATGTTCCCAAGAGCATCGTGGGATACATTAAAAAGTGCATTGCCAAGCATCATTATAGCGTGTAAGAACCTATAAGAGATTTGCATTCACCTCAAAATACCAAGTGAACATGCATGTGTATATATATAATTATAATGACATACTAAGAATTTGTCTAGCATGGAAAACAAAGTGTAACATGTAAATAGAATAAGCTAGCAAGAATAGATGCAACCAAGATATGAAAATGTAATGTATGAGTGTGATGTAATGAAATTAAAAATTTAGTGATGATAGGGGCATCGTGCCCCCAAAGGATGTGTATGAGATGACGTTCATTTATATGAACCCTCAACAATCAAGAATAAACCATAGAAAAAGAGTGTGTCATCGGGTAATGGTTTGAGAATGTGTGCTAGAAATATAGATCATGAAGCATAGAGCGTGAAAAGTGAATGTGGTGAGGTTCATTTTAGATTTAGACCCTCAACAGTTGAGTATGAACCATGGAACTAGAGTGCATCATAGGGTAATGAATGCATTTATGCATAATAGTGTTTGAGATGCATCACGTTGAGTGGGTTCTTAAGTGGATTTCAAGGAGAGTGGCAAGATGATAAATGCCACCCCAAGATTTTCAGTGATGACATAGGGTCCGAGCCAATTAGGTTTGAATTTTCCTTTTAGATGAGCCTCGGTTGTTGTGTTCTTTTGATTTTCTTTTAATACAAGGTCACCAATATTGAATTCGTGTGGGTATATTTTGCTATTGTAATCTTGTGCAATGCGAGCTTGATATACTCAAAGATGTTCTAAATCTTGCACATTGTGAGAATCAGGCATCTTAAGCTCATGGAGCCATTTTTAACGGTATTCATTGTCTTTGAGAATGCCTTTAAGTGATACATGTAAGGAGGGTATTTCCAATTCTAAGGGGATTACTGCCTCAATGTTGTAAATTAGTGAAAAGGGTGTAGCATTTATGGGGGTGCACACACTAATGTGGTAAGCCCAAAGAGTGTATAGAATTTGATTATGCTAATCGTCGCCACTAGTATCAATGGTATTTCATAATATTTTGACAATTGTTTTATTAGTGGCCTCTGCTTGGCCATTGCCCTATGGATAATAAGGAGTGGAAAATGTTTGTTTGATCTTGAATTTTGCACAAAGCCTTTTAACGTCCTTATTCTTGAAAGGGGATCCATTATCAATGATGATGGCGGAGGGAATGCCAAAGCATGTAATAATGTGAGTGGTAATAAAATGATAGATATTGAGACCAATGGTGGTTTGCAAAGGTGCAGCTTCGACCCATTTAGTAAAGTATTCCATAGTAGTAATGATGAACTTATGGCCATCAACCGATTCGGGATTAATCTTTCCAACGAGATCAAAACCCCATAAGGAAAAGGGCCATGATGGGGTAATGGGTTGAAGGTCATATGCAGGTGCATGATGGATATTGTTATGTTTTTGACATTTATCACAATGTTTGGTGTATTCTAAGCAATCTTGTTCCATGGTAGGCCAATAGTAGCCTTGGCATAGGATCTTGTGAGACATAGCTTTGTCAAAGAAGTGACCACCACATAGACTATCATGAACTTGAGATACGTTGTGGGGATGTCGTCGAGTCCTAAACATCACAGAAAATGACCATCAAATGATCTCTTAAATAATGAAGTTCAATAATAACATATCACGTGGTCGTATCGTAAGTAGACGATGAGCTTCATGAGGTTGAAAATTGTCAAGAATGGTTTGTTGATATAGAAATTTATAGATTTGAGTGAACCATTCGATATGATCATTATTGCGTGTGATAGCACATGTTTTGAAAGGTGGACTATCAGTAGAGGGTTGTCACAAGTGTCAAATAATGAAGGTGCCCTACTCATCATTTATATCATGAGAAATGAGTGATGTTGCACTAGCCATAGCATCTACGTGACGATTGTATTTTTGAGGGATGGAAGTGAGAGAGAGGGATGGAAGTGAGAGAGTGAGACTCAAATATAGCTAAGATTGTTTTAACAAGGTCATTATACGGGATGAGACACTCCTCTTTGGTTTGATGTGTCATTAACCTAGTTAATAATGAGTTGTGAGTCGTCATGTATTCGGATATTGTGAATAAAAAGTTTGCGGGAAATAGCGAGGCCAAGAAAGAGGGCTTTATGCTCAACAATATTGTTAGTACATGAGAACCCTAAGTAATATGCAAAGGGGAGATGATCACCATGTGGAGTGATAAACATGATCCAAGCTCCGGTGCCTAAGAGGCAACGAGACCCATCAAAATACATAGTCCAAGTGTTAGTGTCAATGGTGTAAGCGGTAAAGTCATCTCAGAAAGTATCACAGACGAATAATGCATCAAAAAGAGAGGCATCTGCTATTTGATCGGCAATAACTTGGCTCTTGATGGATTTATGTGAGTAACATGACCCGTCACACAAGACGGCCGAGAGATGAGTGCAAGATAAGAGATATCGTAGAGGATCTACTTTGGTAATTATGTGAACCTCATTATTGAGAAGGTAGTGTGGCAACTTATCCGCAACAAATATGAGGCCAATACTTAGCTTTTCAATGTAGTTGATTTAACAAAAATAAGTTTTTGTAAAACCCTTATTATAGTGTAACAAATGTAAGATATGATAACTAATTGCTAAATACAAGCTAACACAAGCAAATAAGTTAAATGAAATTGAAACCCTAGGTGCAAGAGAAGGGAAAGAGTGTAATGAAATTACTTGTATAATTTAGATCATAAGCAGAAATATAACACCAAATAACACAATATTCCATAATAATGATCTCAATATGTAATTAGAATAGCTTCGCCACTTCGAGGGGGCAACCTCCAAACCATACAATAAGACTCAAATGCTTCAATGATGATAAACTACTACCTACTAACCCCTATATATACTATTCCTATGCTATGGCCAACACCAAGGCCAACCCACTAATGAAAATATAACATATATGAAAGAGATACATAATGATAAGAAGTTATGATAGCCACAAGTTGGCTATATACATCCAATATAAGATATATGATTAAGGGTGTAGCATGCCCCTCCCCTTCAAAGCAACATTGTCCCCAATGTTGAGAAGATTTGGATCGTTGCTGCAAGAAATTTGCATCCTCCCAAGTTGTGTCTTCATTGTCTAGATTTTTCCACTTGATCAAATACTCAGTGATGACCCTTGTCCTCAATCGCTTAGTGTGTGTCTAAAGGATGCATTCTGGTTCCAGGATGATTCTGCCCTCTTCATCAAGCTCGGGTAACACAGTCTGGGTTGATATTGTCTGTCCAATTACCTTCTTTAGGCAAGATACATGGAAGACTGGATGAATTCGAGTAGCCGGAGGAAGTTCCAATTTGTATGCTACATTGCCAATCTTCTATAACACTTGATAAGGACCATAATACTTAGGTGAAAGCTTGTTATCCTTTTTGTGTTGTTTTAAGGACATTTGCTTATATGGTTGTAAAGCGTAAAAACCCCAATCACCGACTTAAAAATGTCTTTCAACTGCGATGTTGGTACGCTGCCTTTGCTTCATGCGGTTTTGTGACATGGCCAAATTCTCCTGAGACTAGAAAGCACCTCTTGTTGGTGTTGAATATGTTCTTCAACTACTCGAACCTTTGGCTAGACTCTCAAAGATGAAGTGATAGATGGTGGATGGTACCCATATAATTCAAGAAAGGAGACATTTTAGATGAAGTATGAAAGGAGGTGTTATACCACCATTACGCCAAGCGGTAACCATTAGACCCATCTCACTTGCTTATCGAAAGAAAATAAAAAAATGAAGATATCCCTCAAACACTTTTTACCACCTCTGTTTTCCCATCAGTTGGGGATGATAACGGGAAGAACTATGAGCTAGTTGTGTGCCCAAGCATGAGAACAAGTCAAGTCACGAGCAAAAACTACTAGTAAAGATAGGGTCTCGATCACATACTATAATCTTTGGTGTCCCATGATGGAAAAGCCAAGAATGAATAATTCCCGCTTTGAAGCTTTTTTGAGTGAAAGCCATTCTCACACGCACCACCATGATTACATTTTACCTTCTTAGATTTAGATGCCCGATCCTTTCGTAATGAGAATTAGAAGAATTGTATCCATAAAATTTTTCATGGGATCTTTATCACTCACCATTGCTTCATTTTAAGGCCATGATTTGTTTTCTGCACTCACAACAAATGGATGTGATGAAGCACAAAAATGGGCATATTTGGTGAGTCTATCCACCACCACCATGATTACATTTTACCTTCTTCGATTTAGGCAATCTTTGTGATGAAGTCCATGACAAACTCTTCCCACCTTTAGCTATGAATAGATAGAGGTTGTCATAAAGAAAAGACATGGGGACTTAATTGTTTCGCCCAAATTTATTTTTTGACAAACCATGCATTCTACCACAAAATTTTAGACATCTCCTTTTAGCCCTTGCAATTAATTAATTAAAAATCATGCTTGATTCGATGATAAGTCTTTAAGAAGCTTCACGAATGACCCCCTTTGGAGAAGCATGGAGCTTAAAAGATAGAACCCTATTTTTAAGGATTGAATTCTTACATCTTTATACCATAAAACATCTCCTTTCCATACAATGGGATTATTTTTTCTGACATGTTTGGATCTTGTTGGAGATTTGAATGAGATTTTGTGTATTTATAACACGGGGAAATAAAATTCTCATGCTCGCAGACTTCTATTTTGGACTAAATTTGTTTTCCAAAAATGCGCCTATCCCCTTTAACAGCAGGCTTTTCTCTTCGCTTTTTTCCCATTTAAGATCCACCTTTCTCAAAAGGGGCTGCATTAAATGGCAACTTCCTCTCGGGCATAATTTGCGATATGAGTTTTTTTGAATAAATAGAACAAAAAACACAGTCGAGGGTCATTTTTCCACTCGGACCTTGCATCCTCTATCCAATCCTCTGTAATACGAGATATGGCACACAACAATGCCCGAGTAAATTCATCCTTAGAGATAAAGCATCGGTAACTACATTCTCTTTCCTTTCTTGTATATTATCTCAAAATCATACCCCAACATTTCGAGACCCATTTCTATTGTTCTTCTAATGATAAATGTTTCTCTAAGAATTATTTCAAACTATCATGATCTGTCTTTACTTTGAAATGTCATCCCATTAGATATGGTCTCCATTGCTTCACTGGGAAAAATGGAGCATGAAGTATTGCTAACATTTCTTTCTCATAAACTTGGTTTAGAGATATTCTTACCTTTGAATTGGGGAGCTCTCAAAGGCAATGGGTCACCATTCTTGCATGAGTATCTTGCCCATGATAAACATACCATACCCTAAAGCATCACATTCAACAATGAATATTTTTGAAAAATCAGGGTGGTTAAAACTGAGTGGGTGCACATGGCCTCCTTCAACTTCTCAAAGGCCATAGTAGCTTGCTCATTCCAATGGAAAGATTCCTTCTTCAATAAAGTTGTGAGTGGTGTTGTGATGCTTCCATAATTCCTTACAAATCTACGATAATAACCTATAAGCCCCAAAAATCCTCAGAGATTTTTAGGGTTTTGGGAACCTTCCATTCAAGCATGGCTTTTATCTTGTTAGGATCCACTTTAACACCTTCATAAGAGACAATATGACCCAGATATTCAACCTCCTTGACACCAAAAGAACACTTAGAAGGCTTTGCATAAATTTGATGTTGTTCAAGAGTTTCCAACACCTTATTTACATGTTACAAGTGTTCCTCCCATGTTTTACTATAGATTAATATATCATCAAAGAACACTAAAACAAACTTTCGAATAAATGGCTTAAAGATGGAATTCATCAAGCTTTGAAATGTAAAGGGTGCATTTGTTAGTCCAAAAGGCATTACCAAGAACTCATAGTGTCCTTCCTTGTGTCCTAAAGGTTGTTTTCCTAAATGTTGTTTTATGAATATCTTCATCCCTAATTCTAATCGATGATATCCAGAACGAAGATCAAGTTTTGTAAAGTAAACAACACCATGTAACTCATCTAGCAAATCATCAATTACAGGAATAGGAAACTTATCTTTAACTGTGTACTTATTGAGTTCCCTATAATCTGGACACATGCGCCAATTGTCATATTTTTCCATACCATCACTACAGGAGAAGAGTAAGCACTTTGACTATGACGAATAAGTCCTGCTTCTAACATCTCTTGAACTATCTTCTCAATCTCACTCTTTTGCATATAGGGGTACCTATAAGGTCTGATGTTGGGTGGTTGACTCCCTAGTACTAGTTGGATGGCATGGTCATGGTCTCTTTTCGGAGGCAAACCCTTGGGCATTTCTCCAAACACCACTGAGTGCTCATCTATAACTGCTTGCATATATCTATACATATAAATGTATTGGAATGATGTGCTTCCAATGAAAATAGTTGTGCTACAAACCCTTTTGCACCCTTTCTAAGAAATTTTTGCATCTGATGAGAACTTACCATCTGTGGGGACTTTGCTCTTAGTCCTTTTAGTTTAAAATTCCTCCCTTCTGACTGAAATTGCATGAACAACTCTTGGAAATTCATTTTAATGGTTCCCAAGGTGGTAAGCCATGAACTTTTAACACAATGTCTGCTCCTCCCATGGCAATGGCATACATATTGCTAGGTAGCAAGTAATCTCCATGGTGAGATTAATGTTATGGCATTTTCTGAACAACTAACAGATTTTCCCATTAGTGATCATGACTTGACATTCGGAATTTGGATAAACAAAGCAATCAAGCATACCGCTAACTTATGATTAATGAAATTGTGAGTACTTCCTGAATCAATCAACACTGTTACCCTCTATTTTTTAAGAATCCAACTAATTTGAGAGTTTGGGGATTGCTAATACAAGAAATTGCAAGGCATGATATTGTTGGCTGGGGATCTCCTAATTCCTCCTCTGGCTTCACCTCTTCGTCTTCTTCATTTTCTTCTTCTTGAGGGTCCCCGAATGTAGAACAACTTCTTTTCTGCACACTAATGTCCTGGTCCAAATTTGTTGTCACAATTAAAACATAACCCTTTGGCTCTCTTTTCTTCAATTTGTTGAGGTGTCAGTCTCACTAGCTGAGGGAATGATGGTGGAAAGGTGCTATGATCTCTAATATTACTGACAGTTTGTTTCCGACTTGAAATAAAATTTTCCTTTGCCCTACGTGCCATGATCATAGAGTTTGAAACCTTATGAGGATTAAACATACGCACCTTAGTCTCAATTTGTTCTTTAAGACCCCAAGAAATAAGTCATTCAAATTATCTTCAGGAATATTTTCCACCCGTAAGGAAAGGTTTTGGAATTGATGGATGTAATCTTTGATTGTTCCTATTTGTCTGAGCTTTGATAATTGGCTGAAATAATTCTCTGACACACTAGAACTATAGTGCAATTGCAACTCTTCGGTGAATACTTGTCCATGTAACATTGAGGCCACTCTTTTTCCTTTGAGCACATAACCATTGATACCAAATGAATTGGTCAGGTTCAAGATACAACGATGCCATGGTAACCTTTTGTCCCGATGGAATCTGATGAAGATCAAAGAAATTATCCATCTGGTTAATCCAATTGAGTGGATCCTTTCCATCAAACTTACACATTTCCACTTTTGGAAGCATGTTACGGGCTTGCAGAGTGTTTGTATTTGGATTGGTCATGTTTGTAGATCCACCCTGGCTAGTTTGTTTATTACTTTGACCTAAAGATCCACCATGGTTAATATGAGTATGATTGAGTTGTGGCTAATTAGGAATGATATGATGAACCATGATATTGTAACTAAATTGTTGAATGAAATCCTCCAATTTTGTCAATATTTTCTACATCTTCTTTGTTTGCCACACTATACCTTGAGGTTTCGCAACTCTAACTCAAGATAGCTGACCTTATGGTCAATTGAAGTAAACCCTAACCCTGAGGACTCTGTAGATACCCCTTATGACTCTAACTCCTCAACTATTATCTCATCCTTATCAGGGGTTTTACCCGGAGTGATGGGATTCTTTTTGCCTCTTGTCGAAGGCCCAACCATGATGCCCCAAAATGGTAAGATTTAAGGATCAAGGTGAAATTTAGGGTTTCATATTTCAATAGGAATTCGGCCAAATTTTATAAAACTCAAAGAACGAACTCAAACTAATTTTTAATATTATTTCTGGAAATGTAAATAAATTTGAAAATTCCACAAATTGCACCCTATGTAGCGAATTATGAAAAAACATAAAACCACTATAACTTTTGCAAAACAAGTCAAAAATTCTTAAAATTTTGAGGGAAGCTTACTTGACTGATTTTGCCACACCACAAAAAATTTGCAGAAAAATTCACTACCAATGTTGAGATATGGATGAACCTTCACAATTAGGGTTTGACGCAGTGTTGGCCGAGTTCAAGCTCTGATACCACTTGTAATGAAATTACTTGTATAATTCAAATCATGAGCAGAAATATAACACCAAATAACACAATATTCCATAATAATGATCTCAATATGCAATTATAATAGCTTCACCACTTCGAGGGGGTAACCTCCAAACCATACAATAAGACTCAAATGCTCCAATGATGATAAACTACTACCTACTAACCCCTATGTATATTATTCCTATGTTATGGCCAACACCAAGGCTGACCCACTAATGAAAATATAACATATATGAAAGAGATACATAATGATAAGAAGTTATGATAGCCACAAGTTGGCTATATACATCTAATATAAGATATATGATTAAGGGCGTAACAATGAATACTTTGTTGATTTTGCAATTGATCTTAACCTATGCTAGACTAAAAAAAAGATAAATAGGAGGAGGAAATAAGTCGCAAAAGAACCCAAAACATTGTGCAACCACCGGATCTTCTTGGGACCGGGGTGCCTTGATCGAGTTAGGGGCACAGGGCGCTGAAGTTACTACCGATAAGCACATTTGACCGTGAAAACCCTCCGAAATTGATTTCTTTTTATTGCAAGATGATTATTGGTATTCATTGTTGATCACCTATGTGTCGTAATTATCAACTGGAAGGTCCACCCATAAGAAAACAAGACACCCAAATGATAAAATATGCCCAAAAGAGGTGAATAAAGTAAAGAGAGGTTAGGGGCACCCACAGGATGGTGGCACACTGGGCACCGACATCATTTCTAGAAGCTAGTGTCTAGGGTGATAAAATATGAAATAATAAAGTATCGACTCGGGTTATAGGGTGTACGTAGCGGTAAAGAAGACATGAAAAATAGACAAAAGTCTAAAGGTAGTTGTCAATTGCTAGTTTTCTCACTTATGAATCATATAAATAGTAGTATGTGATTAGGACCTAGAAATGTACCCAAAATGCATGATTTAGTGTCTACATTTTCCCCACTTTATGTTGTTGATTGAATACTCGATAACATAAAGTAGATAAGAGATGTGTACCGATAACCATGTACATTTATGGCGAAAGCGTGCTTGAGGAGTCAAGTGAAAGCATGGAGTAATAAAAATGAAGTATGGAAGCTAAGATAGGAAAGAGGAAGTGGTCTTAGGGGTGAAAAGTGTAATGCATGTACCATGTTGCATTTTTGTCGTTGGTACGTTGTGTTTTGCTTGAGAGTGATGCTTCTTATAAGGACAAACATGTAAAAAGAAGAGAAAAAGAGTATTCAAAATCATGTATGTGAAAAATTTGATCCAAATATGTAAAAAAATCATGCGAATAGGAATATGTGCTCTTGATCCGTGACGAGTAGAAGGATAGAAATTCGGCCTAAAATGTTGTACAAGAACAAGTGTTTTGAGCGATTTGATGCCAAAAATGAGTTTTTAAGACATCTAACACCAAGTGTGAGTTTTTGGGAGATCTCGCGCCATGACGAGAAGAGCATTGGGGAGAAAGGTCTAGTGTTATTCTCCATCCCTCACTCGCTTCCCGATTATTTATAAAACATTGCAAATGGTGTAATCATTTTTGTTCAAGTTTGATCTATTTTGATCCAGTTCAATCCACCGTAAAAATTGAAAAAGGAGATAGCATGCATGCCGATTCTTTGGAGGATTGTTCCTGCTTGTGAAAACCGTTATGTAAATTGCTAAAAACTATGCCAATATGAGAAATTAACTATAACTACCCCTAGTCATAGGCACCCATGAAAGGTTAGGATTGCCCAGCGCTAGTGTCCGGAGTTGGGCACTAGTGTGTGTGCAAAATTGAAGACCCAATTCAAATTCTAGGTCATTTCTAAAAGCGTATCTTGTGTTGATCTTGTATTTAACTATGTTGTACTATGACTATGAACTATTGTATGGGGTGACTAATTCACCCAATGTATGCCCCCTCATTTGGGCGCATGCAACGTTACTAGAAGAATGTGGCCCAAAGAAGGACCCAATGCTTTGATCTAAAATTGATGCCCTGCAGGGGATGTGCATGGTGTAAACCAAGGTATGCACAAACAAATTGGCTGAAACATGTGTTAGTGAAAATAAGACAAATACGCATATGGAAGACAATGTGTAAGCTAGCAAGAAAAAGACAGAGTAGACCGCAAAAGTGGGTTTCAAACATGGGACATCACTCACAATGTTGCAAGACAATCAAGGTCAAAGCGGCTAAAAGCATACAAGCAATGAACAAGAAAGACATAAGGAAAAGTCCACAAACAATGGCATTCAATGACAAGAAATGGAAAATAGTAGCAAGTAAAGTATTAGACAACCATGGCGGTAAATAGACTTGCAAGACAAATGTTACACATGAAGCACCCATTAGCATGTTAGAAAGATATAAAGTATGTCAAAATGTGTATATATCGATAGATTGGTGTGCTACAAAAGATATGAATTAGTATAAAATGAAACAATAACACCTCTTATGTGTACGAAAGTGGATCCCCAAGATCCTTGTTAGACTGGTAAGGGGTACAACACCAAGCATCCATGCTATGTGTAGATATCTCGTAGAAAGCTACGTTCATAACTAGAGATCAATTGAACACACATGTGTATATAGGAAGCTAATGACATATAATGTATCTGTCTAACATGTGTAACAAAGTGTATGTGTAAGCATATGTAAGTAAGAATAAATGTGACCAAGAGATGCAACATGTTTTGAATGAGATGGAATGGAATGCAATGTGAATGTGATGGGAATAATTTTCCCCGATCGGATGTGTATGCATGTGATGAGGTTCATTTATAAAATACCCCTCGGCAGTCAAGAATGAACCATACAACAAGAGTGCGTCATCGGGAAATGGTTTGAATTTTGCATTAGAAATATATGATCAATGAAGCATAGAGTGTGAAGATTGAATATGGTAAGGGTCATTTCATATTGAGACCCTCAGTAATTGAGTATGAACCATGAAACTAGAGTGCATCATCAGGAAATGGTTTGAAGTGTGAGCTAGAAAGATAGATCAATGAAGCATAGAGCATAGAGAGTGTGAGTGAGGTTAGGTTCATTTCAGATTTAGACCCTCAATAGTTGAGTATGAACCATGGAACTAGAGTGTGTCATCGAGTAATGTGATATGTAAGGATGTATCATGAATGCGTAGAGTGCACAAAGTGTGTATGATGCATAATAGGAGAATATAGAAAGATATGTGAAGTGTGTAGAGATGTGAGGTTCATGTATGTACTATGCCCTTGATCAAGTGTGAGCCTTAGCACAAAGTGTGTCATATGGTAATGAAAATACAAGATGTGTATCGATGTATGTATGATAAAAGAGATAGAATGGAAGCGAATCACATAATAGAATAGTAGATGCGAGCCACCTAAGAATACTAGAAGGGGGGAGTAATAAGCATGATGCCTCCAAGTGTATGATTTGAATAAGAATCAAGTAACATCATCTAAGAGATCATCATTGTCATGGTGAAGTCAAATGGAGAGGCATAATAGACACAGTAACTAATAGTTTCGGGTTGATCACATAAAAGAGCCATTGTGGAGTAAGTTGTAAATGCCTATTACGTATTCTTCATTAGTGAAAGGTGACAGGGGACAACCATGTGCATATCAATGAGTAAGATTTTGTGAATAACCAAGGAATGAATCATTGCAAATAAAAACATGACCAAAGGGCATGGGGAATGAAATTTAGATATGATCAGGATCCAAAGTGCCCCCAACGTAGTTAAGCCAATACTTCCCTAGTATAAGTGGAGATGTGTGAGAATGCGCGTGCAATGAAGACTCGATAAATGGAAGACATGAAGACCGGAAGCAATAGTGATATGGATATATCCATAATAGAGATGAGGAGAATGAGGTAGCGGAAGTAGATCATTGAGTGTAAATCCGAGCCGAGCTAAGCCATCATATGTGTAAACAATATCAAAACTAGTAGGATCAAATGGAATGTGTGGCCAATAAGAATTATTAATTAAAAGAGTACATGTGAAAGGAGGAAGTGCATATGCAGGTTGTTTATGAGTAGATGAGGAATGTGATATGATGTCCAATGCATGGACAGACCCCCGATAAAGTACCATAGCATTAGTAGAAGGAGGGGGTGTCGAAAATGTGGATGGGACGATGTCCAATGTACAAACTTGATTTTCCAAAGTGGACATAAGTTTTAGGATAATCAATGGGTTGTTAATCTTCATCTAAATGCATAGTAGTAGGAGTTAGAGTAGGTAAAGCAATGGTTGGATCTAGGTGGCAATATTTGAATGGATCTCGATGAACAAGAACTGTATATTCATAGGCTTCATGCAATAATTTAACACATTGGTGAACTATAGAAGGCACTGCCTGCATAGCGTGAAGCCATGGCATGTCAAGTAAGCAATTGTATTGAACTGGGATATCGATGAAAAAAATAGAACATGAATAGTTTTTGGCCCAACTATTAGCAGCAAGGTGATAGTGCCTATGCATGAATGTGTAGAAGAACCATATGCATGAAGGGAAATGGACATTGGGTGAAGATAAACCGCAGAAAGGCCGATATTATGGATGAATGATAAAGTAAAAATATTGAGCCCATATCCATTGTTGATTTCATGTTGTGAATGCAAACCCTAATATAAAGGGGAGGATCATTGTCATAAACAACAATATTATCAACTATATCAGATGGGAATGTAATTTTTCATGAAAATGTGTCTACAAATGATTGATATACGACATCGGGATGGGTGGTAAAAGGAATGTGATTATTAGCCAAAAGATTAATGATTTTAGCTCTACAATCAAGATTGGCTAGCAAAAATCATGAATGAAAATATCCATGATGAGAGGATCCTAGGAAAATGAGCAATGCAAGTATGATGACCCTAAGAGTGTTCGAATAAGATGGGTTCTTGAATGATATAATGAAAATAAGATTTTTGTAAAACCCTAATTACAGTGTAACAAATGTAAGATATGATAAATAACTGCTAGATACAAGCTCACACGAGAAAATAATCTAAATGAAATTGAAACCCTAGGTGCAAGATAAGGGGAAGAATACTTAGTTGATTTCGCAATTGATCCGCTGGGTGGGGGCATGGATCACTTCAGGGGCGCCAATGACTACTTACAGGCACTCATGGATGTGAAAAACCTCTAAAACTGATTTCTTATGTGTCGCAAGATGGTTTTTGGTCTTCGTTGTTGATCGCCTATGTGTGCAATATGCCCGTGGAATTCCCCTATAACCCGAAAAGAGAAAGAGCACCTACAAAACCCCAAAACACATCAAATCCTGAATAAGAAAAATATGTAAACAGGGAGTCAAACCGACCTCGGTGGTCACCTAAATGAGTTAACTTATGACCAAGTGTTGCACTATATTTTAGACTGCATGTAGTTCTCGTGTGTGTGTGTGTGTGAAAGAATCACTCCCTAGGTGAATCTTGTGCAATATGCACTCAATAGCGAGAAATAGCTAGATGTAGCAATGTAAGTAGATGTATGGATGGAAAAATGAACTTCCCCTCCTATGCGTGTATGCAGAAAATGCAGTCCCTTGTCCCTTGAATGAATCTAGATGGATGTTTTGATGCTCTTGAAATGCCTTTGGATTCAACCTTAAGTGATAGTAATATATGCTTAAATTTGGTCCCTTATTATGGTCACATAACTTTATATTTATATAATTCCCTTGGTTTAATTTTTGCAATTAAAAGCTGGAAGGTCAGCCCATAAGAAAACAAGATTCCCAAAAGAGGCGAGTAAAGTAAAGAGAGGTTGGGGTACCTAAAGGATGGGGCACACTGGGCGGCTTCCTATCTAGGATTTGGTGTTTAGGGTGATAAAAGATGAAATAGTAAATAATTGATGGGTTGTAGGGTGTAAGAGGTGTTGGTGAGAAAATTTGTCAATATGGAAAATTAGGTGTCTCCACCAACACATACCGGGCTACACTCCTCTACATTGAATGGTACATCTCCCATTATTGAATGAAAACTAATCTAATCCTATCTATTGTTGTTGGTTGGCCTAAAAGGCCAGGGATCACATAGGGACACTCCATTAAACCTGTGGCAAGATGTTTGTATGGGGGTACAAGGGAGGAAATTACAGTGATGTAGGGAGAAGGAGGGAAATTAGGAAAGGAAGGTTATTGTTATGAGTAGGCCAATTATAGAGTTCACACCCAATAACCAAAGTAGTTCAATCATTCAATATAGAAGAACAACAACCTTGTTATAGACATCAAGACAAGATAAGATTATGAACACCAAGTTTCAAAGATCTCCTTATCAAGAAAAGAAACAAACTCTTTTCTCATTTATTGACATTCACAAAGTTGTATAATGAGAGGGATAGAGGAACATATGAGAAAGGGAAATAGAAGAAATGTAGCTCTTATTTCTTGTGCATTGATACAAAGTTCAACTACTACAATCCACAATTTCTATAGAGTGAAAATTCTCAAAATCTAGGATCCTTTGGAATGGAGAGGCCATCCCAATTTATAGCATTGTGGATTGATCTTTCATCTCCCTCACATGACTCTTCGCATTCCTATTCTACTTGTGACCTTTCATTTTTCATTAGAAAAGACAAATTAATTATTTCTCTTATAATTTTGAGAAAATAATTTTACAATTTTAAAATAGGTCACTTAAGTGAATAGGACAAAATACAATGATGAAGCCCAATGAAGAATTAGAAAGGAGAGAGAAGAAAGAGGGAGAAAGAGAGAAGGAGGGAGGGGATGAAGGAAATCCACTCCTCGTGATGATCCAATTGAATGCCTTGATGCATTCATGAACTTTGAGTGAAGTACTCTGACATTGACAAAATCCTTCTTCTGAATGATCGATAAGTGTAGCTCATCAAGTACATTGAGTGAGGAGGTGAGAAGCACCTAATTACTAGACCATTGAAGATGATGAAAGATTCCTCACATACTTGAACAAATTATGAGAATTTATCACTCTTTCTGAACCAATCATGCATATGAATGAGACCTTGAAACTATTACTTACACAATGCAACCATGATGGTTCTACTACCTCGAGGACTATTTGAAGATGATACTCTGACCACTGATGATCCTCCACATTGATGAATATTTCTCCTTTGAACACTTTACCCCTTATCAATGATGATTCATGATATTTTATTTGTACGATACATGACACCTTGAATTGAGTGTTTAGAAACATTGTTGAAAGATACTCCTAATGACCGCTAGTGGTACCCATGAAGATCCGCTTTAAAGAAGGTGAAGAGGGAAACCAACCTCCGCAATGACTCCTACAACACTACCTTACTTATTTTCAAGTCCCAATGAAGCTCGCCCGAACATTTTTCCAATGATGATCACAAACTCTATGATGCACAGACACCTTGGGTCGTCAAATGAGTGTTTAAAAACATTGTTTGAGATTTCCCGAAGTGAATTTGAGATGACCCCAAACAATGCTCATGATGATCTTTTGTGACATTGTCATGCTTTGCTGACAAATATTGTTCTAGAATGATGCACTTTCTCATACACATCGAGGAAGCAAGAAATGAACACTGATGAGTACACCATTGCTGATAGTGAAGAATGCTCATCTTACTCGCAAAAATTTCATCTTCCACTTCTCTGACAGAACTGAGACTATTTTGGTGCCTGTGAATTTGAATTTCATGGTGACCAAGGCACTTATCTATACTTGAAAAGGGGATTTACTATTTTTATAAAATGGAAATTTTCAACCCTTTTCGATCTCGATCACTCCACTTGTCCTTCTGGATGACCTATATGCACACTACCTTTGCCAAAACCGCTCTTTGTGATGACTTACTAAAAATAGCAAGTGTTTGTGTAGGAGGCTTACTATTTTTAGAAAGTGGTGTTTTGGACCTCATATTTTGAAAAATAAGTTTTTCTTATATGGGTTTTTCATTTTTGTTGCACCTCTAAAGTTTCGTGTCAAGTCGGTCTTAGAATGAGAGATATATTAAACTTTAAAAATTTGTTGCAGGGAAATTGGGGTTTCTCCACTAAAAAAATCTGCGGTGTGCATGCAAAATCTTCCACTTGGATTCTCAAGGTTCCTAGGAATGTATATGAATTCAAAAACTCTCGTTGCTTTCATGTAACGATTTTCAAGATACGAACAATTCCTCTCATGCGGGTTAAGGAGTTCATCAAAGCGAAAAATCTTCTTTGGAGTCTTCAAAAATATGGATTTTTTTATGGTTTTTTCTTTGTTATATCATATGATCATGAGTTAAATCAATGGAGAAGGAAAATAGTGAAGGTGGAATTGGAACAAATTCACTAGAGTTAGGAGCAAACATAAGAATGTGGGGAACAAGCAAAAAAATGGTTAAGTTCTAATTTTATATGCATTTGAAATCTTGAGGGGGAGGGGGCACTTTTTTACCAAATTTTCCCCCTTGTAAAGGTAAAATGGTTCAAAAATTATCCTTAGCCTTATCTTTCCAAGTGGCGCTCATTCACTAGCCGAGAGAAGTGGAGGAGGGGGCTGGAAATAAGCTCCTAGAGGCTAGTTTTGGGTCGTATGTGAAACCAGAGGGAAACCAAGGGGGATGGCACCTTTATTTTTCCCAATTATAACCTTGGGATGGTAAAATAGGTGCACAAAAAGTAACCTTATCCTAGGAGTGACACTTGTCACTCATGTGTGCGATGAGGAGGGGCTAAGAGAATGGCCAAAAAGAGCTTACCAGAGGGTTCCATGGTCATATTGCATGTCCATGAGCTCTATGGGAGGAGGGGAGAAAGTTTTTTTCCCTCTCACCTCCATGGAGATGGAAAATTATGACACAAAAATGTTCTTGAGAACCATGTTGACATGTGTCCTTCAAAATTTTGACTAACTACTAAAACATGCTACCTTGGGAAGGAACTTGAAAACATCATTTCTCATGCTCCTAGAGGTCTTTTTAGGAACTTATTTATATGATTTTATTGGAAAGGAAATTTTGAGATGAATGGAATGGATATCATGCCTTTATTCTTCCTGTAACACCCTCATAAGCCTCATTTTTTCTTAGGACCACTAGTTGTGCTTAGAAATAATGAGTTGCCTAGAAAAATGCATGGATTTTATGATGAATCTAATTTTTCCACCATGTAAAGAACAAAAATTATTTCTATTGATATCATGTTGGATCATAAATCATTCCGAGCTCTGGAATCACCTCTTGAAGCTTAGGTTCTCTTTCACGATGTAAGCTCCTTCGGCCTCAAAAACCCACTTTTGGTAAACTAGATCCTAAACCTCATGATCTTTCGGAATATTCCTAAATTAGTTGCACAATGATTATGTCTCCTTAATACACCTCCTTGATGAATTTATGCCTTCGACACTACTCCGATGATTATGCACTTTTCCTAAGCTTGCTTGAAAACCCTCTTTTAGAGAGACTGTTCCATAAGTACTTGAATGATCTTTTTCTTCCTAAATCACCTATGGGGAAGGATTACACACATATTGACCATTGGAAGGACAGGAAAGGACTGACACGGGGGGATAGGTTGACCTGGGGGTGTTCGAAAAGATATGACATGGAAATCTTGCGACACTAGGGTATGGTTGTCCTTTTTAAAAGTGAATTATGCCCATGTAAAAAGAAGACAACAAGATAAAGAAGACATGAAACACAGAAAAAAGGCTAAGGTTAGTTGCCAATTACTAGTATTCTCACTTAGGAATCATATGAATAGTAATATGTCATTAGGACCTATAAATGTACCTAAAGTGCATGATTTAGTGTCTACGGTAGATGTAATTGCATTCGTATGAGAGCAAAGTGAGACCGATGTAATATGCAACCCTTTCACGTTGAGATTCATCATGTTGAGCAAGAAGGGCCCCTAATGCATGGAATGTAGCTGAAATGTATAATAGGAAGGGCTGATCAGCCATGGGAGGTACTAGAACAGGAGGATTTAATAGATATGCTTTAATAGCCTCAAATGCACGTTAGAAATGGTCGTCCCAAACGAACTTAGTGTCCTTTTTCATTAGATGTGTGAATGGTTGAGTTTTGTTAGTGATTTGTGTAATGAAACGATGGATGGCCTAGATTTTACCCTGTAGTGAGCGTAATTGATGCAAATTGTGAGGCGGAGGCATGTCAACAATGGCACGGATCTTTTTGGGATCAATTTCAATGCCACACAGGAGATGATATAGCCAAGGAGTTTTCCAATTATGACACCAAAAACACACTTCTTTGGATTTAGACGTACTTTTTATTGTCATGCAAGCATTCGAAAAGTGTTCAGAGATCTTGAGCATGGGTGGAGCGATGTCGTGATTTTGCAAGTATGTCATCAACATAATATTCAATAATTTTATGAATATAGTCATGGAAAATATGTGTCATTACATGTTGGTAAGTGGCCCTGACATTTTTAAGGCCGAAGGGCATAACAAAGTGTAACAAAATGTACCCCATGGTGTAGTAAATGAAGTCTTTTCTTGATCTATGGGGTTAATTTTGATTTGATTATAACCGGAAAATCCATCCATGAAGGAAAGAATGTCATATCCAAAGAGTGGAATCGATGATTACATCAATGTGTGGCAATGGGAAACTGTCTTTAGGAAAATCCTTATTAAGGTCATGAAAATTGGTGCAAAAATGGACTTTACCATACAATTTCATAACGGGGACGATACTAGACACCCACTCTAAATATTCCACAACACATATAAAGCCAGCATCCAAAAGTCATTGTATTTCTTCCTTGACTAATAATGCGACTTTTGGATGCATTTTGTGAATTTTTTTTGGATTGGTTTAGCACCAGGATTGAGGACTATATTTTGCATGGCTACGAAAGGATCTATACTAGGCATATCATTATAATCCCATGAAAATATGTCAAATAATTCATGAAGCACTTGTTTAATATCATCTTGTTCGTTAGGCGTAAGAGAAGTAGCCAATAAAACCATTCAATGGTTTTTGATTGTGTCTAGGTTATATTGAATAGTTTCTTCATTTAAATTATTGGACCGATCTTCTATGTACATATCACTAGGAATGGCATCAGAAGCATCAACATTTATATAAGGCGAGTCATATTCACCAAAGTAGGTAGTAGAAGCAAGAACATATGGGAAGCATTTTTTGTGATGAAAAGAGGGGAGATGATCGTAGGTACCCATGTATTCTAAGAGAGAATCATCAGTAGTAAAAGTGTCTAAATCAGGCCAATCAAGTAGAAGTAGAATCACTAATGAGTTCTAGGTATAAGAGAGGAAGTGTAGAAGTATGTGAAATAACATAAACCTCAGGAGAGGATGTAAATGGAAGATGATAACCAAGGCCAAGTTTGGTAGATTGAGTGGGAATAGATAATGGAAAATCTCTTCTTGATCTGCAGGCTTAATTTTGATTTGATTATAACCATAAAATCCATCCATGAAGGAAAGAATGTCATATCCAATAGTGGAATCGACGATTACATCAATGTGTGGCAATGGGAAATTGTCTTTAGGGAAATCCTTATTAAGGTCACAAAAATCGGTGCAACAATGGACTTTTCCATCTAGTTTCATAATGGGCACAATATTAGACACCCATTTGGGATAGTCCACAACACGTATAAAGCCAACATCCAAAAGTTGTATTTCTTCTTTGACTAATAATGCGACTTTTGGATGCATTTTGTGAATTATTTTTTGGACTGATTTAGCACCAGGATTGGGGACTATATTGTGCATGGTTATGGAAGGATCTATACTAGGCATATCAATATAATCCCATGAAAATATGTCAAAGAATTCATGAAGCACTTGTTTAATATAATTTTTTTGTTAGGCGTAAGAGAAGTAGCCAATAAAACCATTCGAGGGATGTCAGTTGTGTCGAGGTTGTATTGAATAGTTTCTTCATTTAAATGATTGGATCGGTCTTCCATGTAAAAATCGGTAGGAATGGCATCAGAAGTATCAACATTTATATTAGCCAAGTCATATTCACCAAAGTAGGTAGTAGAAGCAAGAGTAGATGGGAAGCATTTTTTGTGATGAAAAGAGGAGAGATGATCGTAGGTCCCTATGTATTCTAAGAGAGAAATATCAGTAATAAAAGTGTCTAACTCAGGTCAATCGGTGGAAGTGGAATCACTAATTAGCTCCAGATATAAGAGAGGAAGTGTAAAAGTGTGTGAAATAACATAAACCTCAGGAGAGGATGTAAATGGAAGATGATAACTAAGGTCAAGTTTGGTAGATTGAGTGGGAATAGACAATGGTTCTATGACCCCTTGACCATGTTGGCCTAAACCAGTACCAAAAAATCCATAACGAAACAGATACTGGTAGCCAAGGCCATATTTAGATAAATGAGGATTAGATCTGGATCAAATAGAATTGTCGGTGATACAGTCAATAGTATTACAAAAGGCAAATGGGGAGGGATCTTCTAGGGCCTCATAGAAAACACCTTGATAGAGAAATTTAAGCCATGTTTAAAGAGTGGAAGGAACCACATACATGGTATGGATCCAAGGCCACCCAAGAAGAATGTTATAATTATGGGATAGGAAGATTACGTGGCCCAACAAAGTGATGGGAAGTGTAATAGTACCCAAGACACGTTTAGGAATGTTATCAAAGCCACGAGATAGAAATAGAGGAAGGAACTAAGGAGTCCTCGAGACGTCGATCGATGAAGTAATGCTAGATTACATATATTAAGCCTGGATCCATTATCAACTAAAGCACATTTAACACCAACATTATTGATACAAACATGAATATAAATGGGGGTCATTATCTAAAATAGTTTGAGAAGGAAGTTCAACAGATGTAAAAGTAATATGTTCTTCATTGAAAGATAAAGCAATAGTAAACTTATGATATACATATTTAGGAGAAGTATGAGGATGAATGTAAGTATTAGCCAAAAATATCTTATTTTATTCTCACAATCAAGATTAGCCTACAAAAAGGAAGGGATGGAGACACTCATGGTGGGAGAATCCTAGCGTATTGAAAGTAGACAAGAAGGAAATATTCAAGAGTGTTTGAATGAGGGTAGGGTTCACCAAATGATTTAATTTAATTTGAATTAAATGTAATATTGCAAAGTCGCTATTTAAATAAATTATGTATAAATGTTGCAATATCGTAATGACACAGGAAAACTAAGATTTAAAGTATAAAACCCTAAGCAAGAGATAGATAAAATATGACTTATTTGATATCCATGCAATCTGAAACTGATATGGGCATGAAGAAGTGATGAATAGGATGCCAAAAACATTATAACCGAACTCTATAAATTTGGAGCTCGCGAACAAGGCAGAGACAATGGCGCCTAGGCAGCACCGGTAACTGGATCTCGGGTTCATGTGACTATCGTAGAAGCTCGGATCTAGTTTCTATTGTGTCGCAAGGGTGTCACACTTGTTCCCTATTGATCACTTGATGTTCATACTATGATCGACGAAGTTACCGTAACTTTGTAAAAGAGGTGTTCACCAAAGACAAGCCCATAACTCGCATCAAACCTAAAAAGGAAAATACATAATGGGAGTCATATTGACCTCGGTAGTAACCCCAAGAGTGAACTTATGAATGAGTGTTGCACTACATCTCAGACTCCATGTAGTTCTTGTGAGTATGTATATAAATTATGCCCTAGGATGCCCTTGTGCAAGTTACACTTGATAGCAGGTTGTCAAAGCTAAAATGTGGCAATGTAATAGAATGTGTGGATGGAATATAATATATTTACCCTTCTTATGTAGTGTATGCAGAGTTTTTACAATCCCTTGTCCCTTGAATGGATGCTAGATGAATGCCTTAGAGTGCTTTAGGTGCCTTTTGAATGCAAGCTTAGGTGATAGTAGTAATGCTTAGTGTTTGGTCCCTCATTTTGAACACATAACTATGTATTTATATGATTCCCTTGTTTAAATTTCATAATTGACAACTAGAAGGTTGACCCATAAGTGAAAAATATTCCCAAAAGATAAAAGAGACCCAAAAGAGCGAGTAAGGTGAGAAAGGATTAGGGGCGACCGGAGGGACAGTGCACCCGAGTGTTGTTGTCCTGGTTGTGCGATGGTGTCTCGAAGCCATGAAAAATAAATGAGTTAAGTTACGAAAAGGTTGTAGGGTGTAGAATACCAAAGAGAAAACAAGAGATAAAGAAAAGAGGCTAAAGACAGAGAGGTCAACCACTAGTTTTCTTGCATAGGAATCACGTAAATGCTAGCATGCTTTTAGGACCTATAAATGTACCCCAAGTGTGTGATTTTGTGTCTAAAATATTTATTATTTGACACACTTTTATATGTTCACACTAATAACAATATATAGTTTTTCTAACATTCCCCCCTTAGTTCGAACATGGTAGAAAAACATTCACCCACTCAACTGTAGTATGATCACTCCTATGAAACATGTCCTATTATGTGACTCGTGATCTTGATCAAAAGAAAGGCTCTCTCCTTCCATGGTTTTAAATAGGTTTACCACAAACCTTGACATGAACAAGCCCCATCAGCTTTCCACCTTGTGTGGTTTTTTGGATCCTCACACAAACCCTTTCAAGATCCATGAACTGACTTACTTTGGTGTTTTTTTTCGCCATTATTCTTGTACATCAAGGAAGTATATAGGAATCACAACTTGCTTATTACAAAAACTACACAATAGAACACATACTAGAAATATTTCACATTACATCCTATAAGAATCGCAATGTTCTTAATTGCAACCACTATTGTCGATCACTGCCACTCGATCTTGATCAACATAGGAAACTGCCACTACCATTGAAAGTTTCCCTTGAATTTAGTCAATCTTGCGCAAAATATAAATGGAACATTAGTGTCATATTTCCCCCACAATGTGAAATTCCATTTATTCACACAAATAGGAACATTGAAAGAAAATCATATCGAACTGCATACTACTAACCAACTCTTTTTCCTTGGATATTGTTGCACATGATCACCATTGCCAATGAACGTATTCACTGGTTGATCATCTTCCAAAGAAGTACAACAGTCAAAGGATCACCGTAGTGAGAGGATCTCTATAGTCATATGTTCTCCAATACAAGCATTTCTCCAACATCCAATACAAACCACACAATGCAAAAAACTGAAAAGAAACACCTTACACACAACTAAAAGCACATACTCACACCACAAAGATGTCACCATAGCTGAAGCGGCCTTATTGTTGGAAAATGACAAGAGGTCACTAATCGACCTCCAACCTCTTATGCCTCCATCCTCTAATGAATGATGTTGCTAACTCAGCTTGATATGGATTTGAGAATATTTGAAAAATTCACCCTCACAAGATGGACGTCACGTACAAGTGAAAATGTGTCCAATTATTGAAAATTGAGGCAATTTCTTTTAGGACTTTTGATGATATAAAATGAAACTTACAATTACATGAATTTTATAATTAACATAGTTTTAACAAAACAACAAGAACTAGACGATTCTTGACTTTTGATGACACACTTCAAATTTCTATAATAAAGACCCACAAGAACTTGATTATTTTGATACTTTTGACAACTACTCACAATTGGAAAAAATGACCTATTCATACTAAAATACTTATTTTGACAATTTACAAACATGGAGGACTTCACTTGTAACAACCTAATTAAAAACAAACTAATCACTAACTAATAAGACACATTACCAAACTAAAATATATATATATATATATATATATATATAACTCGAAGAAAACTTTAAAATAGACATAACAAAACTTAGACAAAAGAGAAGAAATGAGTCAAAGTTAGGCTAAGACCAAAATATACTATAAACACGACCCTTTTGAAAAAATAATAATAATCAATTCACTATGACATATAAACTTATTAGCATTATACATGCTTTTTTGTTTGGAAATCAACGATTACATAGATATCAACATCTCGCCCTTAATAAACTAGAGATTACATACAACCGATTTACACTTGGTGAATGTTTTTTTGTTTGAAAACCAACAATTACATAGATATTGTCATCTCGCCCTTAATAAACTAGAGATTACATACAACTGATTTACACTTGATGAGTAAGTGTATATCTATATTGAAGCCTTCCTTTAGCTAAGCAGACCACGACTAGGGGATATCCAATCCACAAAGTCACTAATGCATAAGTATCATTTTGTGCATAGAAATTTTGGTTTTCATTCTCATTTTTGGTTTATGCATGGCCTTAGTAGGCATGTTAGGTGTTCTAGGGTGATTCATAGTTATCTTGAAGCCTTCATGAGTAATTTCTAGCTCCTAATGTATTTCCCTACGAAATGGAGTCCTTGTAAATTTGAATTTCTAAGTCTTCATGAAAAGGTCTATTATAAAAATATAAAGGATATCATTGTAAAAAAACCATATAAGCCTTTCGAGGAGAAACTAAAGTTTTCAAACCTTTTCTTAGGTTTTCATGACCTATGGTTAACTTAACCACCTTGTTTGAGTTCCTAACTACTTTCTTCATCATAAAAGAGGAGGAGTTTTGAAGGAGGAGCTAGTTAGGAGAGGAAATGGAAGGTTTGGAGGTAGGGAGCACGTTGGAGAAGGAGCCAAGAGGCTCATGGGAAGCTTGTAATAGTCTATGATTCATCATTTAATAAATATTCTTTAACTAAGGAAAATTGTGTATGATGTTTATTTGTAGTTTTAAGTAATTAATGATCTTACTATTTGTGATCAAAACTCATTGAAAGGATAAATGTATGTTCTTACGGGTGATCAAGGAAGACAACGCCACAAGATTTTTCATGAAGGTGTTTCAAGATGTATTAGAGACAAGAAATAAATTTATGAACAAGGTTTAAGGATGGATGCATGAGTAATGAATGAGGAAAAGAAGACAAATAATTTAAGAGAATGTTTCTATGTCTACTTTATTAGTTTATGTTTCAAGAAAGTGGAAATAAATGATCGAGTTAGCATTAACTCTTCCAATTCTAGTGACATACCCTGTTTTGGGGTTTCAAGATGAATATAAGACAAGACTTTATGTTAATGTGATGTGAGATGGGTGATCAATGGATTAGTGTTGTAAGGATCATTGAATAAGGCTAAGATCAGTGGAAGTGAGTTCTTAAGTCTAAAATTTTAGCTTCAATCTTAATCCTACAGTTGTGCACAATTGTGAGGGTTTTAAGAGAACTTTAGAAGTAAGGGTCGCCATTGCATCCTTAGAGACTTGTGTGATCATTGTTAAACCTTGAGTATTGTATTAAAGGAACAAGGAGGTTCATATGCACTCGTTAGCAAAGAAGATAAGTTCTCGATCGATTATTGCTTCTTTGCAATAGTTAGATTTGTGTGCTCGAGAAAGTCCGTAACGCGTGCACAATTTTACCCGCACGAAACCCAAGACAAAATAAAGGATAAATTAGAAAAATTACCGAATATTTTTTTAAAAATACTAGATTACAACATTTAGCAAAGGTCTCGATTAACAAACGATCGTTTCAAAACTAATTAAATAATAATATTTAATCTTCAGTTAGGTTTAAAATTTCATTCCTATAATCCTTAATTAATTTAATAATGTGGTTCCTAAAGTCATTTAATAATTTACTATAAAAAGGTCTAGGTCTAATTTGCCCTTCCATTTAAACAATACTATTAAATTTAATTCTCAATTATAAATGTTGTCTAAATTACTAAGGGAATGAATTTACTTAATTATCACAAGGTCATGGCCTTTTTATTTTTAAAAGTTACTAAAATAAATCATAATGAAATACAAAATTAGAGTTAACTTCAACACCACTTAAGTGGCCCCATTCAAACTTGACCCATGTGTTCAAATGATGATTTCACCTAACTCTCACCTAACATTTGTAGGGATCATTTCTAGCCATTGGATGGGATCAATCTAAGCCATTGGATCTAAGGAATTTCAAACAACCCTAATCATCTCTATGGAGTCTTTTATTCATTCATTGACTTATTTTCCTCATTTTTGTTTTGCAGGTTTAAGGGAAGGAGAGGAAGCCATGGAAGAAAAAAGGAGCTTGGGATGGATACACACATCCCCAAGTTTATTTTATTTTTTGTTTGTCATTTCCATTCTACCCTCTCCTAGGGTTTGATTGGAATTTTCTTATTTGTTGTAAATTTATTCATTGTTGAAAAACAATTTCTTGTATTTACCCTATTTGGGAAAATGGGCATTTGCCCCTTTTAATAGATCTGGTTTTTTTAAAGTAATATATACACTCATTCTTGAGTATATATGCCTATGTATATATAACTCCATATATAAAAAGATATAAAATATATATATATATATATATATATATATATATACATGAGGTAAAGACAAACACCTTCAATCGGGAGATTAAAGGTTTATGGTATTAATAAGTGTTGAGAGGGGAGGTTATATGAGCTTTGAGAGTTTTAAAACCTAGTCTAACTCGGAGAGAAAAAGAACTAGGAGAGAACAAAGATGAATATAGTCTTGTTGGCAAGTTTATGATGATCTAGTAAGAAGCCTAGAGAGAAAGTTTTGACCTTAGAACATGATAGTGTTTGTGAGGAAAATATTGAAAGGAGTGAAGTGTCTATAAATCCATTTAGTAAGGGAAATAGTGAGGACATTGGGAAAACATAGTCCTAGAAGTTTGCACTACACGGTTATACATAGTGAAGAGTTTATAAAAGGAAATCCAAGAAGGTGCCTGCGATCCTTAAGTTAGAAATATTCAAGGAAGTGAGAAGTATTGTAACAAGGTTTGATTAAAATGAGGCTTAGACATTATAACTCAAAAGGTTGTCATTCTCATGAAGAACAAGGAAGAAACAAAATTACAAAGTGAGGAAGCTAAGGAGAAAAGGGAGTTAAGGTAGTTAGTGAGGTAAGTGCAAGAAAAGAACCAAAGGAAGATTTGAGTAGGGTGATTGAAGACAAGTTAGAATAGTGTGAGAGTTGTAATAAAGAAGTAAATCCTAAATAGGTAAGTGAGATTCAAAACAGGGTAGGAGATAATATATAGGCCAAGGAGGTCAAGAAACTTATGAAGCAAAAACTTGAAAAGACTAGTAAGAAGGATGATATAAGGAAGAAAGACACTAAGAGGAGTTTGAACAAGTTTAATAAGGGTGAATAAAGGTATATGAAGGATTAAAAAGAGTTAAAAGTAACAAACCCTAGGTTCTAGCTTGAAACCCTAGCCTAGGCCTAAGTACATTTAGCTTAGAAGAATAAAAGTGGAATTGGGGAGGTTGTAGATGAAGATAGCCCATGAAATTCATCTAAAAGCAAGAATGTGGAAATGGGTATCCAAATCATATTTTACTTTTGCATGAAAGTTGGGGGTTTGTTCTGGACACATGGATTTGCATGAAACAAGGGTTAATTGAGAGAACTAGGCCAAAACGGTAGAGAGAAGATAAAAGAAAATTGGTAATGTGTTGAGTGTTGAAAATTTGTAGGCTCTCTAATGGGATTAATGGGTACTTGTAAAACTCACCAGTGAATCTTAGTTTCCTGAAATGAGGATTTTACATCAGAAAATGTAGTATTGGAGGGTTAGTAGAAAAAAGTGAGGTCTAGAGTGAGTTGGCTTTCAAATGAAGTGTTGAAACTTTTTCAAGCATATGTACAGTGTTTTTGGTGAAATTAAGCAGGTGTAAAGTATTCTTAGGCTTTAAATCGGTGGTATATGGTGTTTTGTGTTGAAATACAAGATTTGGTCTATTTAGAAAAAGTGAAAAATGGTATGGTTTTGAATGATGTTTTCAATTATTAGTCTAACTTGTTGGAAGGTTGTTGTTTGGCATTAGCCTCTGCATTTGTCACCCAGGAAACTTATTGGTATTATACATGTTTTTATCAAAGACATGGATTTAGGTGTAAAATTCTTAGGGTTAATTGAGAGAACTAGGTGTTTTGTAGAGAGAAGATAAAGAAAATTGGTAATTTGAAAAAGTTGAAAAATTGTATGGCTCTCTAATGGGATTAATGGGTACTTGTAAACTCACTTGTTGAATCTTAGTTTTTGGAAATGAGGATTTTACATCCAAGGAAAATGTAGTATTGGAGGGTTAGTAGAAAAAGTGAGGTCTAGAGTGAGTTGGCATTTCAAATGAAGTGTTGAAACTTTTTCCATATGCATCAAAGTTTTTGGTGAAATTAAGCTGGTGTAAAGTATTCTTAGGCTTTAAATCAGTGGTATATGGTGTTTTGTGTTGAAATACAAGATTTGGTCTATTTAGAAAAAGTGAAAAATGGTATGGTTTTGAATGATGTTTTCAATTATTAGTCTAACTTGTTGGAAGGTTGTTGTTTGGCATTAGCCTCTCGCATTTGTCACCAGGGGAAACTTATTGGTATTATACATGTTTTTATCAAAGCCTTGAAATTAAGCGGGGTAAAGTATTCTTAGGCTTTAAATCGGTGGTATATGGTGAACGATCCCGACCCTTGGGTAGCTTTTGACTCTCCGTGACGGGCATCTCCACACCCTGCACTCAGCAAGACTTGATCCCTGGTGGGCTCATTACAAGCAATTCAACTTCACCAAGAAACCAAGGGCCCTTCGATATTATACATGCTTTGATTGATGGATAACTAAATAGTAAAATAAGACAAAAAAACGACCCCGACTATTATGTTTGAGTTGCACGGGTCTGATTTGGATAGCACAATTTTGATATCCACAGAAAGAAATTTCAATACTCAACCGAGATTGCAGGCATCTTGAGAGCTCATTTGTCGTTAATGCACTGGCGGAGATTGTGTGACAATATTCTGACAAAACAGATCTCGCAAGATGACATAAACGTGTTCATACAAGTCAAATAAAATCTGCGCAAAAGGACTAAGGCAAATCAATTTCCAGTTGTTTTAGTGAAGACTTCGATGTTTTAATACAGATTTCCAACCTCGTATCAAGATCCAATTCTATTTACAGAAATGCAGACCTCTTATTAAACGCCTTACAATCTCGGTTGGACCTTCGATCTACAGGCCCACAAGTTTTCTAACCTTTCATCGATGTCATTGTTCACAGGCAGTCATGAAATCACATTTACTTTCATTCATAAACCCACAGTCAATGATCGAATCACAAGTTAATTTAATCAAACCAACGTCTTTTCTCCACACTCGACGTCATAACTCTTCCTTCTTAAAATGTTCGCTCTGAAGATATGAGCACAGAATAAAGCACAACAATAATTTCTTTGTTAATTCATATTCACAGTACACTTGAGTTACACTTACATAGGAATATGTATTCCTATAAACAGGGAGTTATAGTTTTTGATTCTTCAACAATTTTCCCAATTTTCTCTCATGAATTTTTATTCTACATAAGTTGTTCCAACTACATAAACAACTACCCTAATATATATTTATTCTTTGACACATTTTTATATGTTCACACTAATAACAATATATAGTTTTCCTAATAGTTTTTGTTAGTTGTTACATGCATTGAAAGATAAAGATTGAGACACTTGCATACAAACTTGACTATTGACTTGCATCAAGTGTCAAGTGATTTTGTTGAATCAAGAGGGGCTTGATAATAATGGAGGGATGACATAAGTCCCCATTATGGCTTTTAAAAAGAGTTGAAGCTAGATTAGGGTCTTGAAGAAGGAGATTAGGTTACCGATGATTCTCAACATAACCAAAGAAATAGAGTGAGGTTTCTACAAATTAAGGCACGTGAAGATTCCATTTGCATAGTAAAATTCATCCCTACATGTAGAATTTTCGGGTTGTGTAATTTTTTTTGTCAATTTGACAATTCAAACAATCTTCATGTTTCTAGTCCTTTCTATGTTTTGGGCCTTGCGTTTGAAGGTTTATTTGCCTACTAATAGGGCCTATTTTCTACCATTTGTCAATGATGTTAACTTTCATACAATATGAATAGTGAGGTCAAAATCAATATTCTATGTGGCAAGAAAACACACTCTTAGCAAGTGATTAGTGGACTATGGAGGTGGACAAATTCTAAATGACTTTACAAACACTAATGGCCCCAAAAAAAAATCCAAAAGAGTTATGTTTCACTTGTTGTTAATGAATATTGTGTGTTCAATGAAAAGTTGTAAAAGCCATAGATTTGGGGTAAGAATCTCTAAAGAAACCCCAAAGGCTTTTAACAATCCGATCAATGGACCATGTGATAAGAAATGAGCAAGGTTTTCTTCTTTGCATACATTAATTTGAACTAAACATGCAAACTAAACAAATGAAGTTAACCTATATTCTTTGAAAGCTTGAAATAATGAACCTCGAGAGGATCTAAGCATTCGATTATGTGTTTAAGATAAAGAGATCTCCCCATTAATGGCTTGAGGCCAATGGATCTTCCTTTTACTCCATGTTGATGCTATGAAATACAAAAGAAATGCTATTTAGCTCAATGGAAGAAGATGAAATACAATCTAAAGCCTAAACAAAATGTTATAATCTATGCTAGGAAGAAAAGAGAATTCTTAGGAAATGAGGGAGGGGGTATAGCCCTATTTATAGTTTTTGGTTTGGGAGAATGGGAAATTTGGGTGCATGTGGGACAAATGCTAAAGTCCAAAAATCACTTTTAGCAAGTCAAAGTGTGATTTGAATATGTTTAGGATATTTAACCTAGGTTAGACTAATTAATCCCTCTTAGAGAGTAATTAGGGTTCTGGAAGGATTTATGAAGGCTTAATCAATCCAATGAAGTGGATTGATATTCCAGGGAGCTAATAGAAGCAAGCTAGAGGGGAATAAGAGGCTAATGTGGTTAGAATGAGGTTATAATAGTATGTTTAGATGGTTTATAAGAGGAAATATGACCAAAAGGGTGTCGTAAGAGGGTAGTTAGATAGGTCTAACTGATGGTATGCCGTCGATTTGCAAGGGGAAGAATAGCAATGTTAAGAATAATAGTGCATGGATCAAACTACAAGTGTCTACATTTTCCCCTCTTTGGGGTAACGTAAGCTACGTCACTTCAAAGAAAGTAGACAAATGCAAACGAGTAGAAAAATTTTAAAGGGGTAGAAGAAAAGTTAGTAGGATGAAGGATGACGAATGCCCCCTCGAGTGTCGATGGGGTGACGAAGAAACTCGATCGATGATCGAAAAAAGAGAATAATAGAAAGAAAAGGTGACAAGAGAAGATGAGAAACTTAGAAAAAAGGGATATTGAGCTATTCGCAAATCAATTGCTAACAATACTTAATCATCATAATGCTTAGAATCCTCCTCATGGGTCCTTATTAAAATGTGAGCATGTGATGGAAGCGTAAAATGACATGAAAAGCCAAGATACAAACAATTGTCTTGTGCTAAAAACAACCAACTCCATGCAACATACACGAATGCAATGCAATACGAGAAATAAACAAAATCACCTAACAGGGAAATAAGTACAATCACACACACTTAAACCAACAACGTTTAAGATAGTTGCACAAATATTTTGTTATCGAGATGAAGTCCCAAATGTTCTAATAAATGACAAGGGTGAAGAATGATGCCCCAAGCAAGGTGTATTATGCAAGGGGAAAGACGGAGGACACTTGGGTCCCACGAAAAAGTAATGTGCATGACAAAAACAGTACCAAGCAACTGATAGTGCCCAAAAGTATAGACGAAGTAAGCAACATAGCTTGTGTAGGTGATTGAATATTTTGGTGATGCGCGAGTCATTTTTTCAAAATATTTGAAAATGTCAACAAGATCTGGGATGAGTGTCATGCAATAGACATAGATTTCAGCCGTAGATGATTGGTTTTAACCAATTTTGAGCCATTTCTAAGGAATTTCAATGTTTTTATTTTAAATATTTTAATTTTTTTTTAAAGATTTTTGATCGATCAAAAGAATTTCAAAAGATCAAAGATCTTCTAAAAGTACATGCGGAGGTAGTAATGGGAAGGTAAGGCTATCAGAAAGCCAGAATATATTCCTACGAGAAGAAAAATGGGTCGAGAATAATTTATTTAAAATAAATTAATAAACAATTATCACGACAACGGAAAATAGATGAAAAATAGAGGAAGAGGCAAGAAAAGGTGCCTGAAAGATTCGTAAATTATTTCAGTGTGACGGAGAAAACAACCACAGGGTGGCACAAAGTGCCCTAGCGTGGGAAAATTAGTAAAAATAATTATTTTAATACCAAAAATAATTATCACAATGGATAGAAGAAGGTTAGAATGATCACGGTAGAGAAAACATGCCCCAGGGGCATCGCGACGGGTTAATATACCCACCCGGGGTCGGTAAAACAATCACGACCAATTCATTTCTACTAGAGCTCTTGCAAATTTTTACCGTGAGCGAGAGCGATAGCCCTAGAGTGAGATGGTGAGAATACCGAGGAGGACGAGATGCGCGGATCGCATCCGAGAGTTCATGCGGGACCCAGCAGATGGACCATACGTGAGTGGCCTATCCCTCCTATTAATTACGCATTTATTACATTTTTAAGGGCTTTTCTAGGGTAGGTGGGACCTTTTAAGGCATGTTTTGGGCGTATGCATCGGCTTGATGTGTACGCGCATGTGTACGCATCAAACTGGACATAGATGCGCACGCGCGTCCATTCACGAGAGCGAGGACACACGTGCATTCCTATTGGAAGAAGTGGGTATGCGCACGCATACCCGTTGGAATAAGCAGTACGCACATGCGTACCCGCAGAAGAATTTTGATGGCAGGGGCGCATATGTGTCGGCTTAGGCTAGAAACGACCATGCGCACACATGCGCATCGAGGAAGCGTGTAGGCATCACATTGGGTGCGTATGCATTACGTGTGGCATCGCGAAAAAATGAGAAAAGAGTTTAGCACGTGTATGCATGTAAGGGCACGTATGTGTCGTTTAGGTGCGTGAAAAGTGCCAAAGGAGGCACGTATGCGCTAGAATGAAGGGGAAAAGACAACTGGCTAAAAAAATAGCCAAGTATAGAAGAATATAGACGAGATTAGTTCAGAAGAAAAGAATAATTAGTGAGTTAGATGATTTTGAAGAAGCATTTTTCCTTAGAAAAATAGAAATAAGTAAGTACCTAACACTTGTGTTGATTTTACAAATGTATACTACCCATTTTGCTAGACTCGCGAGTGCTACGGTCGGCTAGCTGTTATAGAGGTGTAGTTTGATGATGATGATAGAGTGACTCTGGAGAGCCTTTTATATGTGACAAGATTGTCTCATGTGGCGGAGATGCCACAGATTACATTGGACCATGGCCTCTTGACAGCCATAACAGAGAGATGGCATAGTGAGAGTCAGTGTTTCTAGCTCCCGACCAGGAGATTACCATTACACTAGAGGACATATGGCGCATCATGTGGGTCCCCATTTAGGGAAGCTCATCCAGACTACGAGTCGTTGGACCGATATTTAGCGACATATTGTACATTTATTTGGCATCCCGACAATACCATGGCGTGGGATGTCCATCAAATTATTGATGTATAGATGATCCAGAGTCAGACCGGGTAGTGGTCTATATGATGGCTTTTGTCAGTGGAGTTTTACTCCCTGACAAGACTGGTGCTTCTTTTCCACTTGGAATCCTAGGAGTGATTCTTGGCTTGGTGGAGGGAGAGACCTACTATTGGGGTCAGTGCATATTAGCCCATCTATACCGAGACCTTCATTTGATTACTTACTACCGTCAGAAGACGGTAGGACCTGCTCGCCTCCTGTAGATTTGGGCATGGGACCATATTGCCATTGGTCACCCCTTAGGTGTTCTGAGAGTTCGGGCTCCTGACGAGCCATCGACGATGGGTTGGGTCCCAGCAGGGGATGATGTGCAACCAACATGGGGGTCGTATATCATTATCGGCATGAGCTAGATGAGCTGAGGCAGGCTTCCATGGTTTGGAGGCCTTATAGACATTTCCAGTGGCCCAAGGATGGATTAGAGCTCAATACCGCCACCATAGAGCATTTCATTCTAGGCAGCCGCAGCTATATGCGAGAGATATACATGGTGGATCGGTTGCGAGAGGCGATTCGGCATTACCAGGATGTTCCCGAGCCAAATATATGGTATGCACGCAAAGCCCCGGAGTATTTTGATATGGGGCCCAGATTGCCCGAGGCAAAGTGCTAGCTAGTTTTGATAGGTGGCACCTATTATTTGGGTGCCCAGAATAGATCAAAGATCCCGGCACTACTCCTGAGTACGGGCCCTAGTATCATGGTGTACTTTTATGCCATTTGACTATATCTAGAGCAGCGATATAACGCTGATGTGAGACCTCCTCCAGTAGGGCCTCCTAGTGGTGACGAGGGTGGAGCCATTGGTGGTGCTGACAGTGATGATGATGATGATGATGATGAGGTGGGCCGACACGCACCGATACGTCGAGGCGGGGGGACAGGGTCCAAAGCATTTCGGAAGCCACAGGGGATAGGGTCCCGTGTCAAGGCCTAGACATGTATACAAGGAAGTGGACATAGAGTTTTCCCAAAGTAGGCATTCCAACGAGGATATATATACCCCGCTTGCAATAGGTACTTCTAGATCAGGGCCTACCACTTGACATTCCAGAGAGTAGTGGCACTGGTGGGCAGCGGGCTGCTCTTGAAGCGATTACAGGCAACTATTGTTATACAGTTATAGGTGGTCGGAGAGAGAGATGCGGCAGAGCAATGTACAAGCCTTGATGGTTGAGTGAGATTAGAGCACGAGCCCAAGTGTAGGTTTTTACAGTGAAGAGGGATCAGGCTAGGGCACAAGCCACCCAGGCAGCAGCGATAGCGTTCTATGGCAAGAGAGCCTGGATTCGAGAGATGGTTGCACACAGTGGGGGCTCATATATTGAGCCTCTTACACGAGTCTCGGACTCAGGTATAAATGGTTGTGGCCAGAGGGATCAAGATCTAGACACACGCTCATGGCTACTTGGCATGAGGGATCAAGCGCAAACTCAGTGGGTTATTACCACCGACGAGAGATCGAGAGGTCATGGCCTCTGGCAGTGCATGGGCCGATATTGGCGAGGTGACAGGAGTGATATGTTGCCCCTACAGAATCTCTCACTTATGGAGATGCAGATTTGATATAAGATGCGATGAGATCTAGTGGTGAGGCCTTATATTATAGGACTGCCTACTTTAGGCAGTTCCGGTAGATCAACAAGTGTTATCATTCCAGCAGTCGGATGCGAGTGTGACATGTTCAGTTCCATATCACGGAGATCTAGTCATTCAGTGAGATCAGTTAGGTAGCCCATACCAGGGAAGATGGTGGATAGATCCCGACAGAGGCAGTAGGGTGGTACCCCTGGTGTAGGTCCATCACAGCCACCACTCTTCCATCGACCAGGTCATGGACCCGAGAGCCCGACGAGGGTGAGAGTTGTGGTTGAGCTCTGTATTCTTTCCTTTTGTACAGATATATTGTATACATGCCTCTTATGAAGGCTGATTTTGATGTATAGTTGTATATACCATTATTTTGATGACGCCTCATGATGAAGGCTCGATTCTTTTTGATGTATGCCCCTTTTTGATGGCATATTATATCGATGATGTATATTTTGAGCACTGACTTGGACAGTTATACATGTATATATGGACATTTTGATATATCATTTTGTGATATATGCTTTATATTAGCATTGATTTATGATGCATGATTGTTCTTTCCTTTATGTATATGACATACCTTAGATTTAGACATGTGTATGTTTCTTTCATATTGATGATGTATTCAGCATATAGCAAAACTTTTATTTTTAGTTTTATGAGATGGCTCTTAGTTCTTTATTTCTAGCACTTGGGATGATACTAGATGATATTGGTGTGGGGGGGATAGATTTGTGATCATGCACAACCCCTCTTGCCCCCATTGATGATACGATATGTGATGATTAGCTTAGCATACATGCATGATGTAATACTTAGCATTTTTTTGTATATATATGATGTAGTGAATGATGTTAGAAATGTGATGAAATGATAGATGATAGATGTGATAACAAATAACTATGCAATACATGCAAGTAAAAGTTAAAAAAATAAACAAATATACACATTCAAATAATCACAACAAAAATGCAACTTAAACAAATACATGCAAAATCTAAGCAAGAGATTAAAATGGGATCTAATTTAAGCAAGTAAAATGAATTCTAATAAACACACACAACAAACCAAAGAATCCTACACCAATTTTCACAATTATGGGAACTCCTAAATGAATGCAATGCAACACTCAATTAAATTAAACAAGATTAAATATCACGTAAACAAAATGGCCCATTTAAATAACAAACAATTCAACAAACTAAGTACATCAAAACTATACAAACCAACAAACTAAATCAATTAAAGCACTACCTTGTTTTTGTAGGACACCATTGACATATTTTTAATGTTTTTGGGTTTATCTAAAAAGATAATTTTTCACAGCCTATGGTCTTCATTATTGTCTCGGTTTCCCTAAGATAACGTTTTGTGAAAATGGAAGTATCTTTATCCCTAAAAAGGGAAATTTTCCATATGTTTAGAGTTTTATGTATCCTTTTGCAATTTTTTTGTATTTTCCAAGGTCATGTTCTCAAAGCAATGTACAAGAACAAAGAAGCTTGGATTCCCTAAGCGTGATTTGGGAATATACAAGAGGTAGAACGCCACATATGTATGTACTAGAAGGTGACAATGGTGCATGTATGCTCACCTTGGATGGGAGTATACAAAGGTTATGTCCTCATGAATATATAAGAGCAAAGAAACCAGATCATGGCAAGGCAAAGGTGGCCCTAGTAGGGTTCTTAGACTTTAACAAAGGAAGGTCACATCTAGAAAGTGGTGACGATTACTTGTCCTTCCGTAAGAGTAACTTGCATTCGATGAGTCTTCTTTGAGTGCCAAAACTGGTTTTCACTCAAAGACCTATCCACTTGTGCACCAAAATTGCATGGTTTTCACATGAGGATGACTTGCTTTTTCTTTATTATTTTCTCAATGTTTTCATTTTTTCACTTGTTTTTTCTTTGTTTTTCTAATTTTTAGTTCTTATTTGGTATTCTCATCATGCCTAAGCATAGAACTACTTGAGGTGCATGGCGTTCATAGGTTCTAAAAGCTCTTCAGGATGAAAATGCAAGTTTGTAGGCCCCAGAGCCATATTTGGCAACCACTACATAAGGACCTAACCAGATTAGATTTGAATTTCCTTTTTCTCTCTGTCTTTGACGGTGTTCTTCTGATTTTCTTTGAGAACTAGATCCCCTACATCAAATTCCCGATGAATGATGTGTTTTTTATATCCTATGGACACTCTGTTCTGATACACTTTTAAGTGATTGAGTGCCCTCATACGCTTTTCATCTAATAGTTCTAACTCTGCTAAGCGAGAAACTCTGTAGTCCTCGTCTTTATCAAGATAGTCTCTGAGAGATATTATCGGGAGGAAGCTCCACTTCCAAAGGTATGATGGCTTCAGTGCCATAAACAAGTGAATATGGGGTCGCACTAGTAGGAGTGTGGATGGAGGTACGATAGGCCCAGAGGGCGAGATGTATCTGTAGGTGCCAATTACGGCCGGTTTTATTGACCATTTTCTCCATGATCCGTATGAGGGTTTTGAAAGAGGGTTTAAAACCCGCAAGCGAGGATCATGAGGGACAATGTGCACATCAATGGATGTGTGAATGGTAGCGTGAAGAGATCTCGGGAGGAGCGAACATCAACCGAATGTGCATGCAAAGATTTGAAACACGGGTAGAACCTGGTTAAGCCATAAAACTCTCCTCTATCTCATAGATCAAATGGGGTGTACATATAGGAGGTGTTGAGTAACCCCCAGTGCTACAATCATGACAACTCGAGTGGAGAGGGGAGTTACATTCCTAGAATGGAAGTGTAACTCCCAATGACGCATATGACACTGACACGCTAACGCACTGATGCGTTGATGCACTAACACACTGACGCGTAAGAGAATCTCATAATGACCCCTAAATGACACATGGACCTATAATCTCACCTAAGTGAGATGACTCACCTAATGATGTGGAAAATAACACACACCAACACCCCCCCTTCATCGTAACTTAGGATGAGGTGGTAAGTCAGAAATGAGAAATGGGTCCCGACACAAAGCTTGATGAGGTACCCATGCACAAGAAAAAGGTCCCAAGCAATGAAGGAAAACCCAGTGGGAAAAACATCCACCACAAGAGAAAAAAACACTCTCTAATCTAAGAAAGATGCCAAATATGGGTCCTAGCTCTAGACGAGCCTGAAAAGGTACCCATGTACAAAGAGGCAATCTCTCGGAAAGAAGAAGAAGAGAGAAGAAGAGGGAGACGAGAGGAATGCAGAAGATGCCATGGACGGATCTGAACTCTGCAGCTCTAGGAGGTCTCCCAAAAGAATGTCGATGACGAGATCCTCTGCCTGGACTGAAGAAGAGCCACCCACACCGAGCAGTGTGTATGCCCTTAGGAAGGATAGAAATGACGTGTTGAAAGTCCACCCACTCCACAAAGGAAACCGAAGGCAGCAACACGAAGAACTCTGAGTCTAGTGCATGGAAGTGTGACATAGGTCTAGTGAGTGAGTGCCAAGGAACCAAAGGTAATGCCACGTGTGTAGAACTGTCAGAGTGAAAAGAGGAACACCCGCAGAAAGGATGTCCAAGTGATGTGAAGGGAACAAAACATCCTCCACAACAAAAAAGGGATCCACAGCTGAGGGTGGATCAATGAAGGTCTCTAGAAATGTGGAAGTGATATGATTCCCGAAGGGGCACTCCCAACAACAGAGATGATGAACTCCTTTGAAACACCTGTAGATGGATGAGGGACCTGTAGTGCATCACAAGTGTACTCTGTGAAAAGATGACTAAGGTCAGGCAGATACTCGTCCCAATGAGGGGGCTCAAAAAATAGAAGAGCGATGTTAGATAGGTATGAGTCATCCAATGAAGGTAGAGGAGTGGAAGGGGCCTCGCACACTGGAAGTGGAAAGGAGGCTGGTGTAATGATTGTATGAGGCTGAGTATGAGACTGCTTGATATTTGATGAGATGTGGGATGTGTCAACACTCTCTAGAATAGTGAGAGAAAGAGGAGAAGAGTCCTTTGTAGTACTCTCGACATCAAAACTGGGTGCACAATCCTCATCATCAAAAGTAGAACCAAATGAGTCTATGTCAGTGGAACTGCCATCACACAAAGAAATGGAGGAGACAACTAGAATCAGCAACAACAACAATGACTGCAGTATGTGAAGGGTCTCCATAGAGGGACTGAAGAATGCTCCAGACATGGTGAGGTGGATCTGAGTCTGCCACGTGAAACCAAAGAGAACAAGAGACATGCATCATCATGTGACCAAAGATGTGGTCGCAAGTGTTGAGAAAGTCCTCTAGATGACGATGATCAGTGGGTGCAGGAACTAGCCCAAGCAAGAAGGGTAAAAGACCCTCGTGGGTGAAGTAACGTTCCATGGAAGCACACCAAGCTGAATAGTTCCCTCTCCGGTGAGAAGTGGCGAGGCTGTAAAGTGATCCTACGATGCTCAAGTCTGGAAAGAGCACTCTCCATGATGAAAAATGCAAGATGCACAAAAGCAAGACGTCGGACTCGGCCGATAATGCGTCTATGTGTGAAAGCCCAAGAGTACAATCAACCCCCCAGAATGCGGCACTTTATAAAGTAGTGTGTTTACAAAATGAAAATTTCATCACGTAATGTGTGAAAAATCATGCAAACTTTGACTAAAGAAGCGCTCAAAAATGAGCAGTGAGTCAAAAGTTATGGCATTATTACGATTCCCGCAACTGATGGAAAATGTCAATAAACACTGCAAACACATTAAAAAGTGCTCAAAATGAGTGCAAAGGGTATCGTGTGGGTACCCGTTGGAAATGGCACATAATTTTAGGCATAATTTATTTTTCTTGCGAGGGGGGATTAGCCTCCTGCCAACCCCGGACCTCGCCCTCCGTCTTCGATGCTCATAGGAAGGTATTAAATACAAGCAAAATAGGTCCTAAAATTTATTACAATGCCATGAATGAATTTTTTTTTTTACCTCAAAACATTAAAAAAGAGGATGGAAAGGAGGGGGCCCATGTTTGGAAGAAGCTCCACGTAAGGAACAGGTGTTCGAGTGCCAAGCTATGGTTAACGCCCAAGTGGAAGTGGTATGGACCGAATTGAATGTGCTTCGCAGTAATTGGAGTGTAACCGATGGAGTTATGCAAAGCCACGTATAGCAGTAACATGCAGTTGTTGGGAGGTCTGAAGGAGATGTTAAGCTTGAATAAGGGCACGTCGAAGGATGCATACACAAAAATGTTGAACCCAAGCAAAAAATGTTCCAATCCCACGCAAAAACATTTGAACCCACGCAGAAAATGTTGCAGGACAACGAAGAATGGTGGAGGGAAGAAAGCAGTGGGCATTGCATGTATAAGTCGACTAAGACTAAGCAGAGATCTCTCTGGATAGCGGCGACCACCAAACACTACGGAAAAAGAAACCACAAGCCAAAGGCGTTCGGGGATTCAAATATGAATGCAGCAAGCAAGCCAGGGGCATTGTTGGTGTAGCAAGAACAGGGGTTCAACGTAGGCAAGGTGTGAGTTGAATCCAAGTTGAATGCACAACATCCATGGACAAGGAGAATCAGCGCATGAGAAAAACCCGAGTCCAAGGAGAATAGAGAGGTGAGCTAGGGCAGATTTGAGCCAGAAATAGCTCCAACAGTCCTCCAAAAAACTCACAAACAACACTTTTAAACTCAGATCTAAACCTCAAACCTACAAACCACCTTCAAAGATGCATGCAAACCCCTGAAAGCTGAAACCCATGAACACAGAAAACTCGAACATGACTTCAAAAATCGTGACAAAACCGTGCAAGAGGTATGGCGCCCAAATCAATGCATGAAGAGCACAGTCGGAATTTCCATTACGACACATGCATGAGAATCTGAATATCATGCGAAAGCTGAAAAACACGCACAGAAACGTCGAAGGGTGCATGGATCCACAAGATCCACTATGATACCATGAAAGAGGGTTTAAAACCCGTAAGCGAGGATCACGAGGGATGACGTGCACATCAATGGACGTGTGAACAGCAGCGTGAAGAGATCTCGGGAGGAGCAAGCATCAACCGAATGTGCATGTAAAGATTTGAAACATGGGTAGAACCTGGTTAAGCCATAAAACTCTCCTCTATCTCATAGATCAAATGGGGTGTACATATAGGAGGTGTTGAGTAACCCCCAGTGTTGCAATCATGAAAACTTGAGTAGAGAGGGGAGTTACATTCCTAGAATAGAAGTGTAACTCCCAATGACGCATATGACGCACTGACACAACACGTAAGAGAATCTCATAATGACCCCTAAATGACATGTGGACCTACGATCTCACCTAAGTGAGATGACTCACCTAATGATGTGGAAAATAACACACACCAACATGTTTTATTAGTGGCATCTGCTGTCCATTACCTTGAGGGTAATAGGGATAGACCACTTGAGTTGGATATGGAAGCGTTGACATAATGTTTTAACTATTTTTTCTTAAAGGATTTTCCATTATCAATGATAATGGCTGAAGGATCCTAACGGCATATGAGATGGTTCATGATGAATTTTGAAATATCGCACTAGTGGCATAGGTAATAGGGATAGCCTCTACCCATTTGGTAAAGTATTCGATGGCGGTGATGATGTGAGTATGACCATTTCGATGAAGAATGATGGAGCTTCCCTATGAGATCTAAGCCCCATTTAGAGAATGGCCAAGGCATTGTAATAGGTCTGTAAGGCATGTGCCGGCGCATGTATTAAGTTCCCATTTTTTGCACAATTCACACTTCTTTACGAAGTTGCAACAATCTGATTCCATGGTAGGCCAATAATAGCCTATGCTTAATAGTGTTTTAGCTAAGACCATGCCACTAGATGCACTCCACAAATACCACCATGTACTTCCTTAATGGCGTAGATAGAATCAAGTAACATCCAAACAACGAAAGAAGATTCCCATCGTAGCCTCAAAAATATAAAGGGTGCCCCCTAAGAGGGTATAATGGGCCTATGCGGCGAATAAGAGCTTTCTTTTCGGAATGGGTGATGTTTGGGGGAAGGTTACCCTCTTGTAGGTATTGAAAGATAGGGTCATACCAAGGGGATAAATGACCAACAACTTCACATGCCAAACACGACTCCGGATATCATCATATGAAGCACTTGTAAATGCTCTATGAAAAAGGGCATCTTACTTTCTTCAGGTGTTATGCGTAGGAGAGACCCAATAGTAGCCATAGCATCTATGGATCTATTATGTGACCTTGGTTTTTGCTCAAATATGACCTATGTGAAATATTCTTTCAAGGTTTCAACCATCTTTTTATATGGAACAAGCTTCTCATCTTTAACCTTGTACTCATCATTAACTTGTTTTATGATGAGTTGAGAGTCCCCAATGACTCGTAGTTGTCTGATGTTCCATGTAATAGCTAGCTTGAGGCCAGCGATGAGTGCCTCGTACTCTGCAATGTTATTTGTGCATGGGAATCCCGGAATGCTCGTGGTATGACATCACATGTTGGAGTGATAAGGAATACTCCTACTTCGGATCCATGGAAGGTAAAAGATCCATCGAAATGGACCAGCCATTTTATGGATTCCTCAATATACCATAGATGAATCACGGTAAATCTAAGCACAAGGGTTCCATTCTTGGGAGAGGAGCTTACGCTAACCGATCCGCCAAAGACTGTCCTTTTAAAGACTTTTGATTCACAAAATCAATATAAAATTCACTCAGGAGAATGATCTAATTAGCCATTCGCCTGTAAGGGCGGGTTTGGATAAAAGGTATTTGAGAGGGTCAACTTTGGATATGAGTTTTGTTTTATTGTTTAGGAGATAATGGCGAAGCTTTTGGAAAGTGAAGACAACGGCTAAGCATGCCTTTTCTATTTGGGGGTAATTTAACTCGTACACGATTAACGTGTGGTTGAGATTGTAAAGTGCTCTCTCTTTATGGGCTAAGTCATATTGGGCAAGTAATGCACCAATGGAAAACTGGGTAGCGGAAATGTATAAGAGGAGAGGTTCACCTAGGGTAGGTGGCATGAGTACAGGTGGGCTAGCCAAGTACTACTTGAGTAATGCAAAGGCCTTCTAACAGTCAGGTCCCCAATTAAATGTGACATCTTTCTTGAGCAGATGGGTAAAGGGGTGGCACTTATCCGCCAGTTGTGAAATAAAGTGACGGATTGCCTAAATTTTCCCTTATAGACTCCTTAGTTGCTTGAGAGTGGTAGGTGGTGGCATTTATGTGATAGTCGTAACCTTTGCAGGGTCCACTTCAATCCCTCTTTGTGAAACAATGAACCCTAGGATATTTCCTGATAAAACACCAAGACACATTTCTTAGGGTTCAAGCGAACCTTATAGTCTCATAGACGCTAAAAAATACGCCTCAATACTCCAGGGTGTTCTTTTCTACTTTTGGATTTTGCTAGAATGTCATCAACATAATCCTCCATGATTGATCAGGGGATCATTTTTAAAAGTTCCCTAAACATCCCTAAATGGTGTCAATGCAGAAGATCATCTCGAGAGCTTTCCAACGATTGTGAGAACGTGAAAAATGGACATCGGGAGCTCTAGATATGTCCGGTCAAAGTTCAGTCAAGAGGAAAGTCAACTCTGGTCAACTGGTCAATATTAGACCAATCGCACTACGACACATGGCAAAAAGGTGTTGGTGAAATTGGAGGGTTTTTAACCACCGGTCTTCGACAATCATGGAATGGAATGGCACGTCAGAACAAGAGGCTCAACTTTTATTACGGGGGGCCCAACCGCCGTGTGGACTATGGTATTATCGCCGACGTGGTGGGTCCACAAGCCACCACGTGGCTTGCCACCACGAATCGAATTGCTTGATTTTCCTATCGGAGAGACAACAAGTGACTAGCTACATGCTTATATGGACCGAGTTAATTATTTCCATACCACATTACATGGGTTAAAATTATATTATCTTGGTAAGTCCACTTTCCAAATGCCACGCATATATTCCAAACCGCTATATATATTAATGTTTATACATTAGTATTAAACCATACCTTACCACCAACATTAAGCCATGTGTGGATGTTTCGATGGAAGGAAGGGGGTGAAGCGAAGCTTATGCCATGTGGAAGCTTCCACACGTGAGGAGAAAGAGGTGGGGGCGGTTAAGCCCATGTGGTCCCATGACCACTTCAAACCAAAGCATGGAAAGGCTTTAATAAGCCTAAAACCTTATCATTCCACAAAATTTGGGATTTAATCCCATTAAACATGCTAATCCGCCACTATGGGGAATATTATCCCAATTTTCATGTACGGGCTATGGTATTTTTAGCCTAAGGATTATATGTAATGCATTTTTTAAGGGCCCTAAATTTGTATAAATAGGGAACCCATTTGCATTGTAAAGACACACACCCCAAGCTTATTATTTGTTAAGTTTATTGTGGGGACACACACACACAATGGAGACAAGCTCATTCCTAGAGCTCGGAAAGGCAAAGAGCGGAGCTAAGAGGAGGATGAGAAATTGTAATTGTGTGAAGACCTATTTATTTAAATAGGCATTATTGTGGCTAGGAGTTATTAATACTACCTAGTTGGCCCATAGCGCCACACCAAATTATTGTGAAGCCTGGAATATCAACCAGAGAGCCATAGGGCATTACGAAGCGTCTGGAAGGCCGATCGAGAACCGGAGGTTTCCAAACAGTGGATTTGGTGCCATTAAGCTTGCCAAATACGCCAGGAAGGTGGAAGTTGGGTGCTATCTTTCACCCTTGTCGTCCGAAGGTCTGGTTATTCTTCTAAGAAAGTTTAAATAGTTTCCATTAGGTTTTCTTGTGAAAGTACTATTGTAACTTACAAGTTTTGACTAGTGGAACGGTTCGACCACAGAACCCGGAGACGTAGGAAATTGCCAAACTCCGTAATCAATCATTGTGCAATTGTCTTATTGTCTTGCATTTATTTTAAATTGATTACTTAAAAGGAGTAAATTATCGGAAAATAATTAAAGCCTATAAGGGTCCGAGATCAGGTAAAATAAAACTTGATTATTTTCGGATCATGTTTGGTATTAGAGCTGGTGATCGACACTTTCAAACTTGTTAATCTCTAAAGCAAGTTTGGTATCAGAGCTGGTTTAGCTCCATATTTGCTTAAATCTGATTAATAGAGTGATTGCTTCAAGTTGGTGTAGTTGGTTCAGTTTGTGTGAACAAGGTACATGTGCACCATGGGCAAGATGTCTAAATAGGCAAAGCTCGAGGAAATTGAAGCTTATAATCACCAAATCCAGGAAGAGAACTCTCTCCTGCGATCAATGTATTACTCCTTGGAAGAGGAGAATGCTCGCTTGAAATCAAAACTGCAAACCAAGGATGAGCTCTTGGCAAGGTTGTAGTGTGGTGATCAGAGAAAGGAAATACCTTCAACTTCAAATGCAAAGTGACCATGGCAGATGACTGCATTGTAAGTTGTTCACCACTGGAATCTTCTTCTTCCTCCCATTTAGTTTCGGATTTAGGTAATGAAGTCTTTGGTTTGTTTGAAAAGAATACTAGAGGCATTGGATCCAAGTTACTAGATAAAATGGGATTTGATGGAAGAGGCCTTGGTAAAAATGGCCAAGGCATATCTAACCCAATATAGGTCGAGGATCATCCTCATTTTGTAGGTTTGGGTTATCCTAGTGCGGGAATGGAAATTAGAGAATGCTCCAAGAATGATGGGAGACAAGCTTCAAAAGCAAAGTGAATACCCCACTAGTCCTGCAAGAAGATTCTGAGTAGGAAAGTTGTGCTTCATCATCACAGGTAGGATGTGGTAAGAGAAATCAGCGAAGAGGTAATGAGATTCCACCTCCAGTTTCTTACCATAATCATAAGCACAATAAAACTTTTGATCCACTTTTTCAGCTTAAGAAGTATGGTTATGATTTTCAGAAGATGTGGAATTCCTTTCCATGTACTTTTTGTGGATTGCATAATCATTATGTGGCCAGATGCTGGAAGAGAAGGACACTAATGAAGAAGTTGATGTCATTCATCGTAGAACAAGGCAAATCAAAATACCAATCTCATCATTCAAAGTCGAGAAATGGCAGAAAGAGTTCCTCATCCCAGAAGAAGGAGATTAAGAGGAATTTTTGTGCTCATTTCCAGAGGAATGGGCATCGGTGGAAAATTGCTAGAAACTGCATCCATCTCGCCATCAGAGTAATGGCAAGCCAAAGATGGAATGGAGGCCTATTGCAAAGGCAAAAGAAGTTTCTACTCCACCACCAGTTGACAATTCAACCCAGGACCAGGTAATACCTGAAAGTGAAAGTCCTTTAAAATGGGTAAGTCAACAATTTTTCAATTATATATTGCATAATTCAGATTGATGAATCGTATGCAGTATTAAGTTTGGAGATCAGATTTTGTGAGAAAATGTTGAGAGAAAGGTTTACAATACTTAGTGGATTTTCTTACTTAGAAAATTTGATTAATGCTCCAAACATATCTCCTAATCAGCTTGTGAGTACCTGTTATAGCTTGGATACAGGATTTAACTCATATAAAGCTTGGAGATTGATCTGCCATTTGTGCAGATAGTAGAGTTCTCAAGAGATCAGCTCGGAACTTCATTCTGTGTAGAGGCATTATGACCGTGTAGCAGAATGGTAGTTGAATCACCGTTGGCATTGACGTCAGGTCAAAACTTCATTCTGTGTAGAGGCATTGTGACCATGCAGCAGAAAGGTACCTGATATTAGTATGTCAACAAGAGGAGCTCTCAAAGGATCAGCTCGAAACATCATTCGGTGTCAAGGCATTGCGACCACACAATCGAATGGTAGCTGATCAACAGACTTAGCATCATGCATTGGAGGCTCGAAGTCTTGAAAGAGGCTTAGCATCATGTATTGGAGGCGTTGAGGTCTGTAAGAGACTTAGCATCATGCATTGGAGGCTCGAGGTCTTAAAAGGCTTAGCATCATGCATCGGAGGCGTTGAGGTCTACAGAGACTTAGCATCATGCATTGGAGGCTCGAGGTCTTGAAAGAGGCTTAGCATCATGCATCGGAGGCGTTGAGGTCTGAAAAGGGACAAGCATCATGCATTGGAGGCTCGAGGTCGAAAGAGCTTAGCATCATGCATCGGAGGTGTTGAGTTCCTTAAAGAGTCCATTGGATTCATCGAATCATCGGAGAGCTAGGAGGTCTTAAAGTTAGGCTTAGCATCAAAAGAAGATCCTTGTGTGTAAAGATATCAAGCAGTTTAACACCGCATCGTTGACATGTTGGTTTCATTCAAAACTTAGCACCATAAACATGGAGCGTGGAGGTCTTCTTTGGATATCAAGTGGCGCAACGGAATCGTCGTGGGCCCATAAGGAGGTCCGTGATAAGAGAAAAGTTGTCAAAGTGAGAAGGTTCAAGAGGAAGAGACCCAAGAGTCTACTATCATTTAGCACTTCCGAGGTCAAAGAGATTTCCAGAGCGGAGACGGCATGGAAAAATGTTCCAATATAAGCTTTTGGGACAAAAAGCCTGAAGTGGGGAGGTGTGATAGGGGATCGAGGTTTTAAAAAGTTACCTAAACATCCCTAAATGGAAGGTTGGAGAAGATCATCCAAAGAGTCTTTCCAACACACTTGAGAACGTGTAGCAAAAGACATCGGGAGCTCTAGATATATGGTCAAAGTTTTTAAGAGGAAAGTCAACTCTGGGGAGGTCAATCAGGTCAATATTGGACCAAGTTGCACTAAACACGTGGCTAAATGGTGTTGGTGAAAGATCATCTTGAGATCTTCCTCAATCATGGAATGGAATGGTGCGTCGGAACAAGAGGCTCAATTGTTCGGTAAGGGAGGGGAGCCCGCCACCGTGTGGACTATGGTCAATTATGGTCACGACGTGGTGGGTCCAATATTGGCCACCACATGGCGTGGCTTTGCCACCACAAATCGAATTCACTCGATTTTCCTATCGGGAGACGACAAGTGGACTACATGATTATGGACCGAGTTAATTATTTCTATACCACATTATATGGGCGAAATTATATTATCTTGGTAAGGTCCACTTTCCAAATGCCACATATATATATAATGTTTAAAACATTATATAATTAATCAAATGCATTATGTATTTGACCACATACCTTCCCACCAACATTAAGCCATGTGTGGAAACTTCCACGTGGGAAGGGAGGAGTGAAGCGGTTGAGAGGGGCGGTTAAGTCTACCACGTGAGGAGAAAGAGGTGGAAAGGCTTTAAAGCCTGTGGTCCCTGACCACCACCCAACATGTGGAAAGGCCTTATCCAAATGCGCCCCTTATGGGATTTTTATCATGCTACGTGCCAAACTTGGGATTTAATCCCATTAAACATGTAATCCGCCCAAATGGGAATATTTTATCCCAATTTCTATGTTACGGGCTATGGTATTTTTAGCCTAAGGATTATATGGAATGCATTATTTGAGGGCCCTAAAATTGTATAAATAGGGTACCTAGTTCATTGTAATGGACACACACCGATGCAATGGAGAAGCTCATTATTTGTTAAGTGGAATGGTGGACACACACACACACAACGGTGTGACAAGCTCAACCTAGAGCTTATTATTTAAGCTTAAGAGGATGATGAGAAATTGTATTGTCTATGTGGACCTATTTTATTTAAATAGTAGATGAAATATTTGTGATTGGGAGTAAATTATAAACTACCCAATAGCCCCATTGAGCCACACCAAATTACTTGTGAATCTTGGATTATCGACTGGAGTGCTATAGGGCATTGCACGAAGCGTCGGGAAGGCGATCGAATCGGAGGTTTGAACAAAGGAGTGACATTGCCGAATATGCCAGGAAGGTGGAAGTTAGGTGCTATTTTCACCCTTGTCATCCGAAGGAAGTTATTCTGATAGGCAAGTAAAATTCCATTAGATTTTCTTGTGAAAGTACTATTGTAACTTACAAGTTTTGACTAGTGGAATGGTTCGACCACGAACCTGGAGACGTAGGCAATTGCCGAACTCCGTAATCAATCTGTGTGAAATTGTCATTATTGTCTTGCATTATTTTAAATTGATTACTTAAAAGGAGTAAATTATCGGCAAATGATTAAAGCCTATAAGTGTCCGAGATCAGGTAGTAATAATCTGGTTATTTTCGGATCACTAAACCATGACACAATGGCAGTCCCGAAATCTACCAAAAAACCCACAATCAGTAAAATCCTTCCCAAGAAGTGTTTACGAAATAAACTTGTAGTAGAATGAGAAATGAACCAACATTTCTGTATAGCATGCGGTAATTTAACTCCATGAAACAACATTATTACAAGTTACATATTACAAAGTACACATAGGGAGGTAAATCTTTGTCTTTCTCATGAAGCTACATGAAAACAACCATAATATGGCTTTTTCCTTTTTGACAAAAAAATAATAGTGCATGAGTAGGATTCGTGTAAAAGTAACATAACATCAACATGAACTGGGGCATTATAGAAAGTGTGTTATTAGGAGTTAGTTGTGGCATAAGATAATGAAGACGAGCCATCAAAAATCCTCTGCCACCGTCTATCCTACCCTGCTACAAATCAAAATTCCACGTGGATGGTCCCTACTCTATCATGTATCAATGAATGCACCTATCTCTTGGGCCTTTTTCCCAAGCCAAGAATTTAGTTCTATTTCTTTTACTAGAGCCCAAAATTTTGCCCTGCTTATTTTTCTTGAGCCCAAAAATTTAGTACAAGTTTTATCCATTTCTTTTTCTTAGACTTGTAAGGCATATATAAACACAAGCCATAGATAATATGATACACTTTGAAGTTATTATTAGTCAAAATCCCGCATCACAAGTCAACAAGCAATTTGCACTAAATAATGTAAGAATTTATAGAGTCTAAGTTTATAACTTACGATTGGTAGATAAAATCTACTTAGCACTCATATTCCTACCTGTTGGAGGGGTTCAATTATCCTTGATTATTCATGCATCACTTGTTTTTATGCAATTAATCCATATTAAAAGTGAAAATATGGGCCCAACAAAGTGTTATAAGAAGCCAACATTATGGTTGGGTTTCAAACCTAGAACCTATAATTTTTTTCCTTTTTTGGGGCCCCTTTAAATGCAAATTGCACTCATGTAAATAATGTGAATGAGGTCGAGACAATAAAATGGAGCACATATAGTAGATATTATTTGGCTAGGAATAATCTGAGCCATGTACTAAGCGTGGGACATGTAGGTATTAAATTCCCACATTTAAGTCCATCATTTTTCTTTATAACTTTCCATTTAAGTCTTCATCTTATCTAACAAATTAAATGTTTACCAAATGAAAATGTTCACATTGTAAAATAAAAAATTAGCAAATCCCATTTTCTCTATTTTTCTCTAAATTTTCCATTTCTTTCAATTGGTAAGAATTCGTTGTTAGCACTTGGAAGTGATCAAAAAATTAACAGTGTTGACTGAGTGACCCCTCTATATTTCCAAAGTAAGATGAAGTACAAATATATTCTTAAGCTCTATACTATTTTTGTTTAAGTACTCATGATACTCGATACTTATTTCATCATATCCGTGCACCACCCCCTAGATATTATCTCCTTTTCTCTTTGATATGCAAAATACTCTAATCATACCTTCTAAATATATGTCAAAATATCTTTCCTAATTTATCACCTCTTAAAAAATTAAAAAAATATAAACTAGACCAAACAATGAAAGTTAGGATATTGAAAAGTTTCGTGGTTCTACCCTAGATATTACGTGAAGATGTTTGCATTGATAGAAACCCGGTGTTGTGATTGACACATGAAATGAACTACATGCATTGATATTCATGGTTGTTGATTTAAATTATCCTAGTCGTTTCCTAGATTTTTTTGTCCCCTCCTGACTCTAACACTAATGTTAATGCCATAATCTAGTACAAATAAGTTTTCACATGATATTTACAATTTGTAGTAATTGGAAATGAGGGTACATGAATCTCAAAAATTATATATTGTGGTTTTTGTCTTCTAGATGGGCACTTTTAGGTTTATGAGTAGACAACACATGGCCAGCCTATGCACAAGGAATCTATTTTAGACATGTGCATTCCATGGTACAATTTGATGGTTTTATTAGTAAAAATATATCTTTGTAAATCAGAGAAATTTGGTCTTGACAACATTAGAAATCATACATAGTCCTAGTTAAAAACTTTCAATCCAAAAGAATAAATCTACTTCATGCTCATATGACCAACCAATGGAGGAGCTCAATTATCAATGATTTTCTCACATCACCTGATTTCTTGAAATTAATCAAGCTTAATATTGAAAATGGGGTCTAGAAAGTGCTATAACAAGCAATCTTTAGGTTTGATTTTGAACTTGGAACCTATTAGATTTTCCCCATTTAGCGACATTGAGACAATAAAGTGGAGCACATATAGTAAATATTATTTGGGCAAGACAATTTGAGTCATGGAAGAGGTGTGGGACATGTAGGTATTTAATCCCCACCTTTTTCTTTCCAACTTTCTATTCATGTCTTTGTTTTATCTAATAAATAGAACATCGTCCAATCAAGGTTTCGATGTCATAAAAAATAAAATTAAAAAATTAGTAAAGCCCATTTTTCCCATATTTTATAAACAAATTACATTTCTTTCAGTTGTGTAAGGGTTGGGTGTTGGTGTCATAGAACTAATGGAAAAGGTAACATCGTTGACTTAGCAACCCCTCCATATGGGTTATAATAGATGTGGTACAATGTTATTCTTAAGCTCAATATTATTTTTTGGAAAGGCTAACTCATGTTACATTTTGTATATGTATTTGTCAGTGTTGGGGTGGAAAGACCCCAAGTGTGAATCTTTTGATCTGCACAAACTACCACTTGCCATGATAATAGAAAACAATCCCACATAAAAACCCTCTATTGTGTCAAAACTACACAAACCGTAAAATCAAACACCATCACTTATATATACACAAAAATAAATGCCAACTATGAATTATCCATAAACAATATTGCATGATACCGGTTGTTGGATTTGTAATGTTAGCAAGTAATTACGTTGATAGCATTTTTTTCCAAACTGGGTGATGCCAACGAATTCTCACAATGTACAAATATAAAATGGCTTTGGGTTCTTTGTTCGTTGCTTTAAGACAATATCTCATTTTGTGAACAATTTTAAAGAGATTTTCATTTAGGAAAGGAGGTCCCACATAAGAGTCCCACATGTCTCTTTCCACCTTAGAATATACCTTTTTTATCTTCTTAGGTTTGTTCTCCTCTATATACCATTTTGTCTCTCACCATCGTACATGCGTGGCTTTAGGATAAGCGTTGAAGATTCTACTTTCGCTAAGTTCAATTAAATCCATTGACTTCAATCTATATTGGATTTCCATTGCCATTTGGTTTGTGAATCGACAGGCATCGGTCTTTCCATTGAGGGTCCTCCAAGATCGACATCGTATTACATCCTTGATTAATGTATTATGTGTTCGCAATCCATACTTGTTTGCATCGAAGCATCTCCTCACACCACTGACAAGATCACTCAAGTTTGCATATTCCTCGACTCACCCACCACTTTGCATTATGTGCGAAAGTGGTTAAACATTACATAGGTTGGTTATCCAAACAACTAGATGATGTTGGCTACACATGCCCCTATGCCTCAACATATGGGTTGACATCTCTTCCAATTTTCCTTAACCAACATCCATGCATTCAACATATTCCATGCATTCAAATTTGTTGGCTCATCAATAGATTATAATCTTCACACCAACCAACTGAATTATAATCTTCCAACCAATCAACTGAATTATAATCTTTAAATTGAAACATTCCCTTTTTATAACCTTAGATGACCTAGAGGATCAAAGGAGGACATAATGCACATGAAAAAAATAATTTCCCTCTTATGCCAATGCCCAAACATTATTTACGCTAAAAAACATTTCAAAATACATTTCTTGGTAATTATCTTTGTCCAACATCAGGAAATGAGAGATCAAGTTGTTGTGTCATTAGTCATTGATGGACATTGTCATTATGACTACTAACGAGGGAAATCTTACTCGCTACACTTAGCACTACAAAGAAACTCAAATTCAAATGCGCATGAAATCGTTGACAAAAGAAAAGATAAATGTAGAGTTTCCTTATCTAACATTTGTAGATTTTGGGATTCAAACATGTGCAAGTTTCCTTTAAAAGTATTCGACAACCACCCGCACCCCCTTCCCCTTCTTATGATTGTCACAAATGACACATGTTTCACTTATGCCTTGTCATAACAATAAGGATTTTTGCATATGTTCCACCAATATTTTCCACACTCCTAGACTTATCCTCCCTTTATCTCCTTCTTTATCGCCCTCTTCCACCTCTAATGTTTATCTCCTCATGTTTAATCTTTTCATGATCTCCTTCGATGTTTCCATCACATGTGATTGCTTGTTTTCAATCGTAATAGAAATGTATGTAAAAATATTAAACAATCTTTAGATCTTTCAACCGACAAGTTACAGTGAGACATCAAATCTCATCTTTATTGGGTGACGGGGTTTATTAATTGTGACATGGTATTTTCATAAGAATATTAATTTTATTAACATTTGAGTGTCATTATAGATGTTCAATATATAAAATTAAATAACCATATCAAGAAGGTTTGAATCGGATGATATCACTTCTAAGAGATTTAATTACGTAAAGAGGCATTCCTACAACACCATCCAAGGTTGTAATGGAGTGATTTGTTCACTTTTACTCTCTACATTAAATTTGATGTCTATTTTATCGCCATGCGACAATTCATTCATTGATTTGACTTTTATTGATTGTCACTTAAATGTTTTCTTTTTCTTTTTTTTTGAGAAGTCAAAAAAATAGTAATATCTTGGTCATATAATAATGTTTGGACCATTTTTTGTTATGAGGAATCAAATAGAGAATTTAATAAAGTCATTGTTTGATGCGGTATGTGAAAAATCTTAAGCTAAGAGCCTTGAAATCAATATCTATTTATGTATTTCATATAGATACATTTATTATATTATATTATTTTTATTTTTTACGGCAATCCAAAGGGATTAATGAATATCCAACAACTCGGATCTTCAAAGAGCAAGGCTCTAACACAAGACTAGCGCCACTGATCAACCTCTGGAGCAACGTGCAAATGCCTCACTCCACATGTTGTGGTTAAATCAAATCAATTTTGTTTTTGTTTTTATTTTTTGGTATACTTATACTACACTAGCATAGATAGATAGTTGCCTCAAGATTAATATCTCTTGGCATATTTTAGATAGATGTATTTAAGATATCTATATTAGTTGTATTTTTCAGATGAGGATGTTTAGATTATGTAGAGGTGGGAGAGGTTTCACATTAACAATCGACTAATTACTAATCGATAGACTTTTTTAATGGATATGCATGTCTAAAAGATCACTCAAAACGCATCTCAAACTCGGAAAACAAATCATAAAAATCTGAAAATGAGTCTCTAACAGATTGGAAATGACATCTTGAATATATAACCTATGACATTCCTATCAATGCATTCATGCACCCACTAAAGGTGCAAATGCTAGTAGTTAGATTCATTACATGTTGGAAATTGTGTTATACAAATAAGCCTAAGATTGGGGAGAAGGGTCGACATACCAAGCTACTTGTGCCTACTTAACCATGGTAAGGTATTTCTTTGGATTTTTATGGAGTTGCCTAATGTTTAAACATTACATATCTATTATATATTTCATAGAGACTTAGAAATTGTGTGGTTTGATTTCATGTAAGAAAATCATAAGAGGGCATGAAACAACTGGAAAAAATATACATTGTTTGGGTACATCTTTAGTTGCCAAAATATATTGTATCAAACAAAGATTATGTATTATTTTATAAGTTTTGAACCACCTTTATAGAGAAAGATAGATACCAAACTCTAAGGAAGTATAACTTCTAAACCTCAAACTTGTTTGGAATTCTATGGTTTAGTGCTTCTCATATGTTTTATATTTACCGAAAGTAAAATGTAATAGTTAGTGGTAAAAGTTAAAAAGGATAAATATGGGTGGTTATTAAGGTAGAATAATAAAACAAATTATTAGAAAATAATTACATGAGTAATTATTATCTTGTTATTGTAAGTTAGTATATATTTTTATAATGTTGTTATATAAAACAACATATAATAATTATTTGTTGTGGTGTTTCAACCACTCACAATTATAGTGCATGAGAGAGATTCATGGAGGAATTGTTAAACCTACATCCTAAAATATAGGAAATATATTCCTATATATATGTATGGTTTTTGTAATGTAAATAAGAGGAGAGGTTTCAATAGAATGTCTTTAAGTTTGTTATCCAAAGGTGTTGCTCTGCAGTATTTTCAAAACTTGTATGATCTCATTATTTGGTATCAAAGCAGGTATGGCTCTGTGAAGAGATCAATGAAGGGGAAGATCTGTTGTAAGTTATGGTTGCCCCACTTATGTGAGTCTTTAAATTAGCTATGAGAATGAGAGCTTAGTATTTAGATTTTTTAGCAATCTTCATAGAAGTGTAAGAACTACTATATTATAGATTATTTGTGTGGGATTGGACTGGTAAAGAGTGTGCACAAATTAAATAAAGAAGACAGGGAGTGATTATTTCTTCATTCGAATTTGGCATCATCCTTCTTCAGATTTGGTGATTCAGATTGCATCCAATAGTTTTGATTGCAATTCTTAAGTTATTTATTCTTCTAGAAAATTTGTTTCTTATGAGTTCCTATCTCAAAAGCAATCCAAATTTGAATAGCTTCAAACACATCTAAAAAACATGGATATGGAAAGATCTGTTTAATTTTTACAGTGATCGCAAAACAATTCTAGACCTACAACGTAATCGCCAATGATTAGGGAAAATCGCCAATAATTTTTTGAATCGCGGTGATTCCTAGAACCACTAGAAAGATCTTGAAACCAGCTTACCGACGCATTTTACGGTTTGTCAAACGGAGCTATGGTTCTCCTTGTTTTTATTTGTTGTTTTTTATCATCAAAACATTAGCACCAATGAATACTAAATTTTACCTCATGGATGCATTATCGCTTGAAAGTGACATCCAATATATGATATGTCAAGACAAAAGAATTCGTGAGAATCTTGAAGCAGGATATGACGAAGATATTGAACCTGAAATGACTCGACCACAAAAACATCGACGTTTGACTGCACGCGAATATATAAAGAGCCTCAAATCTAGATCAAGATGAGATAAAGCAAAGCATGAGACCGAAGGATGGAGGCAAGGAGGATGAAGGGCAAGTAATGTCCTCTCGTCGACCACCTATGACGGGGCCGCATCACTGGTTTGGTGACATGTGTGTGTTTTTTTGTTTTTAGCATGGTGTGTTGATTTCATATTTCATTGTGTTGTGTTAACATTGTGGGGGCGGAGGGGGGGGGAAATGACAAGTTGTTTTGATTTTTGTGGGTGAATAAATGCACTATCATGGATTCTGATATGTAATCTCCTGAAGAGTAGCAATGATGAGAGTTGAGCAATGTACTGCAACATCATGATATTGTGGTTGTTGGATCCACTGGAAAACCATCTATAGTTGTGGTTGTTAGTAATCCACTGGGAAAACTATCTATAGTTGTGGTTGTTGGTACACCATTGGGAAAACCATCCAAAGGTTGTTGGTATTGTCCTTGAAACCATCCATATTATGAGCAAAGCTACATAGCGGCACATTGCAATATACATGCGTGTTTTCCCCATGTTCGCACTAAGGGGGAATGTTAGGAATTCTATGGTTTAGTGCTTCTCATATGTTTTATATTTACAGATAGTAAAATGTAATAGTTAGTGGTAAAAGTTAAAAAGGATAAATATGGGTGGTTAGTAAGGTAGGATAATAAAATAAATTGGTAAATAATAATTACATGAGTAATTATCATCTTGTTATTGTAAGTTAGTATATATTGTTATAATGTTGTTATATAAAACAACATATAAGAATTATTTGTTTTGGTGTTTCAACCACTCACAATTATAGTGTGTGAGAGAGATTCATGGAGGAATTGTTAAACCTACGTCCTAAAATATAGGAAATGTATTCATGTAGATATGTGTAGTTTTTGTAATGTAAATGAGAGGGGAGATTTCAATAGAATGTCTTTAAGTTTGTTATTTGGTGTTGCTCTGCATTTTCAAAGACTTGTATGATCTCATTATTTGGTATCAAAGAATGTATGGCATGCAAAGAGATAAATGAAGGGGCAAATCTGTTATAATAAATAATAATTGAGAAAACAAATCAAGAAAATCAAACAATTGAAACATCCGACAAAATTTTGATTTTCATTATACATTGATGGGAGGGCATGGACAACCATGAAGAATTGCTTTCATCTTTAAATAAATCTAGAAAAAGAGAAACTACCTTTCAAAACCATATTATGTTTCCATGAACTTATAATATCAATTCCTTGTCCTTATTAATAGTATGTGGCATAATTAATAGATATTTGCAAGGATAAAGTAGCACATGAAATCATAAATCAATACAATTAAACAAAGTTTGAGGAATTTATTTAACCAAAATATTAAACATGGGATTGTCACAAGGTGAAGCAATATGACAAAGTAGAGTAATATGGCATAGCAAAGCACTCGATAGGGTAGAAGAGTGTACACCATATAGAATTGTAAATAAGGAAGATGGCAATCCCCAACTCCCATTCTTTTAATGTTCACCAACTCTAGTGGGGAAAAACCTTCTTTTAAGGAAATCACAAGGGGAGAGTTAAACGTGGAATGAGAATGCAGCATCCCATGCTCACGCATCTTTTTCTGAAAGGACTTGAATTGCATTCCTATTACCAATGGCTGTTGGAAAGTAACTAGCAACGAACATGTGGTAGATTTGATCCAAGAAGACATTAACTCCAAGGAAATTGCCTCATCTCATAGAGCCCTAGTCTCAGAAGTCAATAAGGCTTCGGTCTAGTAGAAAGCCCTATTCTCATAAGCATAAGAAAATTAGTCAATCAAGGAATTTGAAATAAACACTCTATTTTATATCTCTAAATAATTCCTTAATAAGCCCCAATAAGAGTTGGGTTGTTTAATCTACCACTTGAATGTTGGTGAGAACCTAATATCGAGTGAATTGGTGGACGCTAAGGCATGTATATTTGTTCTTCCACAACTACAAGAAAAAAACCAATCATTTTCATATGCTACAATAACTCCAAATCCCTACCCATGATAATACTACTCAAATCTACAAATGATTATTTATAGGAAAACCATTGATTTTTAATGCTTCCCTTGTCCATGTAGACTTTCACGAGCATTGCCATCCAATTAGGTCTCGTTGTCGAGAAAGGATGAAACAAAATCCGGATCGAGTGAGTTAAACATGATTACCAAAAAGAAGATAAGTTGTAAATTTTCAAACAAACCCCAACAAAATCCTGGCTTCGATGAAGCACATTTATTTGTTTAGGCAATATCAAGTTGAATAACTATTTGCCTCGCTTTGATATGTGATCACTAGAATTATCTTCTCCTAAACAAATAAATGCCACACGTTAGAACAACAAAGTCTACAATTTCTACACTTCTCTTGAGCGCTTTACAAAACCATCAATTACCCATCAATCTTAAAGCTTAAACAATTGTTTAGACAACAAAGAAGAGTACTGAGACTAAATGGACAAATAGGAAGTATTACCTATTAAAAGCAACATGACCATGCCTAGCCTTTTTGACTTTTGAGAAGCTTCAAAATCTTCTTTTTGCCTCCCTGATTACAACATGAGTATGTGCCTTAACATTGTGTACCATGGAAAATGCAATAACAGGAAAATTAAAACATAAATGAACATCAAACCTTCCTTTACAAATCCCAAAGCAACCTTGGATTGGATCTACTGAAAGAACAAGGTTGAGTGACATTCTTTGTAGGATCCGTTTGAGTTGTGAGATATGGTTGATTTGTGGATGCTCCAAGTATTTCAAATGAAATAATAGCTAAGCCACAAGCATGAATGTGTGATTTTGATGTGATTTGGGCAACATAACAGTATTGGAACTTGATTTTGACTCACCAAAAGATTGCACAAAATGGCAACATGAACTCTCAAAAGCTTTGGTGGATGATTTTCAAAGGGAGGATCATTGATTTATAGCTGAAGAAAGTGAATCTTCAAGCTAAGTTGTGATTGATTTGATTGGAGATAACTAAACATGACTTGGCTTGTTTAGTTGAGTTTCCAGATTTGATTGGAGAGTTAGATTGTTGTTCTTGATTTACAAGAGTGAGTCAAGGCTGAGTTGGTAAGGGGTTGCACATGTTTTTGATTTATAATTTCATTTCTACTTTTATTCACCCAAAATGTGTCGTGAATAGTTGGAAGGTGGAAGAAGTTGGATTGAATTTGAATTGTCATGACTTGGAAGATAGCTCAAGTTAACTCAAATGTTGATTTGAGTCAATTTAAACACATTTATTTGATTAAAATAATGATTTTTAGTGTTAGTCAAGACTTGAGTTAACTTGGATTTGAAAGGTGGATAGGATTTGATGATTATTTAATTTATTTAAATGTGGAAATGGACATGTGAATTTAATTATTTAATTTTGATATTAAATTAGCTAATAAAATTATCTAAGGGGTGATAAGAGTGTAAATAAAATTAATTAAATTAATTCTATGTAAGAACAAAGGGGTGTAATGATAGTTTGAACAATTACAATGCATAGCGGTAATTTGGGGGTGTCTACAGACATAATATTTGCAAATATGCAGAGCTTGTTTCAAATACCAACAAAACTTGATCCAGAGCCAAATGAGACACAAACAAGGGATTGAAAATAAAGGAGTGTAGGATTGGATGAAATATATGTTAACACAAGAAATGTTTGCATGCCCATTAACGTGTAGGCATAATCTCTCGCCCGACATCCGCTCTAGCATGGTAATGAAATATGGGCTCCATATAATCTAGACATGACCAGAAAATGCAAATAAATGCTATTATTGTTCTTTACATCAATAGTTGGCCAAACAAATAGACAACTACCAAATAAATGCTAATAATGTTGGGCACAAAGTAATAATAAAAATGCTTTCCCATAGTTCAAAAGAGAAATATTTTTTATAATGGAATATTCCTAAATAAAAGGTTGAGGAATATTCCACAACTATTTCACGTCTTACTTTATAAATGCTAAAGTTAAATCTCCTTAGAAATTCTCATTGCCCTGAGTTAAAATGATTGACCAAATTAATAGACATGGTGAAGCCTATATAATTGCCTTGGAGGGTATAATAAGATTCAACACAAGTATCTCTAGTAGTAGTACATAGATTTTAAATATATCTATTTTACAAATGTTGAGAGATCTCAAAGCATTACTTTGGATTTTTCGCATACCATGATTTTTTTAACTTCATTTCCTTCTTGGCATATTTTCCATGCCTAATGACAAATGGTGTCAATCTAGGTACACTAATGTGTGAGGCTTAGCAAAATACTTGCAACAGAAAAATGACTCCAAAACCCGCCGATTAGACAAGATAATATGATTTTTCTACTGACATTCTTAATAAGACTTCTAAGTGTTGTTCAAATGGACATCAAATTTAAGGTTAGAATTAAAAGTGAACAAACTCACAACATTATAGCCTAACGCCACTCATATGCCATTGTAGAATACCTCACAACATGAATACAACAAAACCGCCAATTAATACAAGTTGGTGATTGCAATACTGCCTAGACCATAGTGTTATTGCCCAGGCAGTTCCGACAGTTCCGATGGTTCCAACCAAATAAAATAGAGATGTAGCCACATAATGACAACCCTTTACACTAATTCAAGCACTTAAAAGCATTCAAAATTATCATTTAAATTGAAACTCAAGTAGGTCAGCATTTTGTGATTCTATGAATTCCATTCCACTACACTTACAAGTTCACATATCCACTGGGGCAAGTGTAACCCCTATTTTTGTATACAGTGAATACAAACTAAAGCCGTCATTTTAGGCTGCCTTATTAGATGCGCTAACAATTCTAATAAATTGCTTACATGACCTTCCATGTGACAATTTAGTATAACTTCTTGTATGTATGCTTTTACATGGTAATAAACGTGTGAAAAAATGAATATAATAATTATTTATAATTAGTTTGATTTGCAAAGAGACTTGACAAGGACACTAAATAAATTGTACATTTCTTGTAGAAGAAGCTTAGGCACATTATTATCATTATCAGTCTCCACTTTCTGCTCGGTAACTCAGCATCCAAAGATTTTAATACAGTACTCATCCATAAAAGATTTTGCATTAAGGTATTAGCCAATAACAGGCTTAACTCTAACCAGTAATTAGGTTTCTCAGTATTTAACCGATGATGCTTACAACATCTAGAGAACAATTCATTGCAAACTGCACTACTGAAATCACTAGACAATTATGAAACAAGATGTACTTGTCCAATAACACAATTTTCCAAGGTTACAGAAACATGTTTCTGTGTTAGTGGTTTCCCAACTACTTTGAATGGCCAGGAAAACCTTTCTTCAGTCTCTGCCAACTATACACTCAATGACAGTAACAAATTGAAAAGTAAAAGTAATTCTTGCTCATCCAGGTATTTAGAAACAGAGTTCAGTGGACCTAGCTTGTTCTTCAAGGCAATTTAATTTTGCAGTCAAATTGTTTGATTTCAAGTCAGTGGTCCTGAAACACTGTTCTACAGAAACTATAATAAACACTCTGTAACGAAATAAAAGAGCAAGTTTCCTCTTTCTAGAGCTTTCTAGAGAAATAGCTCTCAATGTACCATTAGGATACAAAGTTGAATAGAAACATTGAATAAGAATATCCAAAGGGCAAATTTAAAAGAACCAAGCACAAAAAGAAGTATATCCCCATTCAACTTATTGACCTCATTTCTGTGATGAAGTAAATACCAATTTGCTTATGGTATTAGACATTCATCCCTTCATCCATCCCAATATACAGTTTCTACACAGGCCAGCAAGGTTCTAAACTTCTTGTTAAGCTTTTCAATGTATAAGAACATGAAATATTTTTACCTAAACTTCAGCTAAGTTCTTTTCAGTTAAATTAAACGCTGGTACGCAAATATAGATATGTTATGAAGGTTGAAAGCTCAACAAGGTGACTCTTTCTCACATCAATGTTGCTTTATCATTGGAGACCTCCACACTACATACTGGGCATATCTGCATTAAAAACAAGAATGCATAATGTATGTGGGAGTCAAAACCATTTTCTAAAGAACCAAATTTAAACTAGCCTTCAAAGTACTAGTTAGAGGTCATAGTCTTCAACAAATTAATAGGTTATTAAAATGGAGACCCCTGCATTACAAACTGGAATCTGTGAAATCGCACATGACAAACGGAAAATAAATGAGACTTTATGCAGGATTTACAAATGCTTAAACAACGTTACTAAAAATAGACCTCAGTACTAGTAATACTAATAATGAGTTTTCAAGTCCGTTCCAAATAAAGCACTTGATGGTAATAGTATTTAACAAGTCAAGAACTTTTGTTTCACCTTATTTATTTTAAGCCAATCATTTATGCAACCAGAATGGTATTGATGCTTGCATGGAAGTGTCAAGATCATATCCTCTTCTTCGTATTCCACATGGCATATGACACACCTGAAAAATAGAAATACACTTTAATCTAGAAGCATTACTAGATTTATTTTCATCAAATCCTCTGCAATTACAAATCATTTATGCACACTGATGGAGGTCCAACAAATATTGCTATGTTTTCTAAATGAAACCTTGCTTTAAGGGGAAGTGAAGCAAAAGCCCTTTATATTTTTTTTTTCTTTTACTTTTACTCATTTAAGCCTAACCAAATGGGCTTTGCCATGGAAGGCCAGCGGAAACTCTTATATAAGTTATACCAAACTAAACGTGAATACTAGTGGAAAAGGCCTGATTTGAAAGTTGGAGTAAATGCACCTTTTAATGTTCGGGAGTAAAAGGTGAATCTTTTAAGGTTTAATCCTGATTGTCAATGCTAGTTTCATCAGACACTTCTTAGGTGTGGCAGTCAAAGGGAATCTTTGAAGGTTTAATCCTGACTGTCAATGTGAATTTCATCGGAAATAACTTCTCAGTGGTGGCAGTAAAGGGAGTCTTTGAAGGGTTAATCCCAGTGTTACGCAGGACACACCCCCTTGAAAACCAGAAGTCCTGGATGTCTTGGGGACAGCGAGAGGGGAGAAACGTCCCCCTATGTTTCGAAAATTCGGAAAAAGGGGGCGTCCCTGAATATCAGGGGACGTTTCGGGGACGTCCCCTTTTTCGGGACATCCCCGGGACCTTTTTGGGGACCTTGTTTTTTTTCAATTTATTAATTTTTTTAGTTAATTTCTGTGATGTTTTCTCTTTAAAAACGTTTGCCAGTTAACCATAACCCGACTATATTGTATTACAAAGACATATTAAGAATCAAGAGTGATATATGAATACAGAATTTTTTTAGCACAAATGCACATGGTGGACTGTCACAACATACTTAATATTTCTAATATTTATCTGTATATTTTGGACTGCATCTGTCATAGATAATATTTATCTGTCACACATTCCTAATATTTATCTGTATATTTTTAATATTTATAATTTTATATATTATTTTAATAGCCATACCCCTGCCATCCCGAAATTTTAAAAATAAATTGCCATCCCGGAGTCTTCGATAACACTGGTTAATCCTGACTGTCAATGCGAGTTTCATTGGAAGCAATTTTATAGGTGCAGCAGTAAAAGTGGATTCTTTGAAGGGTTAATCTTGACGGTCAATGCCAGTTTCATTTGTACTAGGGTGGCAGTTAATCATGTAGAGCATGAAAATGATGCAACATGATCATTCGACAGTAATTATCAGAAACCAATAAAGATAGAAGACTGAGAGGCACGCAGAGCAGAAGACCTATGTTGCCAGGATACGGATACGAGTATCGGTTTGGATACGGATACGATACGCGGATACGTCAATTTTAAAAAACCCTTGGATACGATACGTCTTGGATACGTCCGTACATATATATTAAAAATTATATATATATATATATATAAATTTATGTACATCCACTCATTTTACTCATTTTTTAGTCCATAAAAAACTGAAATAGTAATACAAAACTTGAATCAATGTTCAAAACATTCAATATACAGTTACTTAAGACTTTGCATTTTTATTGATCATGTGGCTGCCATACATATGATATATGAATATCATGTCAACATGAATACGAACAAAACTTGAAATTTAAAAAATATACTAGGATCCATGTTCAAATTTTCAAAACATACAATATACTTAAGATTTTACATTTCATATTTACTGCAGGATACGTATTTACTTAAAAATGAAATAAAACTTAAAAAAGACATTTACTGCAGGATACGTGCCTGATACGTACGGGATACGATACGTCACGGATACGTCTGTACATATCCGTGATGTATCCTGATGTATCCGGTACGTATCAGGCACGTATCCGTATCCGATACGTATCAAAGGGGATACGAGGGGGTCTTGGGCGTATCCATGCTTCCTAGCAGAAGACAGTTCCAAGCTCTTTTAGCATTAGAAATTGAGTAGATAAATTAAGAAAAGACACTTTGTTGGTTTCGTTAGATCTGTTCCATTTTAGCACTCATATTGTATCTGTTAAAATATAGAGCATTATATAGCATGTAATGCAGTTATGTAGTCATTCGGTCGGTAACTGTTCAACCAATTTGTAACCACCTCTTCACATATAAATAAACCTCTGCCTGTGACATTTGAGCAGTGCAGTTTGCCTTCTCTGAGTTCTTTCTTCTCTTTGCATATGCTAACATTGGTATCAAAGTGATTTGCCGAGGAAGCCCTAACAGGGCACGAATTGGAGGGAGGTTAAGGCATTTGAGGGAAAAAAGCTGATCTTCGAGTTGCTGCTTTGACAGCAAAGACTTTTATTCCTGTTCGCTGTTGTTATCTTGTTCGTTTAGGAGAACTTGTGGGCAGTTCGAAGCAGTTTGAAGGCAACCAGGAGAAATCGTGGGTAGTTTGAAGGCAACCAAGAGAGACTGTCTTTTTGGAGGGCAAAAGACACATGAACCTATTGTGTGAAAGGTAAACGCGTGGTTCGTGGCTACCCTGGCTGGCGATGAAAACATGGTACGTGGGTTCCTGGTTATAGCAAACACTCAATCGCAAAAACCCGCCATCATCAAGGCATAGTTACGCATAGTTACGCTGGGACGCATCCCCCTTGTTTTGAGGCGTAGGGCGCCCGACGTCTGAGGGACGCAGGGACGGGGGAAACGTTTCCCCCACGTTTCCCTTTTTTTTCCTAGGAAACGTCCTAGGGACGTCTGAAAACGTTGGGAAACGTCCCGGGGACGGGGAAACGTGGGGGACGTGGGAAACGAGGGGGCGTCCAAACGCGTCCCCCTAATTTATTTCCTTTTATGGCATTTTTTTCCTTTTTGGTTAAAAATCACTAGGATAGATAAAAATTTGCCATTTTTGGAAAGGGTCCGGGAAGATGTAGCAGCAAAAACTTGCATGTGCCATAACTTTCATTTTGTGGCTTCATTTCAAGTGTCGTTTTCTCTAAAAGTGCATATTTTCTTGAGCTCTATGCATTGATGGCAATATTTTTCTTATTTTCATAAAATCAATTTTTGCACCTTTTTGGACCAAGCAACTTCTTGCAAACTTCTGAAAGAATCATGAGTATTAAGGAATGTATTTGATGTTTATGAGTTCAAGTTTCACCTTATTTAAATCTCAAATGGTTTTATTTCAGCTTATTTATATAATTTAGTCACTATATCTTTATATTTTAAATATTTATATATTTTTTAATTAGCCATCCCCCCACCGTCCCCAAAATTTAGAAATTTTTTGCCGTCCCGGAAACCCCATCCCGCCGTCCCCCCGTCTCAGGTAACTATGTATGAAAGAGTTCATGGTTGTAAACAGTTTCGTGACAGCAGACTCGGTTCATGGTCATCGATTGAAGGAATTTGTGATCCAGTTTGTGGCTTTAAGTGCCATAAATCGTGGGGCAGAAAGGATATGAATCCGGTCGCAAATGCAAAATCCCAAGTCGTGTGGGAGAAAACTGAATACATGTGGGCATAAGCAAAGTCGTGAGGGCAAGATATAATATTTGGGCATATTAATATTCACTTTTCCAACAAAGGTATTCACCTTGCTTTTGAATAATCAATTTGGGAGGAATAAGTAATAATATTTTTAATATCAGCAAATATAGTTGGAGGGGTGATTTGCATAATTTAATATTATTTGCTGGAAAAAGTAATATTGTTTTATTAAGTGTGGGCAAAATTTTATTTTATTATTTCCGTTACTTTGGAATAATAAAATGGCAAATATTTCACACTTGACTTTGCCGAAGACACAAAAATTAACGGGCACTAATTTCAATGTATGGAGCCATAAGATTTTAACGCTTGTGGAGTTTCGTGATTGTGATAAAATAATCATGGGTAGTGAAAGTCGACCAACGACGAACTTCGTGGATTATGACAAACGTCATAAGGAAGCATTATTGCTCCTCAAGTTGTCGGTGTCGGATGATATGATACCGGAAGTGCGGAATGCTATTGTGGCAAGCACGTTGTGGGCCAATCTAAGGGATAAATATCAGACGTCAAAAAGAGTCGGGTGTTATACCTAAAGAATATGCTCTTTTCCATAAAGTTACAAGAAGGTGGATTGTTGTCTGAGAACCTACTTCGGATGAAAGACCTCTCGAGACCAGTTATCTTCCATCAACAAAAAGGTGGACGACGATGATATGGTGGCTCTAGTTACGAATGTACTTACCTTCTTCGTATGAATCATTTGTGGAGGCACTCCATTTAATGGTTGAAAGTCAAACACTCACGTTTGACAAGGTGAGTTCCTATTCGTTGCAAAAAGGAGATGAGACAAATTCAAAGTAAACTAATTGTAACTAATCAAAGAATGCTCTTGTCACTCACCAAAGGAAAAGAGGAGACGTCGATCTGGGTGAGTCTTCCACTCGATATCAGGTCACATGCTATTACTGTCACAAGGTTGGGCACCTCAAGAAGGATTGTCGGAAGCGGAAGTATGATCTTTCGCAACAGAACAAAAAGCCATGCAATGAGGAACATGTGGCAACAGTTGCAGAAGAACGAGATTCGGATGACGGGCATGCTCTTTATTGTCTTACAACATCATGTTCGCATGACAGTGGTACCAGTTGTTGGATCATTGACTCCTGCATTTGCACACTTTTCATGTCACAAGGATTGGTATGTTTCATTTATTGCAAATATATGTTTTGAATCAGTAGTACTAGCTAATGGAAAATCACTATGCAGTAGAAGGGATAAGAGATATATGCATTGTATTGAATAATGCTCATAAAGCTCAAGTACGGAATGTTAGATATGTACCTTCTTTACAAAAGAATCTTCTATCTATTCGTCAATCAATTGAAAATCCCAATATTTATGTGGATTTATGTGGAAAGAAGTGTGTTGTCTCTGATGTGAAACAGAGACGGATAATTGCCCTTGGTATTGGGCAAGGTGGTCAATATCAACTTGTTGATCCTACTACGATCAACATGAGTGCACGTGTGGAGGACAATTCCACCATACAGGATGTGCAGGAGGCTGCAGTGCCTTGGGAGGAAGTCATTCCTCACAGATTTGTTGACTTGGATACAATCAACTCCGCATGCACCTATCAGAGAGGAGTATCCACTATACCGAGATGTACGGGAGGCAAACATGCCTTGGGAGGATGGATTTCCTCATTCTAAAGAACAGTTTGTTGTGGACGGAGACTCCACTATTCCAAATGCACTGACGGTGCATGGCGAGATGGCATGCCCAGCCACTCACTCAAAGGTACTTGCTCGAAGGACAAGTAGAGCATGAACAGTTTGCTCATTGTGTTGTGAAAGATCTTTCCCAACAGAGGGGGATAAATGAGCAAATAGATGAGGAGTTGGTTCTCACTCCTACTATTGTGGAGATGGTTATTTCTCCCACTGCTGAGATAGATGAGACGGAGATGGTTATTTCTCCTACTATTGCGGAGATGGTTCTAATTCCTACTGCACAGATAAAATTGGATGAGCACTACATGGTGTTACAAGGACATAATCAAGGTGACTTCGATTGCAAGATAACCGAGTCTGTCACAGACTCAAAGCAGCTACACAAGCCTAGATTAGATTTTTAATCCACCTCTCCGAGGCTCTAAGTTCAACTCTCTCGAGATGAAGCCGACACTCTCACCATTGGTGATTCATCACTAGTCAATGAATCATGTACCAAAGAACCAAGTGGAACACTTGCCATATTCTTTGTTCACGAGACCAGATTTTTATTTTGCGGTTCTTCTCCATTCAACAACCGCAACACAATCATGGATCATTGATTTTTTTGATGAAAAGAGATCTTATATTATATTAATGCAATAAGATACACAATAGCTTTCAATAGAAAAAAAGGGCGGTATGAGAGCACGCCCCCAAAACCACAAACAAGCAAACAACGAACAAACTAGGTCGAGCCTAGGAGAACAAACAAACTAGGCAACCTAAGTTGACGAGCAGGGGACCCCCAGCCTTGTTGGCGAGCTAGTGGGTGTGACTCCTTCGATGTTGAGGACAGGTGAGCAACGAGCCCGGCTGAAAGAACATCGTTGAGAGCGGTTGCGATGACCACCACGATCATGCGGCGAGGAGAGCCGACATGACAAGACTAGCTCCCAGGCAACATTGCGCGGGGCATCCCCAGTGTTGTAACAAAGTCTATGCAGGTGGTCCACCTCCAGGGCAACCTTGTTAGCCTAGACTTGAATCTGCAGTAGCACATTGGAGATAACCATAGACTTGTTATACACTGAAAATTGTTGATCAACTTCAAAATTAGCAAAGAAAAAATCATTTCTTTCTTTCCATATCCAAAACAAAATTTCCCCTCTGAAAACATGCCAAATCTGGGCGAACATAGGTAGAAGCTTGGGGTTATCTCCTAAAAGGACATTTTGCCAAGTAAAGCATTGGGGTCTTGAGAGGAAAGAAAAATGAATGAATCAATTCCAAGCAAGTTGTGCTTTCGAGACAAAACTAGAAGAGATGCATTAAAGTTTCCAAGTGGCCACAGAATGGGCACTTGGGAGCCGAGACCCCAATTTGAACAAGTCGAGACCCCACTGGAAGACCTTGGTGTAGAATACACCAGAGAAAGTGGGCAATTTTAGGCTCCACATAGATAGACCAAACAAGTGTCAAATCGCCTACTCCAGGAAGACGGAGTGGAATGAATCCCCCATCGAGTGTTGAGTTTTTCAACCATGGGCAGATGAGGCGAAAGCCAGCGGTAACCTTTACTAGCTGAATAATTGCGAAATGGGGTATCAACATACCATTTCAGTCCATCCACCAAGTAGAGAGGAGCGCATAGAAATCTTGTGCAAGCATGTGGTCAAGGACCGAATTGAGCACTTCAGTGATACTGGCCTGATCCTGGTTGGTTAGCCAAAACCGAGCTTTAAGCTCAGGCCAAGAATACCAGGATTGAGAGTGTTTACAAAATAAATCTTGAATGGTACAAATGTCACGCTTGAAAAGTTTGAACACAGGAATCCTCGGGATCTCTGTGAAACACTTATCTTGAACCTGAAATATCGATGACCACCAGAGAGAATGATGGTTAATGGAGAGCCCATTACAAAAATCGTTGCCTTTCCATTGAAGCCATGGTTTGATGCACTCCCATGCTTTCCATATGCTTTTAAGCACAAAAGTGCCAACAACTTTAACAGCACCAGAGCAATAAGGAGGTTAACAAACCCCAATCCTTTCCATGCAAGGTGGTCGTAAGGTGATCCTTCTTCGATGCCATGGCGTAGAAGCACTTTCCACGCTTCTTGGCCTTGGATGCATCTAACAATCCATTTCGCACAGTGCCCACCCTTGTCGCTGAATGTCAATAAGGCCTAACCCCCAGAATTACGGGGAAGGCAACATATCTCCCAAGCAACACGATGAAACCTTTGCCAGTGGAAGCATTGGCCCAAAGAAAGGCTTTGAGGAGCTTTCCAACTTCGAATAGAGGCTTTGGAAGGCACCCAACATGAAGAGTAATAAACATGTGTGGCCACCAGAACTTTGGAGCAAATTTGGAATTTTCCTGCCAAGGACAAAGGTTTGGTAATCCAATAATCCAATTTTTGGCCACCCGTTGAATAACATATTCTGCCATAGCTTGGTCGACGATGCCTAAAAGGCAAAAGGGATGCCAAGAAATTTAAACATTTCACCGTGTGCAAGAATCTTCCAATCAAAAGAGTCCAAGCCAAGCAGGCGCTGGGAGGAAGGATTGTCGATAACACTAGGTTTTCCGCCATTGAATGGAAGAACCAGACGCTAAACAGAAGATATCAAGGCAGTGCATGGCATTGCGGATATTGATTCGTTCTCAATGAGCGTGAGAAAAGAATCATATGCGAAGTGACCATTAAGCAATTGAGAATTAGTCGCATAAGGCAATGAAATTCCCCTAACAAGCCCTTGGGATTTTGGCGTGGGCCAACAGATACCCAAAACCTTCAGCCTGCGAAGCACATAGGGCGCATAAAGCACGTAGGGCACAAGCACTAACAGGCACCCTTGACGAATGGATTGGAAAATCCAAAGGACTCAAAACTAAGGCCACCTTGATAATGATCTAGGAAGAGGCATCTGCAAAAAGCATTCTAACCGATTGAATGAAAATGGGGCCAAAGCCAAGGGCTTGAAGCATGCAAGGATAAATGGCCATTCAATCGATCATAAGCTTTCTCAAAATCAATTTTTTATGAACATAGCATATTGATTGGATCTGCGAGCCCATTCCATGCCTTCCCAAACAACAATGATGTTGTCCAAGATGTATCGCCCCTGAATGAACCCAATTGGTTCGGTTGAATAATAATGGGGAGAATATTATGAAGCCTCATAGCTAGCGCTTTGGCAATTATTTTGTAGGAGACATTCAACAAAGTGATAGGCCGCCAACAAGTAATTTCTCTGGATCCCCTGGTTTTGAGGATGAATTTAATATTCCCTTTGTTGATACATGATCCCAAAGACTGGTTTTGAAACCCTCGAGATAGACTTGAAAAAGGTCTTGGCCGACTAAATCCCACAAGGCTTTGTAGAATTCACAAGGGAAGCCATCGCATCCCGAAGCCTTATCATTGGCCATTTGCATGACTGCATCGTGGAGGTCATCAATGGTGAGCATTCGATCACAGACCACCTTTTGAGCATGGGAAAGCTTACATGGCACAACAACCAAACATTGTTAAGGTTGTTTGCGATGGTGAAGGTTGTTGAGCCTAAAAGACCAACTTGTAATGTCACACAAATGCTTGCAACATGAGTTGGGGTCAGTGACCCTAGTTCCACCATTAAGAGATGGCCCGAATTTGCTAAGAAGGTTTTTTGGCTCTAAGAAAGAAAGAATTCTTTGAAACTCGGTCACCAATTTTAAGCCAATGCATGCGAGCACGGATTTGAGCTCCCGAGTGTTGTAGTTATCAAGCAATTTGAATTTGTTGGCGAAGCGTTGCAACTTGAAGTTACAAGGTTTCAAGAGAAGGGGTTGCCTTGAAGCGCCACCACCGCTCGGCTAAGAGCAGAAGTGTTGGCGGAGTATGAGCGGCGTCTAATTTTGGCCAGTTATCTGCCATAGATTTTGAGGAATCTAGTAGTCCGAGTCATAGCATCCTCCCACCATTGAGTCCAGTGGCATGCATAGGTGGATGAAAGCGCTAACAATGACTAGGCCGAGGGGCCAAATTCCACACACGCTTGATATGATTGAGTGTGGGCCCATGTTGCATCAAGGCAAGTATTAAGAAAGAATTGGCCTTTATGACAAAAAGCGCACTTATCATGCCAAGTGATACGAAATCGAATGGGGGAGTGATCGAAAGGACAAAGTCAGGCATGACCTCCACTAGCATGGAATAAATGTTGTCAAAATCAAAATAATCCTGAGATGACAACATAGCTCTATCGAGCCGTTTAAGAACACGATTCGATCCTCCTCGAGATTGGACCAAGTGAACCATGCTTCAAAAGTGGGAGTGCGAGAAGCATTAGGGTCATAAAACCCAAACTTATTACGCATGAAAAACCACGCCTCCCTTCACCAGTTGTCCACCTCATCGGCGGTGGCCACATTTGTCAATGGGTGACTCAACCATATTAAAATCACCACTTATGACCCAATAAGCATCGGGAATGGTGCATGCTATCCACCGCCAAAGATCAGCCCTTTCGGCCGCATCGTTAGAGGCATAATATTAATGAGGCCAAAAGGGTGGCCGTCAATATTAAATAGGACCCATATGGCACAATTGGTGGGGTCGATGCCATGGTCAATCAACAAGGGCCGCCATTTGGGAGCAAAAAGGGAAATTAAACCCCACGCCTTGCTTCATGATTACTGCAAAAGGCCAAGTTATCAAGCCAGATGGATTTACAAACCACACTGTAACTGAAAACCTGTAATTTTCACCTCCTACAAAAACAAAACATCTAAATTGGCAAATCTTTGCCAAGCTTCACGAACAATATATTTATGACAGGAGTTTGTAAGACCCCGAACATTCCAAGATAAACAATTCATGGAAGACGTTGGTCAAGAGCCATGCCTTCAACATCCAAGCCATCAAGGGCGTCAAATTGGTTTTGTAGGAATTGCGTAGTGTTATGTTGCAAAAAAATCCTGCAAATCAATTTCTTTCACTCGGTGTATTCGATGTTGTACTCCTCTTGTTGAGTCCACACTGCGTGTCGGGCTATGGTCCGAGAGATGCGAGGAGAACTTCGGGGCCTTTTGTATGGCCCTGTGAGTTCAATGACAATGGTTATGGTGACATTAGAAACAATGGTTACGGCATGGTCCATGAGAATGAGAGAGGCGCCTTGGGCGTGCTAGAGTATTTTGGTAACTAGAAAGACGAGTTGGCAGCAACAGTTGGTTCCTTAGCAGTCAGTAGTTGGCTCCTTAGCTTGCGGGCTATGGGGTTGTTCTTTAACAGTTGGCTCACGCTGACCATTCGAACCAAAAGCCTTAGATTGCTGATTTTTATTCTTATTTTTCCGGCCCCCACGTTGTTTTCCAACCTTCCTCCTACGCAGAGGTTTTGCTAGTTCAAGGGTTGTTTTTGGCAACTGGACGATTCAAGGAGACATAAAAAGGAGTCCTTGATCTTATGATCAGAGGCCTGGCAGCGGAAGCAAGTGTTAGGCAAGTTGATATACAAAATACGCTAGGAGTATCATTTGTCTCCCATCTGAATTTCCACAAATTCTTTCAGGTCTCGAGAAAGATCTATCTCTACGCAAACACGCCTGCGGCGAGAGTGGTAAAACCGCTCTAGTGTAAGGCAGACCACCCGCCCAATAGAAGAGGCAATTTGATGCATGAAATGAGAACAAGGCAAGGGTAGGCCAGGAAATTCTACCCATACGGGCACTTTGAGTGCAGCATACTCAGAAACCAAAAAGTCTTTGGTCCATGGAGACAAGACCAGTAAAGAGTTGCAAACATACCAGGTGGCTTGTCAGGCCAAAATGTTGGGGGCATTGGTTGGGTCAGAAAAGCAAAAAGGAAGAATCCTTTGGTCATATTTTGGACGCTTTCAAGTCTGACCCCATGAGGGGTCCAGACCGAATTAACCTAGGTTTTAAGCATGCTTTCGGAGGATTCGACCCACGAAATACCCAATAAGACAAAATTGTTCCAACCATTGACAAGCAAAGCATTAAATTAGGAATAGGTAAAACCACATCAGGAGGAGAAACATTACCTCGTGGAAGACTTTCGGGACAAACTTCCAAGGACGTTTCAGAAGCGGCGCCATTGATCAGAGCTCCACTATCTCCAACCACGGTTGTAATAACCAAGCTTGAAGAGGGAGAGGTCATTATATAGGGGTGCCCAGAGGGCGAGAAACCCTAGAAAAAATGATGGTATTAATATCCCACAGAGCCGAAAAGGCCGAAAATGACAAGTTCGCAAGAAAGAAACCCTAAGCGGAGCCGACTTCAAAGCTCATTCCCAACAACCTCATATTTGGTTTTGCTTTACTCCTTGATTGTTGATTTTGAAATACAACTTGTGGCACAATCTGTAGATGTAATGACTAAACATATGGGCTTTAGGAAATTTGTAAAATTTCAGGACAAACTTGGTATTGTTTCCAGTTTAGTCATTAAGAGGGGGTGTTAAAATATAGAGCATTATATAGCATGTAATGCAGTTATGTAGTTGTTCGGTTGGTAATTGTTCAACCAATCTGTAACCACCTCTTCACAAATAAATAAACCTCTGCCTGTGACATTTGAGCAGTGCAGTTTGCCTTCTCTGAATTCTTTCTTCTCTTTGCATATGCTAAAAAGTATCTTTTAAAACAGCTAAATTGATGGTAAGTTTTTGAATAAAATGAAATGTTGCATCTAGAATGCTATCAACCCCTGTATTATTGTTTTTCACGAGAAGCACATTCAGTTAACGAAAGATCCAAGTCCCAAAAAGCCATAGTTGGCGAGATGCCAACCTACCGGTGTGAATTGACCCAATTAGGAAAATACTAGATTACTAAGCAGCAGAAACAAAATTTGAAACGTGGAAATAATGATTTTCCAATAACGCTTGGAAACTAAACACACGGAAACATCCATACAATAAATCATTATTAATTAAATATATATATATATATATGAATAATGAAACAGTTTAAATATGATATTTTTTAATTTTTTAAATGATATTCTTTTTAATTTTTTAAAATGATATTCTTTTAATTTTTTAAAGTATTTTTACTGGCCAGAAATGCCCAATAACCTACTGGAAATGCTTGGAAACTGCTGGAAACGCTAGCCAACATTTCCAGCAGGTGTTTGGATGTTTTTGGTCATTCACGTGTGTTTCACCTCAGAAACATTTCTAGCAGGAAATGCCATGGTCAGGGGTGTTTCCTGCAACTTACGGAAAATATAAACATTATATATCTTGCAGCAATCAAGCCATCAAAACTAGAAAAACTTTCTTGAGGAAGCAACCCCCAGCACATCTTATTGCTCATCTCTCTTATTTCACTTCCTCTTCACAAAGTAGCCAAATCCATGAATTGAATTGCATCTTTTCGTCTCACTTCTCTCTCATTAATAGAACAATGAGAAATGGTTTCAAATTCTGCAGAGCATCAAAAACACCCTTTACTCTTAACTTACACACCACTTTTCATTACGCTACACGACGTTGACTCACACCCACACATATGCTACTGAATAGATTTAAAATTAAAATGTTCTTTATTCTGCCGCTGAGCAGGCATCTCTGTTATGAGCACCCAATCCATCTCACAATCAGCTATCCGTGCTAAAGAACAGATGATTTCAAAAAGACCACCTATTTTTGTTCCTTTGGTAGGATACAACTAGTACAAATGTCTTAGATACATCTATTTGAAGAATATTGATGGATATCTTGGATTTTAGGTATACCACATTGATTAAAATTTTCATTGCATTCTTGTTGGCTAGATTTTCTGCATAGCTGAAAACCTAGGCAGTCATGAGATAAATCTCCCTCATTTACCGGTGAGGCTCCGTGTAAGATTTGTCAATTAAATATGCTAGTATCTATTTGGGGTATTACTTTAACCATGCAGCTCATGAACCATAGTTGTATAGTTTTGCAGCAAGTAAGCAGCTGTTAAAGAAAGGAAATATCTAATGAAGAAGGAAATAATAAAAACACAGGAAAGAAAGAGGGGGATGTGCAACCCAATCAATAGATTACAGAGTTGATTGCATGCACATAGACAGAACCAATAGATATTAACACACAAAATTATAAGCAAAGGCAACTTTCAGATCTAGATCTAAAATAACACAAAGTTTATAAGTAGATCTAAGACAAAAACTAGAAACAAAATGCACCGTGACACAAAGTTCTTCGGAAATCTGCTCCTTTCTATTCCTTTGCTTCAAATAGCTATCAGGGGTTTCAACACAAAGTCTGGAACACAAGAATGTTGCTTATAAATTCGATGATCCTTTACCCGAAAGTTCTTCCTCTACTTATAGAATGTAGAAGGGCAATTACAACTAGGAAGCTTTTAGTGAATGCGGCACATGTGGAAATTGGGAAAGGAAACAACAATAGATATTGGCAATCTCCCTCTAAGACAAAAAGCTAGAAACAAAATGCTCGTGACACAAATTCCTTTTGCATGACATGCATGATTTGCAAAAATCGAAGATAGAACCTTCTATTTTGCATATACGCCACCTATTTCAAGTAGTTGACTTCTTCAAGTAATGGCTTTTAAACCAATCACTTAAGTTTTATAATTTGATTGATCGCAATCAATTACTTTGATTGAGAAAAGAAGAGAAAAGAAGAAGAAGAAAAGAAATTAGAAGAAAGCTACAACACTTCTTTTATTTTTTCATATTTTCATGCGATTGATTCTTTTGCCCTTGATTCTCACCAAACTGGATCTGGAAGCAGTTGGATCTGGAAGCGGCTGGATCTGGAAGCAAGTGACTGTGATTTGCTTGCGGGTATTGCCTTTGACTTGTCTTCCTTCTTATCCTTGAAGCTTTTGTAGTTCTTCTCTAGTACATGCATCAGTGCAATGTTTGCCGTAAATAACTCATCATTTTTATTTTTAATTGCATATGAGCAATTAAAAATTTTGGAAAGCACTCCGGTGAATGCAAATTCAATGAAGGCTTCAACTGGAAGATTGGAAGCACATGCACAAGATCCTGGAAGGAATTCTCCATGCACCGACTTCTACACGAGTTGCGTCAGAAACAAGAGGATGAATTTTTTTGTGGAAGCCTTTGTAATTATGAGATCGGATCTAGATCTCGGATCGGGCCTATTGACTTCAAAGCAAATATGGAACCTATGCATGATTCTGCTTGAACTTTCTCTTTCATCCCGCTTTGCCATGGCCGGAGCAATCTTTATCTGAGCAACTCTTTTTCTCTTTATTCGGCCGAATTCTTTACAATTGGTGCAGATCTAGGAATTTCTTCAGATTCGGAAGATATATTCAATGCATTGGACATTGATTTAAGCTCCCTTTCAATTATATAAGCACATGTAATGAATACCTACAATTAATTCAGACAAAGACGGAATCCGGAGCATGAACACTTGCTTTTTATCATAAAAATCTGCATATAAAGCCCGCTGCCCTAAAATTTGAGGCTTTGCTTGCATGCAAAGCAAGCATAAATATTTGTAACTTCACAGGGCACTGTAATACTATGCGAGACAATTAATCAGACTTAAATCAAGCTCCTTCAAACCTAGGCGCTAAACTTTGAAGCTTTCCAAAGCGGTGAAAACACCTTTTTCGAGCAAAATTTCTCCTTTGGGCACCAAAATTGCCAGGCTGCAATCCTTTTTGTTAAAGAATTAATAACTCCATTAATATGGCAGCCCATGCTTATATAACCTCAATCATTCTATAATTAATAATTGCCCTTCCTATTTCTGGCAATTAATTAATTAAAAATCATGCTTTTTTCTTCAATTTGGGCGCCTATTTTGTGCATGCTCATGGCTGCCATTAAATAAATTAAATTTATTTAATTTTAGCTTTCTACTTCCAGTCTACTTTGACTTCACACTATGCTTTGACCTCATGCACCAAAAATAGGAATTAATTCCATCAATAAATACTTTAAAAGTATTATTTCTCCTCTAGGTGGGTCGCACTTTTTTGCATGATAGAGGGCTGCATTAAATAAATTAAATTTATTTAATTTTAGCATTCTATTTCCAATTTCCTTTATCCTCTCATCCTGCGTTGACTTTTCCTCATGCTTGGGCGCCAAAATTAGGAATAGAAACAATTAATAAATGCAATTAAAGTTATCCTTCTATTCCAAAAGGGGTCGCACTTTTTGACATGGCTGATTTCTATTTTTAAAAGTCAATTTCTAATGGGATTATTCACCCTGCACCACAGCTCCAAAAATCCCATGGTCCACTTAAGTTGTTTGACTTTCATAATGGGATTTTTTACCCTGCAAGGCAGGTAAGAAATTCCCATCAATGCCTTAAGTGATTTTCTTTTATTTCACAATGGGAATTTTCACCCTGCAAGGCAAGTAAGAAATTCTCGCCTGCCTGCTGCCTCTAATTTTCCCATTATGACTTAAGTGACTTTGCTCCCATGGGAAAAAAGTACCCTGCCAAGCAGGTACAAAATTCCCACCCACTTGCTACCAAAAATCTCATTGTAGCTTAAAACCTTCCTTTCCCAAAAATGCGACCTGCCCAGAAGAGGCCTTTTTGTGCATGACTTCGTCTTTTTAGAGAGAACCAGACCTCCTGTGGCAAATTCCTTTTGGCATGATGTCCGTAGATGATCTCCAGATACTCCAGGAAAGAAAACAGACTGAACCGACAAAGGAATTGACCTAGGGGAATTTCACAAAGAAAAATAAGAAAAATAACAAAAACGCAAAACGTTGCCAGAAGTCACAGATAAAGCCAAGATTCATTCCTGGTGGAAACCCTACTGGTATATGGGAATATTGACATGTAAAACCTCAACAGGGTTAAACCGGAGCACAATTTACCTCAAACGGGGCTTAAAATAATTAAATAAAAATTTCCCGCAGGCAAACCCCAATGACAAAATATAACGAGTTTGGGCATCTGGGTATTTGGCGAAATTGGCTTATATGACTCTCTGGGAATATCTTGACACAATACAGACATTTTCTAGCAATAAAAACACAAAACGACCCATTATTTTAAAAGTACGAATTTTTAATATGGGGTAGTCTCAAATTTCAGGGTGAAATCTGGGACACCAATTTTCTTCATATTTGCCACTTTGGGGTAGTAAAACAATCTTCCCACAAACAATAAAAAAATGTCCCAAACTCTATTGATGGTCAAGATATCTACTATATTTTATAATTGTCTCCTCAATTTTTAAAAAAATTGAGTGACCATTAAAAGTATATCAAATTTAATATAAAATGTACATGATCACACCATTAGATCTCATCACTTTGCTAGCATTGAGAATGCCTATCAACAAAATCTAGCCCTAAATTATTTCAAATGTCTTATTTTGCTAGGTTTTTAATCGTAGTAGTGTTTCAATAATACTTAATTCATCCTATGAAAACCTATTCCCTAAATCTTTTGTCCAAAAGACTCGATAAGAGTACGCCATCATTATGTTCTAGTTATTGACCCTTAAGTAAACCAAAAGAATCAACATATTGTCTTATCTAGAGTATACATACTAGGAGAGTATTCACCAAGCTTGCACTTAATCACCAAAAAAAAGCAGACCAAGTAATAGCCATGTAAACTCGTGAGCATACGTCGATGAGTCCGGAAAAAAATTTAGACAAGACTCATGTACTCGGTGAGTACAACACCCAAACTCGATGCAGACGAAAAATAGTCAAAATGTGAAAAAGTGTGGCTAAAACGTTGCAAAACCTCTATATTAAAAATCGTGATTTTTCGCCCGATTATCGCGGTTTATCGTTTAGGCAAAGAAAACAATTTATCTTTCGAAAATCGCGATTTCGGACTGCCGATAATTCGGCCGTTTCGTGATAAAACCCTAAAAAATCGTGGAAACTCGTTCGGAAAACTGTGGAAAATCACACGGGTTAGGTTTAAAAGAAAAAACAACCAAATCGAACCATTTTGTGCTTTTTTCTCTCCTGCACAAATCGTATTTCCTCCTACGACCATTTCGTGTCTGGTTTCGAGCATTTCGTGGTGGTTTCTTAGCTCAAGCTAGTTTCGTGGCTGGTTTCCTGCAATTTCGCCGCCCTGTAGTGAGTATTCTTCTTTTTTTTAAGATATTCAATAGTATACATTGTACAATATACACTAATTCGTATACAATATAAAATCTATAGATTAATTTGTTTTGTATAATTTATAACAATATACACTACGTATATACTACACAAGAATATATATTATACAGTGATAAATATTATATAGTAATAAATATATACGTATACAAGAATAAATTTATAAACTAATAGTATATAGTTACATACGTATACAATATATAGTTATTCTGATAATAGTATATAGTTACATAGATACAGAGATATAGTTAATAAATTTATATATTATACAAGTAATAGTATATTAATATAGTTACATACATATACTATATATAGTTACAAACTTACATATGTATATAGTATACACTTAGTAATATACACTTAAAGTTACAAACTTACATACTTTGTACTCTTTTTGGTCAAAACTTAATAGAAAATATACATATGGGCCTATGGCATTCTATAGAGTCACTTCTCGCATCATTTAACAATGTTTTTACATTTAATTTAAGTTTATTTTATGAATTAATGCCAAAGTTGTCGATTAATGCCAATTCCCAATTTCCAAGTCAAAATTTGGTCTGCCGATAACGATTTTGAACTATGGCAAAAACACTATTTTTTCTCCTTTATCAATTTTAAACCCACACACATTGTAATCACACGGCTATTGAGAATCCTTTCGACTGAATTGAAGAGATTTTATAGTGAATTTGTAGAGCAAATTTGAGGAATTTCATTTGAAGAAAAGTTCTTTTTTCCTTCTTTCCAAGCATTCAAATTCTTTATATATCATTATAATAGGTTTCTAAACATGATTTACAAATTTGCATGCATTCCAATTTATTCCCATAGATTTTAATCATGATTTATGCTAGATTATCATCATTTATGAATGAAATTGTTGGAACATTTTTTTTTAAATGTTGTTTTTAAGATTTTTTCCTCTTTTTCTTGTACATAGGATTTACGATTACAAATACATAGGGTTTACACAATTACAAATTTACGGTTTTTTATTGTTTTTTAATTTTTTGTATTCGAATGTGTTGCATGTTACCATACAAAGGCATGCAACTCCGTACCAAGCTCAAAGATCAACGAGTGGAAACATTCTCGCTAATACCCGCACCGCCACGTGGAAGTATGGCATACATGGACCAAATGAGGGGACTGTGATTTGCAATTTCAGCTTGAATCAGGCTTCTAAAGGCATCAATTGCCTCATGTACTGTGTCGCATGCATTGTTTGCTACAACATCACGCCATGTCCCTATGCCACGTAAGACAAAATGAGAGTTGAAGACAAAGCTTGCATTGTTGGATGTGAGGAAACTAGAGGGCAAGGGTACAAGCAGCCATAACAACAACCATTAGACTTGAAATGTCAGCAGAAACAAAGGAGATGCGTCAAAAATTGTGGGCTCTAGTACAAGGCACATCCACTTCATCAAGTTTGAACAAGAACCAAGCACAATGTTTTTGTATGTGGGGCACAACCTTTGTTACAAGGTATAAGCTAGAAAAAGGAGGTGCACAAAGAAGCAAATAAGACATGTACAAATAAGACATGTTACTAGAAATATTTGGTAACAACATTCAGTTGCTGAAAGGAAAGAGTACAAGGAATGCTCTCCAAAAACTTTAAGTGAGAGGTTACTCCAAAGTGTGGTTGTAGATGCAAAGTCAATAATCCAAATTTATTATGGGATAAGATCGAATCAACATGCGATTAAGTCAACTAAGTCAATGGAGAATGTTGGATGCTTGATTCATAAAGAAAGCCAGAAAAACAAGCTTTAGTTCCTCATGTCAATGAGAAATTCCCTTGTCCCCCTCTACTTGCCTACTGTCAAAAAAATTTGCGAATGTTGCTAGATTTAAATTAACAGCATTTGGTATTAGTTCAACAAAGAAAGAACAAAAGAAGCATTGGCAAAAGTTCAAATGCACCATTCTTTCATATGGGTGAACGAATGGAAGGAATTACACCCTCATCAATTTTAGAGGCTTCAAATGGTGAAATGATTTGTTTTGAAGTCAATCAATGCCTCCAAAGACACGGTAAAGAATGTAAAAAAATGAAATTTATGTTGGAAGAGGTTGTCTTAGAGGTGGGCATCGAGAATGGTGTGTGAATTGTCATTTACAATGTAGCAACATATGTGGTAGGTGGGAAACTACTTCAAAACAAACATCCATCAATATTTTGGACCCGTTGTGAAGCCCATTACATTGACTTCGTTTGGAAGAAATACACAAAATTGGTGGGTGAGCCTAGTTGTAGAAGATGCAAGAGATATAGCAAAATACATTTATAATCACCATGGTGTTCTTAGGTAGATAAGAGAACACATTAGGGGAAAGAGTTTGTGCAAGCGTGAATCGCAATGTTCGCAACTAGCTTCCTAATGTTACAAAGTATTTGTAATTTTTTGACACTTCATTGAAACAAATGTTACTAAGTCAAGCATGGCTAGACTCACCATATTCAGAGAAAGCCAATGGAGAGAGGACCACAAAGACAATTTTTGATGATGTTTTTGCAAAGAGAGCTACAAAGATCATTAAGGTAACTTCAAACTTCAATTTAAATTTCAAATCGATTCCTTTATTTTCATTTTTTACATGTATTGTTATTTAATTTAATTGTAAGTTTGTAACTTTAAAGTTTAATTTGTTTGTAGGTGTCAAAGGCTTTGGTGAGGATTTTGCGTTTGGTGGAAGGGGAGCAAAACCCAAGGGATACATTTAAAAGGCAATGGATGGGGCTATAGTCGATTTGGTCGCTTTTGAGAGCTACATGATCGGATGTGAAACAATCAACTCCATCAACCCATTCATGCGCAGCAGGTACTACCTCAACCCCATGTTTTTCTTATCTGATGGCTTCACAAATGTTAACGAGAAGGTCGTGGAAGGCATCTCAACATGCATTGAGAGAATGACACCTGAGGTTGAGGTGAGGAACCTCGTTATTTTATAATTACAAAATTGGAAGCAAGCTAGGGAGAGACTCATTTCTTCGGTGTTAGCTATCGCAAGGAGATCCACCCAACCACCAAGTAACAAAAATTAGAGTACTTATATCTTACAAGTTACAATTTTACAATTATTAATTACTTACAAACTTTTAAATATCTTGTTTGAAGGTTCTTTGTGGGAAAATTAGGGTGAAAATACCCCAAATCTTCAAAAGCTAGCCCTCCAAAATTTATCCAGCCTTGTAGCCCTTTCGGATGTAAGTGCAACTAAAAAAATTTTGAGGCCATTCACACAAAGAAGTGCAACAAGTTGACTCAATGACCTAAATTTTGTGCAATACAATTTTTGGCTTCACATAAGAAAGGTGAAGGGAACATCACAAAAGCCTATTAATTTAAATGAGTTTGATCCATATAGTGAATGGATTACGCAAGAAGAGGAGATCCCCATGTTTGCAAAAGACGAGATTGTTGTTTTTTAGAGGGAAGCTATTGAGGGTGAAATGAAGTAGCTGAAATTGGATTGGACAACATCCTTGTAGATGATGTCGAACATGCAATAGAAGAGTCATTGCCATCTAATACTAGGGTGGAGTCACAATTCCAAACTTCTAGGAGGAGCGAGAAGACGCAACCGAATGCCAAAACTAGTAATCACTAAACCCTTGCCGCAATTTTATAGTGGAACGAGGAAGAGGAAATTGTAAATTATTGTAATTTATAACTTGCATAGATATGCAATTTATGATGATGATTTTCAATGACAATCATCATAAATTCATAAGACTTATCAATGGTTATTGTATTCACATGATGATGTAATTTTGTACTCTATTTGTATTCAAATCTAATAGAAAACACTTCCCCAACATTTTATAGACTCATTTGATACATTTTGTAATTATATTTTGCATAAAGTTTAGCTTTTAAAGAAGTTTAGGTATTTTTTAAGTTAACTATTTTTGAGTCAAACAAAATTGGTTTGCCAAGTACGAGTATGCAAATTATCTGCTTATTACACTCTTCATAAATAATAACACAAACTTTGCATATCTCAAAGAGGGCCTTTATTCATTAAAAATTTTATATTGTTTTTTTGCAATTAGACCTGCAAACTAATTTAGTATTTGACAAGGGTGTGGAAAGTAGTTTGCATAAGCATCAAAGCAAAACCCAATCTATACTTAACATCAAGTTTAAAACAACAAATATAGCCAAATAACTATGAATTTAGTATTTTAGAATTATCATGAAACCATCGATGAATCAGAAATGTTGGATATTTTAGTACTACATAGAATAAAATAGTTGTATGAATATATGAATTGTATGGTTGAACGATTCTAGGGATTGAATGTAAGATGGAGTGATAAGGCATATATATCTATCAAAGGAATCTTACATTCAATCCCTAGAATCGCTCAACCATACTTTGATAGCATATATATATATATATATATATGCTAACAAAGTTTTATTGCGAATACTCTCGTGCCAAAACTTTCATTTGGTATGAGAGCAGAGTTATTCCTGAGATTACCAAATGGAAGTCTAACAGATTTATGAGGAGCGGCGATTTTGTTCTACATTGTCCCTGTTAATGGTAGTTTTGTGAGTGAAAACTATTTTATAGTTTAAGAATTATTGCCTTCAGAGTTCATGCGATTTGTACTTGTTGAAATTAAAGGTAGTTCGATATTTTTAAGGCTACATTGTTCGCATACAAGTTCCACCTTTGTGCATGAATCTTCGATGCCGGTATGGTTGCATCTTCAGATCTCGTTGTTATGTGCAAAGTTTAATGATTTGACAATGCAGACTTATGGCATAAACTACATGCATCCTTCGTGCTAGTAGCTTTGAGTGTCTCTTATATTCTTCATATGTCCCTGCCCAGCATCCACTCGCACTCATTTTGACTTCCTTGTACAGTGTGTGATAATTGTCGGCTTGTGGAGTTGTGCTGCTCGTGCATCCTTCATCCCTTTGCCATTCCTATCACCTTGCATGTCTTCTCTAGCCAGTATCTTTACAGCTCTAACAGAACTCTATGCATTGCAGACTGCTCAAAGTCTCCTAGCCCATCAATCTGTTTCCGTCCCTGCATGGTGCATAACCTTGCTTATCTGCAGATCTGTTCTACCAGTTTCATGTGCAGGCTTCATGGTCTGTACTAGTTAATACTGTGGACATTTGCAGTAATCTGCAGATTCATTTATATGTTTTTGCAATCAACACTTACAAAGCAGTTGGTGAGATTGGTATATGCACGTTGGATTTTCAGAGCATAGATCTCAATGCAATGACTGTCAAGATTGAAGAATTTTTTATTTATTTTTAAAAGATGTGCTCCTTTGATGTTTCCACTTATGTTTAGGTTACTGTTATTACTCTATAATTATTCGAGTCTATAGTTACAATGTTGGTCAATGTTATTAATATTAGACGGTCATGAGATGTTCACATCATGTTGTTTATTTTTTTAGTCTTTAGGTTTAAAATATTTTGAAGTCTAAATCAAGACTTGTGTGTGTGTGTGTGTGTGTGTGTGTGTGTGTCAATTCTTTGTTTCATAATTTTAGTTATTTAAGCATCGTAACCATATAAAATGTTTAACTTAAATTTAAAATTAGTTAGGTTATGATTTAGTCATGGTCTTGAATCCATAATCATAATAATAACAAAAGGCAAAAGAGGTATACATAGTCCTATCAGTCCAAATGAGGTGTGTTTGTATGTCAAAAGAGTTGAAGTCAAAAACCTGCCTATTTGTAAAGGATGCATTTTCAGGCAAACCCGACATCCGGATAAATGTGTCAGTCCTATGGAAGCGTTTTGTGATCAAAAACTATTAGAATGTAAGGCTTATTAATAAGGATCTCATTAATTATTTAACAAATAGATGGTTGTAACCAGTTGTAACCAGTTGTAACTATATCAACCGCTTTGTAACTACATCATTCATTGTATAATGACGGACACATCATTTCCATCGAATGTGACCCGCTTCTTCCTCATTCTTCCTTGTTCACTTTTTCCAACATTGGTATCAAAGCCAGGTTAGCAAGGAAAGAGAGAAGGGAAGAAAATCAGCCCCATTAAGGGCACGAAGTTTGAGTCGAAGGAAATTCGAGGTCACTGTCGTCACAATCAAAACGAAGACTTTGTAGTCATGAGCATAAGGACACATAGACCAGATTAAGGCTCATAGAATATACAAGATACAGTCACAGCCAGTAGCGATTCAAAAGATTGACTCACGAGATACAGTCACAGCCAGTCGCGATTCAAAAGATCGACTCATTTTTGAAGCATTTCGTGGCATCGTGGAGCCTGTCGTAGGTTTCTGGAGCATGTTGAAGATTTTGTTCTAGGGCACGAGCGGAATAACCACGAAAATACAGCATTTTCGTGCAGGAAACTAGACGTGAATATATGAATCAGGACAGTTTTCAGTTTCAACAAATATTACTATTATCACAAAAAGTTGTAAGGGCATAAACTTGTTTGCAAATAAATATACTCGTATAAGAGCATTGAACTTGGTCGCAAGGGCCTGAAAAGAAATTGTGAGGACTAGAAGAGCCAGAAACTGAGGTCAAGGAGGAATGAGGTCAAATAATCAGCAAATCACAAATATCTAGGGTTTCATAGCATTTTCGAAGCCTTCCTAGTATTTTGCTCTCTATTTTCTGAATACGCAATCTTATTTATTTTATTTTATCTTCAGTATGGAAATTCTAATAGTAAATGGGAAAGAGAAAGCACCCATTGATGCAAATAAACTATTGGATTGGCAAACCAAAGATGATAAAGATCAATCTTGTGTTTTTCGATTCAGAACTACATCATGTAGATCTAGACAAATCGTCTAAAGAAATATGGGACACTTTAAATAGATTGTTTGGGGTAAAGATGAACACTAAATTTTCTTTAAAGCTTCAATTGTTTCGATTCAAGATGGCCGATGATGTTACTATGTCCAGTCATATAAACAATCTAAGATCTCTTCTTAGACAATTAGCAGAGGTTAAAGCTCCAGTAGATGACGAAGATTCTAAAGCCATTTTGTTAAACAATTTTCCCTCTTCATATAGCAATGTTATTTTTACTCTCAGTCAGATGCCTTCACAAAGCCTAGAAGATATGATTTCAGCTCTCTTGGCTGAAGAAAAGAGAACAATTGTCGGACGATATAAAAGGTAATTCTTCACATGAAAGTGCACTATACTCCCGCATGAGAAATAATAACAGAAAATCAAATAAAGACAAAAGGGAAATGGAATGTTATTATTGCAAGAAAAGAGGTCATACAGCATGGGACTGTCGTGTTCGAGCCAATGACGTCCTCAAGGGAACACTCAAATCCAATGAAGCTAATGTAGCCCTTATTGAAGACCCACCAGATGTTGAAGGTGGTGAAGATTCTTGATGATGAATACGTCCTTTAAAGAAACCAAGAAGGAAAATACATATTCTAAGAAGTCCACAAGTTGACGGCAAGAAGGGATCTGGTGTAGATAAAGCTCAGTATGGATGGTTACCTAGTTTGTTCGGGAGTCCGTCGATCTTAGGAATTATACCCTTATGAGGGTTATGAGACAGCTTGATTGAGCTTGTGGAAGGCTCGACATGGATGGCTGTCCAATAATTTGGGAAATTTTTGATTTGAGAGTTTAGGAGGTGGAATCTGGAAACTCAAGAATTCGGCTTGGGAACAACACCTTTTAAAAGGTCATGAGGCATGTTGATGGAGCTCTACCCAATCAATGAACTATTGTTCAACAAAGACGCTCCGAAGAATGCATACTTTTGTTTTTGTTCTATTGGCTTTCAGCTATGTCATATATGTTGGTTTTTGCTTTCTGTAGGGTAAGCCTTAAGAGGGGTATTAGAATGTAAGGCTTATTAATAAGGATGTCATTAGTTATTTAACTAAAAGATGGTTGTAACCGGTTGTAACTATATCAACCGCTTTGTAACTACATCATTCATAATATAATGACAGACACTATTTCCATAGTGTGCAATCCGCTTCTTCCTCATTCTTCCTTGTTCACATATTCCAACAAAAACAACATACAATTGAACTTCAAGGTCAATCTTGTTGAGTAAGCAACATTGTGGTGGAGAACGGAGGCAATGGAGGTAGGAAACCCGTCAACGACCTCAAGTTCACCGCTAACTAAGGAGTTGCACAAAGTGGCAAAGACAAATTGCATCAAATCAACTAAAGTTGAGATCGATCTCCAAGTGGCAATGGTAACCGTCTTATATTGATCTTGAGTACGTGGTAGTGATCTAGAATGGTAGTTACAAACACAATAGTGGGTACCTAGTCCTCGATCTTCATTTTCTTGTGTGTATGGCGTGATGAAAATAAACTATTGTAACTAGATGTATAGGAGAGCAATTGTCTACTATGCATCCTCTTCTCAAGACATCTAAGTAATAAGTCGGTAAGAAACCCAACACACACCGGAAATGAAAGCGTGAATGGTTGTGTTTACATATGTAAATTATAACTAGAAGTGGGTAATTTTCCAATGAAATCCCAACACTCAATGGAAGTGAAAGCGTAAATAGTTATGTTTGCGTATGTAAGTGATCACAAGCAACAATTATCATTAGTAGCATAATATTTGTATGTGTTCATATACATGTTTGTTTTCAATTCATGTGGTGAGATTCCTTTCCTTATATTTGTATCAAGGTAGGGAATGTTGGATATTTTAGTAACATAGGATAAAATAGTTGTGTGAATATATAAGTTGTATGGTTAAACAACTCATCATAGATAAGTAATGCAGCTTGACTAGTAGGGATTGAATGTTAGTTGGAGTGACTACTCCTTTGTACGAGAATACTAGCATTTATGTATGCAATCATCAATCATAAATAATATTGATTATGATCAAAACAAACCTTCTTTATGCATGACATATTGTAGTTGAAAGGCATCGATATGAACACTAAGAAATGTTTAATCAATTTATGAACAAAAAGTCAATCCAAAACCACTTTTCACTATTCTAGGATACAAATCTATCACCAAACTGCTTTAAACACTAAGAACTGACACTTTACCCTATTATCTATGGAATTTTTCTTTTCTTTTTTATTCCCTAATATAGTGTAACACAAATTTTTAATATTCAACTACTAAAATGCATCTATGGCTTCAGTAAATAAGAATCAATTCATGTTATCAAGTTGTTATTGAAAACAACAATTTTGCTCCTCAAAGCTTAATCTGCTTTGACAAGCAAGGAAAACCTGTACAAATTAAATCATGATAGAACATAAAGAACAAATTTAAAAATGCATGGCTTAGGTACAAATATCTTACTGTTCACAGTTGCTTGAACTTGGATTTTGTTGAGCATATTTAGACTGGGGTAAAGAAGAAATTGCATCTGGCTCAAGGCCTCTACTTTGAGTCCCAACCACTTCACCTAATGCCACCAGCTCCTGCCAGTTATGCAATTCCAAAATAGGCATGATAAGTATAAATTGTTGCCACCAGTTCCTGACACATTTTTACTTACCCAATACTACTCGAATAATCTTTTTGACACACAAAGTAAATCACATAATGAGCAAAATACCTCGTACAACATATTGTCTGGATCAACATCTTGCCATGTGTCATCCTGAAACCAGCAATAGTGGGAAAAACTTGAAGAATATGGAATTAATAAATGGTAAAAAGCAGTGCATCATTTTTCTCAAAAATAGAAAAATACAATAACCTTCACTTGTGATCCAAATATAGACAAGTTTTTGAAAGCAGTATATGTTGTGTGCTCACTGCTCAACCATCATCGGACAAAAGTACCAAGACAAACGTATGTTTTGTTTGATACAACATATCAAATTTAATACCAAAATGTCAAAAATGACATACATATCTCGTTTTGCATTTCAGATAAAATTAACTTGAGCCCCATTTTGCAATTCTTACAAAGAAAGCGTAACTATGTTTTGCTCGAATTTCTACCTATACTTAATAAAATGAATTTATCCTAATGCATAAAAATCAATGGGGCCTAAACAATATCAATGAATGTATAAATAACCAGGAAGTGCTTGAAAGAATGACATTACATTAATGTCCATGAATTACAATAGTAGGTCAACAGGACTCAAGAGTAGAGAAAGTTACACAGGTTAAACAGAACTACAACTGAAGAAATATCTTAAACTAAAACAATAAAGATCATCACTAGAATTCGTGCACACAGAACCAATAAACCCAAGAAAAGTCAGAAAATATTAAGCAAAATAATACAGAAAACCATGTGAAATGAAGGAATCTTATCAAAGAAACAACAATCAAATCCAAAATAACGAAAACAAAGGAGACCAAGAACAGCTCTAATCTGTACTGATGTCCAAAGCATACAAAGGGCCAGAATCCTTATGAGTCTCCACAAAAGAGCCAATGCAATACCGGATCCAAACTACTTGCAAAGACAGATGAGGAATTATGCACAGAAATAGTTCTATTACTGTGCATATTTGTTCATATGACTCGCCATATTGCATCACTAATATCAAGAATTAACAATTGAGAGAACAAAAATTGAAAGGAAATCAAAATCGGCACACAGAAAAGAATAAACACACAATGATATGGCATAAATGCAAATGCCTATCTCCCTTGCTCTACATCTCGAATACCATGTTCTCTGATGTGTTCAGAAATTGAACTCTCATTCTCAGATGACTGTTCAATTCTCTCAAGGCTCTTCTATAACCAATGACTGTTCCAAATTCAGAACAAAAGACTCCAATATACCAAGTAACCCAGTGAACAGCTTCCCAAACAATCCCTATTCCAGCCTGATCAGTTCGTTTCATCTTTTCTGATTCTCCCTTCAAGATGAATTTGGACCAGGATGAACACGTATGGGACAAGTTCGGTAGAGGGTGAATTCACCTTAGTTCCTGCATGTTTTTAGGAAAGTTCAGGTCAGCACGAACATGTTAGGACAAGTTCATTTTCAACACAAACTTGTCTCAGGAATGTGTTGTGCCAAATCTGTTTCTTCAAAGAGCTTTTTGCAAGGTCTCACTGGTCATCCCAAGATAGGCTTCAGGCCTCTGCACATGCTTCTCAATGCCTGTACATAACTGCCTTAGCTAGACACAGGCCTAGAAAGTCTACGTTGCATGGAATTTGATGCTCTAAGGGTCATACAAACCTCCTTAGATCAGAGATACAACACACAAGATAGTGAATTTACATTAGAATTGATCCAATTTGTAGCCAGTTTGTATCAAGATCTGATGATGAGCATTGGCAATTGTTTTTGGAAAAGGTGGAGCCATCTCATGCTATATGCATGAAAGGTCAATAATTTCAGTGGATATGGGACATTTACAAAGTAACTATTTTGTTGAAAAGTGTTTGGCAATCACCATGATGTTAATCAACAAATCAACTAAATGTCAACAATGATGTGAGCTTCATGCTAATGACATCAAAGAGAACTCATTGGTGCCCTCATTGTCAATGTGAATCTGTCAACTAATTGGTTTAAAACCCCCAAGTAATTTGGTAATACTGTAATAGTATCATGTTCTTTATTAAGAAACTCCTTTCCACTTTCTAGCAATTTCACCTATCACAATTACTCTTCATATACTTTTGCACTTTATTACAAGCCAGCCCCATTGCTGACTTAGAAGCCAATCAATGTATATGTACATACTTAATTTGAATATACATATTATAGGAGTAGAGAATCGATCCACGGGATCAATCAATCTGCAGGACAAAACCACAGTGAGAGGATTGGGAAACTTATGTCAATACACACACAGCAATGGAATTGAGACCAGCAAAAGACTATGCTGGTAATTTCTCTATTATGCAAAAACTAACTCAGTAGTACAATAGAATCACTGGTATAAATAACCAAGAGAGGTTGTTTCAACAATAAACAAATAGTTGGAATGAATAGCTATAAGCGTGCACAAGACAAATGATGATACATTCACATTAACAAATGCCACTCTAAAGATTCTAGCTATTCAACCACTCACCATAAATTGAGCTTAACCCTATTCTAGTGTGAATAAAGATAATACTAGGCTAGTTAACAAAAGGCTACTTCCAGCCTAGTATGAACACGCCAACACATATGTCAAATTCCAACATGTCTTAAACCTTATGTTCTATATAGAACTAAATCAATGGTACTTGCAGCAAAGTAATGGCACTGAATCTACTGTTATAACTTGATATCTTGACACAATCTTGTATTAGTAACAGAGATGCTTGACTCTGTTTCTGTAAGGGGTTGTGACTTTCAGGCATTGAGCACTCCATCTAGCCGCACTGAATTGGTTGCATTAATCTTCCACCCAGCCTCAACGAATTAACATCCAGCAACTTTCTTTCAGTCTTAACACAAATAGCAGGTGTCCAATCAGGCAATGCACGTCTAGCAATATTCAAGAACATGCTCACAGTGTAAGACTCCATGGTGGACAAAATGGACAAAATATTACAGCTTATCCTTGTGGAACTTCATCTAGAATGTTTCATTTACTATTACAATCCATAAATACGCCAAGCAGTGCACAATTATTTAGAAGGATGATTTCTAATCACTCTGAGTTCTTCATTCTATGATGAAATTTAATTTTAGGGTTCTTCATGGACAATGACAGAAATATGTAATGCAAGGATGCTGCAAATTGACAGAGATAAACTGACTGTATATGGATTGCAAGCCCATTGCAATCATCATTGTAGGCAGGATTATTTGCTGTACATGATGACAAGTCAAGCATGGTTCTGAACACTGATTGAACAATGACATAAATATTCACCGGGAAGTATTTCTGAAGGAGAAATGAGGAAACAGATAACATACAAATATGTGATTTTGAAGCATAATGGAATTCTTCACTTTAAATGTTTGTGAATTGCCTTTTTCAATACATTATTGCCTTGGCTGCACTTGTATTGGCCTTCACTCAATCAGGCCTTGGTTTGAACTACTAAATGTTATGCCTCGTGATAATATCTGTCCATAACCTTACTCTCTGAAGGAGAAATGAGGAAACAAATAACATAGCAAATATGTGATTTTGAAGCATAATGGAAGTCTTCACTTTAAATGTTTGTGAATTGCCTTTTTCGATACATTATTTCCTTGGCTGCACTTATATTGGCCTTCGCTCAATCAGGCCTTGGTTTGAACTACAATGTTATGCCTCATGATAATATCTGTCCATACCCTTACTCTCACTTACCGTAACCCTAGAAGTGTAATCTCCTAGTAACACAATTGTAAGTATTAATACATTTGTTTACTCATAAATATTTATTCCCTCTCATTTAGGCACTAACTGAGTCCACAATAGGATGTAACTACGTGCAATTCCCCACTTTAAAGTGTCAATAAACTAGTATAGATAGTTTAAATACATCTATCTAAAATACTATCTCTCGGCACCTATCTTCACCTGAAAATTTCAATTTGGCAGGTATACGCAAGATTTTATAAAAAAGGAAACTGCTTTCAGGTAGATTTTATTTTACGTTCATATTTGGTGCAGCATGACATCACTTCAACTCATTTACAATGGCATTGTATCCAGACTGTTCTTACCTCTTATTTCAGCAGTTCCTCCTTTCTGCTTTTTTCCCTTCTTTTTGTTTTTCTTTTTTGTTTGTATTTTATTGATTTCATTTGTCATTGGTTATTTATGTGTATATGTTTCATACCCAGTCAGTTACATTTCATATAAAAAAATTGGGGTTATGCTGGCCATTAAAAGTGAACAAACTCACAGACATTACAACCTTTCGCCACTCCCAAATGTCACAATAGGAATGCCTCTCGGCGTAATAAATTCTGAATATTCCTGGGGATTATTGAATAATTTCCTATCATTAGAGGTACCATATAAATATTGTGTACTTCGCCAGTTATTTTCTTTTGTTGAGTTCCCTAGTACAGTGATTACCTATTCTAACATTGTAGAAAGCATTTTATTGATCTAACTGGCTGTTTTGAGCTAAAACTCCCTCCTAAAGCATCATACCCTTAAGAGTGGCCTTTAGAGCACATTCTCACATATGTAATTACTCCCCCTGAGCTTATGATGTATATTTGAATGAAAGTACTTACAATTTCTATTAATATATTAGCATGAGGCGTACTACTTGAACAAAAGCAATACTATATGAAATAATTATGCAGAAAGTTTGACCATATATGCCACAAATTATGATACCTGAGAACTTCCATCATTTTCTTCAATGTCCTCTTCCTCCCCTGAAATAAGTTTCCAGAAAAATAACATTCAAATTTGTGCGATGATATATATAGCTAGTATAGACTTCTATAACCTACGAGCTCAAAATCAAGTTTGTTGCATAATCTTACACCCATTAATGCCAGCCAATGCCATCATACGAGCCGTCATGTCACGGTCTTCAGCTTCCTGAAGTGCCCTTGCATATGCTTCATCGCTATCAAATAAAGAAGGATCAAGCTCTTCATTTGGATCATCAACTAAGGCATTAGCTTCAATTTCATCAGCAATGACATTAATATCCTCTTCATTCTCACCACTATCATCGATATAGTCTTCATGATCATAGCTGCCACTTCCAGATGTTTCATGGTCACTAGATTCTGCATTCATTCGGAGCATCATATATGCCCGTTCCTGACATATTCAACTCATCAGTAACAACAGTGATTAAGAAAGTTTATTTGACCTGACAAACCGAAAAGAGGAAATGATAAAGACATAAACTGAACATCAAATAGAAATAAATTAACAAAAAGTTTCTTTAACAAAAACAGATAAAATGTTTCAGTGATAATCTCCACAGAATTTATAATGTTAAGATAAAGCTGACTAGGGTGAGTTATTATGAATTCTTGGCTCAATTTTTTTGGTTTTATCTTGTCAGTTTATAATAATGCAGCCTCTTTCATGATGCTAAAAATAATAATAATGTGGCCTGATACATTAACTTCTTGCACTCTGCCCATTTCATTTATTCTTTTATGGGTTTGATATTACGAAAAACATTGTTCGGTCTATATTTAACAAATACCATCTGATTATTTACACTAAAAACATCGTCTGATTGAAACAGTGTCTACATTTCCATCAAACAACTACATTATGAAATTTCAGACAAACTGTCTTTATAGTGAGCCACAAGTTTGCAGAGCAAGTTCCAATTTTAGAATTTTTGTAATATTTAGAGCAGAAAAAACCAACAAATGAAAGTATCGATCACTAAAACAAGATTAAATCATAAACATTAGTTGACCAAATGGCCATTGTCCTGCTATGAAATTGCATAGGCATCCTGCAAACAAGTTCTACACTGTGAATGCAATAAAGTAAAACAGAAAATGATTGAAGCGCCAAATAAATAATCTTCCAGAATGGCTTTACTCAGCTTCATAACCATCCAAGAAAAAAAGATGGGAATATCACAATTCAAATTTCAACTCACATACTGTCTAACTCAACAATTGGAAGTAGGTACTGTAAATCTTATTATATTTACACCTTAGAATTGAAATACATGGCCCCTCGTTTTACAAATTATAGAAAGGTGATCACAAACAATTTCCAACCAACTTTGTATAAAATGAGGGAAGTTGAATTAATAAAGGGCTGCTGCTTTCTCTTCTCTCTCCATATCTGAGTTTTCTAATAATTGCTAGCGAAACTAAGCATTGCTGGTCCACTGCAATTTGTTGGGAATTTAGAGTAGATATTTCATAGAAGTAGATATTTGATAGTGGTTAAGTGATTGTCAACACAGTCACATAAGTAGGAGTTAGTGTGAGGGATAGGGGAAGGAGTTACATCCGAAATAGTGGGATCATAACCAACTTTTACATTTGTAGAAATATTTGTCACAGCATTTCTAAAATTTATCTGATAAGGTTTATTTGAAAACTCTAGTTTGGTATCTAAGTAGTAGTACAAATGAGAGGTCTGTGAAGAAATGCTTGAGGAGTTGAATGTATGTCGATAATCAAAGCTTAGAACACCAATGACACACATGCAATGACACACACCCTCCATGACTTAATCCACAAAATTGTTGAGGTTTATGTCGATGATCTCCTACTCAAATCTCTATGAACGAAGGATTGGGCTGAGGACCTTGACAAAGCCTTTCCACACCTCCAAAAAAATAAGATACCCCTTAACCCCGGAAAATGCATTTTCGTCGCCACTTAAGGCGAACTCTTTGGGTTCATCATCTGCAAACAAAGAATCAAATTGACCCTACCAAAATCCAAGCCATCATCAACATGCCTCAAACAACCTATGTTCCCAACATGGCACTTTCTTAAGAAAGTTGCAGCAATTCAACGGACCATTCCCGGACTAGCTCGTCAAGCCCACTCCATTAACAATCTCATCATGAAAGGTGCCAAGCTTGAATGGAATAAGGACTATCAATAGGGATTTGATTTTATGAAAAATATTTACCTTACATATCTACACTAGGAACCTTTCAGTCAACTAGCCTCTCATTCACTCTACCTCATCTCTGTATTTGTTCGGGTAATGTTTATAGAGCTCATGAAAATAACAAACTACCCACAATAGAATATTTGTTCGGGTATTGTCCATCTCTCATACAGATTATTATATAGGAGAAACCACTCACCTAAATTATACAAGTTGTTTTAACAATGGTTAAATAACATGATGTTATAATATCAACTCATATAAACAATATACAAAATATAATATTGCTCACACATTAACATAATGGAGCACTAATATAATTATTTCCTAACATTCCCCCATTATGCAACATGGGAAAACTCGCCATTTATCTTGTACCGCAACGTGCCGCCACGTAGCATGCTCATGATCCGATGGTTTCAAGGACAATACCAACAACCTCGGATGGTTTTCCAAGTGGTTAACCAACAACCACACAAAGATGGTTTTGAGGAAAGTACCAACAACCTCTCGGATAGTTTTTCCGGATAACTAACAACCACGATATCATGATGATGCAAAAGAGTATCAACAACTCTCATCACTATCTAGCAGGAATAACATAGGCTTCAAATCATTGCTCGTACATACATAGAAAAAGTGACATATGGAAATGGAAGTTTGGATCATGTTCCCCCTCAATGTGAAATTTCCACTTATCAAAACAAGATTATTGCAACCGAGGCACACCACAGAAGCACTAAAATCAAATCGCACACACATCACCAAAGCCGATATGCGGCCCCGCTGTTGCTCGACGAGAGGTCGCTGAATGACCTCCAACCTCCGATGCCTCCCCGCCTCCCGATGTCATGTCTAGTAACACTGGATTTGGATATGAAGCTTTGTTTCCACATTGAGATTATTCTTTTCTTCCTTCCCGCAATGTGAAACCTCGAAAATGCCTCGTGAGGCAAAAATTTTTATTTTCCAATATTTTTACAATTATACGACTCTAACTCTTGACGTTGACAAAACAAAAAAGACTACATAACAAATGATGACTTTATGACAATATTTTGTTGAAAAATGATGACTACAAATCTTGACAATAACATTATTTGACTAGACAAATAAATTTTGATGACGATACATTATAAATAACACTATAAAAAAACACTTGACATTAATACTTTAAAATATCGTTAAGACACATTAACGTGAACTTTTGACACATTTTGATGGACAATGGACTCAATTATAGAATCGACTATGAGATAATAAAATACCCACGATGACTACAGACATAAATAAATATAACTAAACAGAGATAAAACAATTTAAATAGACTATTTTAGACTCTAAATAGATGACATGGACATTATAATAATAACTCAGACTTTTTATTTTTATTTTTTTGAAAAAACAGAGAGAGCGTGACCTGTAGCCTAGATGTGTGGATAGAAGAACACGGAGGACAACAAGTGTAATAGAGATCTTGGGCATTTGAATTCCGAGGAATGAAAAAGCAAATTCCAGCGCGAGCTTAAGGAACTGTCAACTGGTAAATATCATGACCCTATCATGGTGGAGAAGATCGCGAATGAACAACTGTTGCATAGATCTATGGATCTTCTACAAGTGCTTTCCACATTCCACTTCAATGCTGACAGGTGAATCCTTATCTGTGGGTAAAAATATCTTCTTCTACATTGCCACAACCGGTGCATGGCTAATAAAGACGCAATGAACAAGGAGATCGAGTTAGCCGAGGTTACAAAGACTTGAGAGAATCTACGGTTTTCCTTTCCAATACCGCAATAGATGGTCACCAGCGTTGAAACCGCAGTGTTTGAAATAGACAAATCAGACCAATTTTCTGAGAAAAAATGTAGTCAGATCTGCGCACAGGATGCACTATGAATATTAATGCAAAAATAACTGATTCCAAATGATGATTTTGTCTGCTCCTTCAGTGGTTCCAAGCAAAAACGTGGACTACAAATTAGGTACAAAAATCGATAGAGATCCAAGGCCAATGCTTTTCCAAGCTATATCTACAAATTATTTATCTCCTTAACGGATCTCTATAATCTTTTGACTCAGATCATGAAACGTATGCGAATAATATCTTTTATCACCTGACTTGTATATATGCACGTGAATATTGGATACGATAATGAACAAATCTGTAAGAAAAAATTAAACGAGAAATTGATTCAATCACATGGAATTGTCATTAACAGGGGCAAGAATATCTACAAAACTGCCCCTTAGATATCTATTTCTGCATAGCAAACACAGAGAAAAGCATCGCTCTGATACCAAATATAGAGCTAGGTTTAGATGTTCATGAAAATAACAAACTAGATTGCCACACAATAGAATATTTCTTCGTATTGATATTCCGTCCATCTTCATATTACATACAGATTATTATATAGGAATTATATTTCCTATAATATAGGAAACCACTCACCTAAATTATACAAGTTGTTTTAACAACTCGTAACAACTCTAAAACAAATAACATGAGTTGTTATAATATCAACTCATATAAACAATATACAAAATATAATATTGCTCACACATTAACATAATGGAGCACTAATATAATTATTTCCTAACAATGTTCTCTCGGAGAAAGATAATGGTTAAAGACATGCAATCTACTACAATAGCCAACCATTACTTGATTATGAGACGCGTTATACACATCTAGAATCTAGATTGTGCTTTCTTGGCCATTTATCTTGCCGAAACTAAGCTTTGCCATTACATGTGATATCAAACCACCTATGTTATCGTCCATATTGACCCTCTCTACATCAATCCTACCTAAAAATGCTTGAAAAATATATGGCACTCCTTACGAAGTTTGACTTGCACATCATCACTCAAAAGCAATTGGGGACAAGTGATTGTCAATCAACTTGTCTCCACTCCAATACCCACCAATCAACACATCCGGGATGTCCTACCCGATGAGGATGTACTCTTCATTGAGGCTATAGACCAAGCCCTCACACTTAAAGACTACTTTCACAACTTCATTGTTAATCTTGAGGCTTGAGCCCTAAAAGAAACTAAAAAGGAACCTATAGCTAAAAGCAAGGACTTAAAATTGAAAATAGAAGAAAGTTGTTATAGGCTTACATGAGGACACTTGGACCTCCATTTTGACAAAGCCAAGAGTTTGCAAGAAATGGGACAAGTTGTGTTCTCTCAATCCTCCAGAAAGATCATCTCTCTCATTCCACCTTAATTTTGATGTCACTAAAAACATGGCTGAAAGCAAAGCTCTCATCCTTCACATGAGGGCCACCATTGCTTCTAACATCACTTACTTACATGCTTTGGGCAATTCACAACTTGTCTACCAACAGTATGTGGTAAGTAGCAATGCAAAAGTGAAAACCTTAAAGCCTATAATGAGATAGTCACCAATCTAGCTAACAATTTGTATCATTCATGATACTGGAGGCAATCCTTTAAAAGCAAAATTCCATCATGGATTCCCTAGCCTCCTTGAACTCTCTTTTACCCTCATAAAGCCCTTCATGATAGCCAATTCAAGGTATAAATCCGAAAATCTCATTCAACCTTGACTTCGTGCGAATGACTCTCTCGATAGATCTCATGAAACCGTCAAAAAGAGACAAATGCAAACACCTTTGTCAAACAACACAATACTTGTCGGTTGCATGATGATCTTGTACATTTTCCTGGCCGAACTCCAAGCACTTCAAGCTCCTGGCCCTTCGCCATGTGGAGACTAGATCTCATTGGAAAGTTACCTTGTTCATATGATGGACATACCTTTATTATTATGACTATAGAGCATTTTACAAGGTGGGTTGAGAACTTGAGACAATGTCCCACCAACATATCGTAACCACAACCGCAAAATTCATCATTAACCGAATTATTATCCACTTTGGAATTCCCCAAAGATCGTTTCGACAATGGTGGGAATTTCAAATGCAAAGAAACGAAGCAATTGTGCACTAAATTCAAAATTTTCAACACATTATTATCCTCAATGTAATGGCCAAGCAGAATCTACCAACGAGATTCTCAATAGAATCCATCAAAAGACCATTCAAGACTCGTGGTACTATTTGGCACCTTAAGTTGTGCCTTGCTATGTGGGCATACCTGGACTAGTATTCACACAATGGGCAACTCTTTTCTCTCTAGTTTCGGCTCCGAAGCCGTCATCACACTAAAGTAGAGTTGCCTTCACTTCATCTATCTCTTCATGGGATCATCCCCAATGTGAAGATCCACAAAGCCTAGCTCCATGCCCTCAATTTGCTTGACAAAAAAATGCTTAACCACTCTCTAAAACAATCATCACTACAAAGTTTTCATGCTAGACAACATAAAAAATTTGTTAAAATTCATAAATTCGATATTGGGGAACTAGTTCTCAAATTGGATTACACCCACAATAAGGAGGGAAAATAAATCCAAAAATGGTGGGATCCTCAGGACTAAGTACTTATTGATTACGAACCAACAAAGATGACACTTTCAAGGAACCGACTAATGCTCGGTTTCGAAAAAAGTACTACACTTACAATTTTATCATTATCTTCCTTCTACATAGTTCTTAGTTAAAACTTCACACAATCTATATTTCCCTATTTATATTATGATTTATGTACTAACATGCTAATATACTTTGTTGTTGCCTATCACAATATACACCTCTTTGCTTTTTTCAACTTACCCTACAGCCCTCACTTCTTTGCCTTCAGTTTTCATCTTTTAACCTACTATACTACTCAATATCTCTTGGTTTTATACGCTTCATAGGTTTGCCTTATTGTACCTACCTCTTGGTTTTATACACTACATAGTTTTGCCTTATTACAACCTACCTCTTAGTTGGTTTTATACACTACATAGTTTTGCCTTATTACAACCTACCTTTTAGTTTTATACGCTTCATAGTTTTGCCTTATTATTACCTACCTCTTGCCTTTATACACTATAGCTTTGATATACTACCTTCCGCCATCACTTTAAGGACATCTCCTCCAAAATGTATCTGATAGACTCTCTCATCAAACCCACGGTTCTTTACGGCTCTATTGCTTGGGACCTCTTTGCTGAGTATTGATTGGGCTTCCATTGAGAGAGTCCAGACTCTTCTCCTTCGCCGCTTCATCAGGTGTAAGCAATCTGTACCTCAACACATTATTTTGGCGGAGTTTGGAGCCCATCCTTTCAGACTGGAGACCATTTTTGACTTGGTTTCTTTCTTGCACCACATAGGGGCTTCATGGACACAACCAAGGGGCGGGATAGGTACCTGTATTTGGCTTATTGTTCCTCTGAGGCTATTGCTCTTTTTGACTCCCCTAGCCGGAGATCGATGTTGGTATAAGGAGGTCTCGAACTCTTGGGGGCAATTGGTATTCAGATGGATCATCTTCCACCCTTTCGGTACTCCTTGGACTCTCCAAGCCACCTTCTGCCTACGAAACAAGAGATGAACAAGATCATTAGAGAGGATATCTACAGAACAGTACATCCATACCACTTGGGTAAATCCTCAGGGGGGTTTACGTCCCAAGATGGCCTTTTACGTTGAGCATTTTTTAGAGCCGAGGGACGGTCTCATTACCCGTCCTCTAGTACACCTTCGGCATTGGACACATGCCCTTCGCGTCCCCCTTGGTCAATTCAAAGTTGGATCTCATAGACTTCGTTGTGAGACGGATCACCACCTCGACCGTTCAGAGACCTGCCAATTGTGTAACCTCCAAGAGACCGAGACGGAAACACACTTTATCTTCCGGTGCCCCATCTACTATGAGATCGAGAGGAGGTTTCACTATTTATTTAGGAGGACGCGGGTCTTTCTGAATTTTTCAGGTTTGAGGATCGAGGTGTCGGCTTTATATTTACAGGAAGCTTTGAAGCTTCGGGAGCACACTCTTCAGCCGCATCCTAGACCAGACTCCACCCAGCGGATCACTTCCTTCTTCACAGTGTTATCGGCGGAGAGAGGCGTCAAGCGCCCTGGTGAGACCACCCCGCTTCCTCCTCTAGATTGGTTTGGTCAGGGATACCTCCATGGTTCTCCGAGTCATCACAGGCATGCACGTATTTAGCCCCGGCCTTAGAAGATAGACGAGATCCAGACACCAAGGGATAATATTGTCTCCAGGCAAAGTCATGTCAAGCAAGCTCTCACTTTGACTGGTCAACATTCTATTCTGAGCTTCTTCCATTGGACCTCGGATGTTAGGAGAGTTGGTTCTTCCATCCCCTGATGGGATTTCCTCCTTTCTCTTATGGGATCGTCTTTCCCCTCTCTCTTCTATCTTGTTTTTCCACACCCATTTTGGGTGTTGTGGTTTTTTTCTTCTGGTTGGCCACTTCTTCAGTCCTTTGTTTTTCTTTTTGCTAGGGATCTCTTTGGTTTTCCGCTTTGTATGGGTGTTTGTTGTTCTTCCGGAGTCCCTTTGACCTTTTGTGGTCATTTGTTGGACATGAATATATTTATCTTATCTTATCTTATCTATGCATCGTGGCTTCACCTTACTCTATACCCTACATCTCTTGATTATTCTCTCCTTTAGTACACCTCTAAGCTATCAATTTGTGAGTTACATTGTAAAATTTTGGAAAATCAATAGGACCGTCCTCCTCACAACGACCATTTACTATGATTACAATTTGTTATTTCAAGCTTCCAACCATAGCTAGGCATTTTCTTGAAAAGAACAACAAAGATTAAGAGTGTCATTTTGTCTCCTAGAGTGGATTGTGTTGCTTGTAGCTCAACTTATGCAATCTATCTATTGTTAGAATATAAGGCTTATAATTAGCATTATGTTAATACTAGTTAAGTGTTATCTAATAAACAATTGAAACCACTTCAACCATTTTGTAACCATCTCTCACATAATCAAAGGACGGACATACAATGAATAACATTCTAATCTTATTTATTCTCTCTCTCTCGCATATTCTAACATCTACTTAGCTTTCATCCACATTTTATCCTCTCTTGTGACAAAAGTATCATATGGTTCTCGATGCTCATAGTATCATTCCATTATCCCACGATGATTGGGGCAGCCCAATCATGACTCATTATCTATCTTTTTATTTATCGAGCACACCAAGGTTGGACTCAAGATAGCAATCTTTTCGAAGGTGCAAGTCTAGGAATATCTAAGTGTGATCCAAAATGGGCTATACAAACCGACTCGCTTTCTCCATTTCCAAATACTTAACCTATTTCTCAATTTTCCCACATTATACCTAAAATTGGCTTAATAACATCAAATTTGACCCTGGTGATTAGTTTATGCATTTGTTGACTATTTCATCAATTTCGGACATCAAACTTGAGTTTCTCAATTTCCTATAAAAATGGCACAATAATCAATAAGAACATTAAAACTGAATTAAAATCGATGGGCAAGTAATGAGAACATAGAACGATGCAAACCAAGTTGATAACGGAGTTCACCCCTATTGGACTATGTCTCCGAGGTTTGGAAAATACTCAAATCTCTCTATTACGCGTAAATCTACTTTACGTACAAATTTTACATCGACAATGCATTTTTGGTATGCAAAACAAAATACCTTTGTTTTGTTTCCCAGAAAGCTCGAGTTATTACGCTAATGACCTTCCCGTAATCTCGCTCCGTAATAACGAGCTATTAATCTCCGTAATAATAACGCGTTATCTCTTGCCGATGGGGTGGGAGTGGTGCGGTCAAGTCACAAGGTTGTGTGCTTGCCCACGATTTCAAATCTCCCGAGGCACGATCCTCCTCGGAGGTGGTTTCGCCGCTAGAGGCGGCATCTCTACTCGTGCGACCGATGGTTACTCCTCGCCGCCGACGCCGGTGGCTCCTCTCTCTCGACGCCGGTGGCCCCTTCTCCTCTCGCTACTAACGCTGGTGGCTGCTCTCGCCACTTTGTTGTTGCTCCTCTCACCGTTGTCGTGGTTGCTCCTCTCACCGCCGACACTCGTGGTGGTTGCTCCGCCATCGCTAACCCTCGGTGGTTGTTCCTCTCGCCGCCAACGCTTTGGTGGCTGTTCTAATAGTTGTCCCACTCGCTGCGGTCGTTGTCGATGGTCGCTGCATCTTCACTATGGTTTCATGGTTGCTTCAATTGGGTTCCTAATAGTGGTCCCCTTCATTGTAACCAAGTTGTGGATCCTCTCAAAAAATCCTCAAGTGTACAAGGATGTGGGTCCTTTCAAACACCCTCAATCCAAAAAAAAATAACGCGTTATCTCTTTATTTTTATTTTTTTCAAAAGAAAAACCAGAGTTATATTATTGAAATAAATTATACAAATTACAATGTCAAGCCATGATACTCATACTCCATGATATAGCCTTGGAATTATAACAACATATTAAAGAAGAAAGAGAACATATCTGCAAATTATCCATCAAATTATTGCAAGTGAAGGATCTGCTCAATCTGTTTCCGCTTCTCTGGAGACCATGTCAGAGGTAAAGGACCAAAGTTGATGAGATTATTATGATCCAATGCCCAATTAGCTAAAGCATCTGCCACCTTGTTTTGATCTCTAGGAACATGTTGATATATGATGGTCTGAAATTGTTGAGCAATAACTTTAATATTATCCTGTATCCTGGCGATTAACCAATTATTGGATCTATGTTGCTCTTGAACTGACAAAAGGTTGATGATAACCTTGGAATCTGATTCAACTATAATTCTAAGACATCCCAGTTTAGTTGCCTCCAAAAGAGCTTTTGAATTGCCAAGATTTCAGCCACATTATTAGTAAAGTGCCCCAATTGATGACCAAAGAAGAAAAGGGGAGTTCCCAAAGAATCATGAGCTACCCCTCCAATACTAGTTGGACCTGGATTGCCCGATAGTCTAGTACATGACTTAGTCTTTACTCTACTTTCCTCCAAATTGAGTTTTTGTAGTAAAACTTTCCATTTTCCAGGTAAGGGGGAAGGAATTTTCATATTATGTTCAATAGTTTCCACTATATTACTGCGTGTTAATTCCTTGACATACCAAATGTCTCTATTTTCTGATTTGAAGATACATCTATTTCGCTCTTTCCATACATTCCACAACATAAGAGAAATGGCAATCCAGATTCCTTTGCTAAGGTCCTGAGTATCAGAGGCTGAGCGTTTCCAAGCTCTAACAATTTCCACAAGATTCATCGAAGAGTCCCAAATGACAGATAACCAATCCGCCAGAATATTCCATAGAGATATTACAAAAGGGCATTGAAGAAAAAGGTGGATCAAAGTTTCATCCGCTTCTTTGCACAGAGGGCACCAAAAGGGTCCCACCATACCTCTTTTCATCAAATTGTCTCCACTAAGGGTTATCTCTCCTTATTACAAATGCTCATTTTCTCCGTAATAATAACAAGCTAATACAATATCTCTCTCGTTACTGAGGCAATCCAATCATCTCCTTACATGGGCAAGGGAGAATAAAAATCTCACTATAAGCATCGATAACACGTCGAGAAGAAGGATTTGAACTCTCTCCACTGCAGCCCAATTGGACTCAAGTAAGGAGGGCCCCCAAACCTTTGAGCCATAAAGAACCATGGGCCTGACAAGAGAGTTTGAGAGGGATAACTTGGACAAGATGTCCTGGAAGTGATGGCGGAAGCACTGTCTCTCCAAGATCGCCAAGGAGCCATAGCCCTTATTAACCCGAGGCTAAAGTGTCAGTCGTAAACTGAAGCAAGGTCCGAAAAGAGTACTCCCAAGTAAGTGTAAGAGTTGGTGATCTCAAGCTCTTCCCCCTTGTAGAAGAAATGAAACTCAGATGTCTTCAGGGCATTGAAGATCATAACTTTGGTCTTGCCAAGTTACCTATCAGTTACCTGTGGTCGCAAAAAGGGCTAAAGCATCCAACTGTCTCTATAAACCTTCCGCTAGGAGGCAAGGACCACATTGTCCGCAAAAAGAAGAATATAGATCAAAACCTGGTGGAGAAGACAACCATCCCCCTCCTAGATGTGATCCCTAAGAAATTCCTCCAACTCATCAATATAGATATTGAACAATGTAGGAGACAAAGGGCAACCCTACTTGACCCCAATGGTGCTCCTGATGAAGTCAGAGAACCCAAGAATACGAAGACGGCCCAAAACCTCCTCATATAGGCACATGATGGCAGCTAAAAGAGTCTCGGAAATGCCAATCTCTCTGAGCCTTTGGAAGAGAGCTTCCCTAAAGAGTGAGGATGTGGTCAATGGTCTGGTAGGTTGGTCAAAACCCCGCCTGTCCCCTAGCTCTGCAATGGTTCGGTCCAGAAACTCTAAAAGTCGCATGTGGAGCACAGTAGCATAAAGCTTGGCGAATGTGTGACCCACCATGATCGTTTTGTAGTTGTTGGGATCAGAGGTAGGACCGATTTGTGGATGGGGTGAATAATGTGGTGGGACCAAGACCTCGAAAGCCTATACAAACCACTTGGTTGAAGAGATCCACTAAATACGTTATGCCGGAAGCCCTCCTCATTCGTTGCTTTGTTGTTATTCATGGCTGAGATGGCATTTTTAACATTCGTGTGGGTGAAGATGTGCAAGGCAGAAGGTGGGGAAACCACTCGGATCTAGGGCTGGCCAAGGACGTCGTAAAGGGTGGAGGTATGAGCAAACATGGAGCTGGGATCCAAGTCCTGTGGAAGAGGGGATGTCGAGGGGAGAATGGTACGCCAGAAATGCTTGGGAGAGTGTAAAAGGGACTCATGGAGCTCCCGTCTCCGTCGAGAGATGAACATGCATTTCTTGTGGCGGAGGAGGTGGCGATAAGCGGACTTGAGAGAGGGAAAGGATGGGAGAGCATGAACAAAAGCAAGGCGAAGTTGTTGGTGAAGGGCTTCTAGTCCTCATCATACCATTGGTTCATGGGGCAAGTTTTTTTGTTAGGAAGGGTGAGGGTGATGTGGGGGTAGGAATTTGAGGCAGCCTCATGGATAATGGAAGAGAGGAGGTTGTACTTTGTGTTTGTGGGGAGCGAGGTGAACTGAGGCTCAGGAGGGAGAAGTTGACAAAGGTGGGATGAAAAGGTTTCAGGGTCACCCTCACCAAACTTCATAATAGTGCATGGAGGGCAGCGAAAGTGAGGCAAGACCTGGGGATCAACCTGCAGGAGAAGGAAAGGGTAGCATGATCAACAAGAGGGATGGGGGAGACGGACAGGTGGTGGATGTGAGGAACCAGGTTAGGGGTAGTTAAGATGTAGTCCACTACGCTAGCCCCTCCACAGTGAGGTGTACAAGTGAAGAACTTGGAGTCGGGAAAACACGAAATACCATTCAAAATCAGCAGCTCATGAGACTCTCCCATCTGTAAGAGATGTCGGCCATAGGACGTCAAAGGTCCCTGCAGAATCCTCTGACTCTCTCTGAAGACCAATGGAGTCGGGATCCACCTCAAAAGCACAAAGCACATCACCGGTCCTATCGTGTAGAGGGACTTAGAGGTTTCTAGTCCGCGCATTGAAATCCCCCAAAATGAAGACCTCCCAATCGCTGAAAACTAAGAAATACCTGTGTAGAGGTCAAAGAAGGGGTCCATCGGGGCCATTATGAATGGCATAAGGAGAGGAAGTTGGGGGAAATAGCAAACCGCTATAAAGAAGTCTCTGAGGTGGGGTGAAGTCACCCGATCCTGACCCAAAGGAAGTGGGCAAACTCATCTGCAGCGACCACTGAAATGTTGTTTTGGAAATATCTCTGACCAAACAAGCAACCCCGCCTAAGACCCCGATACCACCAGAACTCTTAGTCTCCTGCCTATAAACAAAGCCAGTGATACCCCCTAATCTCCGAGAGAGGACGAACAAGGCTCTCATGAGTCTTTGTGACAAAAAGGAGGTCTGAAAAACCCAAAGCGTCATATAGTACACTTAGAGAAGACTAGAATAACCTGTTACCATTCCAACATGTGATGGAAATGCCCCTGTTCCGTCGCCTCTCCCAGCGAGACCGTCATTTGGGACCGGACCCGAGAGCCCAACCGGGAGGGAAGGAGTCTTGAATAACAGGTCTGAGATTATGAATTACAGACCCACTTGCTTGCTTTCCTAGTTACCATCACCACTTCACGAGATTGTTTGAGTTCGGCAACTTGGGCTCTAGTGAGGTCTTCATCAAGGAAGACCTTATTGGGAAGGGAGAATAGCTTACGCTTGGCTCTGAGCGCCCTAAGCCTGTCTTCCGCTGATTTAAAATGGAGGAAAAGCGTTGAGTCCAACCCAAGCCATGCCCTGTCAAGCTGCACATCTAGAAGCTCCAATTTTTCAGTGAGAAAGTTAGACCCAATGGCCATCAGGTCCGAAGAAGGGGAGGTGTGGGCAGCCCTCTCACTTTGAGGTTGAGTTCCCTAGCCCACCTGGTTCGTTCCTCTATCAACTTTGCCTGCACCACTTCTTCTATCGGCCGCTGCTGAGGAGAATCGTGTCGTTTCCTTCACCACTTGGGCCCAAGAGTCCATTTGTTGTTTGAGATTTTCATGTTGGGTTTTGAACTCTTCTTGTTTGTGTTTAAGGTCCAGAATCTCCACTTGTAATTGGTCGTTGACGATGTTGTGATGGAGTGTGACGTGGTATCTGCTAGTGATCTCCGTAGAGAGATATTATCTACTTCCACCTTCTCCATCTACGAAGTGAGCTCGAAGACCTCCGTTCGAAGAGCCTTGTTGGAGGATTCACGATGATCCGTAAACTTTTACTTTGGAACTCTACAAATCACACAATTATGTTGTTCTAAATTCAACTTTGGAAAATGACAAATTTGCTTGAAAAATTAGAGCTTCGTGATTGATTATCTAGTGCTATAGAAAGGAAATTGCAGAGAAGGAAAGAATTCAAAACTTCAACACCAACAATTTTATCCTAGAAACCTCCAATGGAGGAAAACCAATCGAGAAGGGCAACTGCTCTTTCTTCCCACTTTTATTGGTCTAATATAGACAATTACAGATTACAATAAGTATGAAAAGAAGCAACAATGTAAACCTTCTCTCCAATTACTTGTTTGCTCTATTTCTACACCTTGCTCCTACAATTCCATTCCAACACTGAAGATCTTGCTCACTGCTCTCATTAAACTCTGCTTCTCGATCTCTCTGGATCTTGAATGCCCATTCTCTTGCTCCTTTCATGCATTTATAGGCCTTCCCATGTCCTCCCGTGCACTGGAGGATGTGAAAGGGCATGGAAGGGGAAGAGACACGGTTGGGCACTTCAAATTCATGCGTCCATTCGCGTTCCATTCTTCTTTTCTGTTCGAAAGTGTCAGGACCGCCGCCCGAAACCCCGTAGCCTCCAAGACCGCCGCTGCCAGACAGAGCGGCAGCTTCTAAACCGCCGCCTACAGGCGGCGGTTCCTTCCAGAACCTCCGTTTACCTCATTTTATTCATTTTTTTCTTGTTTCTCCTTCTTGGTGTTGATAGAACTAATGAAGTGGTGTGTTTTTCTGGATCCCTATGGATCATACCTCCCCTACTTAGGAGGCTTTTGGTCCCACAAAAAGCTTAGTGGGGGAGTGGTAGAGGAATCAACTCCCTCTCGTGCTCATTCGAGTACCACTGGGTCTGCCTTGGTGTCTTCTCTCGTCCAACCTGCCAAGACTCCTGTGGATCTCTGGTTTGTTGCTCCAGTGCTACATCCTCCTCTCGAGTTGCCTCGAGTACAATCCTCTTTGGAAGGTAACTTTTGTATCTTTCCTTCTTTGTCATGCATAGATGGCATTAGTGGATGCGAGCTCTTGCAACTTGATATCATGTGCATCTGCATGAAGTATGGCCTGAAGGTTTCTTCTCCAACTGCTCAAGTATGGCGAAGGTCCCATACTGTAGTGGTTTAGTCCTTTGCTTGTCTTTGTCTCTTGAGATGGATTGGTTGAATCCTCTCTAAGTACGTTGTTGTTATAGTCACCATCGTTCCTTGTTGCTCGAAGGGCGAAGGTCCCATACTGTAGTGGTTTAGTCCTTCGCTTGTCTTTGTCTCTTGAGATGGATTGGCCGAATCCTCTCCAAGTACGTTGTTGTTATAGTCACCATCGTTCCTTGTATCTCCTCTTCTTCTTGCTACCCCACGGTCAGGTCCAGTGAATCCGTAGGTAGATACGGTGACTGCATAGCGGAATTTTGTTTTGCTCCTTGAATGAGCAGTTCCTATGGTGGCTTCTTCTGTAAAAACTGACAAGTGCTATCCAAATTCTCCATCCTTTGGTCAAAAATATCCGTGCTCTCACGTCCATTTTTCTTTTCTTCCAATGAAAGCAAACAAAATTGATGATTTGCCTGAATAAGTCTTGGTGCTTGGTTGGCACTTACCATAGCCTTCTTTGATTTGCTCGGTGTGTGCCCGGATGTTAAAACTGACTCCATCCTTGACCCATCTGTATTGGTTCTCCCTCCTTGTGAACACAACATCCCTGGCATACAAGTAAGGACTTCCGAAGACAACGTCAAATGCATCAAGTGGAATAATATCAGCCTCTAATACATCTATGTATTGGGTATTTATCCCAAACTGAAACTTACACTTCCTTGTAACTTGTATTTCTACACCCATCCCAATGGGTATGGATGTGCATGCACATAAGTCTCTAGACCAAGCTGCTCTACAACCGCATCAGAAATCAAATTTGACTGAGAACCAGAATCTACTAAAGTGTTTACCTTAGTCTTCTTGATTTGGATTTTGATTTGAAATAGCTTACTCATCTCTTCTTCTTTTGTTGCCCCCATACATGTTAGTGGCCATGCATCCCAACCTCTCGTCTACATCCGAATCATCCTCAATCTCCACCTCTCTTTCTGTCTTCACAGTGGCCATGGATTTCTTGGAATCCTTGGTTCGGTGCTTTGGGTGCAATTCGGATGCAACTTCCAACATGTGGCGTCAGTATGTCCATTTACATCACAATTCTTACAGAAATTCTTAGGATCTTTACAAGTATGCAAAAAGCAATAGCGGCATGTTTACCTTTCCATTTACCTTTGCTACTTGTCTTCCCTTGTTCTTTGTCCTGTTGTTGTTGAATGGTCTCCCTTTGGCTCTATTTCTCCTTGCTTCTTCTCGTCATCAATGTAGTATGCTTGTATACAAGCTTCATTGAGATCCTTGGGCTTCGTGGAGATTACCTTCCTCCGAAGGTGAGTGTGAAGTCCTCCCAAATACTTGGTCAGAATGTCCTCATCCTCCAAGTCCATATTAAGTAACATGGCTTGTCTCGAAATTTCGTAGTGTAGTCTTGCACACTTTGACCGCTGCCTTGTCTAAAGTACTGCCACTTAATCATCATGTCAGTCTTATTGCCAATAGGATAGAAGTTAGCTCTAATCAAAAAACCTTTCCAAGTATTGACGATAGGACGTTTCTTCTTCTCACAAGTGGCTAGATGGGTTTCCCACCAAACCAGAGCATGACCTTCCATTTTGAGACGTGCAAAGGTGATCCTTTGTGCCTCAGTGACATTATGCACACTAAAGTAGACTTCCAACTATTTTATCCATTTATCCAATAATTTTGCATCTACTTGTCCTTCAAAATTCTTTATTTCCACTTTCATTTCAACTTTAAAAGGTGTATGTGCAGATTTTACCTTCTCGCTTACAATTGGTGTCTCTTCATGCTCTTCCCATTCTTCCTCTTCATGGCTCTTTCCAATACCGAATTTTTCGGCTAGTGCTCGAACCACCGAGTCCATGGAATCTTTCTTAACCGAAGTCGTCTTTTGCAGATCTGAAAGCTCTTCTTGTTTTCTATGCAATCTATCCATCATGGTCTCTAGCATCTCGACTCTACGGACCAAGTTCTCTTCCTCCATTTGAGCTCGAACTCTTTGTTTCCACTTCTTCGTAGAAATATATGGCTCGCAAGGTAAAACTTCTTCACCTTTGGACCTTGTCACTGTCATACAAAATCACAAGAAAGATTCGAATACCACAATCCTGGATATATAATCAGCTCTGATACCAAAATGATCCGTAAAAATTCTACTTTGAACTCTACGAATCACTCAATTATGATGTTCTACTTTCAACTTTGGAAAATGACAAATTTGCTTGAAAAATTAAAGCTTCGTGATTGATTATCTAGTGCTATAGAAAAGGAAATAGTAGAGAAGGAAAGAATTCAAAACTTCAACACCAACAATTTTATCTTGGAAACCTCCAATGGAGGAAAACTAGTCGGGAAGGGCAATTGCTCTTTCTTCCCACTTTTATTGGTCTAATATAGACAATTACAGATTACAATAAGTATGAAAAGAAGCAACAATGTAAACCTTCTCTCCAATTACTTGTTTGCTCTATTTCTACACCTTGCTCCTACAATTCCATTCCAGCACTGAAGATCTTGCTCATTGCTCTCATTAAACTCTACTTCTCGATCTCTCTGGATCTTGAATGCCCATTCTCTTGCTCCTTTCATGCATTTATAGGCTTTCCCATGTCCTCCGTGCACTGGAGGATGTGAAAGGGCATGGAAGGGGAAGAGACATGGTTGGGCACTTCAAATTCGCGTCCATTTGGGTTCCATTCTTCTTTCTATTCGAAAGTGTCGGGACCGCCTCCCTAAGTGGGCCACCGTGGTCTCAAGACCGCCGCTTTCTACAGCAGCAGCGGTTCCTTCCAAGCCTCCGTTTGCCTCATTTTATTCTTTTTTCTTATTTCTCCTTCTTCGTGCTGATAGAACCGATGAAGTGGTGTGTTTTTCGGATCCCTATGGATCAAACGATGTCCATCTGTGTAGTAATTCCTCAATTATGTTGGGTAGTCCTCCCTCGTGTTGTCCTTGTTCCTCCTCCATGTGATATAACATGCCTGCACAACTGAACTGGATGGAGACATTGTTGGTGGATGGACTGCCTGAAGTGGGGTTAAAGAGAGGGGAAAGCAAGGAGTCCCCTAGATGATCGAGTTGGAGTATTGGCGTGGGCATAAAGCCAAGCGATTAGTTGAGCCTAAGAGAACGTGAAAAGGCGAGTAAAACCACGAGGTTCAAAGTCGAACCCTGTGCACACCGACCACGAAACAAAGGCGAGGCCACGGTTCATATATGAAGCCATTCGCAAGAAAACCACAAATCGCAGATAGGAGGAAGGCCAACAATCGAGGCTAGCAGGTGAGGTAGTGGACGGTTCATGGTCGCAAAGGCACGTCGAAGCTCAACATATGCATAAGAGGAGGGGCTCAAAGCTTAATGAATACCACAATTTTATTACATTCAAAAGGTATTCATCACATTTACAGAAGGTGGGTCGGGATCTCTTGCGAAATGCAACGTTGCGAGAGGACTCAAGGCAAGAAAATGCGTTGCTCCAAGGCAGAGCATGCAAATTCGGTAGAACCGGATGCCAATGCAAATCTTGAATATGTTAGAACATTATAAAACCAAAAAAAGTTATAGATGAAAACCCTAGTAGCTAATCAAAGGAAGTAGATTCAAGAAATTGTTAACATTGGTAATTCAAAAAATAGAATATGTAACATTGTTAATCAAAGAAATAGAAGATTCAAGAAAGCACTTTAAAAAAATTGGGTAAGATCAATTTCGTGAGAATGTTCATTGTTGATTTTGCTAATTTATCAAAGCCTTTGATTATTGCTATGGTGAAAAAGAATATGAGTTTCGAGTTGGATGAGATGAAGAGAGAATCAATTTGAGGCTATTAAACAAGCTATTGCTCAAGCTCCAACACTTACAAATCCAAACTTTTCAAAGAATTTTATATTGTATGCATTTGCAGGGGTTGAAACAATTTCAACTATCTTAACTCAATTGAATCATGACAATTTAGAGCAACCCATTGCTTTCTTTAGCAAAGGGCTACATGACTATGAAGTGAAGTATACTTTTGTGGAAAAGCAAGTACTTTATGTTATTAAAGGCTTAAAGAATTTCAGAAATATGCTCTCTAATAATAGAATTCATGTTATGGTTACTCACCCAAGTGTAAAAGAGTTTTTGTTAAGCAAGGATTTGAATGAAAAGAGAGGTGGTTGGATCACAAAAGTCGTGGAATATGACGTGGATTTAAAGGTAACAAATTTGATCCGAGGAAAAGGGTTATGTGAGCATTTAGTTTCAGATTTGGAGTCAAAGAAAGTTGTTGTTTTTGCACTCACAGATCAGCCACAAGCAGCTGAAATACCATCTTCTGTGAGTTGGACACAAGATATGATTAATTACTTGCATGTTGGTATTCTTCCCCAAGGTTTGGATAAAACACAAAAAACGTATTTCCAGTTACAAGTTATTCCTTTTCCATTCATTGATGGTATATTGTTTAAAAAGGATATTAATGGTGTTCTTTTGAGATGTGGAGAACCTTCACAAGTTGACAGATTATTGCAAGAATTCCATGAAGGTTTATCAGGTGGCCATTATGCTCCAAGGACTACTGCTCTCAAAATAATGAAAGCAGGTTATTATTGACCAAGTATTTTCAAAGATTGTTATGCATGGGTCAAAAGATGTCAAAAGTGTGCTTTCTTTGTGGGTAAGGAAAAGCTTGCAGCCCTTCCTCTTCATCCTATTTCAGCAGATCAACCCTTTATGTAGTGGGGATTGGACTTTATTAGAATGATTAACCCACCATCCAGTTTGGGTCACAAGTGGATTCTTACTGCCACTGATTATTTTACCAAATGGACATAGCAGTTCAATTAAAAGAAGCAAATGAAACTCTTATGCTTGACTTCTATGAAGGTATTATTACTAGATTTGAAGTTCCTGTTACCACTATTTCAGATAATGGTCTTGCTTTGGTTGGTACTAAAATTACGGAGTGGGCTGTCTGGAATGGTATTTATTTGAGTACATCATCAAATTATTACCCACAAAGTAATGGTCTTGTAAAATCAACTAACAAAAAAGTGTTCAAGATTACTAAAAGAGTTTTGGATGAAAATCAAAGATCTTGGCACACCAAACTCAAAATAGCTTTGTGGGCTGACAGAATCACTCCCAAAAGGTCTATTGGTAATTCTCCTTACATGTTGGTTTATTGCAAAGAAGCAAGACACCGAGTTTCTCTTGAACTACCGCTTTAGAGCTTATTCATCAATTAGAGTTATTGAAAGCAAGTCCCGTGGAGGTAATATATGTTGAACTTATGTAGTTGGAAGAATTGAGAAATGAAGCCATGCTCACCATGGAAGTTCACCAAGCTCAGGTAAAGAAGAACTTTGATAAGAAAGCAGTTGCAAGAGTCTTTCAAGAGGGTGATCTTGTCCTTAAGTGGGATGCAAATAGAGCAAAACCAGAAACCACACCAAATTTGATGCTATTTGGAGTGGGCCATATGTTATTTCAGCTTGCAAGCCTCACAATGCTTTTCAGTTATCTCAATTGAATGGCGAAGAACTACAAATTCCAGTCAATGTGGTTTTCCTCAAAGCTTGTTATTGAGGATTCAACATCATTAGAATAGTTTACTTTCCAATAAGTGCTTGCATGCACATTGCTTTTCCAATTTTCATAGTTAGTTGTCTTTTCAATAAGTGCTTGCATGCACATCTTTTCCTTTTGTTGGAGAAGGTATTTCAATTGTATTGATTCAAAGGATACAAGCTTTCCAAACTTGTGTGAAGCAGTTGTTGCAGAGGTATGTGACTCCATAGCCCAATGGATGCAGAAGACCACTGATCTCCTTGTTTAGCAGGCAAACAATCCCGTGATGTCGCCAAAATGTTACCATATTTCCAAGCCAAAGGTATTTGCGCCAAAGGAAGACTTTGCATGAAGGTGCAAATAAAATAAATAATATAAATATGGGTTGTTCTAATGTTGGCGCCAAGGAGAGATAAGGAGAGATAAGGTGCATGAAATAAATAAAATAAACAAAAGGAGCTTTAGTTCTAAAGTTGGCGCCAAGGGGTGGAAAGGTGCATGAAATAAAATAATTTATTAATTGTTATTTCAAGCGTCAGGATAAAGATAGAAAAAGATAGCAGCAATTGACTGAGGTGTTAAAAATGGAGTTAAACAAAAATAGATAGTTGTTTCCCCATGCGCCAAAGATAGAGAAGGGAAATTAATTAAAAATAGAACTGTTGTTCTAAAGTTGGCACCAAGGATAGAAGAAAATAAATAAAGCATGCAGCAGTCTATTCTTAGAGGTTGGCGCCAAAGTTAGACAAGGGAGATTTTACTAAAATAAATTGTTGTTCATTCATGCAAGACATGCAGTTGGTCTAGAGAAGAAAGTCTAGAATCTTTGCATGCCTTTGAGCACTATGCAGCCCTCGGTGATTGGCAATTCAAATATGGTGGCCATGGAATTAGCGGAGGAATTGTAAACGCAAAATCAGATTCTCGACGTTTTGTTGTGATTGTGCACCAAAAATGCCGAATGAAGGGTTCTAAACCTGCTAATATTTCTCCCCTCGACTTGGAAGGACGGGATGCTCCCATTGGACCGGTCCCACCCAGGGTGACCAAGCTCAAAACTAAAGGGAAATACTCCTATGATTTCCTCCTAATAGCAGCCAAGGCAAGAGAAGTGACATGTCGATCAAGTGACCGTAAAAGGAAGCTGAAGCAGAGGCAGAAGCCAGCGTGCAGGTGAAAGAGGAGGAGGTCAAAACCTTGACCTAAGTTTGTCAGCCATGTTCATATCAGCAATGGTTTTTGTATTTTCGCCTAAGTACCGGGATGGTAGTTATATTTTTGTAATTTTGTCATAGTTCCAGGTGGTCTTTCCTCACATATTTCATGTAAACCACCCTTGATTTCGTTTTATGCATACTATATGTAGTAAGGGAGGGGACTGAAGAACCCCCCGGTTCAAAGCTCCGGTAAAAAGCATTTTCTTATCAAAAAAAAAGGTTGGCATCAAAAGGGATAAAAGGAAAATAAATTAAATTAAAAACAGCAGTCTATTCTTAGGATGGGATCAATCTTTATTGGCTGATTTTGGTGTATGATTCATATACTTGGATGGTTGATTTGCTCTAGCATCTTCATCCTTTGTACTTGCACCTCTGAATAAAAGAAAATGTTCATTTTGCCCTCTCATACTGTTGTTTTCAAATTATTCATTGTGTTTTTTATAGGATATTGTGTTTGCCTTAGTGTGGAATTCATTCCCTCTACCATTGTCTTTTCTTAAATCCTTGAATTAATTATGCAAAATAGTCCAGAGTTGTGCAGGTGTGTGGATCTTTAAATTCTCTGTGTGCAGAGTTACATGCAAGTATCAAACTTTTGGTGTATCGTCCCTATTTCCCATTTTTCGCATTCTTCTTCCCTTGTCAAAGTTTTCGTTTTTTATAAGTCATAAGGGAACCAGCCCTCTCACCCAAAAGAGGTTACACACACCATTCTCTATCTCAGATCCAAAGGTCACCCAAAACCTTGAGGTGTTCCTTTAAATTTTGTCAACATGCAAGTAGAGAGTACACACACCATTCTCTATCAAGGTGCAACAGCCCTCTCTAGAGGTTCAGTGACAATTTTGTCAACAAGCGAGAGATCCATTCTAGATTTTTTGGACCTAATTTAGTCTTTCCTTATAGGCTATCTAGATCTAACCCGATCCTATTTATCTACTTACTCTGTTTTGTTTTTTAGACTTATTAGACAAGTTTTAACTCCCATGTATGCATCTTATGACATTTTCTAGGTTCTTCGGACTTAATTTAGCCTTTCTTGCTAGGCTATCCGGACCTAACCTAGTCCTTTTATCTCCTTATTATATCCACTTTTTTCGGCCTACTAGATTGGCTTTATTTCTCATTTATGCACCTTATGACATCTTCTAGGTTTTTCAAACTTACTCTAGTCTTTCTGCTATCCAAACCTGACCTAGTCTTGTTATCTACTTATTTTACATTTATTTTTCAAACCTAGTAATTGGCTTTATCTCATGTTTATACACCTTATGACACTTCTTGGGTTTTTGAATATTTAGCCTTTTTATAGGCTATCCGGACCTAACCTAGTCTATTTATCTTGTTATTTACCATCATTTTATGTCTTGCTAGACCAGCTTTATCTCTCGTCTATGCACCTTATGACATTTTCTAGGTTTTCCGGACCTAATTTAGTCTCTCCTTATAGACTATCTATACTTAACCAAGTCCTATTTTACGACCATTCCATAGGCCAGTCAATCCTAACCTAGTCTTATTATCATAATTACCAGGTTCGAAAATCTGAAAAGGGTCAAAAGGGCAAAAAAATCCAAAAATCCGGAGTTCCCAAAAAATTCAGAAAATTCTGATTCGGTATATATATATATCATGTAAAACTAGATAATAATATTTCGTTAAATTTATGTTAATAATTAGATAATAATAATATTATTAGTTAAATTAACATTAATAACTAGATAATAATATTTATTTATTAACGATATAAATTAAATATTGGTATTTAGTTAATAAACACTAATATCATAATAGTATTATAAAAACTAATATCATAATAATAATATAAAAATTAACATTACAAATAAAAAATAAGATATTTTTTAACGTCCATTAATATTCATTAATATATGTTACATAAAGACAAACAAATATGATCATTTATTAATAAATTTCTTTATACACTAAAGTTAAAACTTATTTTATTTTATATTATATTATTATTATATGTCAATATTAATAAATTGTTTGAGAATTGATGCTCCTTAAAAATATTAATATATTATATTATATACTAAATTAGAAATATTCATATGTTAATATTATACTCCTAAGTCTATTTCCTAAAACCTAATCTATTTCCTAAAATGCATACTACGACTCACATTCAAACCTCTCTCTACAACCGCGGACCACCGTGAGCAACTCACTAGGGCCAAGCACTTGGACCAGCACTCTTGTCAAGCACCACCACCGCTCAATCACTAAACTCCAAATTGCGCCAAATCTATCTCTCGCCTCGTCTCAAACACTCTACCAAAGCCTCGGTATTCGTTTTAGTTTTTTTTTTGCTTTATTTGACGAACCGGATCAAATATATCCGACGCCCTTAAAAATCCGGCTCGAACCGGATCTAGACCAAATCCAACCGAACACGGTAACTATGTTTATTATCCAAACTTGTCCTAGCACCCTCCTTTGAGCTCACTTTACATTTGATTATACCTACTTTTAGAATCACTTATGTACGCTTGTATCATTTTCTTCTCTATTAATCTTGCATCATTAGGGTTCCTAAGAAGTTATGTGCCCTCCACTAGTCGAGACAAGAGTTTTAGCATGTGTTCAACTTTGCAGAAGGTAAGTTCGGGTTTTCATTTTGAGTTCTCACTTGTTCATTTTCAATTATTTCCTTTGATTTTAGTTTATTATGCATCTTTTCTTAAGACCATCTTGTGCTACACTATTGTGACACACAATGATCTATGGTCGGGGCATATGTATACACCTTATTTTTTACTTGCTAACAATTTCTATTTACATATTTTTGGTGCATTAATCCCATGAAGTGTGAGCCTTAAGGGGAGCACCGAGAACAAGGTTTGGGTCGGATTGTAACACCTTATGAGATATCATCGTGGCACTTACCCTAACTTTCCTAATGTGTCAACCTTCTTACAACCACTTTACGACCACTTGATATCCTCAAGACTACCACCTTCATATTGCCTTCATATTGCACTTTCATATCACCTTTATATCTCCTCCACATGTTTAGTTCCACCGTACACTCTCCTCCAACTCACTTTTTATGGACTATTTGTAGTTGGTGGCACTCGACAATGGTTAATGTCATCTAGTAAACATCTTTTTCTAGTTGACTATATCAACCATGGTCGATGTTATCGGCTAAGTGAGACAAAGAACGTAAGGCTAGATTGCCAAGAAACAAGTAGGGGTTCGAGGGTGGGTTCAAAACGGAATGTCAATTTTCAACAAACCCTTGGGTACAAAACAACACGGAAACATTTGTAAAACATATTATTAAAAATATAAATATATATTAAAAATGCATAATACTCATTTTCGTCCATAGAAGATAAAACACTCAAAATACATTGTATTCATCACAGTTCTAAACATTCAACATGCATAAATTTTCATGTGTACATGATTATAATCTAGATTCTAAAATATATCATCTAGATTTTCCTCAAGTACTGCTGAAACAGATGTATCTAGTGTTTTTATTATGATCGGTGTTTAAATGGTACATAAACATCTCAAGTACGGCCTAAAATGGTACAAGAGTTGTGCACCGAGACTATTTTAGAGTTTCATAAACATTTCAGGGGAGAATCAGTACCAAGACGTCAATATGCGGGTACGCTGCTCTGGTTGGCATTTACAGGTATTCGAGGCTTCATGTTGTATTCCCTATATATAGCTGCTATTGTCATCATTTTTAAGGATATCATCAAATTGTTTGTTATGCATGCACTTGCAAATTTGCCCTTTAAAGGTTAAGAGGTCTCGGTCTAATCAATCATATATTTGCAGGTCATCACTAGAGCATTGAGTTATTAGGAGACACAAGAAAAGGATTTGCACCAGCAAGGTCTACCTCAATCTTTGAAGTCTCCAACTTTGGTCTACTTGGGTCATCTACCTATCCCTCTTGTGATTCACCCACAACAATCTCTTATAAGGTGCTACTAGCCCAAGCGAGAGATTAATACACCTATATTGTTGTCAAAGGTAAATATCCCCAATCCTAAACTCTTTTCTTTATTGTTGGTTGATTGATTATGTTGATGTATCATGTATTAGACTAGGATAGTGTAGCATATATTTGTCTATTACATTATTTTTCTTTTTATAGCACATGCTTACCACCTAATGGCATTATAACCCTTAGTTTAGGACTAGCTTTTGCTTATTATCTCAACTCTTAGGATCCTAGTAAGACTCCATTCCCATATCTAAGATTAGACTTCCAAACCCTACACTTTTGATACAAGTGTGGATTACACTTGTATAAGATCCACAACTATTACGCCTTTAGGCTCTAGTTTTGGCTTGTGTGTTGGTCCTAGTAGGATCTTCTACTTGTATTCTATATTAATGAGAAAGAGGATAACCACATTGACCATCTTAGCTGCCATACACAATTCACCAATATTCTTTCAAAATCATGCCCACAACATCCCCTTCTTTTCAAGCAGGCCCTTAGGGGTCCCAATGCCCTTTAAAGTACAAGTAAGGTTAAACAAAAATGAAAACGAAAAAGAAATGGTAACAGATCCAAAATGTGGAAACATTGATTTTTCAAGAACCCTTGGAAGTGAAACGACATGGAAACTCCATCTATCAAATATATAAAAATGCATGGTTCTTACCCATTTTTAGTCAGTAAGAGGCAAGTCACAAAACACTATTATTTTTCTGTTTAGGATTTACATTTTGCAGCTTTAATTTTTTTATTGACATGTTTAACTATGGTTAGGGGGTGTCTTTAGGGTAGGTGAGTTTAGTTCAATAGAGTGTCAGAAACGTCTAGGTACATGCCAAAAGCAACCCGAAACCATCATCCCATTTCTAGCATGTACCCAAACTTTACAAACGTTTTGGAGGCATTCACTTCCAATGTGTTTTAGAACAAGAAAGACCCGTGCAAGGGATGTTTCCTATAACACAAGTACAAGCAAACTTCAATCTTTCCTTTTGAAGGAAATTTTGATGGAAACAAAATAGAAAAATTCTTGGACCAATCAGAATCATATTTCTCTGTAAATAATGTTTGCGATAGTGAAATGACAACATTTCCCGTGTTAAAAGTTGCTTCCCGCATCAAAAAGTGGTGGGATGGACATTATCTTCAAAACATTAACAAATAGGATGAGGATGTATTAACACTAGACCAAAAGATGCTCCGGCAAAACTTAGTCAGAGTTTGTAAGGCCCATTAGAGAGGAGTGCTACCCTATGAAAAATAATTGTGGCTAGTACACAAAGTTGCAACAATTGCACCAAGATCAAGAATAGACAATGAAATTATGCTCAAAGGCACACTATGCAAAAATAATGCAGTTGTTTTTTATGATACATCCAAGACAAAATAAAAATCTTAAAGGTCGAGACATTGAGAGAAGCCTTCTTGTATGAGGTTAAGATCAAAGAAAACATCATGCGTAGAGGCAAGAAAGATACCACTCCTGACAATAATGATGTCAAGTCTGACAGTATGCAGCACGGCCAACACCTTCAGCCAAAGTCTCCTTCAAAGGTGGTTCCCTAAATAAGAGTCCACACAAGGGCTCAAGAAAGCGATGCAACTTCCACAAAAATATGAGGCACACAAACAAAAATGTCATGCCTGAAAAGCATTGTTGGTTGAGGTAAAAACCGCAACACCAACTCCAAAATAAGCCCCCACACCAACATTGGCGCCACTTTCCATGTTTGACAAAGGGAAGTAGACAGCAGAGGCTTATCCCTACCCCATTGTTGACAGCTGACATGATACAAGTTCCCCCAAAACCAAAGGAGGGGGCTTCTCTTTCATTCACAACTATCAGCCACGATTTTCACACAACAAATGACATGTTCCTAAACATGTCAAGAATCTCAATTTGAATCAAAACAGTAATGAGAAATAATAATGTCAGTTGTGGGATCTACAACAGCTGAAGGATAAACGCACATGTATGTAAAGAGAGCTGTCAAGGTCATAGGATATGGAATTTTTGAATACCCTCAAACTGAAATGTTAATGTATTGTAAGACTAAGAAAGGAGAAGAAATATTTATTTTTTGTAAAATCATTTCAAACCGCATTTTACTAATTAAAGAGAAGAAAATATGTGGCGCCTCATTTTACTAATTAAAGAACTCTGGTCAGGGAACTGTTACGGAAAACTACCTAATGACTGTAAAAAGAAAGGTAAAATGAGTTTCTCTCTACATCTATGAGTGTTTGAATAATCGCTGCTGATAGAAAACCTAAACATTGCTAATGCATTGCAATTTCCATCTAAAGACTTGATATGAACCACTTAGTGCTATATAAAATTCACCTTTTTAAGATCGTCATACAGTGCTTCTATTTTATAGCTCTTCACTGACTAGATTATACTTCCAGCATTCCTGGATTACATCCTCATTTTACAGCTTCATTATAATCTCGGTGCTGCCAGTCCATGTGCAGTTGAAGAAATATCATTCCTTAATAGTCTAAGTTGATGATATGCTTTTAATACGGGTACAGATACAAAGAATCAGATTCGCCAGTACAGCATAAAAACAATTGCCCCAGATATGACTTGGATACAGCTTTACCAAAAAAATATAACTTAAATAATAGGAGTTAACCACATGGTATGCATTTAAAAATAAAATAACCACAAATCACTACTGATAATTTATATAATGTCAACCAAATGCCAAATGTCATGATAAACATTAACTATTACATCAAAATTAGCATTCATCATATTGCTCTTCATCAAGAGGTAGAGCGTCAACATCATGTTGTGGTTTATTAGAACCAAATGGAGCAGTACTCCCACTCCCACTTCCACTAGCATAACCATGAGGGTCCAAAGAAATACCCATGTCAAGTAATGACAGATGGGAAATGGAAGCATCTGAGTCAACATTCTTTGGGTCTACATCCCAATGCTTTATCACCCCTTACTTATACTCTGGCTGCTTGTGAAATAGAAGGCTGCAAAGAGAGTAAGTACGGAATGAGAGGTAAGTGTTTAGTTTGTGTTGTTTTATGATCTCTTTTGAATTGTTAGGGTTGACATTATGTCCTCTTGAAAAACATTGTCACTTTATGTTTTAATGTTGAAGATGAAAAAAAAAATTAAAAACTCCGCTTTTACCCGGATACATCTTGGACGGCCAAGATACACCCAGATTCATCCAAAACAAATCCGAACATATCCAGATCGCCCTAGACATATACACACAAGAATCGTACACACACACACACATATGTATGTGTGTGTATGTACGTATGTATATATATATATATACATACATACACCAGTATTGGGAAGGGATCATGTACATATCATGCAGGGGGTCTATTAGTCCCTTATAGTGTCAAATAATAGTCAAGAATTCAATTAACACGGGCTGAGTTGTTTCACACACTTCTTATTGTATCCTAGCTTGATAGTGTCAAATATGTATATAGAATGTATATGTATATATATATATATATATATATATATATATACTGTGTGTGTGTATATATATACATGTATACATTTTATATACATATATATACATGTACATACATTATATATATATACATACATACATGTATATACATGTATACATGTATATACATATATATACATATACATACATTATATATATACATACATACATATATATATGTATTCTATACATATATATATATATATACATATATGTATGTATATATATATATATATATACATATATGTATTATATATATATATATATACATACATATATATATATATATATACATACATACATACATACATATACATATATATACATACATACATATATACATGTATATATATACATATACATATACATACATATAATGTATATTATACATATATACATACATTCATATATATATATATATATATACATACATACATACATACATGTATATACATACATACATGTATTTATATATATATACATGTATATACATACATATATATGTATATATATATATATATACATATATATATATATATACATACATAATGTATATTATACATACATACATACATACATATCATGTATGTATGTGTGTGTGTGTGTGTATACCTGTATTGGGAAGGGATCATGTACATATCAGGCCCTGCAGGGGGCCTATTAGTCCTAGCTTATAGTGCCAAATAATAGTCAAGAATTCAATTAACTACGGACTGAGTTGTTTCACACACTTCTTATTGTATCCATTTCTGCTTGCAATTTTAACCTCAATAGATAGAGGTGATATAACATGATGTTACAAAGACAGCAATCCCTTAATGAAGTATCCTCTATGGGCAAAAAAATGGGAAAAGAATATTTAAAGCAATATAGTTTTACAACACAGTAAACAAAACAACTGAAAATAAGTGGTAAAAATCTAAAGGAAAAGACTTTTGATCAAGAGAATATTATATGACCTGTTCTTGCAAAGCCCGAGCAAGGGCCAAGTCTGAATCTTCCTGGCTGAGGGAAGTAAAAGGTCGTCTTGAAGATTGCTCTGATGGTAAGTCCAACTCAGAACTAAGAGATCTTCTGGCTGTGACACTTGTCCATTCTCTTTGCATTTTGAGCCTCTCCTTCTTCAGTATTAGTAGTCACACTCTTATCATCCTCCATGGAACAGGCTTAGTATCGAAGAAAATTTCTCAGGTCAATACCTGTCGATGTAATTTGTAAAGCAGTTATGCCATTGCACAAGACAGAAATGAAGAAATCTACAGATAGCCTTTTCTAATTAATCCATGGACTTAATGCAACAAAAAGTTAAAAACACATCTTTCCACGAAAGAGAAAACCTTAAGAAAATACACAAAGAATAGCACCAAACACACAAGAATAGCCATCATGCAGTACAAAAATAGAGTCAGTTCTTGTTTATTTATGTGATATTCATTTCATTTGCCTTTCCAAACTAATAAGCATTGTACTTGTAACTCCACCGCATTGTCTCCTTCCATAAAGGTGAGTGCACTCCAAACTACTTCCGATCACAGATGAAAAAAGAGAAATTTTAACCTTGAATCAATTAGCCTATTAGGAAACTACGAGCAACCCTCATATTCTGTAATACTTCTTCATGCCTCTCTCGATAGGCTGTGGTTCTTCTAAAATTCCAATTAGGACGTAACGAGTAACATTTCCCACAGATTATTTCTAAGTAAAGATGGGTTTCCCACCATCCACGGGTAGACTGTTGATAGAGAGCACTCATCTCCATTAGAAGATTATTCAGGTTTTTGCAATACATGCACCAGTACATAATATTGAATCTGACATTAAAGGAGCTGATGAAATTGTCACTTGCATTCTACCTGAATGATGAATTCTAGAGAAATATAACCAACTCAAATGCAAATGATTTCTCATACAAATTTAGAGAAACATTGCCACAAATTGGTCCCCATTACCACCCCACATGAAAGAATTGTGAGCATGGAGCAGCATTTGCAGGTGAGTTTGTAGAGCATATGGAAGACACAAGATTTATGAAGATGCATTAAAAAGCGCTATTATTGAGCAGCACAAAAAGTAATGCAGTTTGATCACCAGAATGTGATATGTGAAGAGATTATTGCCCTAAAATAATGGTTAGAGGTTACTATCGAACAACTCTTCAGAAATAACGAAGGCACGTGAAACAGTTCTTAAGACAAAACACAACAATTTTCATGAAAGGAAATTGCATCGCCTATTATCTATTCAACTCAACTTGAGAATCTCACAAACTTGTTGAATATTAAACTTGCATGCATTGGGACATAAAGTGCTTTACTCGAGTGTTGATCCACTAAGACTTTAAATACATGCTCTTGCAAGGTAGGTACCTATAGCTGAAACGAGTTCTACTTAAATGAATCACTAAAGTGCCTAGAATACAAGAGGTGGCACCTGCTAGTTGATTTAACCCAAATTAAGGTAGATGGCCCTGATTAGGATTTGAATCTAAAAACTACAAAATATACAATCAGATTTATACACCAATACACAGAATTTGAAACTAGGTTAAGTCACAAGCACTCAACACACTCAGAGATAGACAATTAGAATTAGAGTGTCTACTTAGCTATTTTACTGTTTTGCGGACTAATTTGGATCTGAAACCTCGAGATCTATCAAGGGTAGCTATAGTATCCCTTTCCGGGATCTAGCTGAAAGCAAAGAAAAATGGCACAAACCCCAATAGATAGTAAACTGAAAATTATGGCAGCCAACTGAAAATTATGACAGCAAGGCACAGCAGTCTGATTTTTATAACAGCAGCATAAAAACACAATATCTCTTCAAAAATACATCATTCACACCATCCAGAGCATGAAGGGCAACTTATAAATATTTTAAAATTTAAAACAATTAATAACCAAGAAATTAGATTTCAAACCCTAGCTGGAAATTATTTAATTAAATAAAATAGCAGCAGTTAACACCCTTACAAAAGTGGCTGGAAATGAAGAATTCCAAGCCCAAAAATGAAGTCCAAATATAGATTCCAATTGCTAAAAATATGAGGAATGCAATGATGGTTGAGTTGGATGTCGCGTGCCCTAGAAACCCCCTAACTCCTCCACAAGGTGGGTCCCTCCCCTAGGAGAAGGGTTGAAAATCATTGTAGAACCAAATGCTAGCTGAGAATCTACAAAATCAATCTTCTTGAAGCTCTTTTGAAACCTTGGGATGGAAAATCCTCAATAAATGGAAGACAAACAAGGAAGGTTTTTGTCCTCTTTGTTGGCCACACCAAAGGATTTTCGCCTTAAGTGGAAGTAGTTGAACAATCAATCCAAAACCATGATTCTTTAGACAAGATGATGATGCACAAATGAGCAAAGCAACCCCCTACTATACCTTATTATGGCGCCAAAACCAATTAAAATGCTTCCAAATAGGACTGACCTCATAATGGATACTTTTCTTTAATTTTCCTTTGGCTTTTTACCTTCTTAACCCAACCGACCTGACTTTATATAGAAAACTATTAAAAAAGAATGCAATGGTCAGAAAATAACTGAAAAACATGACAATTACTTCCCTTGCTCATTTCCTTCTTGCCCACAGGAAGTGGAAAGGGCTCAAAGTCTTCTAATCAAACTAGTTTGGAAAGGGGAAATTACAATCCTTCACTCAAGAAATTTATCGCCCACAAGAAATTGCAAGCTCTCGCCCAAGTATCATCATGCCAAAGTGAAGAAATATGTTGTAATCCTCCAATAATTTAGATCTCGTATATGTCAAATTAAAGAGCTCTTGGCAAAACAAGCTCATATATTTGTTGTCCCTCTTTTTATGGATGTACTTTGGCAGTCCGTGAAATTTAATTTCCCTGAAAAAGAAATCAGCCACTACCTCATTTCTGCCCTCTTCACTTTTACCTTCAAAAATAGCATTAGCAACTTTTCTCTTTGCATGCTCAGTTGTACAAAAAGCCTTCCAATCTGCTGTAATCTTAGTCATAGAGCTAAATTGAGAAATAATCAACAACTTGACAAGCTAAAATACCTTCCAAAGTGGCATATTCACTTTCCATTTCAACCTTGTCAACCATGGTGGAAGAGCATCCTCTAACCATACACATGAATGCAAATGATATAATGTGGGGGCTGCTAAAAATCATTAAAAGCAGCATTAATGATGGCAATTTGATGCATGGTTGTCTTGAAAGCACTATTACCATATTTCCACACCAAGGCGAGATAAGGAGCAAGGTGCATGATAGTTTTAAAAAAAAGAGTTGTTTTAAAATTGGTGCTAGGATAAGATGGAAGATCAAGCTGCAGTTAGAAAAGGTTGACACCAAGCATGCATGAATGGGATAAAGATGGAATAAAACAAATAAAACAAAAGTCAATTGTTGTCCCATGTGGCGCCAAAGATAGAAGAGACAAAAATAAATAAAAGGCAACTCCAGTCCAAGGTGCATGATAAATGAATAAGACAAAAAGACTTTTGTCCCATGCGCAGCCAAAAATAGAAAACAAATAAATAAAACGAAGCCGTTGTCACAGTTTGGAGTTAGCGCCAAAGACAGATGGAATAAATAATATAAAAATAATAATAAATTATTGTTCCATGCTAGAGCTTGGCACTAAGTATAGGATGCAATAAATAAATAAAAGGAACACCAGTTTATTCTGGGACAACAATCTATTTTTGGAGTAGATTCATCTTCATATAGACTGATTTTTGGATTAAAAAATTAATTAGATACTTGAACATCTGATTTGCTCTGGCATCTTCAGCTATTGTACTTGCACTCGAATAAAATACAGTTTTGTTTTGCCCTCTCATATCGCTATTTTCAGATTATTCATTATGTTTGTTGTAAGATATTGCATTTGCCTTAGTGTGGAATTCATTCCCTCAACCACAATCTATTCCTAAACCTTTGAATTAATTTTACAAAATAGCCTAGAGTTGTGCAGGTGTGTGAATCTTTAAATTCTTTGGGTGCAAAGTTATATGCAAGTATCAAATTATTGATGTATCACACCTATTTTCCATTTTCCACATTCCTCTTCCCTTTTCCTTGTCAACACTTTCGTTTTTTTAGTGATTCACAAGGGAACCAACCCTCTCTAGAGGTTCACCTCAGACATAGGTTAGCCACAACCTTGAGGTGTTCTAATTTTGCCACCAAGAGAGAGAGAGAGTACACACAACATTCTCTATTAGGTTAACTTCTAGGTGAAAACAGTTTCTAGCACACCCGGTGGGACAAGTAGTCAAAAAATTGATGTTGGTTTAGCAATTTGCAAAGTAAAAGGTTCTTTAAAAAAAAACATCTAACGACTCCTCAAGTTTTCACAAACATACTAGTTGCAAACTAGTCAAAGCTAATGCCAAAAGTGACCACCAAGTCAAAAGCTAAAGGTATTCCATTTGAATTTATTCAGCTACCTTTACATTCTTATAAAAGAAGCAGATTTAATAAATCCTCTCCATATACTTACCAAGCTAACAAGCTAAAACAATTGCCCAAAATCCCACAACTTCCCATTCTAAATTTCCTAATGGCTCTTCCTAGAAATGAAGCTTTTGTGACCTTTAATGATGGCAGCCCCTTGAATATTATTGTATACAATGATATCCCTGCTTCCGCATTAAAGAGTTTACCATTCTTTACCGGTCTAACTCAAACCACTCCTGTAGAGCATATTAGAGATGTTGCAAATTTTTGCTCTGTTTATAATATAACTCAAGAGAATGTAGCCATAAGACTTCTTGCAGCTTCCTTTAAAGATAAAGTCTTGCAACGGTACAAAATTTACCTATTAACTCTATCAATTATTGGGATCAATTGGGAACAGCCTTGTGTAGCCAATTTGAGGACAAATCTGATCATCTATCCCAGATTGAGCAATTGAGCACAATCAAAAAAGCCCCTCAAGAGTTCATGGCTGATTTTAACTTGAGATTCCAGAGAACTTGGGAGAGAATTCCACGTGCCATCAAGCCTACAACAGAGCATGCATTCTTGTATTATTTGAGATCCTTAAATAGTGACATTGTTGTCCTAATTCAGTCCATGGGGGGTAACACAATCCCTACTACCTTTGATTTAGCCATTAGAGCTGAAAATAACCTCATACAAGCTAACAAAATTGCACCTAGACCTCCCATGCCTATCTTTCCAACTATTCAACCACCGGCTTCATTAAACCATATCCAAATCAGCCCACTGAGTTGAGTGAAATAAAAGGTATTTTGCAAGCTTTTGGAAATAAATTTGTATCTATTGAGAGACAGTTTGCTCAACCTTACAAACCATATCAGGCTCCATTCCAATCTGTTAGACCTTCATATCCAGCATATCCTACAAGTAGGCCTCCATATCAAGGCCCACCAGCCATTAAAGTTGATCTTAATGCTCCTACATTTATGGCTCTTGTTCCAGTGCAGACTAATCTAATTCAAAAAAACCATTTTGGTGTGCTCCATGTAATAATTTGCATGATCATTTTTCTTGTGTTAATGGAATGTTAAATCAAACTTTCATTGCACAAATGATGATTCCACAACTTTCAGCAATTGAGGCTCCTCCTCGAAGGGAATTCTAGTGAAATGCCAAAGCCACCAAAGGCAAATTTGGTGAACTGGCAACAAGAGGATCAACATGCAATTAATACAAGGGTATACAAAAGAAGAGCAGTGGGAGAACCCACAGAGGTAACTAATTTGCACGATTCATCTTCTTTATTTCCTGATAATACTAATAAGGTGGATGTTGTCCTTAATGAGAAAGAGAGACAAAAAATCAGATTTAGAAGGGCACCTTGGAAGCACAAAAGAATCGGGAAAAAGAGGTTGAAAGTGTTCCAAAAGGTCAAGCAAAAGGGGGCATCTCTTCCCTTAATATCATAGATCAGGTGAATAATGCTCATGTGAGCTTATCCATGTGGGATATGTTGACTATTCCAAGTTGAAAGAGCTTGTTACAAGATGAGTTGGCCAAACTATCAATTACAGTGGATCATTCAGATAGAGCTAGTGTAGTACTTGCAAATACAGATCAGCCCTCTAAGGCTGAATTTCAAGTAAAAAGGATTGGTAAGCCTCCTCCTTTCTACCTTTCTTTGATTATTGGTGATAATTTGGTCCATAATTGCATGGTTGACAATGGTGCTAGCAGTACAGTCATGCCTAAGCAAATAGCAAATAAGCTAGGACTCAAATATGAGCCACATGACAAAGGGGTTTTGCAGTTGGATGGCACAACTACCAAAACAGTTGGTATAATCAAAGATCTGAAGTTAGGTTTGCATGCATGTCCAAGCCTTCCAATCTTACAGGATGTTATGGTAGTAGATCTACCTCCATATTTCACTTTGTGCTTATCTAGAGATTTTACAGCTAAGATTGGAGGATATCTATCATCAAATTGGTCTTATCTATTTTTCAAAACAAGATATGGCACAAAGGTAACAATTAATTCTGAGCCTCTTGCTAAGTTTCATATTGAGCCTTATGTGCCTAATGCATGCAGTGTAAATTGTATTGTTTTTGACCAAGAAGATCATCCAGTTGTTCATGATACAGACACCCACTCTGAGAGCATACCAGATTTATTATTGGATGAGTGGGGAATTGACCATCATGGTTTTGATCCTTACAAATATGTTGAAGAAACATACATTAAAGATGCTGGTTTGGGAATTTATTGCATGCATCAAGAGGATCTTTTTACCATTATTGGTTAAAACTGATGAGATTGATACAGGATTGTGGAGTTTATACTTTGATGGCTCTAGAAGTAAGAATGGATCAGGTGCAGGTAATGTTCTGATATCACCAGATGGTCAAAGGTATTATTCTTCTATTCGATTTCAATTTAGTTGTACATGCAATGCAATGAATATGAGGCACTAATCCATGGTTTACAAAGTGGGCTAGGATGAAGGGAATTAAGTACCTACAGGTATTTGGTGACAAGTGAATTGGTCATAAATCAGGTGAGAAGTATGAATATTGCAAAGAATCCCTTGTTGAAATCATATAGACATAGAGTTTGGGATCTTATAGAGGATTTTGATGCATTCAATGTTCAATCAATACCTAGAGCTGAAAATAAACAAGCAGATAGATTGGCAGCTGTTGGGGCTGATTTTGATATTCCTAGTGAAGTGAAAAGAAAAATAATCAGTCTCATATTAAGGTGGTTGTAAGGCCATCAATTCCTGATAATAATACTAATTGGCAAGTGTTTGAGAATGATGAACAAATTGTACATTTTATTCAAGAAGAAGCTGAATTTTCCTCTAAAAATTAGTCTAAATTGCAGCAGCAGTATGTTGAACAAATCTTGCAATTAAAGACTAATAAGCTGCCTCAAGAATTGGTAACCCTTAAGAGTATTTTTAATAATGATGATCAGCTGAAAAGAGACAAGATCAAGATGTCCACTAAGCAAGAGAACTATGAGGACATAGCAATCAGCGATGGCAAGTTTTTGAAGCATGGTAAGTTATGTAATTTGGAAGAAAAGAAAGCTTTTGTTCAATTATGCAATGAGTTCAATTATGCTTTTGCTTGGAAGTATGAGAATTTAAAAAGTTTTGATCCAAGATTAGCTCAACATACCATTGAGCTTGAGCTTAATTCCAAACCGGTAAAGATTGAAATTTTGATGAGAAATGAACTAACAAAGTTTATTGAGTCTTGTATTATCTTTCCTATCAAGCATTCCTCATGGGTTGCAAATCTTGTACCGTGAGGAAGAAGAATGGAGAGATAAGGTTATGTGTTGATTTCAGAGGATCTAAACAGGGCTTTACTAAAAATCATTATCCATTACCATCAATGAATCGGATTCTAAGAACTGTATCAAGTGCAGAAAGGTTCTCTCTTATGGATGGTTACAGTGGTTACAATCAGATATTGGTAAAAGAAGAAGATCAATACAAAACAACTTTCACTACTAAGTGGGGGACATATGCTTACAGAAAGATGTCTTTTGGGTTATCCAATGCAGGAGCTACTTTTCAGAGAGCCATGGATATGGCTTTTCAAGGTTTGATCAATGTCAATGTTTTGATTTATCTTGATGACATTATTGTTTTTCTAAGATTGCTAATGACCGTTTGAGCCATCTGAGGAAAGTTTTTGAAAGGTGCAGACAGTATGGGGTTTCTCTCAACCCAAAGAAGTGCATATTTTCAGTACATGAAGGTAAATTTTTGGGTCACATGGTCTCAAAAGAAGGTTTGGCCATAGATCCAAAAAGAGTAAGCTCAATTCTAGCATTATCTTTACATCAACATAAGAAAGCACTTCAAATATTTTTTGTTAAAATCAATTTTGTGAAAAATTCATTATTGATTTTGCTAATTTATCAAAGCCTCTAACTGCTATGTTGAAAAAGAGTATGAGTTTCAGTTGGACAGATGAAGGGAAAATCAGTTTTGAGGCCATTAAACAAGCTATTGCTCAAGCTCCAACACTTGCAAATCCAAACTTTTCAAAGGATTTTATATTGTATGCATTTGCAAGGGTTGAAACAATTTTCGCTATCTTAACTCAACTGAATCATGACAATTTAGAGCAACCCATTGCTTTCTTTAGCAAAGTACTTTTGTTATTACGAAGTGAAGTATACTTTTGTAGAAAAGCAAGTACTTTTTGTTATTAGAGGCTTAAAGAATTTCAGATATATGCTCTCTAATAATAGAATTCATGTTATGGTTACTCACCCAAGTGTAAAAGAGTTTTTGTTGAGCAAGGATTTGAATGAAAAGAGAGCTAGTTGGATCACAAAAGTCATGGAATATGATGTGGACTTCAAGGTAACAAAGTTGATCTAAGGTAAAGGGTTATGTGAGCACTTAGTTTCAGATTTGGAGTCAAAGAAAGTTGTTTTTGCACTCATAAATCAGCCACAAGCAGCTGAAATACCATCTTCTTGTGAGTTGGACACAAGACATGATTCAGTACTTGCATGCTGGTATTCTTCCCCAAGGTTTGGATAAGACAAAAAGGAGGTATTTCCAATTACAAGTTATTCCTTTTGCACTCATTGATGGTATATTATTTAAAAGGGTATTAATGGTGTTCTTCTGCGATGTGTAGAACCTTCACAAGTTGACAGATTATTGCAAAAATCCATGAAGATTTATCAAAGTGGCCATTATGCTCCAAGGATTATTGCTCTAAAAATAATGAAAGCAAAATATTATTGACAAAGTATTTTTAAAGATTGTTATGCATGGGGCAAAAGATGTCAAAAGTGTGTCTTCTTTGTGGGTAAGGAAAAGCATGTAACCCTTCCTCTTCATCCTATTTCAGCAAATCAACCCTTTATGCAGTGGGAATTGGACTTTATCGAAATGATTAATCCACCATCCAGTTTGGGTCACAAGTGGATTCTTACTGCCATGATTATTTTACCAAATGAACAATGGATGCATTAAAAGAGGCAAATGAAACTAGTGTGCTTGACTTCTATGAAGGTATTATTACTAGATTTGGAGTTTCTGCTACTATTATTTCAAATAATGGTCTTGCTTTTGTTGGTACTAAAATTACAGAGTGGGTTGTCCGGAATGGTATTTATTTGAGTACTTCATCAAATTATTACCCACAAGGTAATGGTCTTGCAGAGTCTACTAACAAAAATTTGTTGAAGATTATTAGAAGAATTTGGATGAAAATCAAAGATCTTGGCACACCAAACTCAAAACAGCTTTGTGGGCAGACAGAATTGCTCCCAAAAATCTATTGGTAATTCTCCATACATGTTGGTTTATGACAAGGAAGCAAGACTTCCAATTTCTCTTGAGTTGCCCGCTTTAGAGCTTATTCATCAGTTAGAGTTGTTGGAAGCAGTCCTATGGAGGTAAGGTATGCAAAACTTATGCAGTTGGAAGAATTGAGACATGAAGCCATGCTCACCATGGAAACTCACCAAGCTCAAGTAAAGAAGAATTTTGATAAGAAAATAGTTGCAAGAGTCTTTCAAGAAGGTGATCTTGTCCTTAAGTGGGATGCAAACAAAGAAAAATCAGAAACCACACCAAATTTGATGTTATTTGGAGTGGGCCATATGTTATTTCAGCTTGCAAGCCTCACAATGTTTTTCAGTTATCTCAGTTGAATGGCGAAGAACTACCAATCCCGGTTAATGGGATTTTCCTCAAAGCTTGTTATTGAGGATTCAACATCATTAGAGTAGTTTACTTTCAATAAGTGCTTGCATGCACATGTTTTCCTTTTGTTGAAGAGGGTATTTCAGTTATTTTGATTCAGAGGCTACAAGTTGTTGACAAAGGTATGTGACTCCATAACCTAATAGATGTAGAAAGCTATTGATCTCCTTATTTAGCAGCAAACAATTATGTGATGTCGCCAAAATGTTACCATATTTCCACGCCAAGGAGAGGTAAGGAGCAAGGTGCATGGAAATTTTTTTTTAAAAAAGAGCTACTATTTTAAAATTGGCATTAGGATAAGATGGAAGATCAAGTTATAGTTAGGAAGGTTGGCGCCAAGCATGCATGAATGGGACAAAGATGGAATAAAACAAATAAAACAAAAGTCAATTGTTGTCCCATGTGGCGCCAAAGATAAAAGAGACAAAAATAAATTAAAGGTAGCTTCAATCAAAGGTGCATGATAAATGAATAAGACAAAAGACTTTTGTCCATGTGCCACCCAAAAATATAAAACAAGTAAATAAAAGGAAGTTGTCACGGTTTGGAGTTAGCGTCAAAGACAAATGGAATAAATAAATAAAAATAATAATAAATTGTTGTTCCATGTTAGAGCAGCACTAAGTATAGGATGCAATAAATAAATAAAAGGAACATCACCATTCAGAGACAAAGTAGTCTATTCTTGGAGGAGTCGATTCATCTTCATATAAGCTGAATTTTGGATTAAAAATTAATTAGATACTTGAACAATTGATTTGTTCGTCATCTTCAACTATTGTATTTTGCACCTCGAATAACATAAAACTTTGTTTTGCCCTCTCATATCGTTGTTTTCATATTACTCATTGTGTTTGTTGTCGGATATTGTATTTGATTTAATGTGGAATGCATTCCCACTAGTGTTGTCTTTTCTTAAGCCCTTGAATTAATTTTACAACATAGCTTAGAGTTGTGCAGTGTGTGAATCTTTAAATTCTCTATGTGCAGAGTTATATGCAAGTATCAAATTATTGGTGTATCACCCCTATTTCCCATTTTCTGCATTCCTCTTCCCTTTTCCTTGTCAAAGTTTTCATTTTTTAGGTGATTCACAAGGGAACCAGCCCTCTCTGGAGGTTCACCTCAAACATAGGTTACCCATAGCCTTGAGGTGTTCCAATTTTGTCAACAGGAGAGAGAGTACACACACCATTCTCTATTAGGGTGCAACTTTTGGGTGACAACAAGCACTTCTTTTAACATTTGGAGGTAATAATACATCATCACGCATCTCCTTTGTGCTTTGTTGGAGACCTTTTGCATGAAGGCACAATTTAGGAGCTTTTTCACCTTTTTGTTGTTTGATATTCAAATGGGCTGCACCTTGGAATCTTCCTTTGGTACTTTTAGTTTCTTTATTAGGAGGGATGTATATCAACCCATTCTCCAACTCTTGATGGCATTCTTCACTCAATGGCAAACTCACAAACATTATGCAAAGCTGACCCAAAGTAGACCACTTGAGAGAGTTACCTTGCTTCTCATATATGTGAACATGCTGGTCTGAATCATATTTATGCTTTTTCTTCTCTTTGTTCTCCATTCCTATACCTACACATAGAGCAAACATATTAAAGGAAACAAGAGCTCTCAACATTACTTCTTCATGCCCCATAGATATGTGAACTAGCTTTCTTCCTTTGATTGCATTCTCCTTAAAATTCTCCTTCATATGATGGACTCTCAAAGATCCATTCACACTGCCCCAAGCATGGTTTTAGCTGTACCATTGTATTTTCTCACTCAGAATCAGCATTGTCGGGCTGGAATCTCTTCTAAAACAGTGGCAACAATCCCTCATTGATGGTAAGCAGAAAATCCTTCCAACTTGTGACTGAAAACACTTTGGTGACTGTCATAAAAATGGTTAAGGGTCCGGTTCTGATGTGGACAGCAACAAAAGGAATAAGATAACAGCTATTATACTTCCAATTCTCCACAAAATTCAGACTTGACAGTGATATAGAGATTGGAATCAACCCTATGGGGACTGAAAATGTTTCAACAACATCAACAAACTGAATATTACTCTAATGTATGGTTGAGACTACTTGTATGGCTGCAAGTACAATGTTGTGCAAGCTGAAAATATGAATGACAGCAGCTCTACAACCCGGAACAGTGAAGCCCATTTGAGGAAACACATCCTCCTTGAGTTCTCCTTCACACCATGTGACCAAAAACATTTTTATGACTGTCATACAAGTGTAAAAGAGGCTGGTACTGTTGCTGGCAGCAGATAAAATATTGGTACAATAACTGTCATACATGACATCCTTCGCCAAACTCAGCCATGTGAGTGATCCAGGGGTTGGAAACAACCCTTCCTTGACTGAAAATTCTCCAACAACAGCCATAAGCTGAAAACTACTTACTTCAATGACTGAAACCACGTGCATGGCAATCAAATTCCACTTGTAGCTAGATCTCCAATCAGCCTTGTCTTCAAGTGTAGGATTTGTTTCCAAAGAGTGCCCTATGAATTGTGAGCAATGATTCTCCACCGCTTCATTAGAATGCATAGCATACTTTATAGGACTGCTCAAGAACCTCTTTTCTAAACATGAGATAAAGAATTCATTAGAAATAGTAATATTGAACTCTTCAAAACCCATATCCTTCTTGTATCTCAAAAGATCACCTATTTCCCAAATTTTTATGCATAAACAATTTTACTTGGTGTCACTCAGATTTCACCCTGAAATCTGCGACTACCCTATCCGAAAAATTTTCGTACTTTTAAAATAATGGGTCGTTTGTTGTTTTTATTGCCTGAAAGTTCTTGTATTGCGTCAAGATAATCCCAAAGAGCCATATTAGCCCTTTTCGCCAAATACCCAGATGCCCAAAATTGTTTTATTCTGTCGTCGGGATTTGTCTGCGGGAAATTTGTATTTAATTATTTTGAGCCCCGTATGAGGCTATTTGCGCTCTGTTTTAACTCTATTATGAGCGAATATGTTATTATTCCTATGTGCCAGAAGGGTTTTAACTTATTTTAAGTTTTGGGCTTTATTTGTAACTTTTGGCAATTTTTCGTGTTTTTGTGGTGTCCCGTTTTGTTTTCTGTGAAATTTCTCTGGAGCAATTCCCTCGCCGGGTAAGCCCGATTTTTGGCCTGGAGTAACTGGAAAACATACACGCACATTATGCCCGGAGGAAGTCGCCATCGGAGGTCTGGATCACTGGGAAAAAGCAAAGTCGTGCACTGAAAAACTCCTCGGGGATGGGCGCATTTTCGGAAAACAAAGGATTTAAGCTGCGATGGGAAAAATATAAGCCGCAGGCAGGGTGGGAATTGTATACCTGCCTGGCAGGGTACTTTTTCCCGTGTTATAAAAGTCACTTAAGTGCGCAGTGGGAAAAATAGAGGTTTGCAGGCATGTGGGAATTTATTGCACCTTACAGGTAAAAATTCCCATGATATAATAAAAGGAAAGTGACTTAAGTGAAATCATGGGATTTTAGTGCTCGCTGCTTAGAGTAAAGAATCCCATTGTCAAAGTCAAATCACTTAAGTGGATCACGGGATTTTGGTGCTCTTGGCAGGTAAAGAATCTCATTATGAAAAAATTCTTAAAAATAGAATTACATGTGCAAAAAGTGCGCCCTTTGGTGAGAGATTAAAAGGATTAAATTTGATTATTTTTATTAATCTTTCTTCTCAAAAAGTGCGCCCAAGCTTGGAGGAGGTCAACAAGTCAAAGATGGAATAAAAGAAAGGAGTTAAATGCATTAAATTTAATTTATTTAATGGCTGCCCTCTTCCTCTCAAAAAGTGCGCCCCATTTGGGTATTATTTAATGTTTTTTAAGGCATTAAAACATTAAATTAATTTCTATTTTCAGTGGCTATGGTCAAAGCACACTGTGGAGCTTGAGTGAAGTGTTGTGTGAAGGATTAAATTGGATTAATTTAATTTATTGGATGGTTGTCCTTAAACATGCTATTTTTAAAAGAGAAAAACATGATTTTTAATTAATTAATTGCCTTTAATTGTTAGGGCAATTATTAATTATAGAATTGTGAAGGTTATATAAGCATGGGCAGCCATATGGGTGAATAATTTAATTCACAGGTAAAGAATTGCAGCCAGGAGGAAAAGTGCGCCCCCATTAGAGGAAGGATTTTGTTCAGACAAAGTGCTAACAAGGCTAAAAGCTTCCAGATTTGGCGCATGCTTTGGAGGAGGTTGATCTTTGTCTGCATAGTTGTTTTCACAGGTGTTACAGGAGCTCAGGTGTTGATTGAAAGGATTCATGCTCTCTTTATGTGCAAATTAAACACCAATTTTTGGGGCAGCAGGCTTGAAAAGTGCAGATTTTTATAATTTAAATTCACTATTCATGCTCCGGTGGCCATTTTTGTCTGAATAAATTGCAGAATTCATTCGTGTGTTTTACAAAAGAAAAGGAGTTTTTATCAATGTCTAATACATTGCAAATATCCTCCGAATCTGAAGAATTGTCTAGATCTGCACCAGTATTGAAGAAATCCGGCCAAGTTAGAAGAAAAAGAATTATTCAGACAAAGATAGACAAAGCCATGGCGAAAGGAGATGAAAAAGAGAGCACGATGGATTCATGCATTGCTTCCAAACTTGCAGACATAGGAGACACAGATCTAGGCCCAGAACCTCTTTCTGATTTGATTGATAGATCCAGAGCTGGAAAGACTTCACTCATGCGTGCGGTCAAAAGTAGCGGAATTATCCGAGCTGCAGCTTTCCGATGTACAACCCAATTCCCGAGTTCGTGATGGAGTGTGCTAGATCTTATCATCCTTCATCCAGATCAGTGCGTGATGTTGCGGGAAAGACAATAATTCGTTTGGATGCGGAGTTCATCAATTATTGTCTGAAGATTCCAGTGCGAAAGGTGGTGACTTCTATTAGCATTCAGGATGCTGACAGTAGATGGGAGAAACATAGAGCTGATTGCGTGAGCATAATGAACAGTCGGTTCATGAAGAAGCCTAGATCCCCTTCAAAGTTCCCGAGAACTCTTCCACGGTCCAATTTGGTGCGGGAGGCGAGATGATGTCGTTAAATTGCTATGCGGAGTTGAATGGCGAAACGAATGCCTACACTTTCCGTACATGGATGTATACTTTCATCGAGGACCATTGAAATCAACAAGGTTGATTCTATAATCAATGGTCGGAAATTGGAAGAACATCGGTGAGCAACTTCGAACGTGAAGCGACTTTCAGCTTCAAGATGACTTCATACTTGGTGTATCTTTGCGCCGCAGCCTTCACAGGTGTCTTTTCCAAGTTTGGATAGATGTGGTGTTCTTTCAAGGACCCCATTTTCGAGTGCTACCCACACTTCTTTCATGTACCTACGTGCGAGAAGGACTTCAAAGTGATCAACGATGACTTCTTCTACGATTTCATCCGCAGCTGACAAAGACTTGAAGACTCACGGGGGCAAGCGAAGCGTGGGAAGCAAAGTGTCCAAGATTGGCGGTTTATTCATCTAGTTTGCAGATTTCACATACCTCGGGGTTATGGACTTTTCGGAGAACCAATAAAGATGCCCGGTGTATCCGAGTGATAGATTGATCGCCATGGAGCTGAGTAGGCAACTTGTGGAGTTACACGACCTTAGATCAAAGCGGCACAAGTCTACGGGCTTCTTCCCAATCACTGTGGGATATTACGGTTGCATCAAAGCATTCACGAGCTCGAGGGATGGAAGCGCAAATGTTATCCGAGTATGAGCAAGAATTCTTTGCACTTGCGGCTTAGCTTCGATCCATTTGGAGTAGCCAGGAAGACAATCTCCCTGGAGCATACGCACATGTGCCTTCGTTAGAAGATTTACGGATGAAGTGCGAATGAGTACGAGGTTAGAAAGAAAGATTTCAGCAGCTATCTCAAGAAAGCAAGTGTTCGACTTTGGACTAGCGCGGATACCTGCGGATCTTAAAGATGATGGGAATGTGGTACTTGACACTTACCATCAAATGGGAGGAGATAAAGCTATACTGCAGGATAACATTGGAGGCTGCCATTCAATTGAAGAAAGATCTGGAGCTGTGTTGGTGAATACTTCAAGGCGTCGATTTGAAGGGATATTGCCTTGATGAAGTATTGATGAATCAAATCATGGGCAACTTCGGCGCAGGAGATTCCCTCAAACGAAAGCATGAAGGAGAAAGCAGCAGAAGGTCCGAGAAGTTGAAAGTACACAGAAGATCTCAAGAGAAAGAGAAGACCACTTCTACGACCATAGCTTTGACTCCGACTTCTCCAGTACCCAGAAGATCACCAACTATTGCACCGCAACAACAGGATGCTTCCATGCCTTCATGAATCCAAATGACGTTCATTTTCTCTTCCGTTCATCACCCGCTCCAGAGGAGATGTTGAAGCTGCAGATGACGAGTTGAAAGAGCTTTGTCCTTGGATGTTTCAAAAGATGGCAGCCATGACAACCGTGGCACTTTTCGGCGGAGAGGATGCAGGCGGGAAATGGTAGTGCACTCAAGAACTTCTTAGAGAAGTAACTTCTCGGAAAGGTTAATTGGTTCGGAAGCAAGAGTAGAGATGAACTTAGAGGAGCATGACTTCACAACTACTTCGGATCGAGCGAGTAAGAGAGACGAAGGCCTAAAGTTCTAAAGCAACTTCTAGGTTGATCATCGAGGATTGGGAGAGAAGTTTGTTGAGATATCAATTCCGGCGGAAGGAAAGATAGAAGAGGAGTTCACGGCGGAAGATGTGACGGTGACCAAAATACCACTCGGTCAAGCTACCCTTTGAAGGATTGAAGCGGGACACGCAGAGACATTGATGGATGCTTTGTTCCTTAGGCTTGGCGGTGAAAAGGCGGAGAAAGAAGAGTCATGAAGCAAATATCTCAATTATGTAAGATCATAGCCAAGGTTGTTAAACCTTCCATTCAACCCATTTCAGGGAGCGGTGAGTGATCATCTTATGCGGGAAATGGAAGATGCAACAATCAAGTTAAGGCTATTTGATAATGGAAGGATTTGATTATTCGTCAACTACTGCAACTTGGGGAAGTGCCACCCTTTAAAGGTTATGAACGATGCAAAGAAAGTGTTGAATGAAGGGTTCAAGATTCGGGACGAAGAAAGAAGTAGCTAAAACAGATGGAAGAATGCTGAATTATATGTTCGACAAGTATATCAGATATCAGAACAAGAAGAAGATGTAAACATTACAGCTGGCATGACTTCTTCTATTCTTTCTTCTTCTATTTTCTATGTTCCCGGATGAAATTGTAAAACTTCTAAGTTATTGGTTTTGCAACCATTACTTGAAGTCATGTGGAACCATTCTATTAGTTAAGTGATACATGTGTCACTTAAGAAGAAGTTAGTTGAGGATGATTGCCAAATGTCATCTTTACTTGTTGTTCATACTTTAGTTCAAGTTTGAGTCTTCTATTTGTACTTTCCCTCCTACATTCTATAAGTAGGAGAAGAACCTCCGGGTTAATGATCGATCGAATTTGTAAGAAGCAATCTTGTGTTCTAGACTTTGTGTCGAACACATGAGAGCAACAGTAGCAGAGCAGGTTTAGGAGAACTTTGTGTCACCATTGTGTTTTTGCTTTTAAATCTTAGATCTTTTAAGTAAACCGTGTTATTTTAGATCTGGATCTAGAATTGCATTAGTGTGTTCAAATCTATTAAGTATGTGCATGCAATTAGCTCATTATCTACTAATTGGGATGCACATCTTCCTAAGTATTTCCTTTACTTCTTTCTTCTATAACTTTCCTTTCTTAAACAAATTGCTTTTTACTTGCTGCAGAACTTCTTAGTTATGGTTCATGAGCTAAATGGTTAAAGTAAAACCCCCGATAGATAATAACACATTTTTATGACAAATCGACACGGAGCCTCACCGGTTAAATGAGGGAGATTTATCTCATGACCGCCTAGGTTTGATGAAAATCTAGCCAATGAACAGAATGAAAGGACCTATGTGCTCTTTGCTACTCCATGTGTCCTTCACTTTCTTCCCCTCTTTCGATTGCTTCTCATGATGACCACACATTTGCATATGGTTGTCCTTTTCATCATGTTGCCCATGATGACAACAAATTTGGAGTGGCATAGAATGAATCAACAATTCTAAAATACTCTCATACCTTGGGTTGTCCTTAATTTGTTCACCTTCCCTTGCCAAATGAAGCTTGGTTGAGATATCTTCCACACCTCCATCCTTGTGACTCAAAATTACTGAGTTAGGATCAGCATTCTCCTTCCTCTTAGGCTCTTCATCTTCAACAAGTGAAGCCCTTTCCTCCTTGACTTCATCCATACTTGGTTGACACATGTATGGAGCACCTTCATAGCTCTTGCTAGAGTCATGAACACCATTAACTTGCTTCTTATAGGTTGTTCTAAAAATTCCAGCCAGCTGAAAATCAACATTAACAACCAGTAAAACCCTTTTCTCATGTGTATGCCCCTCAACATGGTTTTCTTGGAACACCTCAAAACCCCTCGATTTTTCTTTTTCCAATTCATGCCCCATGATTTCTTCCTTGGCCTCTTGAGGTGTTCATGTAGCCACTATCTTAACTAGTTCTTTTTCTTCTTTCAAAAGAAACTCCTCCAAGTTTGCCTCTTTGGCATCTTCTTGTAGTCTAGGGTTCCCTAGTATCTTCATTTATACACCGGTTGTCTCTTTGATTGAACCCTCGGTGTGGAGAGTGTCACTTTCCCAAGGCACAATGAGGATCCACCTGTGGCGCTTGAGATCTAGGCTCGGGCCTTGACCTACCCTTGCTGACTCCTATGAACTCCATGCAAGTGAAATGGCATCACGAATCTCCTTTGGAAGAGCCCTATACTCCTCATAGCTGGCCACAATGTTGTGACCCACTGAATGTCATGTTTCCACCTCCGGAATGACTTCTTTCTTTGGTAAGAACCTAGGTCACCAATCCATGTTCTCTCTCCTGAGTTAGTAGATGTATATGTTTCATCGTCTTGCACGAATACCCTCGGGCTAGGAAGATCGATGCTTTGATACAATTATAATGTCCATTTTCAGGCTCTACTTGAAAACAAAGGAAAATGACACAAACCCCAATTGATAGTAAACTAAAAATTATGGCAGCAAAGTACAGCACTCTGGCTTTTATTACAGCAGTAAGAAAAATGCAATATCTCTTTAAAAATGCATCATTCACACCATCCAAAGCATATAGGGCAACTTAAAATATTTTAAAACAATTAATATCAAAAATCAACTTTCAAACCCCAACGGAAAATTATTTAATTAAATAAAATAGCAGCAGTGAACACCCTTACAAAAATGGGTAGAAATGAAAGATTCCAAGCCCAGACATGAAATCCAAATACAGATTCCAGCTGCTAAAAATATGAGGAATGGAATGATGGTTGAGTTGGATGTAGTCATGCCCTCAACAAGGTGGGTCGCTCCCTTAGGAGTAGGACTGAAAATTACTGTAGAATCAAACCCTAGCTGAAAATCTGCAAAATTGATCTTCTTAAAGCTCTTTAGAAACCCTGGAATGGAGAATCTTCAATGAATAGAAAAGTTTTTCTTCTTCAATCAAACAAGGAAGGTTTTCATCCTCCTTGTTGGCCACACAAAAAGATTTTCACCCTTAAGTGCAAGTAGTTGAGCAAGCAGCCCAAATATCATGCAAAGTTAATTTTTAGACACGATGATGATGCACAAATGAGCCAAGCAACCCCTTCTTATACCTTGATGTGGTGTCAAAACCAATTAGAATGCTTCCAAATAAGACAACCAACCTCATAATGGATACTTTACTTTTATTTTTCATTGGTTTTTCAGCTTCTTAACCCAACCGACCTAACTTTATATAGAAAACTATTAAAAAAGAATGCAATGCTCACGAAAGTAATTGAAAAACATGACAATTACTTCCCTTCCTCATTTCCTTCTTGCCCATGGGAAGTGGAATGGGCTCAAAGTCTTCCAATCGAACTACTTTGGAAAAGGGACATTACAGTAGCAATAGCCAATTACAGTTGTATGGCAAAAGAAACAAACCAGGGACTGCCATTATCAGACTTTCCAGCTTTAGGATTGTTGTCATCACAAATTCCAATTGCTGCATTATACCAATTACAGCCCTTCAAGTGTTTTTGGTCATAGGGTTGCTGCTTTTTCAGGGTCCAAACAAAGATATGTTGATTATTACCGTTGTGAGAAGATTTCCAGCCATTGATTGTCTATTTCCAACCTCTAATTATTGATAGCAATGATTTATGCAAACAATCTTCAGATCTATTGTTGCTGTTATATCATTTTCACATTGCTAATTTGCAAAATTTTAGACTTTGGACCGTCGTTAGCAGCCAAATACAGCTTCAGGTTTGAAGGGTTTGAGGAAGTTTCCTTACCCTAAGCTATTTGTGAAGGATTTAAGACATAGGATCAGTTGAAAACAATCTTTCCCATCGCCACTCTATTTCATAATCCAAGGGAGGATCCAAATTTTTCAGTTCATAAGTGTATTAGAGCAGCACAGCAAAAGTCGACTACATCACAAAAAGATAATGGCAACTTGTTATGTTTGCATCCTCGTGATCCGTTGTTTGTGGTCAAAAGTCAAGAAGATAGTTCATGAATAGATCAACATATAATGTTGCAAATGCTTGTAGCCATCATGGGGAACAATTCACAATCAAACAACTTGGTGAGGCAAAGTTTACTCGAGAACATGGAATTGCAAGTGCCCGTGGATGAATTGAACTCCAAACATTAGAGATGGGCATTAGGGAAATTTTGTTGGGATTGCGATTGCTTGGGACAAGCAATTTTTGGGAGGGACGGACTGCCATGACCCCTTTTTCAAATAAAGTAAAAATAATAAAGTTAATATTTTTAAGTTGTCAAGTAACTCAATTTTTATTTAAAAGTGACAACTTGTTGTCTCTCCGAAAACTGCTTTCTCTCGCATTTCCATAGCCAAATTCAAATTTTTTGAGCTCATGCCCTTCGTTGGTGTTTAAGCCAAGTTAGAGATTCAAGAAATTAGCAAAAGTAGTGCCCTGGAGCTGTTTAAACCTCTGTTTTGCTCGTTTTAAGAAATTCTCCATCTCTCGGTCTGTGCACAAAATATCCTCTTTACAATCTCCTTTGTGATCGAAATTGTTCGCTTATTCTATGGCCTAGGTCGTCAAATCTTTGTTTTGCCTCCATGCCTCTGGTTCGTGAAGGAAATTCAAAAATTGGACTCAAAATGACGAAGTTCTCTTCCTCTGTGTATTTTTCCCGCAGTCGGGATGACGGGTGTCTTTTCCCATCAAATTTTGGCCCCAATGAATGCAGGTACGTGGTCAGATCCTATTGGATGGGGAGGAACGGGCTTTTTGGTGAACTTAACACTTTTGGTCACTTTTGGCAAAAATGGTAAATTTGCCCCATGAGACCCGAAAAGCCAAATCGCCGTTGAAAAGTCTAACCTCAGCGGACGGCTCCACGTGTCGCAATGGCGCAACTCCAAGGTGGGGCAGAAAGGGTCAATTACCAAATCAACGTTAGATCGCGACGTGATCGGAGTCATTAGAGAGGTAAAGCCCGCCGTTGAAAAGTCAAATCAAGCAACAAGCCATCAAGGGGATTTGTGTTTTTGAGCGCCTTTGCAAAAAGGCAAAAAGTTAAAAAGTGACCCACAGCCCCGATCAGGCTTTAAAAAAAAAAGTCAAAGGTGAAGCCTACCATTGAAAAGTCAAAGCAAATGAGCGAGCCATCGGGGCACTTTTGGAAATTTAACCAAATTTCCAAAAGCGAAGTAAAAGTTCAAGAATGCTCCAGTGGCTCCATTGAGTCTCAAGCCCACCGTTGAAAAGTCAAAGCGGAAGAGCGAGCCAACGGAGGAAATTGAGTTTTTGAGCCTTTTTCCAAAAAGGCTAAAATGTTGAGAAAAGGGCCGTGACCCCATTTCCAATCGAGGGTGCGATGTGTCCAAGTTGAAAAGTCAAAACGGTACAAGCCAATTTGTTCCAAATTGCCAAATCTCTAAAAAATCACAAAATGCAAAGGGCTTCCCCCGTAATCGCTCCAATTCCTTCCGCCACGTGGGACGGCCCGATCTCAAAGTTAGAGGAGCAAATCAAACGGTCTGTATTCAAACTGGCAAATCAAATGTAACGTTCGCATCACAAGATCTGGTTTTTAACCCGCCATGAGCGTTTTCTTCGCAATGGAGGAATTTGAAAAGGCGTTGAGGATTTGTGAAGATGTAACGGTTTCTTGCGAGGAATATAATGGCTTCTCGACGTCATTCCAAGGGCTGGCGATTGATTTCAAAAAGACCAGAGTGCTCTGTACCTGGAAAAGAGAAAAATGCCAAATTTCTTCTATCTTCTTTCTCTCTCGAATTTCTTCCATTCTAAAAGCTCAGACAAACTCGCCTTAGCTTGATAATAAAAGAAGGAATTTTGCCTCTTTGATGGAGAGATTAATTGGTACTTTGCGACCAATGAGTTTTATTCCGTCTTGTAGCTTCTTTATCAAATTTGTATTTTCTTCTAACTCTAAATGCATGTAAATGAAATTTCTAATTAATGTGTGTGGGCATCTAATATTCTACTCGCAACATTAGTTTCTCCTACCTCCATTCTCACTCCCTTTCCCCTTCTCAAACAAAGTTCTTCTCTAGTGAGAAATTGCTAGCTTTGCCACAGGGTCAGTGGAGTGCCCCTGTTGGATCTCTGGTCGAAAGGCCACCATTGAAATCCACTTTTTCACACATGCACATACGGAAGCTGCACCATTCAAGTAGAGGGACTTAGATTCCCATAGCGTTGGCTTCAACGAGAGGCATGGAGGCAAAACAAAGATTTGACGAATTTGTCCATAAGACAAATTTTCTCGCCAACACAACTCAATATTACTTTATTATTATAAATAAAGGTGACATTCCAAATTAAGTCAATATCAAATTTAAAAGATGGAAAGTTACTTTTGAGGCTTTTTCTTGGGAAAAGTGTCAAGTGAACTTATAAAAAGACGTTGGGGGTCATTTGGAAGGATCTCTTTCCCATTATCTATTTTGCATTGAGAGTTTTAGTTGTTGCTTCCACTTATGCTGTTGAGGACAAAACCCTCTACCGAAACAATATTTGGAGATATATATGAAAGAGCTTCTCGTGGTGGAACTTTGAAGAGGAGGATGTCTAACACATCAAGGAGTACATCGTCACCTACCAGCATGTTTTACCGGTAAGTTTGTTGTAGCCTTTGCTTGTTCCCCATCAAGATTGGAAAAGTATGTTCACTAACTTCGTCACAAACCTTGCCAACGTACATGGTATAGACTACATTTATGTTGTTGTGGATAGGCTAAATGAGTATTCATACTTCTTTGTCATTTCTCTAGAATTTAAAGCACATCATATGGAAGACGTACATCATTTCGCTCAAGGTTGTCTACACATAAAAGTATGGGATCCGGGTGATATCTTTAGATCTATCAAGGGTAGCAATAGCCATTTACAGTTACATGGCAAAGGAAACAAGCCAAGGGCTTCCATTATCAGACTTTCCAGCCTTAGGACTGTTGTCATCACAGATTCCACCTACTGGACTATACCAATTACAGCCCTTCAAGTGTTTTCAGTCACAGGGTTGTTGATTTTTCAGGGTCTCAACAACGATATGTTGATTGTTACTGCTGTGAGAAGATTTCCAGCCATTGATTGTCTTTTACAGCCTCTAAATTGTTGATAGCGATGATTTATGCAAACCATTTTCAGCATTATTGCTGTTATATAATTTTCACACTGCTGATTTGCAAAATTTTAGACTTCAGACTGTTGTTAGCAGCAAAATACAGCTTCAAGTTTGCAGGGCTTGAGGAACTTTCTTTACACTATGCTATTTGTGAAGGATTTCAACCATGGGATCGATTGGAAACAATCTTGCACATTGCCATTCTATTTCATAATCCAACGGAGGATTCAGACTTTTCAGTTCATAAGAATATTAGAGCAGCGCAGCAAAAGCCAACTTTGTCAGAAAAAGGTAATGGTAACTTGTTATGTTTGCATCCTCATGATCCATTGTTTCAGGTCAAAAGTCAAGAAGATAGTTCATTAAATAGATCAACATATAATGTTGCACATGCTTGTGGCCATCATGGGGAACAATTTCATGACAATTCATTGTCAAACAACTTGGTGAGGCAGAGTTTACTCAGAACATGGAATTGCAAGTGCCCAAGGATGAAATGGAATTCAAGCATTACGAGATGGGCATTTTGGGCAATTTTGGGAAGACAAACAATTTTATGGCAAATTGTGGCTTTTTCAAATAAAATAAAAATAATAAAATTCATAAGTTGTGCTTAAAAAGAGACAAACAATATTCCCAAGGAGCCATATTAGCCATTTTCGCCAAATACCCAGATGCCCAAAATTGTTATATTCTGTCGTCGGGATTTGCCTGCAGGAAATTTGTATTTAATTATTTTGAGCCCCGTTTGAGGCAATTTGTGCTCGGTTTAACCTCTGTTGTGATCGTACATATCATTATTCCCATATACCAATAGGGTTTTAACCAGGAATGAATCTGGCTTTATTTGTAACTTCTGCAATTTTTTGTGTTTTTGTGTTTTTTCCATTTCATTTTTTCGTGAAATTTCTCTCGATCAATTCCTTTCACGGTTTGGCCTCGATTCTTGGCCCGAGTATCCGGAGATCACATACGCACGTTGTGCCGCCAAAAGGAATTCGCCATCGAGGTCCGGGTTCTCTTGGAAAAGACGAAGTCGTGCACAAAAAAGCTTCTTCTGGGCTGGCCGCATTTTTGGAAAAAAAGGGTTTGAAGTGGATCATGGGATTTTTGGAAGCAAGCAAAGCAGTGGGAATTTTGTACCCGCCAACAGGTACTTTTTCCCATGGAAGCAACGTCACTTAAGTCACAATGGGAAAATTAGAGGCAACAGGCAAGCGGGAATTTCTTACCTGCCTCACAGGGTAAAAATTCCCATTGTGAAATAAAAGAAAATCACTTAAGGAATCATGGGATTTTATACCTCCGCCTGGCAGGTAAATAATCCCATTATGAAAGTCAAACAACTTAAGTGAATCATGGATTTTCGTGAGGCTGCCTGCAGCAGGTAAATAATCCCATTGTAATTGACTTTTAAAAATAGAAATTCTTTATTCCAAAAGTGCGACCCACCTTGGGTGAATAATAATGCATTAAATAAATATTTGTTAATATTTATTCACCCAATTTTGGCGCCCAGGCTTGTGGAAAAGTCAACAAAGGAAGTGGACAAAAGGAAGTAAAATAGAATTCTAAAATTAAATAAATATTATTTATTTAATGCAGCCCCTTATGTCAAAAAGTGCGCCCCATTTGGGAGAGAAATAATATTTTTTAAAGTATTAAATGATTAAATTAATTCCTATTTTCAGTGGCTAAGGTCAAAGCATACTGTGAGGCTTGAGTTAACTGGAAGCAGAAGTCTAAAATTAAATAAATTTAATTTATTTAATGGCAGCCATAAGCATGCACAAAATAGGCCCCATTTGAAGAGTAAAAGCTTATTAATTAATTAATTAATTGCCAGGAATAGGAAAGGCATTAATTAATTATAGAATCATGAGGATTATATAAGCAGGGGCTGCCATAAGGATGAATTAATTAATTCACAAGCAGAGAAGTGCAGCCCAGAGGAAAAGTGCGCCCCATTTGGAGAGGATTTTTGCTCAAAAGAAGGTGAAATTAATGCTAAAAGCTTCCAGAATTGGTGCATAGGTTGAAGGAGGTTGATTTGTGTCTGGATAATTGTTTGCATAAGTGATACAGGTGCTCAGGTGAAGTTGGTAAAATTCATGCTTGCTTTGCATGCAAATAAAACATCAAATTTTGGGGCAGCAAGCTTGAATTATGCAGATTTTTATGATTAAAATCCACTGTTCATGTTCCGGTTGCCATCTTTGTCTGAATTAATTGCAGGAATTCATTACATGTGCTTTATAAGAGAAAGGGAGCTTAAATCAATGTCCAATACATTGAATATATCCTCCGAATCTGAAGAATTATCCAGATCTGCACCAGTTTTGAAGAATTTTGGCCGAATAAAGAAAAAGAATTGTTCAGACAAAGATAGACTACAACCATGGCAAAAAGGGATGAAAAAGAGAAAAACAAGAATCATGCATCACTTCTAAATTTGCAGACATCAGATCTATCCGAACCCTCTTTCCATTGATCATGAGATCCAGATAGAAAATCTCATGCGTGCAGATCCGAATCATTCAATCTCGCAACATTCAAACTTGCAAAAGCTTCCCAAAGATCCATAATTCAAAGGCTTCATCCTCTTGTTTCAAATGCAGCCCGTGAAGAAGTCAGTGCGTGGAAAATTCCTTCCAGGATCTTGTGCATGTGCTCCCAATCTTCCAATTGAAGCCTTCATTGAAGTTGCATTCACCCGGAGTGCTTTCCAGAATTTTTAATTGCTCATATGCAATTAAAAATAAAAATGATGAGTTATTTACGGCAAACACATGACCGATGCATGAGAAGAACGCAAAAGCTTCAAGGAGAAGAAGCAAAAGCTTCAAGGATAAAGGGAACACATGGCAAAGCAAAAGGCAATATCCATCCACCTTGCTTCCAAGATCCAAATGCCAGATCTGCTCGCTCCAGATCCATTTGGTGAGAATCAAAGGCAAAAGAATCAGCTGCATGCAGAATATGAAAAAGGACAAGACTGCAGCTTTCCTCTTTCTTCTTCTTTCTCTTATTTCCTCCGACAAAGTAATTGAGCGATCAATTAAATTATACAACTTAAGTGATTGGTTTAAAAGCCATTACTTGAAGAAGTCAACTACTTGGAGATAGGTGGCAGACGTGCAAAATAGAAGGTTCTATTTTCAGTTGCAAATCATGCATGTCATGCAAAGAGGAATTCCAGGAGGGAGATTGCCAGTTGTTTCCTTTCCGACTTCCACATGTGCCAGTTCAACTAAAAGCTTCCGACTTGTAATTGCCCCTCTACATTCTATAAGTAGAGGAAGAACCTTAGGTTAATGATCAGAATTTGTAAAAGCATTCTTGTGTTCCGTAGACTTTGTGCTGAAACCCCTGAGAGCCACTTGAAGCAAAGGAATATAAAGGAGCAGATTTCCGGAGAACTTTGTGTCACGGTGTATTTTGTTTCTAGCTTTCTATCTTAGATCTTTTAATAAACTTTGTGTTATTTTAGATCTAGATCTAGAGTTGCCTTTGCTTATAATTTTGTGTGTTGATATCTATTGGTTTCTTCTATGTGCATGCAATCAACTCTGTTATCTATTGATTGGGATGCACATCTTCCCATTTCTTCTCTGTGTTTATATAATTCCCTTCTTCTATAAATATTTCCTTTCTTAAACAATTGCTTACTTGTTGCAGAACTATACAACTATGGTTCATGAGCTGAATAGTTAAAGTAAAACCCCATATAGATACTAGCATATTTTAATTGACAAATCTGACACGGGAGCCTCACCGGTAAATGAGGGAGATTTATCTCATGATTGCTAGGTTTTATGCTATGCAGAAAATCTAGCCAACAGCTTTTGGCGACTCACTGGGAACAACTATCTTTGCAGATCAAAGCTTATCTTTCAATCGAGTGTTTTCCATACAAATCTCAACTCGGGTCGAACGTCCATTCACCCGATCCGTGAAGGCAAGGAAGGATCGATCATTTCTTCGATGCAGAGCAATTCAATTTCAATCATCCTCCTCAAGTTAGGCCGCAGATCTATCTCTCTCACCAGAAGAGAGTGCACACTCATCCAGATCCGGATCATCTTGCATAATCCGTAGCTGGAATTATTCACCAAGTCTATTCTCAAAGAAGACGTGCTCTTCATCATGATGCGAATCAACCACTTGCCCTTGCAGCACCTGTTCCATGGGGTGCAGCCTTTGGACCTCTGAATCTGACTCCTCCTATGCATGATCTACCTAAAGGGACGAGAAAGAATTTTCCAAAATTCTTTGGAGATGGAAAGTAATCCAGATGACCACTTGGCTGCGTTTTTCATATCCTGTGGAGTGCTTGCAGTGAACATGAAGATGTATCTGTCAGACTCTTCATAGAGACTCTGCATGACTTGGCTGGAGAATGGTTCTACCGGCTAGCTCTTGGCACCATAACCAACTGGGCTACTATGCGGATGCATTCCTGAAAAGATTCAAGGCAATTCAAGATTCCAAAGACATTGATAACTCAACTCACTCAATCAAGAAGGAGCCACATGAGCACATGCGGATTTTATTGCAAAATTCCAAAGATTATTGTACAAAATTCCAGCTTGGCTTCGCTTCTCTAAATGATGAGAATCAAAAGGTATTCTTCATCAATGCTTTACTTCCTGAAGTAAGCTATCAATTGCGAAGAGCACGTCCTGCTGATTTGTTAGCAACTCAAAACATGGCGGTTGAAATTGAAGATGACCTCATCATGGCTGGAAAGATAAAGAGCAACACTTCTAGAGCTGAAAGTTCATCCTCTGCTACTACTTCCGATTCACTATTGCAAAAGTTAGCAAATGAGATGATGCAGATGAAGAAACAAATGGCTCAAATGGCTCAAGGCAACAACACTGCCCCCTCTCAGAATTTCAACAACAACCGAACCGCATTGTTGGTTCCCAAAGATTAGCAATTGAAGCTGCTCCTAGAAACAACGTGGAGATGAATGAAGAAGACCAGAAGTTGACGCTGATCAACTCGAGGATGATGATTTTATAGGTCCTGCTGGCGACTCCAACATTAATTACCTAAACTACAAATTTGAACATGACGATGAGAAACTTCATGAAGATGATCATGGTCATGCATATGCAGTACTTACAAGATCACAAACTCGCCAAGCTGAAGCATTAGCAGATGAACAGCAAAGAAGGGGCATCCCTTTGCCTTCTTCCTTAGCTCCCTAGAAGTAAGCATGCGAGTTCTTCATCTCAACCACAGAAAGCGGCTCAGGTATCTGAATCTATTTCTTCTTTTGACATTATTGATCATGCCAAGAAAACTAAAGTTCAAATGTCAGAAGCCGAATACTTGAGAGCCTTTTCCTGAGCAGTTAAATAGGCTAGTCAAATATGTACAATCACCAGGACAATCCAATACATCAAAAGGCCTTTTGCCTAAGCCCAAAGATACTCCTCCCACAAAACAACACTGTAGTTGTTAAATCCTCACCATCTTCTGAAAGAGTGGAACCGTTCTATGTTTCCCTATTGCTTAATGGTTTCAAGTTAAGCAACTGCATTTTAGATTCAGGTGTGCTTCGACAATGTCATGCCAGCTAAAGTTGCAGATGCTCTTGGGCTTACCTTGACAAAGACCATAAAAAGGTGTTATTCCATGGAGAGACAAGTCCCTTTAATCAGACAAATCAAAGATGCACAAGTTGTTCTGGCAGCTTTTCCTGACAAAAGATTAAAGATGACAATCTTAGTTGCAGATATTCCTGTCTCCTATGGGATGTCATTGAGCGTAAACTTCGCAAAGAGCTGGGAGGAGAAGTAAAGATGGATTGGTCTGTGTGCATATTCCTATCAAAGGGATTAACCATAAGTTGGAGCCGAAAAGAAGTCCAGTACACGGTTACAAAATCTGAGGATCCTAGATCTCAGATTCTTTTTCAGGAATCTGACCGTGGGGTCTATTTCTTGGAAATGGATAAAGACATTCCAGAGCTAGAACTTCAACCAGAGCCAGAGCCAACAAAAGAAGAAGAAAAAGTTTGGACTCTGGAGTTTAAAGGCACATGTTGTTCTTTTGGATCAGGAGCTGGCGCTCTACTAATATCTCCAGATCATGAGATATTTCCATACTCCCACAAGCTGATGTTCGAGAACACCAATCATACGGTGGAGTATGAAGCATTGTTTCTAGGAATGGAGCAAGCTAAAAAGAAAGGAGTAAAACTCCTCAAAGCCCAAGGAGATGTTGAACTTCTAGTAAAGCAAGTTCGAGGGCAAAGTCAAGTCAAAAGAGATAAGCTGGAGCATTACAGAGATAAAGTGCTTTTCGCCACATTCGAATTTTGTAGCCTTCTCTATTGACTTCATTCCAACCAATCAAAACTCCAAGGCAGATTCTTTGGCAGTCACGGCTGCACTATTGAATCCGGATAGACCACCGTCCATATTCAGACAAGGAAACTATAAAGTGGAGATGGTCTACCACCCCAAAGTCCCTGAACAAACATCTGCATGTCTGCATGTTGAAGGGAGTAAATCACCACCACGACAAACAGTCACAAAGAAAAGTTGATCCATGTTATGATGACAATAGTGGAATAATCCAACCAAAAGGTAACAAAATCCCCAAGGGTTTAGTTTCCTTAGTGGAGACTTTCAACAAGCATGATCAATACCTGAAGAAGAACAAAGAATATGGTGATAGTTCTTCCTCAGAAATGCAACAAATAAATCTGGGAATGGAGCAAGTTGATGCAGACTTACCCACCACAGAGAGAAGAAAGGATGAGCCACCACCAGATGAAGTTGATAAGGACTTGCCCAGAGTATTTGACAAGAAGGCCAGAGAAAGGAAGTTCGAGATCGGAGACTGGGTACTCTGGTGGGACAAGAGACATGAACCGAAGGGCATGCACGACAAATCTGATTCACTCTGGAAAGGGCCCTTCGTGATCAAAAGAGAGTCGCAGGAATGGATACTTTCTTCCTTGCCTACCGGGATGGAATTGAGTTACCATTCCTTTCAATGGGCAGCATCTGAAGTTGTTCAGAATAAAAAGTAGGTAAAACTTGTATGTATATAAATAAAACTTTGTTTGTTTTTCCTTGTTTTGTTTTTGTGTTGTGTTGTTTTTGTTTGCCTGACCCCGAGCCCAATGGACAAGACACGAAACCAGAGATGTTGGGATCTCATCTTTACCCTTGTCATTTGACAGAGGAAAAGATGTCCACAGACGGAGCCAACTGGTGTCCCCAGATTTCACCCTGAAATCTGAGACTACCCTATGTTAAAAAAAAATTTTCGTACTTTTAAAATAATGGGTCGTTTTGTGTTTTTATTGCCAGAAAAGTTCTGTATTGTGTCAAGATATTCCCAAGGAGCCATATTAGCCATTTTCACCAAATACCCAGATGCCCAAAATTGTTATATTCTGTCGTCGGGATTTGCCTGTGGGAAATTTGTATTTAATTATTTTGAGCCCCATTTGAGGCAATTTGTGCTCCGGTTTAACCTTGTTGTGATCATACATATCATTATTCCATATATACCAGTAGGGTTTTAACCAGGAATGAATCTGGGCTTTATTTGTAACTTCTGGCAACATTTTGTGTTTTTGTGTTTTTCCGTTTCGTTTTCTGTGAAATTTCTCTGGATCAATTCCTTTGCCGGTTTGGCCCGATTTTGGCCCGAGTATCGGAGATCACATATGCACGTTGCTGCCGAAGGAATTCGCCATCGAGGTCCGGGTTCTCTGGAAAAGACAAAGTCGTGCACCAAAAAGCTCTTCTTCGGGCTACACCGCATTTTGGAAAAAGAGGGTTTGAAGTGGATCATGGGATTTTTGGAAGCAAAGAAAGTAGGTGGGAATTTTGTACCGCTGGCCACAGGTACTTTTTCCCATGGAAGCAACGTCACTTAAGTCACAATGGGAAAATTAGAGGCAAGAGAAAGGGAATTTCTTACCCGCCTGAGCAGGTAAAAATTCCATCATTGGAAATAAAAGAAAAATCACTTAAGTGAATGAATGGGATTTTATTGATTTTATTACTCGCGCCTCAGCAGGTAAATAATCCCATTATGAAAGTCAAACAACTTAAGTGAATCATGGGATTTTAGGGCTGCCTTGCAGGTAAATAATCCCATTGTCAGTTGACTTTTAAAAATAGAAATTCTTTATTCCAAAAAGTGCGACCCACCTTGGGTGAATAATAATGCATTAAATAAATATTTGTTAATATTTATTCACCCAATTTTGGCGCCTAGGCTTGTGGAAAAGTCAACAAAGGGAAGTGGACAAAAGGAATTTAAAAATAGAATTCCAAAATTAAATAAATTTAATTTATTTAATGCAGCCCCATTTGGGAGAGAAATAATACTTTTTAAAGTATTAAATGATTAAATTAATTCCTATTTTCAGTGGCTAAGGTCAAAGCATACTGTGAGGCTTGAGTTAACTGGAAGTAGAAGTCTAAAATTAAATAAATTTAATTTATTTAATGGCAGCCATGAGCATGCACAAAATAGGGCACCCCATTCAAGAGTGAAGCTTATTATTAATTAATTAATTAATTGCCAAGAATAGGAAAGGCATTAATTAATTATAGAATCATGAGGATTATATAAGTAGGGGCTGCCATAAGGATGAATTAATTAATTCACAAGCAGAGAAGTGCAGCCAGAGGAAAAGTGTGCCCCATTTGAAGAGGATTTTTGCTCAAAAGAAGGTGAAATTAATGCTAAAAGCTTCCAATTTTGGCGCATAGGTTGAAGGAGGTTGATTTGTGTCTGGATAATTGTTTGCATAAGTGATACAGGTGCTCAGGTGAAGTTGGTAAAATTCATGCTTGCTTTGCATGCAAATAAAACATCAAATTTTGGGGCAACAAGTTTGAATTATGCAGATTTTTATGATTAAAATCCACTGTTCATGTTCCGGTTGCCATCTTTGTCTGAATTAATTGCAGGAATTCATTACATGTGCTTTATAAGAGAAAAGGAGCTTAAATCAATGTCCAATACATTGAATATATCCTCCGAATCTGAAGAATTATCCAGATCTGCACCAGTTTTGAAGAATTCGCCAAATAAGAAGAAAAAGAATTGTTCAGACAAAGATAGCTCCAAAGCCATGGCAAAGAAGGATGAAAAAGAAAGCTCAACGGAATCATGCATCACTTCTAGATTTGCAAACATTGGAGACACAATCTAGTCCGATCCAATTGATCTCATAATCGGAAAAAGCTTCCGCACAAAGGCTTCATCCTCTTTTTTTTAATTCAAGTTTGCAACATGAAGAAGTCGTGCGTGGAAAATTTCTTCCCATGAATCTCATGCATGTGCTTCCAATCTTCAATCCATAATGCAAAGCTTTCTTCCAAATGCTCATATCTTGAAAAATCAAAATGTGAAAATTTCCTTCCAAATCTTGCAGACTCTCAATCTTCCAGAGAAGCCTTCATTGAAGTTGCATTCACCCGAGTGCTTTCAGAATTTTTAATTGTTCATATGCAATTAAAAATAAAAATGAGTTATTTATTTACGACAAACATCAGACCGATGCATGTACTGGAGAAGAACTCGCAAAAGCTTCAAGGATAATAAGAAGGAAGACAAGGCAAAGCAACATGTCAAAGCAATTCCATCGCATCCATGCTTCCAGATCCAAAGCTGCTCCTGATCCAAATTTGGTGAGAATCAAAGGCAAAAGAATAGTCACCGCATGTAGAATATGAAAAAGGACAAGACTGCAACTTTTCTCTTTCTTCTTTTTTCTTATTTCCTCCGACAAAGTAATTGAGCGATCAATTAAATTATAAAACTTAAGTGATTGGTTTAAAAGCCATTACTTGAAGAAGTCAACTACTTGGAGATAGGTGGCAGACGTGCAAAATAGAAGGTTCTATTTTCAGTTGCAAATCATGCATGTCATGCAAAGAGGAATTCCAGGAGGGAGATTGTCAGTTGTTTCTTTTCCGACTTCCACATGTGCCAGTTCAACTAAAAGCTTCCGACTTGTAATTGCCCCTCTACATTCTATAAGTAGAGGAAGAACCTTCGGGTTAATGATCAGAATTTGTAAGCAACATTCTTGTGTTCCAGACTTTGTGTTGAAACCCCTGATAGCCACTTGAAGCAAAGGAATATAAAGAGCAAATTTCAGAGAACTTTGTGTCACGGTGTATTTTGTTTCTAGCTTTCTATCTTAGATCTTTAATAAACTTTGTGTTATTTTAGATCTAGATCTAGAGTTGCCTTTGCTTATAATTTTGTGTTTATATCTATTGGTTTCTTCTATGTGCATGCAATCAACTCTGTTATCTATTGATTGGGATGCACATCTTCCCCATTTCTTCTTTGTGTTTATATAATTCCCTTCTTCTATAAATATTTTCTTTCTTAAACAAGCTGCTTACTTGTTGCAGAACTATACAGCTATGGTTCATGAGCTGAATAGTTAAAGAATAGTTAAAGTAAAATTATCTTTTTGGGGCTTTTCCTTGGGAAATCTATTATTTACATTTGGAAGATCTTTTTGATTATCTATTTTTACATTGAGAGTTTGTTGCTTGACTTTTGCTTTTGAGGACGAAAACCCTCTATTGCAATCAAATTTGAGGATGAAACCCTCCAATCTTTAATGGTGACTCCATCCATGAGTTGCATTTGTGCATCCAGTCAAAGATTTACAAATTTCAACTAGGGCATCATCAAATTTACAGATTTTAGCTAGGGCATCATGATTTATAGGATCTCGGCTAGGGCATCATAGATTTATAGATCTCAGCTAGGGCATCACTTTTTGAAGGCTGACATCACATTTTGAGGGCATTCTAGGGCTGACATCATCATTTCCAGCCTTTTCTAGCTTGGACGCCACCCTTGGGAATTTCAATTGTTCGCCATTTGACATCTAGGGCATCTTTCGGGTTGGTTTTTGTGTGGTTTTCAGTTAATTAGCTAGGGCTTGAAAAATGAATTATACATCCAACTAATGTTTCAAAGGTGGAAAATTTCTCTAAATTGTCTCGGTTGTTTGCAAATTAAATAAAATAAAATTCTGGGTTGCTGCCATAAATTGTGTTGTTTAGAAATTCAGAAATTAAGGGTAATTCCAATATTTTATTTCCAGCAGTAAGGGTTTTTGTGAATTTTCAGAATTTTCTAATTTTTCCAATTAAGGGGCATCACAAAGCTTGTCTATCTAATTACATGTTAACATGCTTTTTTAAGTGTGTCTTTTTAGTTACAGGCAGAAGTGGTTTCCTAAAGCTTGTCTCTCTGGCCACGGTTCAAAGTAGTTTCTTGAAGCTTTTATGTGCTTATATTTTGGGACTAGTGTGAAAACAAGTACAACAATCCACTGCAACATGCTAAAAAATCAAAATAATCATATAAACATTCAAATGACCAAAATAGATCAGTGTGAACTCAGGGAAAGAAAAAGGGAAGGTTCTTTAAAGGTCCACAAGGCCCAGCATCCTGTATCCTAACCGTGCTTAGACTACTGATAACCTCGGGCATATGAGACATCAGAGCATTCAGGCATATGAGTTTTTTTGAAGCTTGTCTCTCTGTTTATTAGTTAAAGTGGTTTCTGGAAGCACATTTTTAAAGTGGTTTCTTGAAGTGTGCCTCTACGGTCTGAAGTAGTTTCTTCGAGTTTTCCTGTGTCTATATTTTTCAACCATCCGTAAAACAACAGTAAATTGCAACATGTACAATGAGATAGACAACTTAAATCAACATCCAAGTGACCAAAATAGCTCAGTAGGGACTCAAAGAAAGAAAAAGAAAAGTTCTTAAAAGTTTCACGATGCCGGGCGCTATGCAAACTTATCTGCACTAAGACTACTGATAGCTTCGAGCATATGAGACATCCAGGCATACAACTGTTACCAAAAAAATACCCTATCTCAAACTCTTGCTCTACATTAAAAGCAAGGCAAATAATAACTACAGACTGGGGTCCGGAGATTAAAAGCGCTGGAAACTACAAGCAAGCAAGCCTGAAGATAAAAGTACCCTAACTCAAACTCTAAATACCACATTGATAAATACGAAAATGTTGTCTGAAGAAACAGAGCACTGTCACTAATAATCCTACAAGAAAAAACCTCGACCTCTAAAGATAAGTTGTTTTTTCTTTGCAGGTGCGTGCCTAAAGCAATGGAAATTATTTTCGCTCCGTTGCAGAAAACAGGGTGAACTCGAAACAAAAACAATCCTCAAGACACAATAAAATTAACGGTGAAGCCATAATGCAAAGCGAAAATCTGGAAAGAGAAAATAAGTACCTGCAGAGAAAGAATCGAAACAGCCTGTGTGTGCCCCCCAAACCCTTGCAGAGCAGTTCCTCGAGGTTGTGTGTTGCAAAAGAGAATATAATCTGAATGGGGTAAATATTCACGACCCTTTTATAGACGGAATCCCTTTGTATTTTGGGGCCCATTTTACTGACCCAAATTTACCGCCGCTTTCCAGAACGTGTGATGGGATATTCAAACAAAAATTGTCTGATATGGAAAATGGCATTGAGTAAATGCCATTTCGCCGGCGTGTTGTTTTTCTACTTTAAACTAGTGAAAAACGTCGATGGCCCCGCTTTTTCATCGATGATACGTTGTAAAGCCATCGATTTTTTTGAATTTAATAATGTTCGCATCTTCCTACCTATCTTGTTGAGTATTAATTTTGTGATATTCGCATCTCTTTTATTATTCTGCCGAGGCAGGTTATATTATCTCTAGTCCCATAGTATCTTTGTTGTCCCCCTTTACAACTAGCAATTGTGCAATGGAAATGTTGATAGGTGGATGATTGAAATGAATGGAAACGACTCTATGGATAATATGAATGTCACTGTTTTATTGAAAAAATTTCCATACAATGTCACTTTGTTTTATCGAGCACAAGTATCATTTTGGATTCATTCATACGAAAAAATTAAATGATCTTATAGTGTATGCAATTGGTTAGATAATCGCTTCCAAATTTTTATCCATGTACCTTCAAAGATAGTCTCGTATCAATTCGTTAAAGTGGAAATTTGCTAAGCAACATTTGAGGGGAAAACGATGTCACTTTGAGGGTTTTAATTTGATGCCCATCCATACCCATTAGGTAGATTTTTATGAGAGGAACATTCCTTCCACATTTTGTACAAAAATATTATTTCAATTTTCGTAAGCCATTTGAATAGATGTCTTAAATACAATCTATCTTAAATATGTTAAGAGATATCAATTTGAAATTTCTTATCTTCCAAAATTTTCACATACCACATTGATTAATGACTGTGTAACATTTTCTACCAATTTCTCACTAACTCGTCATAGATGGCATCAATCTAATTACACCATTTTGTTGGTCTCAAAAATATATTTTGGAAAACAAAAATTTGTTTTAAAGTCTTAGAGATTTATAGTTTTAGATTGACTTTCTAAGCGCTACAGCTTAAGAAATATTAAATTTCCATATGATATCAAAGAGACACAAAATTTAAGGTAAAAATAATTGTTAACATGATCACTTCATTACATCCAACCCCTTGTCATTCGTTGTGATCATAAAATAATTATGAATGTAATAATTGTAAGATTGAAGAATATTTTATATAAAACATAATAAAATAAAACAACATAGTATTTTAAGTCTTGTGTGTTTTATTTTCACAACAACTATTCTACCACCAAAATCTTGGTTGTATTCAAAATAATATAACATATTTCTTTTTTCAAAATTTTAAAATATTATTGTTTTGTCATTCTCTAATTATTATAGTGAGCAAGTAGAGGAGGCAATAACAAAGTATCTTCAAACGTTTATAAAAGGTTATAACCTACATTGGAGAGATTGTGAGGGTTAACTAATTTGAATTAACTTTCTTGTCATAACATTATTTTATCTCTATCCATCCATAATATTTACCTTGGATTCTTTCATTAAAAAAATGTGTATCCTCTAATACCACAAAACATAGAAAAGATGTATAATTATACCACAATAAAAGCAGGAAGTAAGAAGCATGTTGTTGTTTTTGTATAGGGTGGTACTAATATCTATACACTTTCCGAGGTTGGTCTTCAATGTTTGTGCTCACTTTTTCTTTGAATAGTAATGGAGAAGTTAATATATATATATAATGTATGCATATACTACCATTCAAAGACTTTTGAGAAAAACAAAATTATAATTATTTTGAGAAAAACAAAATTATAATTATTTTGAGAGTAATGAGGAGAAGAATTATGGATAGAATTGTAGTTGTATTGATATAGTTGTTTGGGTTATTTTTGTTATTTTAATGATTAGGATTATTGGAAGAAGATCTTCACATAAGATTATGTGATTAATTAACGATCGATATGATCCCATATTGTATATATAGACACTTAAATTTGGCAACTTATCCTTTAGCTATGATAATTTTAGCTTTGTTCATATATTGTGACTTATGCTCTCATTCTAAGCCCAATTGACACATCCTTAGCTCTTTTTCTTGACTTCCTAATCTCTACACATTGCTTATTACTCACTCACCCATTTAAAATTTTCAAACAGTACTTTCCTTCAATACATATTTCCCAAAATCTTGGTATGTCATCATTAGTTGCCTTTATGGAACCGTATAGTGTGGGATTGTGTCATATTATGGTCTGGACCAACCTATATAATCTCATCCCTTTCTCTTTAATGAGTCTTTAATCAAGCTAAAAATCATTTAAGGTTTGTTTCCTATGCCCTAAGTCAATCTTAATGTTTTAATTAGCCTATGAATGCCTAGATATAATCAAGTATAATTCACCATTTAAACGTGCATGACATTCTCATAAGCATACATTGTAAATTACTCTCCAAAAGAACTCAAAGCTCTCTTAAATCTTCCTAAAGTAGATGTACATCCTTTATAGCAACCACCACATAGGTGCAAGCACTCAAACTAGGTTCAAGTGTCTAACTTCCTCCATTACCAAGTCTCTAAAGGTCAAGATATGTGTCTCAACAAGAACAAGTCACATGAATCATTCACAAAGATCTCGAGGGAAAAGGGAATTAGTTTAGCATTTGAAGCACATCACACTATACAACTACCGCGTAGGGTACATCTTTATTCGATTTACGTCTAACTTTACTCATTGTGTTAAGAGACACAAGGAACAATATGGGGTTGGCTTAGATTTGCATACATTCTTGGACGTACATAAGGAGAACTACATGGAGTTTGCTCATGATTGTAAGGGGATGTAATGTAGTTCCTGAGTGGTTTAGTAAGTGTTGATCGCAAGGTCGGTCCAACTCCACCCATATAGAGATTTATTGTTTTGTTATTTAATCGTCTTCATAAAGTACGAGTGTTGGTATTTTAAGGTTTATCTCATTACTGAGATCACTTTGTCACATAATTGTGAAGCCTAGCAATAGATAACAAAACTTAGTTCAAACCATCGATAGGCACCTCGGTTGTAAAGCCCCATCATTTGTAGGTCAAAACCTTACAAAGCATGACATGACGCTACTACACCTTAGTAGGAGCTATACGAGCTTTATACAAGAACACTTTCTAACTATAGTTCGAGAGCCAAAACAATTATAGGTATTCATTAGCCTTTTCAACCAATTTGCACACCCAAATCACTATGTTTTCATCTCATATTTGATAAGTACTTATCCCTCATTATGTTTTATGCAATCATTTCATAGTTTTATCACCGTTTACTATCTTAATGGTTACATTTTGGATTGTATGGTTAATGTGAATTAATTAATTTAGAATATTCTTCCTGTAACATTCTTACACATAATAATAGGTAAGGAAATAACTCTTATCAAACCCTTATCTTATTGGATTTTAGGATGACACAATATATCATGTCCTAGATTTTTGAGCCCTATGCCTTGGAAATTATTTTCATGGGCGTCCAATGTGTCCAACAAACACCTTGCAAAGAAGAAACAATGTTGGTATGCAATCTAAGTCACATGTCACTAGAGATGTTTATTTTGGGCACGAAGTTAAAACTACAGTAGTATTGGGATAACTCTAGACATTTTAAACATTTTACTTCTTGTGGGCGTATGTTTACTATTGACGATTATCTTTGCAGATGAACCACCAAAGTCTCTGGAAATCTCAGGGATGTGGGACTTGATCCCTAAGATTGTTACAAATATATTGTGACATTATTAATAAATTCTAATATTATTAATAATGAGTTAATACAACTCATATTAATAATATAGTTAATAGTTGTGTGTGAGTGAAGTTGTTGAATAAACAACTAACGTAGCTATTTTGTAGTGTGAGTGATCCTAGGGATGTTTGAGAGATATTAGGATATAAGTTTGAGAGATTCATGGAGAGAGATACGAGGATTGAAGATGAGTGTTGACTCCACCATTGTAGGAGATCAAACACTATATATGTAACCTCTATCAATATCAATAATGTCCCGATTGAATACAATTTACCAGTTTTATTGTTTATTTTGTGTAAAGCTCATACCAAAATAATATTTGGTATCAGAGCGAGGTTGGATGGAGTTTGTTTAAAGCTCTTCTATCTACGGTTTTGGAGTCTTTCTCAATTGTGAATTTGTAGCAGCTCCTGAGCGTTGTATTGAAAATGTGATCCACTATTCACGTTTTGTTCTAAGAATTTGGCATTTTTGGTTTGTTGGAATCTCGTGTTTATTTTGGTTCAAGATATCAATTCATCCTTGATTTGGTATATTCTGCAGACTCCATTCTTGCGGTCTCATTGTTCCATGAGAAAATAAAGTTTTATTCTACTAGACGACAATGGCGTTTTGATCTGAAATTCCTCCTTTCAATATTTGAGATCTATTTTGTATCATGGCATTTTGATTCAGTTTTGAGGAGTTTATATAATTGATTGCCACAAAACGTCTCTTTGCAAAGAAACATCATTATTTTATTGATCTGCAAGTGCCCCTGATTGGATGAATATTTTGTGACATTATCGAGTTAAAATCTTGCGTTGAATTTTTCATTGAAGACTTGGCATTAGCGTGGAGGAGGTGTTGTCAATGGTGCAGTCGAGTTTTTTTATTCCGTCTTCTTACTTCTCTCGTCATCACATCTACTAGCATGCATTAAATCCTAATAACCATTTACGTGGAGTTTTGTTGCAAAAATATTCCAGTTGTTCATTGTTGTGTGGGTCTTTGCTAAGTAACGTATTTGAACTAATATCTAGAATTAAGGTCCTCTTTCTTCATATCTCCGTTGATTTCCAACTTTATATGAATTGCAAACAGCATGATCGAAGCTACAAAAATTATCAAGTACAATGTTATTATCCTATTGTAGGCAGGTCTTATAGGCACCAAAAAATCATTTCATTTGTATGAAGAAGCCAATTGCAAAATTCCAAGTGGCACTTTATATATCTATTGTATAGTTTTCTATAAATGTATATTTATTTATTCATTTTTAAACAATTAATGCAATTTCCTGATTGGTTGAATTAATTTTATAGGCCTTTTAGATTTTTTACATTAAAAAATATGATTTTCTGAATTTTTTTCCTATGCATAGTGTGAACATTAGAAAAGACAATAAATGTCATAAATATCATGATTACACCACTGCTCTGACAGGAATAAATCTTATTTATGACATTTATTTTTAGTGGATGCTAGTTGTTTATATGAATCTGTGCAGACTCTAAGGCTGATGTGAACGACATTGGGTGATGACTCTAGTGTGTTGAATAGATCTGGCAGATTGGAGACTGTTTTACCTTGGTAAGAATTCGTTTTCCTGTGCTTTGCTGTGTTTTTTTTCCCTTTGCACTAGCGGCATATTATTGTTCTGGTACAGTTTTTCTTCATTTTATTGTTTTTATTGGTTTGCAACAGTTTCTTTTTGCTCTCGCGCCTGCCCCCATATGCCTGGTTTTTACTTGAACGACTCTTTCTACAGAAATCCCAATAGTTTGGGCAACTCTTTTCAATCAATTGAAGACTTAACAGTAAAAAACCCCTGTGGCGATGGCGTCGGACTGTAGGCTCTAGTTTCACATCTTAGCTCATCAGTGGAAACTAACAGAAATTGATGTGTAAAATGAAAAATAATAGAGTGAATCCTAAATGCTATCCTTAACGAGCATGGAATTGCGCTGATCTACTTATGCCAATATCGATGAATAATACAGGGTACCATTTCAAAATTAAAGGCTAACAAGGCAGGCTAGTTTAAAACACATGTTTACATTTTTCCACTACCTTGGATTGGATAGTGAAATTGAATCTTGACTCTCAATAGTTTTGATCCTCAAATGTTTCTGTCTTTAGTTTGAGTCTCAATTCACACCATCGATATTGCAGCACGCAAAGCTGTTTCTACGAACTTCTCCTATTGAAATCTTAATCATAAAACACCCCTCTGGTAATGACGTCTGTCTGTAGGTCATTGTGTGCCGGCAGTTTCCTGTAACCATTTTATTCTTTATTTCTTCGGCGTCTTCTCTACATACAATGGTCAATGTTTCCTAGCCCTCTGCCTTGGTTTGGAATTGACAGTCTGTAGCCTCAAGCTTGTTGATTATACTCCCCTGCTTCTTTCCATTTTCAGGTTAGATACATCTTCCAGCATAGTTATGCAGTTTGGGACTTATCTGCTTCACTTTCTGCTTGTTGGTTCTGCTTTGTTTTAATACTATGTCATCTCTTTATGGTGATTGAGATTTGATCCAACTCCCAACAGTGGTTGCTAAGGAGAGACAGACACAATGGAAGGTGTAATCGGTGGAGTTTGTCATTGTTTGATGATGCTTGATCGACTTTACTTTAGGGCCTGACATCTTTTTAGAGGTGCGTTTGAGAGCTATATGAAATCGCTGGAATGTACAGAGACAACTTTCCCAAGATGCTTTTCCTTAATCTATTACTACAATATTGACTTATATCAAAGAAGTTATTTGCAGGCTCCTCTTGCTTGATCATCACTCTGATATTGAACTATTACTACAATATCTACCACTATTTGGGATGGTATTTGTTTACTTGGACATTATATGTTGTAAGAGTTTGAGATGGCCATAAAATGCAATACCCTGTAACAATAGTCTCCAATGGATAAAAAATCCAAATAGCGCACTTATCATCATAAAGTTGTAATACTATATGCTATTACATTCGAGACCTGTGTGTTATCTACATCACTTAACGCCTATTATAGCACTCACTAAAAACGAGAACTCTCTACTTCTACCTCATCTCGTACATCCTACTAAACTCTTAACGCAAGACAATTTATGTTCCCGAAATTCTTTTTTCTCTGTGATTGGATATTATCGACAGTGGCAAAAAGATGGATTGTGCTAAACCAAACCTTTGATTTTCACTAGACTATTTGTGATTATCGACTCTTATATGTGTGTCTATAAAATTTTTTTGTAATGAATATATCGTTTCCTCATTCTGCAATGCTATTGTAGCTAAGGTGATGAACATGTTCATGATTAGATTCCTCTTGCTTGTTGTATTTTACTTGTGCTAGCAACTATGTGATCGTTAGTGCTAATGTCTTTTTCACAGCGAATCGTGGATTGCTTATAAACATTCATGGATTTTTAAAACTTTTGTGATGAAAGTAAAAATATATATTTTAGTATGAGAGAAAAGAAAACCGATCAACATTCATGCAATATGTGTGGACAGATTGTTATGTGGGTCTTATATATTCTTAAAGTAGATGTTTACCAATCAAAACTGTAATTCTGGGGTCATGAGTTTAGAATCATTGTGCAAAATTTCACCTCCTTCAAATAAAACCTTACCTATGTAATTTAGATTACTTCAATTTTCTATGTTGTAATTTCAGTTTTCTGCACTTCAACTCCAATCTTCAAGTTAGGTGCTTTTAGTTCCATACGCCATCATTGTGTTCACAAAACACCTCCTTTTTGGTCAACTTCCCAATCAGACTCTTAACCTGGTTCACAAAGTTTATAGTTACTAAACTAATTTTCGAAACAGAAGATAATATCTATACATTTTTTTTTTTTTGCTGAATTCTATTCGTTTGAAACAATTATACCATATATGTTAATAAACAGTAAGGCTTATTCCTTGACTGCCAACTTGAACAAATGGAAATTTCTCCCAAAACATCTTATTGAAGCTATATAATACGTTCATGCAAGTAGGCTTCTCGTTTTCGCTGAAAGCAAAAAGAAATGCTCTATGAGAGGAATCCATGTCTTCATGTCTTTCCATAGCAGAACAACTGAGGTGATTTCTGTTGATTTTTCATGTGCTCTGAAAACTATGTGAAGCAAAAATGCAGCTGGGCAACCAACATTTTCTTTAGGCAATCAGAATCGGTTTAATATCATGTGCATTTAGTCTGGTTGAACGATAGGGATTTACATGCATTGCAACAAGTGTAAGCTATATCACAAACATGGCCAATCATTGAATTCCTTAACACACTTCAGATCTTGGTCCAAAGTGGCAGATTTTTTTTTTGTTATAACGGTCTCTGGTATATTGTGCTTCTTGGGATGATCTGTCTTTCTTCTTCCATACTTTGTCCTCGACATGGTTCATGTCGAGATGGTGTGGTCTTTCTGAATAGAGAGACGAAGGAGACAACTCACATGTCCACATCACGGTTTTGTCAATTGGTTATCTCTATCACAATTTGATTTCTTGTCATTTTCCAACACCATTTACTGTATGCCACGTCATTTGTCATTTTTCCTGACTTATTTTAACTTATGGTAGCACAACTATCCAGACATATGTACCCATGATAGACATTGACAAATCGGTCCATTCGTAGTAACTAATTTTTTGCTATGTATTATTAAACGCTAGGATATTGAAAAACATGTGGATGTTTTCTTTTATAAAATAATATAGAGTGTAAATGGCTGAAAAAAAATGTGTTGTTGGGATGTGTATATTACAACATCTATATATCTTGCATCTGTGCTCTTCGATTTTTTCAATGTGTCTCTCTCGCACGGGTGATAGTGATGTTTGCATTCCTTTTTTTGAGCAGGAGACAGATACAAAAGTGAATCGTTATAGAAGAAATTGTTCACATGCTTTGATTTGTGGCTCAATCGCACTTGCAAGGTGATTCCGGTGAGTTTATCTTGAAAACAAACGGTTTTGGATAGATGAAAAATGTTTTCATTGGCTCTCCTTGTCTCTGGACCAACATTTTGTTGTTTTCATGTGTCTCTGACAATGGTGAAGTTGATGTGTGTGTGTTTTTTTGCAGGAGGCGGCGTATTCATAAAGTGAATAGTGTAGCAAACATCAGTGTGTGAAACCCCTTCTCTGTTGCCATAATCCAGGCTTTCAAATTTGAACTCAATAGACATACGTTGTAGGTACGACATGCTATATCTTTTTCCCTTGACAATGTGTGCTTTCATTGTTTGGAATTCTCTTTCATGCTATGGGAATTTTGCTCTCGTTGTTGCTAGTTTTTTCGCTATTGGACTGAACACAAACCAAAAATAAAACTATGGCTGCCATCTGCATTTCTATAGAAGGCTATGTCCCCGCGAAAAAGAAACCAGCTCACATTGATGACATGTTAAAAAACATAACCTTTTTAGAGACATTGCATTCAAGTATAACGTGGGTGATTGCTTATTTGATACATTTGCTGTTTTGTTACACTTTCGTTATACCTCTATTGAACTCCGAACTGGAATCATAGACCACTTCTTACATTCTTTGCATAGAGGCGATGCAGATGCTTTTAAATCGCTCCATCTGGAACTAGATCATGACACCCTTTACGCTCTGCATCATATCCATGATGCACAAACATATTTCCGTTCGAATGCAACTTTCAAAGCAATGCCCATTGCAAATCTGCAACCAAGATTGGTTATGGGGCGACAACTTCGTATAAACGGTTGTGAAATGGCTTAACATACCAATATGGGTCTGGTAAAAACAATAAGTGCAATAACTATTTCCAATTCAATGCACAAAGCCATATGCTTCCATTCTGTGTGTTGTTTCATGATGCAAATCCTAGTTGCGGCCATTATGAGCCATTGTATTGGAAAAAAAACACGACTCCTTTGTTACACTTGAAAGAAACACGATTTCATATTCTTGTGCGTTGCACTAAAGACTAATTGGAACAATGTTGACCGTAGTCTACAGAATGCAAGCCTGCACAGAATAAAGCATGCTACTTTAAACTGTAGTGAAAGCCTATTCGACTCTATTTGTCAATTGTGCAATCATGAATTTGACATTCATTACCTGAGGCGATATGTTGCACAATATTTTTGCAATGCATATTTTTCCCAGAATTTGCATGCTTTGTCTTGCTTGCACAATTACCTTGACATTACTATAATTGAAAACATACCGCACATTGCAAATTTGCAAGGCTTTATTATAAACATCGCCATTCCCTATAACAATGGAATAATTGAAGGAAATCAAATTTGCTTACAATGGTTGTCGATCATTTTTAATGTAAAAATACAAGTACATGATGCACAAACCATTACCATTGTCGAAGTGTATTCCGGTTTATCGGAACTAAAGCAACCACATACAATCTTTTATACTTTTTTTCGAATGAAGGTCATTCTCATTATGAAGGTTTGATTTGAGCATCGCCAACTACGTTGACTACTTGTAATTCATTTTTGCATGAGAAGACACAAATATCACAATTAACCAATTCTTTGCGCAAGATGAAACATGAAATACGAACCCAAAAAAATAGTAAATGCTCACAAACTTCAAAACACTCCATTAACCAAAAAATAAAAGTAATAAACCACTCTAGAATTTCGCTTCATTGTCTTAAAATTGAAATTCGCCAAAACGGAAACAAGCAATCAAAATCTAATATTTATATACAAAATTTCAAAAAAAAATAATGATACACCAATACATGGTTGTCTAGTTTGTAAGCAATTGAAATTCAAGTCCAACATGACTATGTTTAAAGATCCAAAAAAAAAAACATATTTTGATCTGAGTAAAGACGAAAAATTAAAAGAACAGAAAAACATATGTGTCGATTGCTATAGATGTTTAAGAAATGGAACATTGCCAAAACTTGCATCGCCTTTTCGCATAGAATTGAACTCCGAGATTGCTTCTATAGCAGTTCTTACTGATCTTGAAGAGAGGCTAGTTGCTATGAGAATAGCATTTGCACAAATAAGGCATTGCACACATAGAAAACCACAATTCACCTTGAAAGGAGCCATAATAAACGTGCCTTCAGATGTGGATATAATACAAAAGCATTGCCAAGACATGTTGAAGAAACAAAAACTATTGCGTTGTCGAACTCAAACGTCGTTTGCAACACAAAGATGCCTTTCATACAGGAAATGTGCGACCTAATGCCATCATGAAAGCATTGCATCAACTTTGCAAAACAACTTTGTACCGAATGGAAAAAGTTCATGTCAATAAAGAATGGATTCGATTCCTTCCATCAATTACTGATGTTGATTTAGACAATCAAACAATTTCAAGCAATAGTGATACGGATGAAGAAAGTGACAACAAATATATCGGTGATACTTTAGTCCATGGATTTACAAATGCGCAATGCATTGTTGACCTGCAAGATAAGCTAATACAAATTGCTCCGGTAGAGGCTCAACGTCCACTTGGTATATTCCAAGATAAATTTTCAGAGGAAATGAACTTTCCCACTCTTTTTTTGGTGAACCTCGTCACGCAAATGCTATGAAATCAATTTCTTTTCACAAAATTGCACAATGGGAGGTCTTGAATATTGATCGGAGATTTGCATATCATATCACCAACTTATTTTTCAAAGCAATTAAGATCATTATTGCCCAGTGTGAGCATGCATTTGGGTTCGGATTCGAAAAGGACAATTGAGGGGAAGAAAACTCTTAGCGAAAGATGTCAAATACAAGCCCAACCTAGAAAAAATATTGAAATCTGATATTGGATACATTGACTTAAAAAAATACGAATTTCACTAGACTACATGCAACAAGTAAAAAAATGTTTTTGCCATGATACGACAACTAGGACCCCAACATTTTTTTGACCTTTTCAAGTGTCGAGCATTGTTGGAAGCCTCTTTCACTTGCTTTGTCAAACCTATATGACCAACATATGCAATCTTCTCCTATTGGAAAACCACAGCCTAATGATTATAATGACAAAAACTTTCACATCAAACATGATCCAATCACATGTACTCGCTACTATAAACATCGACTAAACGCACTCAAAAAATTGTTGTGTGACGATAATACATTCTTTGGAGACATTGCTGACTATTTCTGGGTTACTGAATTTCAAAGCCGGGGAAATGCCCATAGCCATTGGTTGGTATGGACAAAAGACGCACCTGTATATGGAAAAGACAAAAACTCCTCCATTTCACACTTTGTCGACACCTACATAACTTGTAACACATAATCTTTTGCTCCTAAAGTAGCGAAATTGCATGAACATCACCATACACAGAGTTGCAAAAAGGTAAACAAAAAAATGCAGATACAATTTCCCTCAGCCTCCAATGAAACAAACACAAATACTCAAACCACAAGAAACCACTTATCCATTGGCATCCGAAAATGCAAAACACATTTTCTCAATTTTGCAAAAAAATATTATGACAACTCATTTTCCTTTGATATGTTTCTAGATGAATTGAACATGAATGAAGTTGAATACATACAAGCTATTCAAAGCACTATCAGTGACCAACACTATTCCTACAAAGAAAACCATCACAAGTATGGAACAATACCTTTTCAAAAAAAATGCCACCAATATGGAAGGCAAACACAGATGCACAATTTATCCTTAATGCATATGCAGTTCTGAACATATGTGAGTTCATACATGACAAAAATTGATAGATCAACCACAAAAGCATTCAAAAGAATACGTAAAGAGCACTACACATCGTGTATTGATGCAGTTCAAATGATACAAAGATTAGCTAATGAAATGCTCAATTCGCAGCAAATGTCTGCACAACAAGCACATATTGTCTTGTCAATACCCTTAAATGGTAGCTCAAGGAAATGCATGTTCATAAACACTTCTTGTCTTTTGAAGACCGAACATTTATTTTGAAGCATCCAAAACTATTGAGTCAAGAACCTGATGACTCTGAAAACATTATGTGTCAATCTATCATAGACCATTACATTGCACGACCACAAGCAATTGTCGACATTTGCCTTGCCGATTTTGTTTCTAGATATACTAAAGATGGCAAACCAAATTGCAAAAAAGGCAAAGAGCGTGTAATCCGATTTGTCAATTACAAAAACATGTGGACAAAGAGAATTATTGTCGAGAGAAGGTCTTGTTATATGTTCCATTCCAAAATAGCGAGGAAAGCCTCAAGAAAGGCATATTGACATGGCAAGATGCATACATTTTCCATCGTAACACTATATGGCGAAATGAGACACGCTTTGTCCACAATATCAACAATACATGGGGTGACATAAAATCAGCCCTTCAAGACATAAAGAATGAAGCAAACAATGCTTCCACAACATCCTCTTTCCAACAACAAACCTAAGGAGTCAATGAAACATATGACATACATCTAGATCTTCCTTTATGTAATTTGATAACACCCAAAAAGAAAACTAAATTATTTGAAATTGGAAAACATCCATTCATCTCTGACAACACAATATATTACAAAAAAATGAGAATGTTAAACAAAAACAACAAGAAATTGTAAAAGACATTGCACTGAAAAAACATATCGATCCTACAACTCCTTTGTATCTCTTCCTGACAGGAGGTGCAGGAACAGGAAAAACGTTTACTGCAAAAATGATCTTGAGACTTTGATTCATATCTATAACAATTCTACCAAAAGTGATCCACTAAAACCAAAAGGTCTCATTTTGGCATTCATAGGAAAAGCAACATACAATGCTGGAGGCACAACATTTCATTCAGCACTCTTATTACCGTTTAACAAGTCTCTGCTGACACCACTGGGTGCTGAACGACTAGATACATTGTCAAAGCACTATCAACAATTACAACTTGTCTTTATAGATGAAATATCACTTGTCGGTGCGCAATTACTATATCACACTGACAATCGACTCAGGGATATAAAACAAACGCCCACAGTGCACTTCGGGAACATTGACATGGTCTTTTGTGGTGATTTCTACCAGGCCCAACCTGTCAATGACTGCTTCTGTATTTGAAACACCTCGTATAGACAAACAACCGATTCCATATGAATTTTGGGCTGACAAGGTCAAGGTCTATGAATTGACTGAAACAATTAGACAAAAGGACCAACTCTTTGTTTCCATCCTCAATAGAATTTGAACATGTTCACACACATATTCTGACATTTCATACCTCAACAATAGGTGTCACAGACCACCGCCGAATGATCCTTCTTTTCCATACCTTTTTTAAAAACACAGATGTCAATGACCATAACAAGAAAATGCTTTCACAAATGCCTAGAGTGGAGATTGTCATCAACGCAATTGACGAACAAGATTCTTTGTATGATGAAACAAATGCATACGCTAAGACAATTTGCCTTCCAAAGACAATTGCTTTTAAAAAAGGCATCTTGGTTGAACTCTTTGCTGGTAACTATGATATCCAGGACGGATTGGTCAACGGGTCAGATGGCACTTTTGATGCTTACACTACCGCAAAAATCAGGACATCATATGGATCCGATTCAACGATTTAAGCATTGGCCAACATCAAATTGCCAAACATGCACACTTGCGTCCCGCCAACATTGACCCACAATCTGTGCCTATCTTACGAATTGCAAGGCCTTTACAACACTCTCCAAATAAGAAAACTTTGACAATTCGTAGCCAATTCCCTGTCCAGCTTGCATGTGCCCGCACGATACATAGATCCCAAGGACTTACATTAGATGGACTTGCCTTTAGCCCTCTTGGAGTCACGAGACATGGATTGACTTACACAGCCCTATTGCGTGTGAAGACTATAGAAAACCTGTATTTGCTACAACCATTGACAAACAAAAACTTCAACATAAGAAAACAAGTTACTATTGAAATGAATCGCCTTGAATCACAAGCACAATGGCAACTTGAAAATGATTTCTTCTTGGCTGATATCCACCCATGCACTTTACTTTTTTCTTTGAATACGCGAAGCCTTCATGCTCATGTAGAAGACGTCATACACAACTTTAGCTTAATGCAATCTGACATATTGTGCTTACAAGAAACACACATATCTGATAGCAATGCACACAATCTACTTCCAAACTTCCATCACATACACACATATCATGTACATGGTATAATGATTTCCGCTAAAATGCATATACCATTTCTGCACACAATGCAATTTCATGGTGCAAAAGTAGAAGCATTGCTTGCTATTGTTCATCTCCATGACAAACAATTAACAATTATAAATCTCTATGCAGCTCCAAATGCGACACTTCAAAATATCCTTGCAATTATTGATCAAGCTTTGTCAAACTCATCTCAAAAACAATGCACATACATATTTGGAGACTTCAATATTGATATGCAAAAACATAATAATACCACAAACCTTTTAAATCAACACATGTCCAATTACAACTTTCATTTTTGCATTGCAAAACAAAATCCATTCACTAAAAAACACATGACCACATATGGTCAAATTGCAATATCTCCACCAAATATTTCAAAGACATGTATATTGGACTGACCATTCTGCCATATTCCTCACACTTGACATGGACAACTAAAACTTTATTTTCCCAACTTCAACCAAAGCAACTTCAGTAGTTCCATAGCACTTTCCGTACTTACGAATTTTCTACCCGCTCTTACTTTCACAAGAACTATTTTTATTTTTCCATCGCAACAACTATCATTAATTTCACAACAATTTCAGAATACTTAAGGTATTTAAAAAAACTTATTATTAGACATATTTTCCATCAATACAAAAACTGTGCATTTTTTTAATACTCCAATAATATCTACTACTATTAATATTACATTATACAAATGCTATATCAACCTCTAACACTTTGACTATGACTTACACTCAAACTTGTTCCTTCTTGCAACAACCGTTTTATTTAGCAAAAATCTTCCATTTCATCTAGTTTGACAAATAAAAAAAAGGTTCGCTCCTTACTCTTTGCCATGGTTTTTCAATGCATACCACTTCCATGGAACCTCTATACATTGCCTATTTGTATTCCATTACAAAAAAACTATGTTTTATAACATTATCACACCTTTTTATCTTTGAAAATTCATTCCTACAAACAACAATCCATTGTTTTTTTTTTTTTGCTAACAAATTGGACTTCGTTCTTTTGTCTATACTCACTGAAATTCATTTTTCTAATATTCTTCCCAGGACAACAAGATGAAGAGGAACTTGGAAACCATTTCCGCGAATGAACCACCACAAAAGGAAGCAAAGAGGTAAGAAATTGCAGATATCTTGTCGACCATCGCTTCACAACTTTATATCATTCATGCATTTACATTCTATTTTGCAGGCAACAGACGCTTCCATGTACACCAACATCGATCGATGACCTCAACAGTCGCAAGGTTGGCGCTTTGTTTCAAGGGGATGTCATCGTTGCATACAAAGCAATACTCAACAAAGACTTGAACAAAGAGCTTCTACACATAGATTTAACCGACAAAGAAGGTGAAATGACCATGACACTAAATGTGACTAGACATCAAATTGAGGCACATCAAAAAAAGCTTCTACCATCCAAAGGAGTCAACATAAAATAATTTGACATAGCACCAAAGACCAATTACGATCATGGAGATTGTGACTACATTCTTCTCTTGAATAACAATAACACCATAGAGAACATACCTCCGGTTGCACGGCCGAGTTCAAGTTCATATCGAATACTACAATAAAACAACTCCTCGTAGCACATATAACTATACTGATTGGAACATTGCGGTTGTTGTCACTACTACACGCAAGTCCTGGAACACAGTTTGTCTTTGAAATTAAGGATGGGCTCTCCATAGAGGACAAAACACAGGTATCTTTACCTCTTTCTATTCTCTCCATCATTTTCAGTCCCTTTGCTTATTCTTCCTTACTCTAAAAAAATTAAACATTCTAACATTTCATTGGATACAAGATATACTTGTTCGAGACATTTGCAGCCTTGTTTGATACAATCGATCAACAACTCCGCAAAAAACAAGTTCCAATTTATTTGTTCAAGAACATTGTCAAGTGAAATAGCCCTAACAAGGCACTAAGAACATGTCAATCAACATTTATCGCCCGCGAGGACTGAACAAGCACTCCAAGATATGCGCACATTGGTGATCTGCAACAATAGAGGTGAGAAAATTCAAATTGCAGCGGACTACCATTCAATATAGTATTCCATTTCTACAATATTGAATATTATCTCTATTCTCTGCTTGACATTTCTCGGGTGCTGAGGTGAATTAAGAGCCTCAACGTGTACTCTAAGCCGTTTCAAATTGTATGCAACAAATGCAACTTCGAAGTTGACAACCTTCTTTCATTGCAACAAACAACAATCGCATGTACAAATTGCAACTGACCCGGGGGAGCACTTTTCATCATAGCCACTAATCGATCTGTGATTTAACAACATCTACATCAACTGTTAAATGCACTCTTGCTGGTCCTTTGTTGTCTGCAGGCTGCTGTATCTTGATTGAAACAACTCATGAAAAGTACGTACTAAACAAAGGCTCCATTGTACATCTCCTTCGAATTTTTGCTCTGCGAGAACTTTACGCTTGATCAAACCAACACCATTGTCAATGTCAACATTGATATCCACCCATAAGGTTTATGCCTATCCACATTTATACTATCACAATTTTTTCATCTACAAAATTTTATGTATAACTAATGTCTCCATTCTCTTGACCTATGCAGATACATTAATAGGCGCATTATACAAACTTTTGCCATCTTTCTTTTGCGATCCAACCCTTCCCATGTAAATAATATAGTACTAGTCTCTTTAGTTTTCTCGAGTTCAAGAGCATCTTTTTGACTTGGTTTTCATGGCACAATCATTCCTGGATATAACATTTTGCTAACTTGACTTTTGTATTGTTCGAAAAGACCTACTGTCATGTCCAGTGTATAAACAACAATATCAATATTATATATACATAATATTTAGCACTTTTTTGGCATTTCATCTTATCTTTCTACACATCTTTCATATGTTTGTTGCATTCTCATCTTCCATAGTTTCACTTTCACTTTTCGGAATGCACAATTTATACCGTGTGCATGGTTTGAGTTCCATACATGTTCATGCACAATGTAACTTGCAAACCGGTTGAACTGCTTGCACTGTGAATTACATCCTTGCTTTGGATGGAGAATAAGAGCTGTATAGAAACTCAGAAAATATTCAACGCACCCAGAAAATATGGAGTGGCTTCACTTTAACCTTATTGTCACTAGAATATGCTTATTTAGCATTTCGTTGCAAAAAAACAAAAATCGTGGTTAGAATCTTTTCTTTCATTTCTGTTCAATGGAAATTTCACCTATATCGACCTAGCAACATATTATTGTTCGCATTGCGGTTTTCCTTCAAGGTAAAGGAACACAATAACTCTAAAAACAATTAACAGAAGACTTGTATATGGAAATTACTGCTACCATTTCAGCGATGTCGTGGTCCATAAAAGCGCATTTACTTAAATTTAATTTACACTTGTTACACTATTTGCAAATGGAAACAAATTCCATGTACCCTTCACGGTTGAAATGACCCTCTGATGCAAATAGAACACGGATTATGATTATCATGTCTTTCTGCATCTGCATTTCGGAGCATTTTTAATGGTGTTTTCCGTCACATTTGCAATTTTTTTTGTGCACTCTAACAACATGCCGAAAATGCTATGGATCTCTTTCACCATAGCTTTAAACTTCTTGATTTCCTTTGCTCACCGACGTTTTGTAATTTTAGGCAATATTCGATTTCGTGTTTTTGCTCACGTGTTCTTAGCTTTCTGCTCATTGTACATGCTCATGTGGTTATTGTCCTAAATATCTTTCTTTCATTTCTGTTTCCGCATCTATTTGTGTGACATTTTCGGACCACCCGCACTCATTTCGGACATCACCCAAAAAGCCAAAAAAATTGGCACCGCCAAGTTGATTCAGCCCGACGAAAGGATGTGCCATTCCATGGCCTTATTATATGGTGATCTCCAACTCTCGCACATTGCATGCATTGCTCTATATCCAGGCACATTTCACATTGACATCTTTTAAGCTTCCATGTGGGGTCATTCTTCAACCATTTGTTGTAAATCACACATTTTTTAAGCTTGGTTTTAGTAGTATTCATTTATTTAAAATAGTAGTTAATTAAGTCTCCTCAGAAGTAGTCATTTTTTTAAATTTTGTCCACGTCAAAATTTTTGATATTAGTGGTCTTTGTGTTTAGATGTTCGGTGGTGTTGTTTTTTAAGGAAAGTGTATTCATATTGTATAAAAAAATTGTCTTCATAGTCCATCAAGTCAATAGTTTATGTTGTTAGTCAGGTCATATGTTGTATTTTAATGTTTATTATACAATTGTCAATGTGTCATTATAGGGTCAATGTCAAAATCATTTTAAAGTGTCAAAATTAAGTCATAGGATTTTGTATGTCTCTCAAAAGTCAAAAAATTATTATCTTGTAAGTGTTAAAGTTGTCATTTGTGGAGTTTGTTAAAAATGTTGATAGTCATTTTTTGTGTCAAAGCCAAGTGTTGTCTTCTCAAATTCAAGTGTAAGTTTTGAGTCATTGTAAAAGTCTAGTATTTTTGGGTCCATTATCAAAAATTCATAGAGTCAAATATTGTAAAAATTAAAAAAATGCCTCATGGATGCATTTTTGGTGTTACCCGACATCCAATTTTTAGGAGAATAAGATGAATGATATTGTAGTTCTAATGATATTTTGTATGACTTCAAAGAAGGAAAATATGTCTGGCTTTGGGGGCTCCGCCTCTCGACGCCGCCCTATATCGCAATAGGGAGCGCACCCAGTGGCGCCGCCCTGACCTCGCCAGGGCCAGCGCCCAAACCCCCACTTTGTAATTTCAAAACCAAAGCGAAGATTTTTGGGAAGATGCATCAACAAAAGGTGGTGCAAATTTGAGCTTCAACGTCCAATTTGCTGAGTAAGCAACGTGATTCATGGAGGACGGAGGCAACGAAGGCTGGAGTTCAATCATCGACCTCTCGTCAGTCAGCAACGATGGGGCCGCATGAAGCTATGGTGGCAGTGTGTGTGCATGTGTGTGTGTGTGTGTGTGTTTTCTTTTATTTCATATTTGATTTCAGAGTTCCTGTTTGAATAAGTGAAATGTTCACATTGAGGGGGGGAATTGGAACATGGTCTCAATGTTCAATTTTCCCTCTTTTTAGTTTGTATTTAGTAAGTAGTGGTTCCTACATATTCCCTGAAGGAAAGACATAGTGGATAGACGAAAACACAAAGGAAAAACAACAACATGATATTTGGGTTGTTGGTTGTCCTGTAAAACCATCCTTTGTTTGAGGTTGTTGGTTAACCTACAAAACCATTTAGATCATGAGCACGCATGGGCGGAAAGTCAGAAGGAAGTGTGATTATTTTTTCTACCTTGTCAACATTAGGGGAGTGTATATTGGGAATTAATAATGTTAACAATAGGGGAGTGAATGTTACAAATATATTGTGACATTATTAATAAATTGTAATATTATTAATAATGAGTTAATACAACTCATATTAATAATATAGTTAATAGTTGTGTGTGAGTGAAGTTGTTGAATAAACAACTCATGTAGCTATTTTGTAGTGTGAGTGATCTTAGGGATGTTTGAGAGATTCATGGAGAGAGATATGAGGGATTGAAGATGAGTGTTGACTCCACCATTGTAGGAGATCAAACACTATATATGTAACCTCTATCAATATCAATAATGTCCCGATTGAATACAATTTACCAGCTTTTATTGTTTATTTTGTGTAAAGCTCATACCAAAATAATAAAGATAACCTCTAGGTTTTATAGAAGTTTTCTCTCCTTATTTGGTTTGGATTGAGATAAGGGTTAGAGAGAAAATGAAACAATATGTAAATCCTATCTAAGGTGATGTGCCAAATCTTTACTAAAATAACAGAGATCATTATTGAAATAACTACTAGATTAGTTGAAGAGCATTGAGCATGATCAACTATTTCAAAGATATTTTAAACCATCAGAGGCTAGACAAAACTAAAACACAACCGCATACACAATAAATGGATTTATTTAAAAGATCTAAGGGCATGCAACATGATAGATATTTAAACATTTATCAAGAATTGAATTAAAAGAAAATAAGAAGAAACAAAGGACTTGGGATATACAAACATTCAAAGATTGCACAAAGAAAGACCACTTATTTATAGAGAAAAATAATACATAAGGCAAAATGACACAGATTACAGTATTTCCTTACAATAGAGCCTTGTTAAGCCCAATGGAACACAATGGTGAACTTAAAATTCTCCCTGCAAATCTAGAACTTCTTTTTTCTGTCCCTAAATACTAAGCACAAGAACATTCTTTTATAGATCCCCACGGCTCTTGCTCCAACATGCCACCAATCAAGAATTCCATCGTCCACATTTAGTTTCTACCTACACGATCTTTGACCCATGGGGAAAATCTCAACTACATGCTTTGGGACCCGAGATTGCATTCAATTCACCGAACATTGAGTCCTCTACTTCTTTGGTTGGTCCTTTCGATGGTGGTAGCTTCCTTGTATGACACGTGGAGACCTCGTGTGGTTTTAGGGCTTCTCCCCTTCTCGCTTTTTTGAAGTTGTGCCTAGGCGACACGTGGAGGCCTACGCATTCTTCTCCTTTTATCTTTGAATTTTTAGCCCACTTGGGCTGCCCTCCCGCACTTTAGCCACATGGTCAATGCTCACTACTTGAAGGCTCTCAATTCCTTATGCTTTCTCTAAAATGCGCCAAAGGAACACGTGGATACCCTCTGCGTCTAGTTCTATACTTAGGAAAAATTGAGTCCCAGAAAAATACAAAAGAACATTAAAAGGAAAAAGGGGTCGTGGTGACAAAAGATAGCAGAAATGGAAGATCCCGAAATAATGTAGAAATCATTCTACAGTTATGGTGACTCACCAAGGGACTCTGTGCCAGTCATGGAATAATTTGGCAATCCTTCCTTGCCACAAAATTTCAAAACGTGGCTTAGAGAGATGCCACTTAGAGTTGTTTTAAAGCATCTTGGTACCCGACCCATTCGGCCTCTATCGGGTAATGTAATGTCCCTTTTTCCTATCAAAGACCTTTGGCCTATTTTTTCAACCCAACGGCCAAAGTAAAAATATAAGGGTGACTTAAGTCACAATAAATTATTACAAAGTGCTATAAAAAATAAAGTAAATTATTAAAGCACTTATATTAATTTATTTTGCTTGATAAACAAAAATAATAATCCTTATGGTCAATATGAGGGGCAAATATCATTGTGAAGGGGTTATTATATTTTATTCTTGGGCCAAAGAGGAATAATGAAGTTAGGAAGGATAAAATATTATTTATGTCTTGTATTCCTCCTATGGAAAATACCATTTAGAAGTCCAAAGGTCATTTTCATGGAAAGTCCAAAGTCACTTCCATTTGGAAGTCCAAAGGTCACTTTCATGGGAAGTCCAAAGGTCACTTCCATTTAGAAGTCCAAAGGTCACTTCCATTGGAAGTCTAAAGGTCACTTTCATTTGGAAGTCCAAAGGTCACTTTCATTGGAAGTCCAAAGGTCACTTTGGGTCCCATTTCCTATATAAAGAAAAGTTCGACATATGTAGAGGCATTTTATATTCACTTGATATTTTCATAATTGTGTTTATGATCATGTCCTTCATGGAGTTGATGATTTTGTGGATAACATTCGTAGTGGACTAACACTCATGAGTTGTCTTTGATGGGTGTTGAAGACATCCATAACTCATATTTGGTTATGTCATTTATTTACTATGATATAGTAGCTCTTATTTATTGATTGGTGACTTCATCTTCGTTGATATATTAGAAATTAATAGTTGTACTACTTGGAATTCCATGTTACTTTCGACTTTTTCAGATTTACGTCGACTTTTTGTAGGCATTGGAGTATGGAAACTCAATCAATAGGAGTAGACTTCTGAATGCAGATTGGGTGGTAAGAGGTACATCATCTTTTTGTTGCAATAGTATTATCATGATGACATTCAGCCCATCATGAACTAGAATACTCGAGAATTTGATGCAATAAGCCAAGTCATCATGGAGTTAGAGAATGATGATACTCCAAGGTATACAATGAATGATGATATGTCTAATTTGTTGATTTATTTCCCTCATGAGAAGCATGAAAAATTAGAGAGTGGAGTTTACATTATGGAGTATGTTGAACCTTTGGTCCATACTCATCTTTATGAGCATCAGGAGATCTATATTTTGTGGCAAGATTTGCTTCATTTGACAAGTACTGAGGGCCAAAGCGGGTTGGGAATTTGATGGTCTCAGTAGACCATTTTTGGTATTTTAACCAGTAAATTACAATTTAATAAAAAACAAACCCGTCAATTTAGCTAGGAATTTTTAATAAAACTGTATTTCAGCAAGTTTATATTATTTAAAACCGTAAAATTTCATAATAGTCAAATATAATATATAAGGTATATATATATATATATATATATATATATATATATATATATGAAATCCGATTGGATTTTATTCATTTTACAAATATTCTATAAATCATATTGATAATGATTTTTAATAATTCCCAATTTAAATTTAGAAACTAAAATAAGTTTATGTGAATAATGAATTTATTAAACTCAGAGTTCACACGTTGTCTTTGATTTTTCTAAAAACATATAAGTTTCTAATTTCAATGATATTGTGACTGTATTTATTTTCATTTTGTATTTACCAATTGCAATCTACAAGTTTCAATTTAACTTTTATGCAAGTTTCAATTCAAATTTTTATTGTTGTAGGAAAATTTAAGGAATCTTGTTATAGACATCCAAGAAGAAGCTTGAGATACAAACATCAAATACAGGTACATGATTATTATTTTGAATAACGTAAATTAAAAATTAAGATTTCAATTAAGATTTTTGACGATTTGAAATTTTACTAAAAACGTAAATTGAAAGGTAACTATATCACAAACCGTCATGAAATTTCCTTTTGACAGGCAAAGGGTGATCAGTCAAATTCGTGCCCTGGGCAGTCTTATGGAACATTTCAACATGTTTTGTCTCTGTGTATGACACTTAAACGAAACAAGATTAGAATTTCGAGGGCAAGTAATTTTTGGGAAGGGAGGACTGTAATGTCCCTTTTTCCCAATTGAAGACCTTTGACCTATTTTGTCAACTCGACGACCAAAGGAAAAATATAAGGGTGACTTAAGTCACAATAAATTATTATAAAGTGCTATAAAAAATAAAATAAAATTATTAAAGCACTTATATTAATTTATTTGGCTTAATAAAAATAAATAATAATCCCTATGGTCAATACGAGGGGAAAATATCATTGTGAAGGGGTTATTATATTTTATTCTTGGGCCAAAGAGGAATAATGAAGTTAGGAAGGATAAAATATTATTTATGTCTTGTATTCCTCCTATGGAAAATGCCATTTGGAAGTCCAAAGGTCACTTCCATTTAGAAGTCCAAAGGTCACTTTCATTGGAAGTCTAAAGGTCACTTTCATTTGGAAGTCCAAAGGTCACTTTCATTAGAAGTCCAAAGGTCACTTTGGGTCCCATTTCCTATATAAAGAAAAGGTCGACCTATGTAGAGGCATTCCATTTTCACTTGATATTTTTCTGAATTGTGTTGAAGCTTGAAGCTTTCACCAAAAATATTCTAAGGATGAAAACCCTTAGTATATTTCATCTAGAGGACGAAAACCCTCTTAGAGCTTAGGAGGAATTTCTACACTAGATCTTCCATAAAGATTACAAATAATTTCTAGTCATTTCAAAGAATTGTGTCAAGGGTGTTTTACACCAAACTTTTGGTGAATAAAATTTGCGAAGTTGTTTCTTGTTAATTCCAGTTTGAGCGACCATTCTACATCCTTTCTAAGTTGTTTTTCGAGTTATTCGGGTTTGATCCGAATCACATGTTTCTAGCAGATTTGATAAAGTAAATATAAGTGGTTCTCATAAATTTTGGAAGGATTTATAGTGCTTTTTCATATACAACTTTTTGAGCTTTATTTCAGCCCATAAATTCTCCAAAAATTCAGATTTTATCTTCTAATGGACTATTAAAATTTCGAGATTAGTTTATAGAAAAATATGTAGAATTAATTGGTTATTGATTTAGGTGGATTTATTCGAAGAACTTAGTCGTCATCTCTGTTAATTATATGTTGTTTTCAAGCTGAGTTTTTGCATGGTCTTATACACCATCCTAGGGACTGATTTGAGTCAATAAATTCTGCATATTATTTTGGAGAGAAAGGGTTATAAATTATTACTTGTTTGGTGGGAGTTTCATATAAAAACCCAGTTGCATTGTCCCTCTAATAATCAAATGTACAGATATCTTTATTAATTTTGTAATTTGGTGTTGGGTTTTCCTAAATCCACCTAAAAAGAATAGTCCCATTCAAGGATATTACAAGTAAGTATATGTCAGAGAGCCTATAAGGCTCTATCTAGCTCAATTATATCCTTATGAGAGAAGCTCTAAAGATTTTGCACCATTGCGTGCAGACGAAACTCCAATTTTACAATTAGGTTTAAAATGGCCTCCACCTCAGCGATCTTTAGAATCATCCTTTAAAGATCGAAAGGCAGTCTATCTTCTTGTTTGGCCATCAGCAGTTATTGGATCTCGGTCCTCTCGATAGAATGATGGAGTCATTAGGAAATGGATAAAGAAGCCCAATTGAACTAGTTCCTCTATGCATTGCTTCCTCTCTTTGATCCCAAGTTGGAGATGGGTTAGGATATTCGACACTTGATAGTTGCCTTATTCTGACTCGAATCTCACCGATCTAAAATTAAATGAAATCCTATCTATTCAAATTATTTGATTAATTATCAAATGGGCCCCATGTAGACCCATTTGATAATTCAATTTTTGGCATATCCCCATCCTTCACAAATTATTTAATCCATGGGTATTAATACACCCATCGACACCCTTTTTTTAAATGGAATCTTTTATCTCACCCACCATGTCAATCATGCTCCCCACTCCATCTAATAATTCAAGTCATGGTCCCCACGTGATCACATCATATTCCTAACTCAAGTTACTTTACTCAACCCCGATTACTGTTAACCCCATATCTAACCTCACATCTAAGCTATAAATATGGGTTTTTTCCCATATTTAAAAAAAAAAAAGACAAAGAAGGAAAGGATCGAAGACCTGGAGATACCTAGGCCTAGAGAAGAGAAGAAAGAGCTTAATTAAGTTCTACCAGTTTAAGGAAGAAACATTTTCCATGGTTCATTATCTTGCCATCTTGATGTCCGGTTCATCTCCATAACAGAGCACAAGCTAAGTTCCCTCATCATTTTAGTTACTTTTCATTTTATATTCCATTACTATTATCATGATCTGTTATTATCTTGTCTGACATGGGGGTTGACATCCTCCAAGGGAGTTAAAATCCTCTTGGAACCGGCACTATCAGGCAACCCCCACATATTATGATCTAATCTTATCTGTTTTAGTTTTGCAGATCCAGCTTCTTTATATCATGCATATATCAACTTTGTGCCCGTATCATCCATCATCATCTCCAAGGTACTAAGCCCTTGTATACTCGAACGTTGTTTAGTGTTTCTTGATTACTCGTACACTCATCTGGACAAGGAAGCTAGAAACACAGATCAACATTTGGCACACTGGTGGGACCAGATCCAAGGTATGGTCATTTTTGTTTGTTTTGTTCTTTTATTTACCTCATGTAGGTTTGGTGTTATCTTTGTCCATAGCAGAGGTTTGTGTCATCTTCAAGGTAATTACTCTTCTTGTGTTTAATCGGCTCAGTCCTGAGTTTCACCCGCATGGGAAATTAACCTTGGAAATTAACCTTATCATTTGGCTATGTTTTCAAGTTTGATTGTGTAATTTATTATTTTCCTAGTTGTCGTCACGTAATATATTTTGCAAATGTTTCATTTTTCAACTCACTTGCTTGTAGGGTTTTAATGTTATCTCCATCTGTGCGGCGTGGTATGTACATTTAGTCATTTTTGTCGTCACTTCAAGGTACGTAGCCTTTGTTGTTTTCAAAAAAATTCATTTGGTTGTTTATAATTAATATTAAATTTATTTTTATCATTTAGTAAATAACATTAATTAAAAAAAAATGATTAAGTTTTATCCTAAAACTACCCCCTAATTTCCTTAACTCAGCCAACTTGGCCTAAGTATCTCCTCACCTCTCCACTCGGCCAGCTCATCCACCTCCACACACCGACCTCCATCCTCACTATGCACATCCCAGAGCTCTTCCTCGATCATCTCGAGCTCATCCTCACTCCCAAAGCTCCATCTCCCCATCCCACCTCACCGTCCACAAATCACGAACCCACTCCATCTCTCTTCCACTAACCTATCTTTTCCCTTCACACCGACTCCAGCTCGCCCACCACCACACTCCTTCCCACATTCCCTCTCTCCACCTCACCACCTCAGCTCCCAGTCCTCGTCCTCCAATGCCTCCCATCTCCTTTACCTCGGTAAAATATTCTCCCTTTATTCCCGAGATTTTGCAAGGCTTCTCCCAACTCTCCTCTTCCCGAGCTATCTCCCATCCACCCATCTCCCACATCCTATCTCCCATCCCATCTCCCACTTGGCCACCTCTACACCCTATATCTCCTTTTAAGCGACAATCGGCTCATATCTTCAGTCCATGACCCATCCTCACCACATCACTCCCCTTTCCACAGATTTCCACGACCTCTCCACTCCCTATTACCCCTCTCTAGATCTCCCTTCTACTCGATCACTCCACCCCACTCCCACAGAGTCCTCCATATCCAAATCAGCCATCCACCCACACCGAGCTCCCCATTCCCTTTATTTCGAGCCTCTCCTGAGCTACAATCTCCATCGACCTCGAATCTCCAGCTCCTTTTCCACTCCACTCCACCCCTATGTTTTTGCTACCCCATCTCCCTTCCATCCCACATCTCCTCCTCTCTCCTCCTCCATCGACCCCATCTCCATACTCCCTTTTTCTAAAGCCACTTCCACATCATCACCCCATTTCCCTTTGAAATCTCCCTCCTAACCTCCTCCACGGTTTTCCTCCTCCTCCCTTCCTTCGACTTCATCCATCCATCCCATCTAAGCCTCCTCCCCATGCATACCCTCCACGCAACTCTCCCATCCAACATCCCTCCACGAGCTCCTTCCCTTCACCAACTCACCCATTTCCATTTGAACACACCTCCCTGTCACCATCCTCAACCTACCTTTCCACTCGACTCCACTCAATCCTCACCACCTTTGAACCACCTCCCTCAATTCATTTCCCTCTCCCACTCGACCATTCTACTCGGCCTACCAACTCCACTCACCTTTTTATCAACCAATCATTCCACTTCTATTATACCTCGACCGAAAACCCCTTTCATTTCACACTTAACCCACCGACCCATTGTTTCCACTTCTACTATAAGCCAAACCAACCATAGATTTTGACCATTAATTAATTAGATTTTTGCTAGTTCATTCTCACAGGTCAAATAACATGATGTCTTATCTCGTTTCCTCACTTATTTAATAGTTTACTTCATAGATTAGTCTTATAGTTTTTATTTTATCACTTTATAGTTCACTTTGTCGCTTATTTCGAATATATTAACACATTGTGTAGTTTATTATTCCATAGTATATATTTTTAGTTTCTCATTTCAGCTCGGGTCAAGTATTTAATAATTTATCTCATACGTTTATTTCATAGATTAAACTTATAATTTATCGACTCGTTTTTGCATCGCAATTACTCTAATTGATTATAAACTACAATTTTGTTAATTAATTAATTAGTTATTTTATTTTTTTATTTACGACAACACCATTTGTAAAATTTATAAAGTCATTTTTTTAACTACCTTAACTAATAGCATTTATTATCTTCTTGCAGGATAATGTCTATAACCTCATGACAACAATGTTACGCTGTCAAAGACCAGTATTTAAATCAAACACGCCATGCAAAATGTTTTCATCGACCTCCTTCACAATTGTGCACGGTGTCATTCTAGAGTACCGGGCATTCCAAACCACTGAGTAGCGCTTTCAAACAGGAAAAATATTATCCAGATCCCTCTTCCATTCGTGAATGATGCACTTTTAAGGTCACTAGACATTCGGGTCCGTGATTAATACCTCTAAACACGTGTAATCAAATAACACCGATAAGTGATTCTCAGGTATTTCTCATTTTTCTCTATTTTCTCTTTTCTGCATCGAACTTTCCCTTTCCTGAGTGTCTGTATACATCAAACATCACATTTCATTTTGGTCTAAAACAAACCTTCTACATCATGCCTGATCACATAGCTTAAGTAAAAGAATTTAACTCTTTGCATTTCACTTATCACACACTTCCTGAGACTGCACAAACATAATTAACACATCAAACATTCCTCTCACCTGGTTAATTGATTGGGACCTAAACACCCAACAGGAAACCATCTCAGACATCTCCCAATCCATAACTGCATGAAACCAACCTTAGACTCCTTTAGGCACCTTCATTACCTACTTTTCTTTTATGTTCACATCCTATAAATTAATCATGAGGCTAAAAATATTTTGCTTGATTTGTTTGTCAACAACATACATAAACAGATGTTTCTCTATTTCACACCTATTTTCACTCTCTCCCAAATCGAGACAAAACAACAATCTACTCTATCAATAAAGTTACTTCCTCTGATGATCTCACTCAACAGATTCTAAACTCAAACCACCTCGTCAGTTACTCAACCTCTAGTCTCCATGGTCTCACCTCATGAGAACCATGTCATACAAAATTGTCCCCACCTTGACACCAACCCTCATATCCCTCGTCAAGCTAGTCTTCCTAAATCGATCGCACCACCATCTCCTGCTCCTCTAGATACACTCAAATCTCCTCCTAACCCCATATATGACTTCTTACTCCAAAAATATCCTATAATCTCTCAATCCTCCCAATCTCCAAAATTGGTGGATCGCATTCCACCCACATCCCATTTTGACAATTCCATTAATAGGCCTACCCAACCATCTCAAACTCTTAACACACATATCCCTCTTATCATCGTCATGCCCCTATCACTCAACACCTGACCTATATGCAACAATCCACCTTGTGACACATGTTAGTCTTTTCCAAGAAGCTCCCCAAACACCTACATATCCACAAATTAATCAATTGTCTTATCAAACCATTCCACAAACATCCTATCCACAAACTTATCAACCACCTTATCAGACGCTTCACCAAACACCCACACACCCACAAACACATCATTCACCTTATCAAACTACTTTTCAAACCACACAGCCGATCCAATCTCAACCTTACAATACCTCGACTAATTCAATTCATGCCTTAATGAATCGGTTGGCTAGTTTAGAAACCCTTACCGTACCACCCAAGAACACCTTATCTATGAAAAAAATGTAATCGATTCATCCATCGGTCCAATTAAACCCTACCCTCCTCATTGGAAACTTCTGCATTTAATAAGTTCAACAATAAATAAGATCCCCAACAACATCTCCTCACATTTAAACATGCATGTTGTCTTATTACGCATGATCATGATTTACTTCTTCGCACTTTCCCCATGTCTTTGTCTGGTCCCGCGTTGGACTGGTATAATAGTATCCCACGACATTCCATATTCTCTTTCACCAACTTGCACAGTTGTTCTTAGAACACTTTTCTATCAATATCACACAAAACCACTATATGCTGATCTATATACCATTCGACAATATGAAAATGAGCCCATCGCCGACTTCGTGCATGATGGCATGATGTTATAAACCAACTATCCTTCACTATCCCACAAACTAAACTCATCGACTTATTCTCGCGTTCGTGTGCCAAACATATATCATCCACTTTGCAAATCCAATCATTCTGAACCTTTGATGAAGCTTTCACAATGGCTCGCAAGCTCGAAACCGTGCCATTGAGCAGGGTCATCTTAAACTAAGTTCAACTAAATCAAAAATTGAATCCACTAAACCATTCACACATAATGATGAGTTCAAGGCTATGGCCAACACTGTGGTCATTGAACCCTCATCCCCATCTACATCAAGCACATGGTCTCAACAACGATCTCCTCAATCAACAACCAACTACACTCCTTTAGGAGAATCATACAATTCTATGTATTTGATAAGTTGATGAGCATAAACTCTATCCAACTTACCTCCCATACGACCCATGGACAACTCGCAAGCCAAGCCTATTTGGTATCATGAGGCCCACTTTTGTAAATATCATTGAGTCAAAGGTCATGACATTGAGAGATGTCGTTCCTTCAAAGATCGTGTCCAAAACTTGTAAATCAAGGGGATATCAAATTGATACCTCACTTTACACAAACTAATCAACCACCAACAAATCACGTCACCCCCTTTACATCTCAACTATCAAATGCTTGTATGGTTGACACTTTGTCAATCAAGATCCCATCTTATCACCAAATTCACATGTTCCCATAGTGGACATTATTCCCACCTCTTATTTAACCTATTACACCTACATCAACTTTCTCTACTTGCCTTGAACCTACACCTTCTCCTATCCTTATCACATCCACATCAAATTCAACTATATCATCCATTTCTGCCACTTCAAACATACCTCAATCTACCACATTAGATTATCCTCCTTAATAGCACTTATTTCAGCCCCACTGATATCCACACATATCCCTACATCTCTCACATCTATTCCTTCACCCACATCTTCATCAAATACACCTTTACTACACCTACATTACTCACAACCATCCCAACTAAACTTAGTTCTACTACATACACCCTTACAACCCCATCTTCGACATCAACCCCATTAGCTAACATATCATTCTTACCCCTCGAAACATTTATGAAACAACCAGTCCCTTCTACTTCTACATCCGAAAATGCTCCTGCATTTGTTGCATTACCCTTACCCATAAGGTCTACTCCATCGGTTATCACATCACTCACATCTCCACAGATTCCAAAAATGCCTACATCTTTATCTATCCCAGCTACCCCTATATCTATTACACCAACAAGTCCACCTAGCTCTACCTTGACAACCTTTCCCATGGCCACATCACCCAATCTACCCCAATACTCTTTACCTAATCCTTCTATCACATCAACCAAATCCTCTCGATCTGTAACCCTATCAAATATACCCCTTGAATCACCTATTGTACCAACACATCCACCTAAATCAAATAAATATGCTTTACCTTCTCCCTCTAAAAATCATCTCTTTCCATGCCCAAATCAAAACAATCCACATCTCACATAGATATCATTAATCACATCATACAAACACCTATCTCTTCATTAACATCTTCGTCTTGTTTTAGGACAGTTTCTCCATTAATAACCACACCACCGCTATTAGATCCTCTGGTTGAAATTATTGTCATCCTGCTAGAGGTAAATCTTCTTCGGTTGAAGTCTAAGGCTCAGGGAAAACATCCCCGACAGTCCCCTGCGCCTCCTGGAAACATTCAGGTTTTCCCTCTTCTCAACAATCTAATGCCACAACATCCATGTCAGGATTAGTTTTCCATCTATGACATCTTGCAATAATCAATCCACATCCAAACAATACCATCCTTCAACCAAATTTGATTTGTCCTCCAAAACACGAAATTCACACATCCAATCTACATCCATGTTTTCTCCTAACTCCAAGTTGAGACATCCTATCAAAACCCACAAGAGTTACCTTCCCCATGACACTTCAATGGGGTCATACATGAGATATCTTTGACATTTAACTCGAACATCTGCCATCAAACTTCCTCTATTAAAGCCTTTAATCCCTATGGTCCCAAGCCATCATGGTTCAATCCTAATTATAGTTGCACTTTCATCGTACCCCAGGTCATGACATCGAACATTGTAAGGCCTTTTGGTCAATCATCCACAACCTTATTGAGAAAGATGATTTCCTCATTCAGGGGAAAGTTCCTTCTCCATCTACCTTGAATCCAATCCATATCCCATATCGGATCTCCCATGATCCCTCCATCCACATCATCCCTTAATATCCATCAGCCCATGTCATTCCTCCTAAGGAATGCCCTCCATTGTTCATCAATGTTGCTTATCTTACTAAGCACACTTGTGGTCTCCAATCGTTTACCCCATCCAAATCTAAAACAATCTCATCTAAGCTCTTTCGACATCCTTTACCTCCTTCACATTTAACTCATTGGGGAATAACCTTCCCTCGCCCTTGAACACATCATCCATACAAACCCCTTTATTTTAGGGGACTTTGCTCTTTTGACATTACCTTATTCACATTCATCCAATCACATTCATCCAAAATCATAAATCTAATCCTATAGGCCATGTTCATCCTTCCGTTGAGGGACCAGTTTCTCAAAGTCCTCATTTAGTCTCCTTCCGCTTATTTTGAGGCCATATTTGTTCTTTGAGGCCATATTTTTTATGTTTATGCTCCTTTTGGGAGTATCATCTTTTTCATTGAAGCCCTCCTTTGAGGCCATGTTTGTCTCTCCATTGAGGACCTTTTTCTCTAAGTCCACCTTTGTGGCTATATTTGTGTCTCTTTTGGGGCACCATCTATTTGAAGTCCACCATTGTGGCTATATGTGTGTCTCTTTTGGGACATTGTTTATTTCATCAAGCCCTCCTTTGAGGCCATGATTGTCCTTCTATGTTTATGTCTCTCTTAGGGCATCATTTATTTTCATCTAAATCCACCATTGTGGTCATATGTTTGTTTCCTTCAGGACATAGTTTTTGTTTCCTGCTTGGCTATCATCTCATCTTATTACAACTACATTGTCTTCCTCTCGTGGTGGTAAACTAGAAATGGAACCTCTTAATGCATTGCACTTGTGACCAGTCTACTATTAGCATATCTACCAATGAGAACTTAGTTACATCCTTAGATTGTTTTGCCATCTTTAGCCCCTTCCATTTGTCATTGTAATAATCTGAATTATGTAGTCCACCTTCACTACTTTGATGTGATCTCGTAACCATTACATCCATTACCTTCTCATTCTCCTATTGCAGCCATGCGAAGGGTCAAGGTGTCTCTTGTACATTCCTTATCCCCTCTTAAGTGGTTTACTTAGCTATTCCTAGCTCTCCCCCATGTGAAGCTCAAACTCAAGTATGTAAAAGGAAAAATCAAAGTTATAAAAAATAAACTGATCCCTCGAAGGACGGTTGTTCATCATGCAAAAAAAAAAAAAAAAAAAAAAGTATACAAATCAAAATCCAAGCAAAATCAAAAGAAATAGACCGATCCCTTGAAGGATGGCTATCATATTATTCTTGTCATCTATATTATGTATAAAGTAGACCATACCCTCGAAGGATGGCTACTCTATTATTATGGCATCTGGAAGGTTTTCCGCATTGATCAACCTTCTTTTATCAACATTTTCCAAAAGCTTCCCGCATTGATCAGCTTTCTGCTATTTTTCTTTCCCTTTCCCAGAGTTGGGGCATAGACTTAAGGAACACCACCTTTGGAGATCCCTCTTCCCATGTACAAGTCACATCTTGATCCCTTTGTCATGTCAACATTAGGATTATAAGCATCTTTCATCCATATTTCCCTCATGATCTTTTGGTATAACTAACTATCGTTGGTTATGTATTAACACCTACTATTGGCTACAAGTGCAATGCCTTGAGTGGTAACCTTTTCTTATTTATATCAATCAGTTGAAACATAGTTTCCTCTGTATGCCCTTGCTACAGACTATGTTCCATTCATCTCATCCAAATCATCTTTTATAAAAATCACATCAAATTTCACACTATGAATTTTATATCTATCCATCATCTCCATGAATGCGTTTTGCAAATACACTTTTCGGTTTGTGAATTCTACTTGATCACCATTGCAGTTTGTGAATCCTACTTGAGGGTCCTTCTCAAGGCAAGTTCGTTATCCTGCAGCTCCTTATCTCTCAACATGTTCAACACCATCTTTGATCCATTGCTCCTCGCTCTCCATGTCCACTCATCACCATTTGTCTCCACATCATCCTTCTCACCTTTTTGTCCCCTTGCACGATGCCAGATATCTTACTTGTCTTTCCTCTTGAGTTTCTCTTTTACTCTTCCGCTTTCAGTTTGACAATCTTGCTTAACCATCCATATAGCCAGAGAACCTTAGTTAAGGTATATCTTCTTCCTTGGATCCTCCCATTGTAGAAGCTTCTCCACCATTTCCTCTTTCAACAAATGACAATCACCACCACAAACATCTTTCCACTCCTCCTTTTCCACTTAACACTCTTGCATCATCACTACCACCACATGGGCATCCCAATTAAGGATTGCCCTTACACTCTCCATCTATGTTGCATATGTTCCTCCATCCACTCATGTCACACTCCTTTGTTTCTTTGTTATCACTTTAATATCACCTCCTTTCATCTCTTGTTCCATTTTGGTATACATTGCTCAGTCTTTTCATCATTCTTCTTCTTCTTCGGTTTGGTGATCCTACTTAACCATCTCCATCGTAGGGAAATCTTACTTAAGAGTTTCTCTTAAGAATGGTTGGTCATCTGATCCTTCCATCTCCCATCATCTCTTCCTCATCTTTTGTCTCCGCCTCTCATCATACTCATCCATTCCAACCCCTTCCCACACTACATCAATACAATGTTGTCTTTCTCCTTCCATATCGTCACTGCCGGTTTGGTGATCTTACTTAAATCCTCTGTGGCATGGTGATCTTACTTAAGAGTCCCTCTTAAGCATGATTTGTCATCCTGCACTCCCCCACTACCCCACATTCTCTCCATCTACATTTTCTCGTCATTCCCCATCATCACATCCTCTCACCTCCTCTTCCATTCATGCAAACACCACTTCTTACTGGTCCCTTTTTCATCTCCATCATCCATTGGGTAATCTTACTTAACCATTGCTTCTCCATTCATTTCATGTCTTGTTTCTTCATTTCTCTCTCATTCATTCTCATCCATTGCATCCTCTCCTCGTCTTCATCTTCCTACACATCGTTATCCCTCCTTTCTTTACTCTTTCCACTCCATCTTCTAGAGTTCTCCCACATATCTACTCCCATGTTTACCCATCATTGTCATTGATCTTCCAATTCTTTCATCATCATCTTCATTTCGCTAGTAATTATCGGTGGACTTCTCCTAAAAATCACTCATCCCCATTTACACAACCTGAATCCTTTTCTTTGACCTCCTCCATTCTATCTTCATTCCTTCCTTCCTTTGTGTCCTTTGATCATTATCGGAGGACTTCTCCTAACATCCCTTCATTGGTGTTCCCCCTCCCATTCTTCGTTTACTTTCTACCTTGTCTCATCTTTTGTCCCATATTTTCTATTGATCATTATCGGTGGATTTCTCCTAACATCCATTCACTAGCATTGCCTTTCCTATCCCTTCCTTTCTTTTTCCTCGCCACCTCTCTATCTTCCATTCTTCCTTGCCAATTTCTTCATTGTCTTCATCATACACCTTCTCTCTATTTTCTCATCATCAGCATATCCTCATCTCATGCATCTCCGTTTCTTTTCCAATCGATGTCATTCCTTCCCTCAAGTTTCTCTTTACGTTCCTTATGCTTCTCACTCTTTACCAAATATCTTCATTCTTGGTTCCCTTCCATCTACATAATTTTCTTTGTTGTCTTCTCCTCCTTTCTGATCTTCATCTTATTTTACTTCCTCTACATCGTCCTTTTCCCCATTTTACCTCACACTTCCTCCTTACTTCCCATCGAAAACCTGACTCTTCAGTGTTATCCCATTTCCTTTATCATCTCATCATCCACATGCATTTCCATGTGGTCAGTTCCATATTCTTTGCCTTGGATTTCCTCACTATGATTTGTTTCCTTCAATTTTCTTTGCTCTATCATCTCTTTCATTTTCCATTACCTCTCTATTTTCCTCTGCTCCATCCTTCATCACGCCTTTCGTCTTGAATAACTCTCTCTTTTTCATAATTTCATCCTCTGCTCTATTCTTTTCTTGTCTTCTCTTTGTTTGTCCTTCTTCATTTCCCCTTTCTCTATAATCCTTCTTTGTTATCTTCTTCCTCCCCTTTCATTCCTTATTTTCTCCTCCTCCGTCTCTTCGTCCCTCTATTCCATATCCTGTCGCCTTCATATTCAATCTTTCTTGCTCTTCTCATAATCAACCAATCCTCCTGTCTATTCCCTTTTCTCTTTCTCAACATCCCTTACATCGGCATTCATAGTCAATGCCAATGTTTCTCCATTTATGTATCACCATCTATCCCTTTCATTACCGTTCTTGTTCTTCTCTTTGCCACATTGACCTCTTCTCTTTTTGAAACCTGTCACATCTTTTATCTTCGTCAGTCCTCTCGTAGGGACATCATCATATCCATTTCTAAGAATCTCTTCCCATCTTCTTTTGACATTTTTGTCTTGGAAGATACCATAATGGCCATCACCTATCTAATCTTGTTCTCTTCCATGAATATTTTCTCTGCTTTTGTTTTGTCACAAAAGTATCTCTATCATACTTATCGAAGAAATAAGACTTCTTTGTCTTCTTCACCTTCTAATTTGCTAACACTTATGCATATTTCTATGAAACATGATTGTCCATCATATTTATTACCCTTTTAGGGCATTTTATCTCACCTTTCTATCCTATCTGCTCATCTTGTCCACATTTATGATTATTCTATCTATGTCTTATGTTGGGGCACCTTTTCATCCTTATACTTGTCAACACATATAACTCACTTTGTGTCTTTCTCGTGCCTATGTTGGGGCATCATTATCTTCATCCATGTCCCTTTTGTGGATGCATGATTTTTGCACGATTCCTTCAAACAAAGGATTGCGCACATCTTTTGCATTCAGTTGCACATATTTTGATGTTTTCCTATGACCCATTGGTCATCTTGGTTTACATCCATACTGTAGTGGTCTTCACCCACTCACTAGTCTGTATAGAATGTTGTCATCTGTCTCCGTTGAGACCGCAATTGTCCTCTACCGATGTGATATTGGAGTCACCACCATTTTTTTTTATTGTTATTGTGATCATTTTTTTGCCTAGGGCATCTTGTCTTTGGTCATGTCTTCATCCATCCTCGGAAACATATTTCATCTAACCCTTTTTTTTTTGTCTCGTGGCTTGCTATTGCAAACCACTCAACAAAAAGGGGAAAATGTAGACACCTATTTTTGGTATAGTGCCCCTCCATCATCTCACATTCATCCAATTTCCATCTCGCTTCTCTTTTTCTAAAATTAAATGAAATCCTATCTATTTACTCACATTATTTGATTAATTATCAAATGGGCCCATGTAGACCCATTTGATAATTCAATTTTTGGCATATCCCCATCCTTCACAAATTATTTAATCCATGGGTATTAATACACCCATCCGACACCCTTTTTTAAAATGGAATCTTTTATCTCACCCACCATGTCAATCATGCTCCCCACTCCATCTAATAATTCAAGTCGTGGTCCCCACGTGATCACATCATATTCCTAACTCAAGTTACTTTACTCAACCCCGGTTACCTGTTAACCCCAAATCTAACCTCACATCTAAGCTATAAATATGGGTTTTTTTCCCATATTTCAAAAAAAAAAAGGACCGAGAAGGAAAGGATGAAGACTTGGAGATACCTAGGCCTAGAGAAGAGAAGAAAGAGCTTAATTAAGTTTCCAGTTTAAGGAAGAAAAATTTTCCATGGTTCATTATCTTTCCATCTTGATGTCCGGTTCATCTCCATAACAGAGCACAAGCTAAGTTCCCTCATCATTTTAGTTACTTTTCATTTTATATTCCATTACTATTATTCATGATCTGTTATTATCAAATCAAACATGGGGTTGACATCCTCCAAGGGAGTTAAAATCCTCTTGGAACCGGCACTATCTGGGAAACCCCCACATATTATGATCTAATCTTATTTGTTTCAGTTTTGCAGATCTAGCTTCTTTATATCACATATATCTATCTTTTGCCGTATCATCCATCGTCATCTCTAAGTACTAAGCCCTTGTATACTGAATTCATGAGAGGTGAAGAAAGGCATGTTAAAACCTGGGAGAGAATGTGGGAATGGTGGTGGGTGGCGGAGGTAAGAAAGGGGAGCCGAAGGGTGGAAGAGTCAGGTTGGGGTGACAAAATGGGAACACCTCCCCAGTTGAGGAAATGAAATACGGGGGAAGGAAATGGAGGAATGAGAGAAGGTGAAGGAGCGGAGGAAGAAAAGGCCTCGACCAATTTCAACTTCTTCGTCACGGGCTCGAGGGCTAGCACCTTCACCGGCATTCTGAGAGGGAAAGACTAATGGTTGTGGTGAGGTGAACCCCGGGCTAGGTCTCGACATTGGTTGTCTACTTGTCTCAAACCTTGAGGGTTTTGTGTCGCTAAACCATGGGCTTATAGCTGACAAAAAATTATGAGGAATGGAGGAAGGGGGTCATGGTGGAGCTTGATGTGAAGAGGGGTCGAGGGATTTATTGTATTACACATGAGCTACTATTGGAGACCTCCACTGTCTCCTCGTTGTCAAATTAAACCCGTGCTCAACATCCTGAATTTCTCCCACTTTGCTCATCGGTGGCCATGGCCTTGAAGTTGAGGGTAGTCTCGCTTCGATTTCCTACCTATATTTCCAATAGGCTTTATTTTCTCTGTGCTCTAGTCCTTGCTATGTAGTAGGCCGTGCTCAAGCCCCTGGTCATTATTTTAGCGGGGTAATACTTGTGTAAGAGTGGATTAAATGAATCCCATAGTGGAGTCGAGATGTCCTTCACTCGACAATAATATCGAGTCTCTTCACAGGGATACCTCTTATCTTCAAAAACTTCCTCGGGTCGTGTTGACAGGAGTCCGGGACTTTGTTTCAGGATAGGGTGGCAGCCATTTTCTCGTCTAGGTCATACCTCCATGTATATTGAATCAAGGTAAAGCCGTAGAAAACTAGCTTCTACGTGAGTATGTGCTCCACTTGCGTTTGATTATGGTAACCCTTCCCTATACCAATGGAGGTCAAGCAATGCCTTCTTTTACTGTTTGGTACCGGAGTGTACTCTACGTCGAGGATTCCCAACTTCTTGATTATCTCAAGCCCACCACTCACGATGTGAGGACCTTGGGAACACGAAGGATTCATCTCGAGAATCCATATAACTAAATCATTGAATGTGTTCCCAGAAGAAATATTTGCGAGGATGTAGGGGTCCATAAGGATGGTTTGAACTAAATCATTCATTCTATTATTGACACCTTCTAGGTCAAATTCAAGAAGAAGAGGTGCAAACAAAACAATTATCAAACTCATATGTGTTCGAGGAGAGGCACAACACACGAGTGCATGTAGACACTAGGATGATATTTTAAGGGTTCACCTTTGTGTACCACAAGTGTTAGGGGCATGTATTGACAAAGGAACTAGGTGTTTTGATACAAAATGAGGTGGAAAAAAAGGAAGAGTACCTGAAGGTGGAGTTAACAGAGAAATAGGCTAGTTGCTTTCAAATAGAGCATGTTATGGCCTCAGAGAAGTTGAACTCCGATATGCTTGGTCCCTCTTCACCGATCTCATCCTAAAAGGGTTGTAATTTTCTAGTCATAGACTACTTGAATTGCTTGAATCTGCTTACCCCAACTCCTTTTTATGAATGTGGCTTTATTCGCACCGAGCCCGGACGCTTTGGAATTTGGCCATGTCCTAAAAATTGGTCGATTTGTTGTAGGAAACATATCCCTAATGGCCTGTGGTGTAATCACCACCTGCATGTTTTTACCTTTGATAGTGTTGGAATCAGGGTCGAAACAACATGCACACATTTGGACGAGCTTTGATATGGGTGCACAAGAGGCACCATGTATTGGGTGAGTGTGGAGGTCAAAATTTTGAGCCAAAAGACTCATAATCCCCCAAATTTAGGAGTCTGGCATGGGCAGCCTCTCTCAGAGCTTTCAGTTTCTTGTTTAGGACGAGATTAAAAATCCCATCCATGAAATTTGTGACCAAGGAAGCATCATGAATTATGTTCCTTTGTCGGGAATCTCAACTTGGGTTGTGAGAGCCATGTAGCAATGGGTGTCCTACATAAGATTTTGGTTGAGGTAGGAGCCGGAAGCTACCATGGTTGCTCAAAAGTGGGGAAAGCTCCAGTTCCTTGAATTAGGGACAAGAGACTCTTAACACTTAGAATGAAGCTTAGGTGACTTCAAAACTTGCCTCAAATAGCCTCCTTGACTCACGTGAAATAAAGGCTCATGCATACATTGGGTCACATCATATAACAACACCTTGGTTGTATGACCCTTAGTGCCAAATTTTTTTGTTTCCCAAGATATTTTTCATTAACGATCGATCATTTTTCATTAATTATTCCAAAAAATTGTTAGGATCATTTACTTCGGGGAAAAAGGAAGGTATAATACCTTTTAAATTTTCAAAAGGGTGTAGGAGGGTCTCTGCTAGAGACATGTGTCCAAAGACACTCATTCAAAGGGTGACACCACAAAACAAGACAAAATAAAGAGGGGGACTATACATATGATACAAAATTTACAATATTAAAAAGACTCAATGGAAAGGTTTAAGGTGGATCTTGTTCACCAGAATCACCAGGATCACCTTCCATAGTCTTGAGCTCGAAAGCATTGTGTTGTTTGCATGTAGTGATCTTGAATGGTTATGTCCAGAGAGGGTCAAATTTTCCATGATTTCCAGGATTAACGGCCCTCACGTCCCACTTTAAGACTAAAGTGTTGACTCAAAATTCGAGTTATGAAGTCTTCTAATCAAAGCAAGTCTTGACAACCTATTGACGACTGATCATGGATTCATGGGCTGCCTCTCATCTTTCTTGAAGCTCTATTAGCTTTGTGAGTCTTACCTGCATCGATCCATGTTCCTTGATCTCAATTTGCTTCAACAACTGCAAGGATGGGACCTCCACAGTGATAGGCATTACAACACTTTTACCATAGACCAATTCATATGGTGAGGCCTTCAAGATTTGTTTGGGTGTGATTTGATTAGCCCATAAGGTCATCTTGACATGCTCATGCCATGATCTCTTATGTTCCTCCCCCATCCTTTTTATGAGTTTGATTAGATTCTTGTTGGTTGATTCTCGCCAAACTGCTACTACGCAGTAGTAGTTCAAAGATGTATTAAGATAGATTTCACGCCTTATTGCAAAGTCAACCTTTAAGCCCCTAGAAAATCCTTTCATTATCTTATGATCGTGCAGAGGATCCAAAGTGGGTATTGATATCTCGGAGGAGTTCTAGAATCATATTCTTGGTGGCTTCCTTCAATGGAACTGCCTCCATCCTTTCGAGTGAAGTAATCAGTGGCGGTGAGAATCCATCCATGACTTGCGCTTAAAACTAGATTAACCATTCTGATGAAATCTAGGCCCCATTGTGTGAATGGTTCGTTAGTACAAAATCACATCACCACCAAATGAGTGGTGGATCTCGATTTTCTAAGGTAGGGTCATTTGGTGTGATTTGCATAACATGGGACCATCTCTCAAGCTGTGGGACTTGCGGACTTGAGATGGCCCTCCGAAGAAAGCTGACTTCTTCTTCCTGATCCTAATGCTAAACTACTCCTAATGTAGAAATGATGTCTAACTACACCTATCCTAACAATGCCAAGGAGACAGGGAGAGAGAAAGTGCATAAAGAGGGAAATCCTACACTAACGAGGTGATAGCACCAAGAAAAGGGAAGTGCTGATCATCTATCAAAATGGCCATGAAATGAAGGGAGGTGAGGTGAGAAATGGAGAGGATGGACAACAACATCACAGACCAAATGTCAGATTCACACAGAACTCCATTTCTGATCCCCACAAACAACTCCCAAATCTATAAATGAAACATCCAAAACATGCATGAATACTCCAGAATGATGAGAGGCAAGAAGATGCAATGAAAACAAGCGAAGGATGGACAAACGCATCACAAAAATGAGTTTTATTGCTTCAGAAATTTACACAGAGCATCATACACAAGCAAGAGGTAAAGAATGCCATTTACAGAGTAGGGGAGGAGGTTCAGACTCCATTTTGAACCTGGGGAAGAAAAGAAGAGGGGAGGCAGAGAAGAAGAATGAACAACAACTTTTACAATGAATCTTGCCCCATATTTATAGGTTCACTGAAAGAAAAAAAGAGAGAGAAGTGAGAAAAGCAGTTGAAGTTCAACCACCACTGTTAATGCCTTTGATGAAATATCTCCCCAAATCTGTCTTTTTTGCATCAATCCTTGGTTTGGTGCCTCAAGGAAGAGGAAATAGCAAAACAAATCAAAATTTGATCTCGGTTGTTGAGACAAAAAGATCCCACATTGAAATCCTAAAGATGTTTCCTCCATTCTTCTTCACCTAACCTCAAAATTAAAGTTTCGGACCACCGTGGCATGAGTGAGGCCGAGATCTTTCCAACGACATCGATTTGCAATATCTCGAGCCACGAGTCGAAAGATACGCCTCTTTAAGTTTCAGACAAGTCCGTATACATGAGGGTGGGAAAATAGATTGACAAACAGTCCCTTTTGATATCAGACACGTGGCAGCCATATTGGAACAAAAATTCGTGTCCATGGGCCCGCAATTTACCTTTTGGCCCTTTGTGCAAAAAACTCAAAAACCTCCGCAGCTTCAAACTCGTCGGACATGCATTAGTCTGGTGCTCATTTGGAAACCTTCTCTTCATTCAATCTTTGAATCAGTGCCATTAAGACACTTGGCAGCCTCACTAGCTTGTTTGTGCATTGACTATTCAAATGACTCTGCCCCGTTGGAATGACACGTGGAGGCACCGTGCTCATTTGGGTCTCTACCTTTGGACCGACTCTTGGAAATGCGCCAGGTTGACACTTGGCACTCTCCGCTTATACCTTCACACTTAGCCAATTTTTAGGCCTTTTCTTGAATCATTTCGAGTCTGGGACTTCAAATCCTTGCTATTCTTCCTCCTCCTTTCTTCTAGTCTCTTCTATAGCATTGATCCTTATTGTCTGACCCTGTAATTTCATAGTTTTGCTTGCCTGAGTTTAGAGAATGGATTCAGGGCATAGAGACGGCCCGATAGAGTCATTTCTTTCTGTACAGGATCCTTTGATCTTTCTTCATCCCTACCACTTCATTGTTGGATCTTTTTTGCTTCTAATTTGTAGGATTGAGTGTGTTTTCTCAGTTCCCTCTATGCAGGGTTGTGATTTGATCCAATATTTAGCCCGGGGGTGAAATATGGATAACAGGTTCCTCAACTAGGATATGGTTAAGGGGTAGTGTGACATTTCTCCGTAAGCCCATGTAAAATTGGAAAATTTTGCATTTACTCACCATCACATAGCAATACGCAAGCAAACTAGGCCAAAAGTATCTCACTTGAGGACTTTTATGGTCATGGTTTTGGTCGAGAAGTGGCAATCCCAAGCTTCCATAATGTAACTCATGTAAGACTCTTTCGGCCTCCTCCTTTTCTAGGCATCTAAGAAGGATCCCATCAAAGTTCCTTTTAAAAAGAAAATTATCAATTATGATAAATTTAGATCCATGTTTTCTGTAATATCTTCTCTTTTTAAGAGGAAGGTGACTTGGATACTCACCTATTTGCATGAAATACATCCTATCTGATACCCAAGTTTCGGATTTGTTCTCTTGAATATGGAGCACCACCTCAGATTCTTCATTTGTTGGGGTCATTGGATCTTGTGCAAGATATTAACTCATACCTCCTCCTCTTACCAGTTTCGTGGGCTTTATTTCAATGTCATATTCTAAGATTTTAGTGATTCAGTTAGCCCTTTTTTCAATTATATCACCTTCGTGATGTATTATTTGACACTGGAGTGTGCCACCAAAACCGTGATCTTGCTATTGGTAACGAGGTGTCTGAATTTCTTTAGACCTTTGAAAATGGTGTAAGCCTGTTTCTCCATGAATTTATACCTTGTCTTATAATCATGGAGATTTTTTAAAAATAAAACAACCGAGATGCTCCTCTCCTTGTGACTCCCCTTTCTATGTTAATACGATGCTACATTGTGCTTGTTCCCATATACATACATAATGAAATCCTTAGAGAATTTTAGGTTGTGTAGACTTCAGTGCAGATGTGATTTCTCTTTTGATCCCTTCGAAGGCTTGAGAACCTTCAGTGGTCCATTTGAAGCTTGATTCTTTTTAGCATTAATGTGATCAAAGCGGATCGCTCCGTAAAATTTGAATTGAATCTGTTGATGAAGTTAATCTTTCCTAGGAAAGATTGTACCACCTTTTGTTAACAGTGTAGAGACAATTCCAAAATGGCCCTAACTCTTTTTGGGTCAATTGAGATCTCATCTTTTAAGACAATGTGTCACGTATGTGCCTTGTGGTATTCCAAAAACACACTTCTGTGGATTCAAAGATATTTTGAATTCCTGACATTTCATAAATACAAATTCTAGGGCGTTAAAATGATCCTCCGTTGTTTTGGTAAATACTATGAGGTCATCTAAGTATATTAGTGTTATCTTGTTAATTAGCTCCCCAAAAGTGGCATCCATGGCTCTTTGAAAATTTGACTCAACGTTGGTGAGTCTCGAATGACATCTTCGCATATGAAAATGTTCCCCACTTCATCAGTAAAGATGGTTTTATGTCGGTCTTCCTCCGCAATCCATATTTGGTTGAAACGAAAAACCACAATGCAAAGAAAATATTTCCGAACCTACTACTATTTGTAGTATATGTTCCATGGAAGGTAAGGGGTAGTGATCCTTAAGGGACACTTTATTCAAATCTCTGAAATCCATGCAGAGTTTGATTTCACCATTTTTCTTCCTTATAGGTGCAGTTGGATACCCATGTGGAGTGCTTGATTAGGAATATTATTTTATCCTCCAGAGCTTCTGAGCTCTTCGGCCATGAGATATTCTATCTTTGGATTCATAGGTCTCTACTTTTAACGCACATGTTTTGTCCCTTTTTCTAGATCAATAGTATGTTGGATGATTTCCTATTATAACCATGTAGGTCTTCATAAGTCTAAGCTATTACCTTATCATACTTATGTCATAGAGCCACAAGTTTCTCTCTCTCATTATGAGTGAATATTTTCCCAACCTTTAACTTCTCCCCATTGGCTATTTCTAACTTGACATAATCTTCCTTGACTACCGCAAACTTCCCCCGGTTGTATTAGCATCATCGAGTCGTAAATTTTTTCCAACGTTATCAGTCCCTTTCAAAGCTTCTTCGTTTTGAGATGGGTAACTTGATCTTTGTATGCTTCTTCAATTTTGGGTGGAGTTGATCAACAAACTCTTTGGATTGTTATAAGAAGAGCAAGATTTGTTGGTCACTTTTAAAGACTTGTCAATGATCCACATTATCGTATGGACAGTTGGATAAGTAATTGATTCGAAAAAAACTCGAATTTTTTCACTCGATCACGGACCCTATAGGATTTAAATTATTTTCTGAACATACCCCATTAAAATCAACTTAAGCAATGTAAGAATTAAAATATCGCACACAGGTTGATAACGGAGTTCGGCAGAATGCCTACGTCTCTGGGTTCATCAATAGAACCGATATATTATCTACTTCAACGATCTGTAACAAATAATACAATCTAAGCATGATAATATTGAATACATAATGGAACATGAACCTGAAACCCGAGTAGCTATCCCGACTGATAATCATATTTGATCCAGTATTCTCCTTTAAGCACAAAGTCCTTTGGTATACCGATTGGTCTTCCGGATGGCACCCCAATCGATTCTCCAGGCTCTACATTTGAAGTGTGGCTCAAATGTGTCCTATTGGGTAGTTTGAATAACTCCCAATAACAATGTTTCACCTATTAAAAATAATAGGTCTTATCTTCATTTTGTCGATAACAAATAATATCGGTCCTTAATGAAGATGATGCCTATACAATATAGGTCTTAGTATCTCTCCATAATGCTTATATTAAAATAGGTATTCTGTCTCCATAATGTCGCCATGGTCACCTTTTAATTGCATCATTTTTCCTTCTTGTCTCTCGGCTCTGAGTATGTTTCTGGGAGAGAATTGAAACTTCAAAATATTATTTTCCTATTAAAAATAATAGGACTTAAAAATAATAATAATGCCTATAATGATAGGAATTACATAATTACATGTGTATAACATTATGCCTTAGCTCAGAAAATATATACCTATTTTAAAATATAGGTCTTCTAAAGTAATAATGCCTATATCAATATATAGGTCTTATATACAATAATTTGCCTAAAAGATTTTAGGTCTTAAACTTACCTCCTCCATAATAAAGCCTTAAAAATATTAAGGCTTTAAAAATTTCTAACTCCTCCCTTTATTCTTCACCTCCTCAGGCTGCTTGGGAGAAATCCTTTGAACTCATCACGAGCTTGTGTAATGGAGAGGGGTCAAGTCCCTTTTATAATAGAAAAGGCCCCCAAAACTCTTGTTTAAATCCCTTATCACTCCATTTATATCCAAACTATTTTGTTGGTCGAGTTGGTTGGGCCACTCAACATGCAAAGGGGAGGTCATGGGTTCAAATCCCGCTCCCCGATTTGTCGATCGTTGTGCTTAGTCGGCTTTTCGACTCCCATGACCCATCCACGTCACCTTTACACTTGCAACATTGGCTTTGACCACTTTCGCCATTGCCCCATCTTCCACGTTGTGTCATGTGTCGCGCCGACTTGTTGATGTCGAGTCATCCTCAGGAGGTCACATTTGGTCATTTTGCTACGTCTTTAGGGATAATATTTTATCCCACTAACAAATTGTGGTTTAGGCCACGTAGTCGTGCTTTTTCCAAACCAAATTAATAAGGCAACTCGCCGAGTTATTAAGATACCCAACTCTCCCAATACAAAGTATAGCTCGATTATAACTCATTTCAACTCACCATGTAGCTTTAACATGGCTAGATGAGTTATTCTATCAATTCACCTCGAGTTGACTTAGGAGAAGTGGTGGCAGGCCACGTGGTGGCTCGAGGACCTACCATGAGGAAAATATTTTTCTCGATTCTTGTGACAAAGACGACCGATATCGTGCGTCGAATACTCGAGGCTCAAAACACCATCTCGTACCTTCGCATGATCTCTTTGCCACTTTTTCGTGACTTGTCGTTGACCCGGTCCCCGCCTAGGTTGACTGAACTTTGAAGCAGCGACCATTTACACATACGAGACTTTTTTTCAACGTTCAAATAGTCGACGAAAAGATCTCATAGTCATCTTCCGCCTTTGTGCCAATCTTGGGAGATTTTGGGAACATCTATCCTCTATATTGACCTTTGGATCACACCTCCCCATGGGAAAGGATTTTTGTCCCAAAAAGTTCATATCTCTCGCTGCTCTTGGATTATGAACTCTATCATCAAGATATCTTTGAGTTGATACCGTAGTATCTCGAATCACATTACTTCTTCAATATGACACTTGGTTTGATTTCTGGGACATTTGGCATGTATGACACTATCTTTGACACCTCCTGGTAATTCTTATTTTGCTACTACACAGACTACGCCTCTACCGAAAGAATTTTGTGTCACATAAGAAGACACTTTGCTTCACCCCAGATTGCATGGCTGCGCTATACACAATACAAAGCCTCCTATTGACAATGACTATCAAGTACCAATATGCTACATGACCATAATGGGCCTCTTCACAAAATGAAGTTTTGACTTGATGTCGATGCCAACGGTGTTCAACTACCATTCTCTCTGCAGTCACAATGCCTCTAAAAAGAATGAAGTTCCGAGCTGACATCAGTGCTCAACTGTATACACAAACAACTGAAAAATTCTCCAAGCTTATAGGTATGAGTATCTAATAATGTGATCACTCAAAAGTTGATTAGGAGATATGTGCCCTTAAAAGGGTCTTTATACAACTTCTAAATACAAGTGTAAGGAAAACATTTCCTAATACATCATGTAAATTTAGTTGTAATAATGCTCCATTTTTGGAGTCTTTGTACAATAAGCTTAAATACCAAAAATAAGGAAAATAATTTCACATGATAAACCTATCACAAAGATTTCTCCTATTTGGTGGCTTATGTACTTTGTCTTCCCCACTGTGTTGCAACGTGGATTGAATTCATTTGTCTCCTCCCTGCTAAAAAAACTCAACAAGGACAAAATATATTGCATCTCATGGTGTTAGCAAAATCACCAAAATAATTTCCCTCTAAGGGGTCTTACTAATGCATGTATAAGAGAGTACAAACATTGCCACAATTGGGTGTTTTTCTAATGTGACCATGTTGATAAATGAAGGATCTATCATCTCGTACATGAGTTATAATGGAATAAATATAAATATAAATGCGAGAAAATTAATGAGGATGATAAAATTTTCCCTCATTCTATCCCACCAATATGGAATCCAAAAGTACAAGTCGATGTATTTTCCATCAACTCATCTCTTTGATCGATCAACCCGCTCGAAGAATAGAAAGTTTGAAAGTGCGATCACCGCTTTGATGCCAAATTGATCGAAAAAAGAATAAATTTTTTCACTTGATCACATGCACTTTCCCTATGGTATTTAAATTTTTTCGAACATACCCCATTAAAATCAACTTAAGCAATGTAAGAATTAAAATACTATGCATAGGTTGATAACAGAGTTCGATAGAATGCCTACGTCTTTGGGTTCATCAATATAATCGATATATTATCTACTTCAATGACTATAACAAATAATACAATCTAAGCATGATAATACTGAGTACATAATGGAACATGAACCTAAAACCCGAGTAGCTATCTGGCTAATAAATGTATTTGATCTAGTATTCTCCTTTAAGCACAAAGTCCTTTGGTATACCGATTGGTCTTCCGGATGGCACCCCATTCGATTCTCCAGGACTCTACATTCTAAAGTGTGGATCAAATGTGGCCTATTGGGTAGTTTGAATAACTCCCAATAATAATGTTTCACCTATTAAAAATAATAGGTCTTATCTTCATTTTGTCGATAACAAATAATATCGGTCCTTAATGAAGATGGTACATATACAATATAGGTCTTAGTATCTCTCCATAATGCCTATATTAAAATAGGTCTTCTGTCTCCATAATATATTATGGTCAGCCTTCAAACTGCATTATTTTTCCTTCTTGTCTCGGCTCGAGTATGTTTCTGGAGAGAATTTAGTACTTAAAAATATTATTTTCCTATTAAAAATAATAGGACTTAAAAATAATAATAATGCCTATAATGATAGGACTTACATAATTACATGCGTATAACATTAGGCCTTAGCTCCGAAAATATATACCTATTTTAAAATATAGGTCTTCCAAAATAATAATGCCTCTATCAATATATAGGTCTTATATACAATAATTTTCCTAAAAGATTTTACGTCTTAAACTTGCCTCCTCCATAATAAAGCCTTAAAAAATATTAAGGCTTCAAAAATTTCTAACTCCTCCCTTTATTCTTCACCTCCTGGTTGCTTTGGAGAAATCCTTTGAACTCATCACGAGCTTATGTAATGGAGAGGGTCGAGTCCCTTTTATAATAGAAAAGGCTTCCAAAATCTTGTTTAAATCCCTATCACTCCTTTTTTATATCCCAACTATTTTGTTGGCTAAGTTAGTTGGGCCGCTCAAATGCAAAGGGGAGGTCGTGCGTTCAAATCCCGCCCCCTTGATTTGTCGACCATTGTGCTTAGTCAGATTTACTGACTCCCCATGACCCATCCACATCACCTTTACACTTGCAACATTGGCTTTACCACTTTATCATTGCCCCATCTTCCACGTTGTTATGTCATGTGTCCGCGCTAACCTCTGTTGATGTCGAGTAATCCTCCTGAGGTCACATTTGGTCATTTTGCTATCGTGTTAGGGATAATATTTTATCCCTCAAACAGATTATGGTTTAGGCCACGTAGTCATGCTTTTTCCAGCAAAATTAATAAGGTAACTCGCCGAGTTATTAAGATACCCAACTCACCCAATACAAAGTATAGCTCGATTATAACTCAATTTCAACTCACCATGTAGCTTACAACATGGCTAGATGAGTTATTCTATCAACTCACCCGAGTTGACTTGGGAGAAGTGGTGGCAGGCCACGTGGTGGCCTGAGGACCCACAATGTGGAAAATATTTTTCTCGATTGCTGACAAAGACGATCGATATCATGCGTCGAATACCGGAGGCTCAAAACACCATCTCGTACCTTCGCATGATCTCTTTGCCACTTTTTCATGACTTGTCAGTTGACCCGGTCCTACCTAGGGTTGACCTAAAATTTGATTGACCACCATTGCACATGTGAACTTTTTTTCAACATTCAAATAGTCGACAAAAAGATCTCAAAGTCATCTTCCACACTATGCCAATCCTGGGAGATTTAGGGAACATCTATCCTCTATATTGACCTTTGGATCACACCTCCAATGGGAAAGGATTTTTGTCCCAAAAAGCTCATATCTTTGCTCTTGGATTATGAACTCTGTCACCAAAGATATCTATGAGTTGATACCGTAGTATTCGAATCATTACTTCTTTAATATGACACTTGGTTCAATTTACGGGACATTTGGCATGTATGACACCATGCCGACACCTCCCTGGTAATTCTTATTTTACTACACAAACTACGCCTCTACATCGAAATAATTTTGTGTCACATAAGAAGACACTTTGCTTCACCCCGCCGCATTTCTGCGCTATACACAATACAAAGCCTCTTGTTGTGATGACTATCAGTACCATATATGCTACATGACCATAATGGGCCTCTTCACAAAATGAAGTTTTGACCTGATGTCAGATGCCAACGGTGTTCAACTACCATTCTATTGCATGATCACAATGCCTCTAAAAAGAATGAAGTTTCGAGTTGACATCAATGCTCAATTGTATACACAAACAAATGAAAAATTCTCCAAGCTTATAGGTATGAGTATCTAACTGTAATAATCACTCAAAAGTTGATTAGGAGATATGTGCCCTTAAAAGGGTCTTTATATAACTTCTAAATACAAGTGTAAGGAAAACATTTCCTAATACATCATGTAAATTTAGTTGTAATAATGCTCCATTTTTGGAGTCTTTGTACAATAAGCTTTAATACCAAAAATAAGGAAAATAATTTGCATGATAAACTGTCATGAAGATTTCTCTTATTTGGTGGCTTATGTATATTGTCTTCCCCACTTATGTTGCAACGTGGATTGAATTTGTTTGTCTCCTCCTTGTAAAAAAACTCATCAAGCACAAAATATATTGCATCTCATGGTGTTAGCAAAATCACCAAAATAATTTCCCTCTAAGGGGTCTTACTAATGCACGTATAAGAGAGTACAAACATTGCCCAAAATTGGGTCTTTTACTAATGTGCCCATGTTGATCATCGAACGATCTATCATCTACACATGAGTTATAATGGAATAAATCCAAATATAAATGCGAGAAAATTAATGAGGATGATAAACTTGTCCCTTAGTCTATCCCACCAATATGGAATCCATAAGTACAAGTCGATGTATTTGCTATCAACTCAGCTTGTACTGATCAACCTACTTGGAGAATAGAAAGTTTGCAAGTGTGATCACCTGCTTTGATACCAACTTGATCCGAAAAAGACCAATTTTTTTCACTCGATCACAGACCCCTATAGGCTTTAAATTATTTTCCAGAACATACCCCATTAAAATCAACTTAAGCAATGAAAAATTAAAATATTGCACACGGAGTTCATAATAGAGTTAGAATGCCTACGTCTCTGGGTTCATCAATAGAACTCGATATATTATCTACTTCAACGATTGTAACAAATAATATAATCTAAGCATGATAATACTGAATATATAATGGAACATGAACTGAAACCCGAATAGCTATCCTGGCCGATAATAAATAGATTCGATCTAGTATTCTCCTTTAGGCACAAAGTCCTTTGGTATATCGATTGGTCTTCCAGATGGCACCCCATTCGATTCTCCAGGCTCTACATTCTAAAGTGTAGCTCAAATGTCCTATTGGGTAGTTTGAATAACTCCCAATAAAAATGTTTCACATATTAAAAATAATAGGTCTTATCTTCATTTTGTCGATAACAAATAATATCGGTCCTTAATGAAGATGGTGCCTATATAATATAGGTCTTAGTATCTCTCCATAATGCCTATATTAAAATAGGTCTTCTATCTCCATAATGTCGCCGTGGTCACCTTCGAACTACATCATTTTTCTTCTTGTCTCGGCTCGGAGGATGTTTCCTGGAGAGAATTCAGAGCTTCAAAATAATATTTTCCTATTAAAAATAATAGGACTTAAAATAATAATAATGCCTATAATAATAGGACTTACATAATTACATGCCTATAACATTATGCCTTAGATCTGAAAATATACCTATATTAAAATATAGGTCTTTCAAAATAATAATGCCTATATCAATATATAGGTCTTATATACAATAATTTGCCTAAAAGATTTTAGGTCTTAAATTTGCCTCCTCCATAATAAAGCCTTAAAAATATTAAGGCTTCAAAAATTTCTAACTCCTCCCTTTATTCTTCACCTCCTCAAAGTTGTTTGGGAGAAATCCTGTAAACTCATCATGATCTTGTGTAATGGAGAGGGGTCTAGTTCCTTTTATAATAGAAAAATCCCCGAAAATCTTGTTTAAATCCCTTATCATGCCATCCATATCCCAACCAACTCGTTGGCTAAGTTTTTGGGCTCGCTCTGCATGTAAGGGGAGGTCGTTGGTTCAAATCCCGCTCCCACAATCCAACGACCGTTGTGCTTAGTCGTTTTACCGACTTCATAACCCATCCAATCACCTTTACACTTGCCACGTTGGCTTTGACCACTCCCGTCGCTGCCCCGTCTTCCACATTGTGCCATGTGTGTGCACGCCGACCTCTTTTGATGTTCGATTCATCCTTCGGGGGGTCTCGTTCGGTCATTTTTCTATGGGCTAGGGATAATATTTTATCCCACTAACAAACCATGGCTTAGGCCACATAGTCATGCTTTTTCCAGCCAAAGTAATAAGGCAACTCGCTGAGTTATTAAGATACCCAACTCACCCAATACAAAGCATAGCTCGATTATAACTTGATTTTAACTCGCCATCGTGTATGAAACATGGCTTAATGACATGGCTTAATGAGTTGACTTGGGAGAAGTGGTGGTAGGCCACGTGGTGGCTTGAGGACCCACCACGTGGAAAATATTTTTCCGATCGCGATAAAGATGACCAATATGTGTATCGAAGAACAAAGGCTCAAAACACATTCTCGTACCTTCATGATCTCTTTGCCACTTTGTCGTGACTTGTCAATTTACCCAATCATGCCTAGGTTGGTCTTCGAACTTTATCGGCCACCATTTGCAAATGCAAACTCTTTTTCAACGTTCAAATAGTCGATAAAAATATCTTTGGAGTCATCTTCGCACATTATGTCGATCTGCGAGATTTAGGGAGCATCTTTCCTTCATATTACCTCCGGATCATCAATCTCACTGTTTTTTGTTTGTCATCAGATCTCGGGTTAGGTTGAATTGTGATCCTATCTGGGCCATTCTATATGCTTCTATGTTTTGGTTCCGAGGGATAACCTTAATGTTAAAGGCCTCAAAGTCCTTAATAAGATCCCATACCTTGTGACGATAGGACCTCATCCTTGGATTTTTTTATTGCGGCAATGCTTCTAACTTGTGTCACTACTAATTCAAAGTCCCCAAAGACTCTCAGTTTTTATACGCCCTCTTTTCATGCCAATGTCAAACCATGCACTAAAGCCTCATAATCTACCTCATTGTTAGTGCAAGTGAAGTGGAAGTGAAATTCCTTGAGTATCTTCCTTCCGTCTAGTGAAGATATGCATATTTCGACTCTCGAGTCGTTACTTCGAGCTCCATCAAAATGTAGAGTCCACATTAGGGAATCCTTTGTGAGATTCTTTTCATTTTTACTATCTTCCCTCATAATATTTGGGATGTTGGGATTCTCATCAAAGATCACATAAGTACCTAACCCAGTGGAATCAAAATTTCCAAAGGGATCTCCAGGTGACAGGTCAACCAAATAGTCTCGCTTTGATGGTCACCATCATCCATATATGACTCTTCCTCTCGAGTGATCATGGCATGTGAGGCCTCAAAACCTGAGGCCACTTGATCCATAATATGTTCCTTGGTGAGGGTTATGATAACACCTTCATTTTGGATCCATACTTAGTCCATGAATCAGATGAGACCAATCAAGGGACATGTAGCCTCCAATTTTAGCCATGAAATCATGGGATAGACATAGTCTGAAGACTGGAAGAACATGATTACCACTATATCCTTGTGGAACAATTATATTTGGGAAGGAATAGAGCTGTAATGGGAGACTTCTAATAACACCAATGGTTTGAATTGATTTCCCATCTAGTTTCATGAGTCCTTTTTAGGGGCTCATATTTAACTCCCAAGGCATCCATAATTAATTTTGGCATAACCGTAGTGTTTGCGCCAGAGTCTATCATGGAGTTATGTAGCAATTTTTACCAATTATAAGAGTCGTGAAGAAGGGGTTTGGTCTTGGTTTACTTATCTCTTCTTTCTGGTTTTTCAAAGCACCACCTCTGTTTGAATTTGGTGTTGAGTTGTGGAGCTCAATTACTTTAGATTAACATGTAATATAAAACTTACTGGAAAACATCAGTAACCATCATCGGTTAGAAGGACCGACATCGGTCACCTGCAAGGAGGAATAGACATCGGGTTAGGAGGAACCGACATCGGAGGGTGAACCGACATCGGTTACCTATGCGTGGACATTTTAATTAACTCTTGGGAATAAGATCTATTTTAGCATTAAAGAAGATCTATTGATTGTAATTGCATGGCTAAGTTCCCTAAGTTTGTATACATCTATATAAACATGAAAGCTAGGGTTTAAAAGTAATAATAAAGAAGAACTTACAAAAGTTGGTGAGAGAGAGAATTCTTGGAGAAGAAGCAAAAACTTGAAAGAAAGAAAGTACTATACCTCTGAGAGGTGTGGAAGATTATAAATCTTCACTATATATCTTTTCAAAGCTTTGGATAATAGATTGACTTGTTTCTTGGTGGATGTAGCCCACACTGGGTGAACCACGTTAAATATGGTGTTGATTTATGTGTCTTGTTTTGTGTATTTCTTCTAGTAGAATATCTATTTTTATTTGCATGTATGCCTAGATCGATATATTATCATGTCTGTTGGTGTGCTAACCCCAACAATTGGTATCAAAGCTTTGTTTGAGGGTTTTGTGTGTTGACAAATTTACTCATAAAGGGTTTTCTGATTGAGTGAGAGCTACAACAATGGCAAAAGAAAACAAATACAAGGTAGAGAAGTTTGATGACCGAAATTATCAATTATGGAAGATGCAAATTGAGGATTATCTGTATCAAAGAGATTTGTATTTACCGTTGGATGAGAAGTCTAGACCTACAAAGATGACTGATGAAGAATGGAAGATTCTTGATAGAAAGGCTTTGGGATCTATAAGATTAAGTCTGGCAACATCTGTGACTTCCAATATTACAGAAGTGACTTCTATGGTAGGGTTAATGAAATCTCTTGCTAATTTATATGAAAAACCTAGTGCTTTAAATAAAGTTTATTTGATGAAGAAACTATTTAGTTCTAATATGCATGAAGGTGGATCTACATCTAATAATTTAAATGATTTCAGTCTATTGTAAATCAATTAAAATCAGTTGATATACCATTTGATGATGAAGTGAAAGCATTTTTTCTTATGTTCTTTTCACGATAGTTGGGATAACTTGGTAATGCCTATTAGTAATACAACATCTACTAATCCAGGTAAAAAGCATTGGAAAGCAGTTCAATGGATACTTAGGTATTTGAAATGGACATCTAGCATGTAGTTATGCTATGGAGGTTCGAGATAGTTCATTATGTGGCTATGTTGATTCGGATATGGCTTAAGATCTAGATGATAGGAGGAGCACCGATGGATATATTTTCATAGTAAGTGGGATGACACGGTTAGTTGGATTTCAATATTGCAAAAGGTTGTGGCTCGTCTACTACAAAGGTAGAGTATGTTGAGGCAAAGGTAGAGTAAGAGCTACAGAGGCTTGCAAGGAGATGATATGGATTAGTAGGTTCATGGAAGAGTTGGGAAAGGAGCAAGATGATTGCAAACTATCTAGTAAAGTCGAGTACAATTCATTTGGCAAAGAACTTAACATTTCATTTGAGAATGAAACACATTCGATTGAGGTATCACTTTATACGGAAGGTATTGGAGGATGGGGATAATCGGAAAATATTCATATGAATAAGAGATATGCTAACGAAGCCATTAGAAAAGGAGAAGTTGGAGATACACTCCACTTCGTTGGTCTTCAAGAGTTGAGACTTGAAGAGGAAGAAACAAAGCTAAAAAAGGATCCAAGAATGACGTTGACATGTATGGTGTAGTAATAAATCTCTAAGTGGGAGATTGTTGAGTTGTGGAGCTCAATTACTTCAGATTAGCATACAATGTAAAACTTGCTAGAAAACATAGTAACCGTCATCGGTTAGGAGGGACCAGTATCGTTTTAGGCAAGGAGGAATCGACATCGGTTAGGTCAAACCGACATCGATTACATGTGCATGGACGTTTTAATTAACTCTCGGGAATTAGATCTATTTTTAGCATTAAAGCATATCTATTGATTGTAATTGCATGGTTAAGTGCCCTAAGTTTATATATGCCTATATAAGCATGAAAGATAGGGTTTAGAAGTAAGAATTAAGAAGAACTTGCAAAAGTTGGTGAGAGAGAGAATTCTTGGAGAAGAAGCAAAAGCTTGAAAGAAAGAAAGTACTTATACATCTGAGAGGTGTGGAAGATTGTAAATCTTCATTGTATATCTTGTCAAAGCTTTGGATAATAGATTGGCTTGTTTCTTGGTGGACGTAGCCCACAGTGGGTGAACCATGATAATCTGCGGTGTTGATTTATGTCTCTTGTTTTGTGTATTTCTTCCGGTAGAATATTTGCTTTTATTTACATCTATGCCTAGATTCGATATATTATCTCTACAAGTGGTGTGCTAACCCCAACACTTGGGTCATTTTGAGTTGTTATTTCCCCTTCCCTGGTTATAGTTAAGCACGCTAATAGATTTAAAGTGCTTCTTGAAGAGCAATTACTTTTTTGAAATGCCCAAGATATCCCACAAGGACACATTGGTCGACGCCCTTTTAATTTTCTCGACTACATTCATCGATCCGAGTGGTTGTGCTTTGGAGTATTGTTGGTATTTCACCCTCTCAGCCACTAGATGGAAGGTACCTTGATTTTGAGTGACTACTAGAGTCTCTTGTCTAGCTTTGGGTGGAGGGGCAGTGAATGTCAAGATTATTTCCTTGCTTCATTTTTTGTTGTAGGAATAGAGTCACAACTTCCACCATTTTCCTCTTTGAGTGAGTGTTGTAATTTGACTATAACATATTCTTAGAAGTGGATGCTTCATTTGTGAATACAAACTCTTCTCCTTTGACCTAAGAGAAAATGCATGTTCAAGCACAATCTCTCGCATCTTTTCTAGGGACATCCCTTGCATTTGTGTAACTAAGGCCACGCTTTGAATTCCTAGGGATTGGTAAGGTCCGAAAGCATTGACCTCATAGCCTTCCCTCGATCTTTTCTCTATTACCTTTAGTTGTAGATTCCTTGGGGAAATCTCTTGGCATATGAGGGGTATTGCAAGGAAACACCAAGCATTGGGATCTTCCACCAAATTATTTTGTCCTGGAATCATCTCTCTCCCATTATTGGGTGGGAGGGTTTGGAGTGGTGTCAGTACTAGGACAATTTGGTTAGATGACTGTGTCGATGGTGGTCTTGAGGCATTTTTATATTGCAGAGGATAAATGATCTATTCCTTGATAGCCTTGATAATACTGTCTTGGGTACACACTTTAATTCTTCTTAAGATTAACTATCTCATTAGAGAAGTTCCTAAGGATGTTTTTTACTTCCTCCATCTCCAAAGAAGAAGATGATGATGCTCCCAAGACAATACAATATTACCAAAGTGCGTACCTTAGATAGCCTTGATAATATATGTCCGACCTTGGTGAGCTAGGCATATAATGATTATAATGATGAGATGGAATATCTTGAAGACTGGTGGGGATGTTATTGGTGAACATCAAGAGCGGTGTGGGGCCAACAGATGAGGAATTGGCCTAAGGAGACAAAAAGTAAAACAAGGTAGTTGTGGAAGCCAAAATAATTGAACTTGAGACCATAGACACGTGGATCGAAAGAGTTATTAGCAAGGTAGAGTTGGCATTGATAGGTGTTAAAGAGTGACTCTATTATCTACATGCGGGTCACGAAAGAAGAGGTAGAGATTAAAGTTATTCTACTTAAGCAACCCACCACTAAGGCCGAGCGCACTAAGGTCATGGTAGAAATATCAGTGCAGAAGGAAATGATTAAGGTCATGAGAGAAACAATGGAGTTATAAATTCAACAACTTCAACGACTAGTTATGGAGCACATGGAAATGCTATAAGGGGTGAGAGATAAGTTGATTGTGGTGATTAAGGAATTAAAGGAGAAGGTGGAAGAGTTAGTGCTCGACCAAGTATCGAAATAATAGAGAAGGCATCGAGGAAGGCCGTAAAAGAGCTCACGAGAATGGGCTAAGTTTGAAGGAGAGTTGAATTCAAAGTTCCCAGAGCTTCTCTAGTAGCTGTAGCTTGATATAACTTCTGTATAGGTGGGATGACATTTTTGGGCTTATGTAGATTTATATTATTCTTTATTTTTTGAAGATTCTTTCATTTATACATTCTTTAGAGGAACAAGTTGGGCTAACCATTTCCGAGGATGAAAATGAAATTAGTGTGGGGTAATGTTGCATGGATGAATTACTTAAATATGAGCTACACACACGTGTGAGGGAGGCATGGAGGGGAATGTGCAAGTAGAATGGGATAACACGTGAAGGTTCATGCATGAGTAAGAGAATTTGGGACTTAGTAAATTTTGTCGACCCAAGGCTAAAAATAGAAGAACATAGGAAGAGTGGTGTATAAGAAAGGTCTATATTTAGACAACATCAAGATGGCTTAGGACACATACAAAGGGGTTAAAGATGGAAAAAGCACATGTAAAGATTACATGATGAGCATGCATGGGTCAATATAATAATAGGATTAAAGCAAAAGCTATATTTAGGATAATCTATTATTAGGATTGTTGTAAAAGCATGCACGCTTTATGGCTATTTTTGGATGTAATGCATGTTGTCTATTTTTAGAGCACACATATTATTAGGAGAGTGCATAGGCGGTGAAGGGAAATTCCTACCCCTATTTATATTTTATAGATCTATCAGTAGAACATATGATACCGTATAGATGAAGAATACAATTGAGATCATGTTGTAGGGTTTTGTGCATGTATCTCGTGAACGATGTAACACTTGATCAAGTATTCAACTTCTTTATGATGTAATTAATTCTATTTATAATGGATAATTGTGGATGGATTTTGATGGTTAATATGTTTGAGTATGGTGATTTAACATTTTAATTGATATTGATTATTGTTTAAACTATTATATTTCCTCATTATATGTGTTTCCAAGATGATATGTATGTAGTTACTTTATACTTGAATGTTTACTTGGTTAATTATCATTATGGATATGCATGTTAATTCTTGGCAAGAAAACATGAAGGAGGGACTGGTAGAATTGTGCACACTTCAGTGAGCATTCATTCTTGATGAATGAGGTGCCAATGTGCATAACACTTGAGTGAAAATAAAATACTACAATGCTAGTGTTCTAAAATAAATGATGACAAATGTGAAAAGACTAACAAACAAGGATCCTGTGACCTTACTTAAATGGGTATAAAATGAAAGATGTGAGAAAGAAAGAAAATATAAACAATCAAAATGAGTAGATGGACAAGGTATTGTGTCACCAAAGTGAATACTTTTCTTACTTAAGATCCATGCATATAACAACATACTTGACATAGTGAAATAATACTATGTGCGTGATTTTGTGCCTACAAGAGGAAGAGACATTTTGTAAGCTATAAATTGGAATGAATTCTCCATTCCAAAGGGTTAACATTTGTTGATTGTTATTAGTTGTTGGCTTTCACTACTACCTCAAGCAATAAAGTTACATTCTTCTATTTCCTTGTTTGTGTTCTTCCATCCTCTCTATTTTCCAACATTGCAAACATTATAATTGTGTAAGAATAAGAAGGAACTTTGTGTCTTTGATTAATGAGCTCATGGAACTTAGTGTCTCTAATTTATTAGTCTTGTTATTGCTTACATGGTTGTCTTATTCTATTGAATGTGAACCTACTCAAATTAATATTGGTGAGAGCATGTGAGTACTACTCACAACATTAACCCTCTCTCTCTATTTCTCCTACTCCCCTTTACCTACCTCTAAAATAATTCCTCCCTTGTACATCGTAAAATAGTTTACCAAGCATTTAGTGGAGTATTCCGTGTGATCACTAGCCTAATAACTACCCCACAATTTTAATTAGTTTACATTCAATAATGGGAGCCTCCCCATACCCATGAAGGAAGGGCTTATCCCCATAACCATTGGTGAAAACCAACAATGTGTCGTATGACACATTATTTCACCAACAATCATAAAACATTATATCATATGTTTAGACTAAATTTTTTAATGCAATCATATTTAGGAAAAGAGTAAGAGTGAATGACTGTCTGTCTGTTAGTTAATTGATAAAGATCCATGAATCATAATTTGTTGGATGTTTATACACCACCCAAAAAAAAATTCAACCCTCAATTTTTACTAACTTGACTTGACCTCTTTTAGTAGGAGCACACATATTGACATTAAAAAGAGCTCCAAAAGAATTCATTATTTGTCTAGATAAATGGAAATACATGTGGAAGTCAATTTAAGAGCCATTGAAGCAATGCTAGAGGTAAAAAAGACACTGATACCATTAAGTAAATGTAGAATGAATTATACATTAGTTTGAGGCTCTTCTATTTCGCTTTATCATTTCGCCCAACCCCTTTTTCCTTTTGATGTTCTTTTGTATGCTTTTGAGGCTCAAGTTTCCTAAGTATAAACTAGATGTGAAGGGTATCCATGTGTCCCTTGGCACATTTTGGAGAAAGTTATATACACCAATTTTGGTATAGCGCCCTCTCTGTCATCTCGTGTTCATGCAATTTCCTATCTCATCTTTATTTTTCCTAAATTTCAATAAACCTCATCATCTATTCAACCAAATTTAATTAATTATTAAATGGGCTCCATATAAACCCATTTAATAATTGACTTTTGGCATTATCCCCCATCTCTCACAAATTATTAATCCATGGGTATTAATATACCCATCCGACACCCCTTTCTAAATGGAATCTATCATCTCACCTACCATGTCAATCATGCTCCCCACTCCATCTAATAATTCAATTCATGGTCCCCACATGATCACATCATATCTCTTAACTCGGGTTACTCTACCCAACCCTAGTTACTTGTTAACCCCAATCTAACCTCACATCAAGCTATAAATATGGGTTTTCCCCATATTTTAGGGGGATATATTTTTCAAGAAGACCGATATATTTTTCAAGAAGACCTAGGCCCAGAGAAGAGAAGAAAGAGCTTAATTAAGTTCTTACAAGTTTGAGGGAGAAATATTTGCCATAGTTCGTTATCTGACCATTTGGATGCCAAGTTCATCTCCATAGCAGAGTACAAGCTAAGTCCTCTCGTCATTTTAGTTACTTGTCATTTTATATTCCATTATTTCTGCATGATAACTATTGTTCATGATCTATTATTATCTTATCTGACACGGGGGTTGACATCCTCCAAGGGAGTTAAAATCCTCTTGGAACTAGGCACTATCCGGGCAACCCCCACATATTGTTATCTAATCTTATCTATTTCAGTTTTGCAGATCTAGCTTCTTTATATCATACATCTATCTTCTTTTGCACCCGTAGATCCACATCTGCATCTGAGGTCCTAAGCCCTCCATCATTCAAAGTTGTTGGTGGCTCCCAGTATCGGCCTTCACCCCACTTCGAGAATGAAGTTTCCTATACAACATTTGGCATGCCTGGTGGGACCAGATCCTAGATCTGGTCATTTTGTTTGTTATTTTATTCATCTTTTCTAACTTGCTTGTTTGTAATATCTTAGTATTTGTCGATTTTAGGTCAAGTACGGTCACTCATTGAAATCACCAAGAGGTACGTGCTCTGCTTGTTTTCTATTGACATCTACCCGCATGGGATATGAATCCGGAAATTAACCTTGTTCTTCTAGTTGTTACATCTTATATTTTACATCTTTTGTTTTTTTAAATCAGATTTTTCAAGATTTAGTATTATATTTCTTTCATGATTTACATGTGCATGTTACTTACTTTTGTAATTTTTCTCCGCCTTGAGGTAAGTAGTTTTATCATTTGTTTTTTTGCAACAACATAAAAATTGAAGTTTTGTTTTTGGTTTTACAAGTAGTATAGAGTTAATTTTTATTATTTAAATAATTAAAAAAGAGACAATTAATATTAAAAATAACAATTAATAAAAATTATGAAAATAAATTGGAATTAAAATTATAAAAAAAAATATAAAAAAAATTAAATCCTAACTATCCTAAATTACCCGACCCAACTATCTACCAACTCGACCCTCTACCCAACTCATCTCCTCACTCTCATCTCCCACATCCAACTTCTTCCCCTTCTCCACATGTTCTCTTCTTACCAACTCTCTCTGTTCTCACCCTCCACCATCTACTCTCTCCATCGACTCTCCCCAGAGTCCTCTACTCATCCTCACACTTCCATTCCGACTCCACTCTACCACATACTCCTCCTACCGAACTCACCTCCTGCCCCTCATCCTACTGACTGAGCCACTCATCTCCCCACCGCTTCCCTCACCAAGATCCTTACCTATCTACTGCTTCCCTCCTCAAACCCTTCCCTCGCCTCCAACACACCGAGCTCTCCACACCATTCTCGAGCTACCATCTTAGTCTCCTTGACCACCGCTCCTCTGCTTCGAGATCCCTTTCTCCTCACTTCACCACACGTCATCTCCCTCCATTCCCCACGAACTCCACTCCCGACTCCTGCATATCTCTCAATTGTCACACATCCTCTCTACTCCCTGTATCCACACCTCCCACATCGCTCCCCACCAAGCTACCATTTACACACACACCGACATCTCCCATGTTGACCACCCAACACATCATCTCCATCTCCCAACTCCACTTCCTCTATTCACTTCTTCTGATCTTGGCCTCGCCTTAGTTTGCCATCCTCCTCTTCTAGAGCTCCCATCCTAATGCATTAGCTCGATCATTCAATGCTCCACCTCCCAACACAACTACCTCTCTCCACATGAATCGATCTATCTGTCTCTCACTAGCCACCGACACTACTTGCCCCCATGACAACACACTTTATTCTAACACGTAACTTGCCATTTCCCTCTCCCCGAGCTCCCATCTCCTCGATCCACCACCTCCCAAAACACTTCTCTCCAATTTCCATCGACTCCCCGATCTCCATCCTCCTCTGCATGAGCTCCCATCGACTTCCCTCCTCACGAGCTCTTCCAACCAACACCCCTCCGCTCACAACTATCTAAGCTACCTCACTTCTCCCTTCCTCTCAACTTATGTTCCACTCACCCCACATACGACTCGACTCTATCCTCAACCCCCAACCAACATACACTAACCCACGTGGTCTTCACCTCTCTCCATGCACACTTTCCCCGACCAAGAGGACCCCTCCATGCGAACTCCACATGGCTCGACCACACATGCACTACCATGTTTTAATCAATCAATAATTTTAATTTCATTTCAAAGTGCATTTCCTCTTTATTTAATAATTTACTTCATAGATTAGTCTTATAGTTTTTAGTTTATCATTCTATAGTTCATTTCATAGCTTATCATTTCGAATCTATTGACACATTATATGGTTTATCATTCCATCGTCTCTCATTTCGGTATGAGTTGAACATTTATTAATTTATCTCATACATTTATTTCATAGATTAAAATTATAATTTATCGATTCATTTTCGCATCGCAATTACTCTAATTGACTAGGAATGTTGAACTATGATTTTATTATTTTGATTACTTATTTTTCTATGATAACGCTCTTTAGACATCGACATCATTTTCCTTAACAACGTCAATTAATTGTTTTATTTTCTTCTGCAGGTAAACTCCACGACCTTGCAACCATTAAATCACGTTGTCAAAGACCATTTTGTAAAACAAAAAAAAAACAAAATTTTTTCAGCCCCACCTTCTCATACTCTAAACGGTGCCATTTTAGGGTACCTGGGCATTTCGGGCCACTAACTGGTGCTTTCAAAATACATCACTATCACACACACTTAAATAACCAGGAAAAGTGATTCTCCAAGTATTCCTCATTTTTCTTTATTTTCTCTTTTTTGCATTGAACTTTCTCTTTTTTGAGTGATTATCTGCATCGAATATCACATTTCATTTTGGTCTAAAACAAACCTTCTACATCTTGCTTACTTACATAGCCTAAGTAAAGGATTTAACTCTCTGCATTTCACTTATCACACACTGCCTAAGACTGCACAAACATAATTAACACATCAAAACATTCCTCTCACCTGGTTAACTGATTGGGACTTAAACACCCAACAGGAAACCATCTCAAACATCTCCCAATCCATAACTACCTGAAACCAACCTTAGACTCCTTTAGGAACCTTCATTATCCATTTTACCTTACATCTCGAAATTAATCATGATGATAAAAATATTCTGCTTGATTTGTTTGTCAACAACATACATAAACAGATGTTTCTCTATTTCACACCTATTGTCACTCTCTCAAATCGAGACAAAAACAATAATGCTCTATCCAATGATATTACTTCTTTTGATGATCTCACCCAACAAGATCTAAACTCAAAACCATGTCATCAGTCACCCAACCTCCAGTCTCCATGGTCTCACCTCATGAGAACCATGTCATCCAAAATTATCCCCACCTTGACACCAACCCTCATATCCCTCATCAAGCTAGTCTTCCTAAACCGATCGCACCACCATCTCCCACTCCTCTAGAGACACTTGGGCCTCCTCCTAACCCCATATATGACTTCTTACTCCAAAAATATCCTATAATCTCTCAATCCTCCCAATCTCCTAAATTGGTGGATCACATTCCACCCACATCCCATTTTGACAATTCTATTTCATCCACTATTAATAGGCCTATCCAGCCATCTCAACCTCTTCACACTTACATTCTTTCCCCATCGTATATCTCTCCATATCCCCATCATCTCCACAAAACCTCTTAAACACATATCCCCATTGCTTACATTAACCATTTACCAACAACAACCTCCCCAAACTTCAACAACAAATTACATCATGCCCTTATTGCTCAACATCAACCCATGCAACAATCCCAACCTAGTGACACACACATGTTACTTACCAACATAGCTCCCCAAACACCTACATATCCACAAATTAATCAATTGTCTTATCAAACCATTCCACAAACATCCTATCCACAAACTTATCAACCACCTTATCAGACGCTTCCCCAACTACCCACACACCCACAAACACATCATTCACCTTATCAAACTACTTTTCAAACCACACAGCCAATCCAATCTCAACCTTACAACACCTCGAGTGATTCAATTCACGCCTTAATGAATCGGTTAGCTAGTTTAGAAACCCTTACCGTAGCACCCAAAAACACCTTATCCTATGAACAAATTTGTAATGAACCGATTCATCCGTTAGTTCCAATTAAACCCTACCCTCCTCATTGGAAACTTCCCGCATTTACTAAGTTCAACAACAAGGAAGATCCCCAACAACATCTCCTCACATTTAAACATGCATGTTGTCTTATTGCGCATGATCATGATCTACTTCTTCACACTTTCCCCATGTCTTTGTCTGGTCCGTGTTGGATTGGTACAACAATATCCCACGATATTCCATATTCTCTTTCACTCAACTTACACAGTTGTTCTTAGAACACTTTTCTATCAATATCACACGCAAAACCACTATCGCTGATCTATATACCATTCGACAGTATGAAGATGAGCCCATCGCCGACTTCGTCGCATGATGGCATGGTGTTATAAACCAACTATCCTTCACTATCCCGCAAACCGAACTCATCAAATTATTCTCAGTTTGTGTGCAAAACATATATCATCTATTTTGTAGATCCAATCATTCCAAACCTTTGATGAAGCTTTCACAATGGCTCACAAACTCAAAACCCGTGCCATTGAGCAAGGTCATCTTAAACTAAGTTCAATTAAACCTAAATTTGAATCCACTAAACCATTCACACATAATGACAAGTTCAAGGCTATGGCCAACACTGTGGTCATTGAACCCTCATCCCCATCTACATCAAGCACATGGTCTCAACAATAATCCCCTCAATCAACAACCAACTACACTCCTTAGGAGAATCATATAGTTATGTATTTGATAAATTGATGAGCGTAAACTCCATCCAACTTCCTCCCATATGACCGTGGACAACTCGCAAGCCAAGCCTATTTGGTATCACGAAGCCCACTATTGTAAATATCATCGAGTCAAAGGTCATGACATTGAGAGATGTCATTCCTTCAAAGATCATGTCCAACAACTCTTAAATCAAGGGGATATCCAAATCGATACCTCCATTGCGCAAACTAATCAACCACCAACAAATCAAGCCACACTCTTTACATCTCAACTATCAAATGCTTATATGATTAACACTGTCAATCAAGATCCCATCTTATCACCAACTTTGCATGTTCCCATAGTGGACATTATTCCCACCTCTTATTCAGAACCTGTCACACCTACATCAACTTTCACTACCTGTCCTGAACCTACACCTTCTCCTATCCTTATCACATCCACATCAAATTTGACTATACCATCCACTTCTTCCACTTCAAACATACCCCAATCTACCACATTAGATTCATCCTTAGCACTTATTTCAGCCCCACTCATATCCACACATATCCCTACATCTCTCACACCTATTCCTTCACCCACATCTTCATCAAACACACCTATTACTACACCTACATCACTTATCTCCACAATCATCCCAACTAAACTCGTTCTACTACATGCACCCTTATAACCCCACCTTCGACATCAACCCCTTTAGAAAACATATCATTCTTACCCCTCGAAACATTTATGAAACAACCAAGTCCCTTCTTCTACTTCTACATCCGAAAAATCCCATGCATTTTCACCCATACCCATAAGGTCTACTCCATCGGTTATCACACCACCCACATCTCCAAATCTTCCAAAATGCTTACATCTCTATCTATGCCAATGACCCCTATATCTATCATATCAACAAGTCCACCTATCTCTACCTTGACATATTTACCTATATCTTTTCCCATGGCCACATCACCAGCTTTATCCCAATATTCTTTACCTAATCCTTCTATCACACCAACCAAATCCTCTCGATCTACAACCCTATCAAAGATACCCTTTGGATCATCTACTGAACCAACACATCCACCTAAATCAAAGAAAGATGGTTTACCTTCTCCCTCTACAAAATCAACTCTTCCCATGCCAAAACCAAACAATCCACATCTCACATAGATATCATTAATCACATCATACAAACACCTATCTCTCCATTAACGTCCTCATCTTGTTTTAGGACATTTTCTCCATTAATAACCACACCACCGCTATCAGATCCTCTGGTTGAAATTATTATCATCCTGCTAGAGGTAAATCTTCTCGGTTGAAGTCTAAGGCTTGGGAAAACATCCTCGATAGTCCTTGCGCATCCTCGAAACATTTAGGTTTTCCTCTTCTCAACAATCCAATGCCACAACATCCATGTTAGGATCAGTTTCTCCATCTACGACATCTTGCAATAATCAATCCACATCCAAACAATACAATCCTTCAACCAAATTTGATTTGTCCTCCAAAACATGAAATTCACCCATCCAATCTACATCCACATTTTCTCCTAACTCCAAGCTGAGATATCCTATCAAAACCCACAAGAGTTACCTTCCCCATGACACTTCAATGGGGGTCATGTAGATATCCTTCGACATTTAACTTGAATATCTGCCATCACACTTCCTCCCATTAAATCCTTTAATCCCTATGGTCCCAAGCCATCATGGTTCAATCCTAATTGCAGTTGTACTTATCATCATACCCTAGGGCCATGACATCGAACATTGTAAGGCATTTTGGTCAATCGTCCACAATCTTATTGAGAAAGATGATTTCCTCATTTAGGGAAAGTTCCTTCTCCATCTACATTGAATCCAATTCATATCCCATCTATCGGGTTTCCCATGATTCCTTCATCCACATCATCCCTTAATATCCCTCCACACACGACATTCCTCCTAAGGAAGGTCCTCCATTGTTCATCAATACCACTTATCTTACTAAACACACTTGTGGTCTCCGATCATTTACCCCATCCAAATCTAAAACAATCTCATCTAAACTCTTTTGACATCCTTTAACTCCTTCACATTTTGGGGAACAACCTTCCTCGCCCTCGAGCATCTCATCCGTATAACTCCTCCTTTACTAGGGACTTCACTTTTGACATTGTTTTGTCTACCTCCTTCACATTCATCCAATCTAAACTATTTCTGCCCAAATCCTCACTCATTTTAAGTCCACCATTGTGGCCATGTTTATGCCTCTTTTGGGGCACCATCTTTTCTATCATTTTTCATCAAAGTCCCCTTTGAAGGCCATGTTTTTTCCTCTTTGAGGGACCCCTTTTTTCAAAGTCCACCATTGTGGCTATATTTGTGTCTCTTTTGGGACATTGTTTATTTCATCAAGTCCTCCTTTGAGGTCATGATTGTCCTTCTATGTTTATGTCTCTCTTGGGGCATCATTTATTTTCATCAAAATCCACCATTGTGGTCATATGTTCATTTCCTTCAGGACATAGTTTTATTTCCTGCTTGTCTATCATCTCATCTTATTGCAACTTCACTGTCTTCCCTCTCGTGGTGGTAAACTAGAGACGTAACCTCTTAATGCATTGCACTTCATGACCAGTCTATTATTAGCATATCTACCAATGAGCACTTAGTTACATCCTTAGATTATTCCACCATCCTTAGCCCCTTCCATTTGTCATTGTAATGATCTGAATTATGTGGTCCGCCTTCACTACTTTGATATGACCCCATAACCATTACATCCGTCACCTTCTCATTCTCCTATTGCAGCCATGCAAAGGGTCCAGGGTGTCTCTTGTACATTCCTTATCCCTCCTAAGTGGTCTACTTAGCTATTCCCAACTCTCCCCATGTAAAGCTAAAATTCAAGTATGCAAAAGGACAAAATCAAAGTTATAAAAATAGATTGATCCTCAAGGAAAATTGTTCATGCAAAAAAAAAAAAAAAAATAAAAATAAAAGTATACAAATCAAAATCAAAGCAAAATCAAAAGAAATAGACCGATCCCTTGAAGGACGGCTATCATATTATTCTTGTCCATCCATATTATGTATAAAGTAGACCATACCCTCGAAGGATGGCTACTGTTATTATGACATCTGGAAGGTTTTCCACATTGATCAACCTTCCTTTATCAACATTTTCCGAAAGCTTCCCACATTGATCAACTTTCTTCTATTGTTCTTTCCCTTTCCTAGAGCTGGGGCATAGACTTAAGGAACACCACCTTTGAGATCCCTCTTCCCACGTACAAGTTACATCTTAATCCCTTTTTCATGTCAACATTAGGATTACGAGCATCTTTCATCCATATTTCCCTCATGATATTTTGGTATAACTAACTATTGTTGGTTATGTATTAACACTTGCTATTGGTAGCAAGTGCAATGCCTTGAGTGGTAACCTTTCTTGTTTATCTCCAATCCAATTTCGAAACATAGTTTCATGTACGCCTTGCTATAACTATGTTCCATTCATCTCATCCAAATCATCTTTTATAAAAATCACATCAAATTTCACACTATGAATTTTATATCTATCCATCATCTCCATGAATGCGTTTACAAATATACTTTTCGGTTTGTGAATTCTACTTGATCACCATGCAGTTTATGAATCCTACTTGAGGATCCTTCTCAAGGCAAGTTCGTTATCTGCAGCTCCTTATCTCTCAACATGTTCAACAATGTCTTTGATCCATTGCTCCTCGCTCTCCATTTCCACTCATCACCATTTGTCTCCACATCATCCTTCTCACCTTTTTGTCCCCTTTCACCACGCCAGAAATCTTACTTGTCTTTCCTCTTGAGTTTCCCTTTCACTCTTCCACTTTCAATTTGACAATCTTACTTAACCATCCATATAGCCAGAGAATATTAGTTAAGGTATATCTTCTTCCTTGGATCCTCCCATGTTGTAGAAGCTTCTCCACCATTTCCTCTTTCAATAGACAACAATCACCACCACAAATGTCTTTCCACTCCTCCTTTTCCGCTTGACACTCTTGCATCATCACTCCCACCACGTGGGCATCCCAATTAAGGATTTCCCTTACACTCTCCATCTACACTGCATATGTTCCTCCATCCACTCATGTCACACTCTTTGTTTCCTTATTATCACCTTGATATCACCTCCTTTCATCTCTTATTCCATTTTGATATACACTTGCTCAATATTTTCATCATCCTTCTTCTTCTTCGGCTTGGTGATCCTACTTAACCATCCTCGTCGTAGGGAAATCTTACTTAAGAGTTCCTCTTAAGAATGGTTTTCCATCTGACCCTTCCACCTCCCATCATATCTTCCTCATCTTCTATCTCCGCCTCTCATCATACTCATCCACTCCAACCAACCCTTTCCATACTGTATCCAATACAATGTTGTCTTTCTCCTTCCATATCGTCACTGCTGGTTTGGTGATCTTACTTAAATCCTCTGCGGCATGGCGATCTTACTTAAGAGTCCTCTTAAGCATGATCTATCATCCTGCACTCGCCCACTACCCCACATTCTCTCCATCTACATTTTCTCATCATTCCCCATCATCACATCCTCTCACCTCCTCTTCCATTCACACAAACACCACTTCCTCCTTGCCCCATTTTCATCTCCATCATCCGTCACGTTGGGTAATCTTACTTAACCGTTGCTTCTCCATTCATTTCGTGTCTTGTTTCTTCATTTTTCTCTCATTCATTCTCATCCACTACATCCTCTCCTCATCTTCATCTTCCTACACATCGTTATCCCTCTTTTCTTTACTCTTTCCACTCCATCTTCTAGAGTTCTCCCACATATCTACCCCCATACTTACCCGTCATTGTCATTGATCTTTCCTAACATTCTTTCATCATCATCTTCTGTTTCCACACTAGTAATTATCGGTGGACTTCTCCTAAAAATCACTCATCCCCATTCTACACAAAGCCTGAATCCTTTTCTTTGACCTCCTCCATTCTATCTTCATTCCTTCCTTCCTCTGTGTCCTCTGATCATTATCGAGGGACTTCTCCTAACATCCCTTCATTGGCATTCCCTCCCATTCTTTGTTTAATTTCTGCCTCATCTCATCTTTTTTCCCATTCTTTCCTACTGATCATTATCGGTGGATTTATCTTAACATCCATTCACTGGCATTGCCTCTCCTATCCCTTCCTTTATTTTTCCTCGCCACTTCTCCATCTTCCATTCTTCCTTGCCAATTTCTTCATTGTCTTCATCATGCACCCTCTCTCTATTTTCTCATCATCAACTTATCCTCATCTCATGCATCTCCACATCTTTTCCAATCGATGTCATTCCTCCCCTCAAGCTTCTCTTTACGTTCCTTGTGTTTCTCACTCTTTATCAAATATCTTTGTTCTTAGTTCCCTTCCTTCTGCATAATTTTCTTCGTTGTCTTCTCCTCCTTTCTTATCCTCATCTTATTTCACTTCCTCTTTATCGTCCTTCTCCTCATTTTACCTCACATTTCCTCCTTACTTCCCCATCGATAACCTGACTCTTCAGCATTGTCCCATCTCCTTTATCATCTCATCATCCACATGCATTTCCATGCGGTCAATTCCATATTCTTTGCCTTGGATTTCCTCACTATGATTTGTTTCCTTCAATTTTCTTTGCTCTATCATCTCTTTCATTTTCCATTACCTCTCTGCTTTCCTCTGCTTCATCCTCCTTCACACCTTTCATTTTAAATAACTCTCTCTTTTTCATAATTTCACCCTCTGCTCTGTCCTTTTCTTGTCTTCTCTTTGCTTGTCCTTCTTCATTTCCCCCTTTCTCTATAATCCTTCTTTTGTTATCTTCTTCCTCCCCTTTCATTCCTTATTTTCTCCTCCTCCATCTCATCCCTCTATTCCATACCCTGTCGCCTTCACATTCGATCTTTCTTGCTCTTCTCATAATCAACCAATCCTCTTGTCTATTCCTTTTTCTTTCTCAACATCCTCACACCTAGCATTCATGGTCAATGCCAATGTTTCTCCATTTATGTATCACCATCTATCCCTTTCATTATTGTTCTTGTTCTTTCTCTTTCGCAACATTGACCTCTTTCTTTTGAGAACCCTATCACATCTTTTATCTTTTCGTTAGTCCTCTCACAAGGACATCATCATATCCATTTCTAAGAATCTCTTCCCATCTTCCTTTGACATTTTTTCTTGGAAGATACCATAACGACCATCACCTATCTGATCTTGTTCTCTTCCATGAATATTTCTCTACTTTTGTTTTTTTTCACAAAAGTATCTTGACTTCTTATCCTACTTATCAAAGAAATGAGACTTCTTTGTCTTCTTCACCTTCTAATTTGCTAACACTTATGCATATTTCCTATGAAACATGATTGTCATCATATTTATCACCCTTTTAGGGCATTTTATCTCACCCTTCTATCCTATCTGCTCATCATGTGCACATTTATGAGTATTCCCCCGAGATATCTTATTTCAACATCCATCTATGTCTTATGTTGGGGCACCTTTTCATCCTTATACTTGTCAATGCATATAACTCACTTTGTGTCCTTCTTGTGCCCTGTGTTGGGGCATCATTATCTTCATCCTCGTCCCTTTTGTGGACGCATGATTTTTTGCATGATTCCTCGCAGACAAAGGATTGTGCACATCTTTCACATTCAATTGCACATATTTTGATGTTTTCCTATGACCCATTGGTCATCTTGGTTTACATCCATACTGTAGTGGTCTTCACCCACTCATTGGTTTGTAGAACGTTGTCATCTGTCTCCATTGAGACCAAATTGTCCTCTACCAATGTGATATTGGAGTCACCACCATACTTTTTTTTCATTATTATTGCGATCCTTTTTTTCCTGAGGCATCTTTCCTTTGGTCATGTCTTCATCCATCCTCAGACACATATCTCATCTAACCCTTTTTGTTTTTGTCTCATGGCTTGCTATCACAAACCACTCAACAAAAAGGGGCAAATGTAGACACCAATTTTTGGTATAGCGCCCCTCCGTCATCTCGCATTCATGCAATTTCCTATCTCACCTTTATTTTTCCTAAATTTCAATAAACCTCATCATCTATTCAACCAAATTTAATTAATTATTAAATGGGCTCCATATAAACCCATTTAATAATTGACTTTTGGCATTATCCCCCATCTCTCACAAATTATTAATCCATGGGTATTAATATACCCATCCGACACCCCTTTCTAAATGGAATCTATCATCTCACCTACCATGTCAATCATGCTCCCCACTCCATCTAATAATTCAAGCCGTGGTCCCCACGTGATCACATCATATCTCTTAACTTGGGTTACTCTACCCAACCCGATTACTTGTTAACCCCAATCTAACCTCACATCCAAGCTATAAATATGGGTTTTCCCCATATTTCAAGGGGGATATATTTTTCAAGAAGACCGATATATTTTTCAAGAAGACCTAGGACCTAGAGAGAAGAGAAGAAAGAGCTTAATTAAGTTCTACAAGTTTGAGGGAGAAATCTTTGTCATAGTTCATTATCTGACCATCTGATGCCAAGTTCATCTCCATAGCAGAGTACAAGCTAAGTTCTCTCATCATTTTAGTTATTTGTCATTTTATATTCCATTATTTCTACATGATAACTATACTGTTCATGATCTATTATTATCTTATCTGACATGGGGTTGACATCCTCCAAGGGAGTTAAAATCCTCTTGGAACCGGGACTATCTGGGAAACCCCCGCATATTGTTATCTAATTTATCATTTCAATTTTACAAGATCTAGCTTTATATCGTACATCCATCTTCTTTGTGCCCATAGATCCACATCTACATATGAGGTCCTAAGCCCTCTATCATTCAAAGTTCTTTGGTGGCTCCCAGATCGGACTTCACCCCACTCGAGAACAAAATTTCTTGTATAACAAAATAAAAAGAATCGGGAGCCTTCAACAAGTGAGCATTAACCACATGGATAAAGTGGTAAGGGCAACCCAAGTGGGTTGAAAAGTCAAAGATAAAAGGAGAAGAATGCACAGCCTCCACGTGTCACCCAGGAACAAATTCAAAAAGAGAGAGAAGGGGAGAAGCCTTAAAACCGTGTGAGGTCTCCATGTGTCATACAAAGAAGCTACCACCATCGAAAGGACCAACCAAAGAAGCAAAGGACTCGATGTTCGATGAATTAAATGCAATCTCGGGAGAATGTAGTTGGGATTTGCCTCCATGGGTCGAAGATCATGTAGGTAGAAACAAATGTGGATGGTGGAATTCTTGATTGAATGTGCATTGGAGCAAGAGCCACGAGGATCTATAAAAGAATGTTCTTGTGTCACTATTAAGGGACAAAAAAGAAGTTTGAGAGCTACAGGGAGAATTTTAGGTTCAGTCCATTGTGTTCCATTGGCCTTAGCAAGGCTTTGTTGTAAGGAAATATTGTAATCTATGTCATTATGACCTTATGTATTATTTTTCTCTATAAATAAGAGTTCTTTCTACGTGTACCGAAAGTTCACATATCCGAGTCCTTTATTTCTTCTTGTTTGCTTTTAATCCATTTCTTGATGAATGTTTAAATATCTATCGTGTTGCATGCCCTTAGATATTTTACATAAATCCATTTATTGTGTATGTGGTTGTGTTTTAGTTTTTCTAGCCTCTAATGGTTTGAAATATCTTCAAAATAGTTTATCATGCTCAATGCTCTTTAACCAATCTAGTAGTTATTTCAATAATGATCTTTGTGCTATTTTAGTAAAGATTCAACACATCGCCTTAGATAGGATTTACATATTGTTTTTTTCTCTCTAACCCTTATCTCAATCCAAATCAGAGAAGATCCAACTTCTATAAAACTTGGAGGTTATCTTAGGGATCAAGTCTCACATCCCTAAGATTTCCCACAACTTTGGTGGTTCATCTGCAAAGATAATTGTCAACAGATTTTCTAAGTATGCCTTGATGGGATGAAATAAACTTGATCAATAAGCACATGAGTGCTTATTCCAAGTGGGAATCAAAGCCATAAACCAGTTACCATATCTCATACTACAATAAATCCTAAAATTTTGTTACCACCCTTGATATTAATCATAAGAGGACCTAGGTAGAATCCTCTGAGAGCACAAATGGCTCAACTACCTCCTCTAAGATAGTTCATCTCGTGGAATCAGGGAATTCCACTCATCTTGCTAGTACCTCCAGGCAACATGGAATCCCATCCCAACAAATACACTAAAGGCACTACCTAAATTCAATGGTGAAGACTTCAAGACCCCAAAGGAACATCTTCAAGATGTTGCAGAGATATGCACGGTACATTACATCATGGAGAAATATGTTGCCTTAAGGTTACTAGCTACCTCCTTTAAGGGAAAATATCTTGACTGGTATAGGTATTTGAATCCTAACTCTATTAGTACCTGGGATCAATTGGGAAATCTATTTTTAGAAGATTTGGTGAAAAGGGAGATAGATATTCTCTCCTACAACAACTTATCAATATCAAGAAAGCTCGTAAGAGCCCATGACTGATTTCAATACCATATTCCACAAGACATGGCAAAGGATTCCAGTTCTAGCTAGACCGCCTATAGGTATGGCTATTGTCTTTTATCTAAAATCTCTAAACTTAGATATTTGTTATGATTTAGTGTTAGGAGGAGATTCTTTGCCATAAGCAAATGATATTGCAGTCCAAGCTGAGAATAACTTAATAGATCGGGAAACTTCCTCTAAAACTCACTTTGCCGGTGTTTCCGAGATACATGCCGGTTAGCATGCTAGGTGTGACCGACACCGTCCTTCGACCGATGTCAGTTCTTGTGTAAACCTCGCAAGTTGTAAAAAGCTCCTTTATGAAGCAATTAAGCTCCATAATCTCAATAATCTCCCACTTGAAGAAAAATTTCTGCACTATCATGCACAACTCTCTCCTTGGTTCCTCTCTTGACTTTGTTTCTTCCTCTTCAAGTCTCAAACTCAAAGACCAACAAAAGTGTTGTAGCTCAACTTCTTGACAACGACTTCATTAGCATATCTGCAAGGTTCTTATTTATATGAATTTTCTCCAACTTCAACCGCCCATCCTCTAAATTGCCATATGAAGTGACATCTTTGAATATCGTTATGAATGAAATGTTGAGTTCTTTTCCAAATGAATAGTGCTTTGACTATCACTTCATAATTTGTAATCCTCTTGCTCCTTTCCTAACTCTTCCATGAACCTTCTCATTCATATCATCTCTTTGCTAGCCTTTGTAGCTGTAACATACTCAACTTTGTAGTAAACAAGGCCACAACCTTGTGCAATCTCAAAATCCTAGCTAATTGTCATCCCACCTACTATGAATACATATCATGTGGTGCTTCTCCATATCATCCAAATCTTCAGCCATATATGAATCAACATAGCCTATAAAGTAGTAAACTAACCCTCTAGAACACAAGTGTATGCCATATGTCCCTCTCAAATACTCGAGAATCCATTGATCGCTTTCAATGCTCTTTACCAGGTTGGCCATAAATCTACCCATAAATCCCACTTCATATGAAATGTGCGGTCTCCAAGTGATGACCATAACATATATAAGAATTACAATATTGAAACATATGGAATTTGTGCCATGTACTCGACCTCCTCATGTGATGTAGGACAATGATCTTTGCTCAATTTAAAGTGTCCAACCATAGGTGTACCTAAAGTTTTTTGCATCCTGTATTTTAAATATTTTCAACACCTTATTGATATAATCTTCTTCGAGACAAATATAATTTCCTTTGTTCTGCCTTGAATTTACATGTCAAAGATTTTCTTTGTTGATCCCAAATCCTTCATTGCAAATGTGTGAGTTAATTTTTCCTTAATCTCACCAATGTCTTGCATACTAGATCCTGCAATAAGAATATCATCCACACATAATAACAAAATAACATAGATTTTATTTCCAAGCTTCTTGAAATAAACACAATGGTCAAATCCACATCTCATAAATCCATGATTATACATAAAACTATCAAACCTCATATACCATTGCCTTGGAGCTTGTTTGATCCTATACAAGCTCTTTTTAAATGTGCACACATGTTTCTCTTTACCCTTGACTTCATAACCAAGTGGATGATTCATATAGATATCCTCCTCCAAATCACCATGAAGGAAAGTTGTCTTAATATCAAGTTGTTCTAAATGAAAATATTCTACTAGAAATAAACCTAGAGCAATACGGATGGAAGTAATTTTAATAACATGAGAAAATATTTCACCAAATTCAACACCTACTTTCTATGCAAATCCTTTCACTACAAGCCTTGCTTTATATATTTTTTTGTCCACACTCTTCCTCCTTGATCCCGTAAACCCATTTATTCCGTGATGTCCTCTTACCTACTAGCAAATTGACAAAATCCCATCTTTCGCATTGTTTCAAGGAATCTATCTCCTCATTCATGCCATGTTCCCACTCTACATGGGTATCCTATTGCATTGCTTCTTCAAAACTTTCTGGTTCACCACTATCAATCAATAAAAGATAAAATAATGAAGGAGTAAATATTTCTGGAGGTTTACTTACTCTTTGAGACCTTTTCACAGAAATTTGGGGTGCATGAGGCTCATTCTAGACCTCTTGGACATTCGTGTCCAAAATAATAATGACAATGGCCGATCTTTGGTCACCAGTAACCAATACTTGTTCCTCTCAGTAGCCGACATCGGTTCACCTAACCGACGGTTCACCTAACTAGACGCCGGCCTGCTCTGAGCAAACACCTGGTCACCCGACCAACGCTAGTGTATGTCGATTTTTTTTTAAATATAAGAATGTAATTTTCTCAACAAACTCCTCTCCCAGTTCATTCTTGGGTACCAAAACCTAATCCTTATACATTCTCATTTCATTTCAATCAATGTTACGACTTATAACAATCTTAACATCTTCTAAATCCCAAAACTGGAATCCAAAATCACTAAAACCATAACCAATGAAAGTATGTCTCTTGGATTTAGCATCCAATTTATTCCTATTTTCTTTATCAAGATGCATAAAAGCTTCAACCAAATACTCTAAGAAAAGAAAGATCTACCTCTTTTCTAGTCCATGCTTCTTCTGGTATTCCACCATTCAGTGCACTTGAGGGGCCATTGTTGATCAAATATACCGTTGTATCTACTGCTTCTGCCCAAAATTGCAAGGGTAATCCAACATGTATCCTCATGCTTCTTACATGTTCCATAATAGTTCTGTTTCATTTTTAGCCACTCCATTTTCTTGTGGAGTTCTAAGAACCGTTCTTTCTCCACGTATTCCATTCGATCGAACAATAATAATTGAAAACCTTGTTGCAATACTCACCACCATTGTCAGATCTAAGAAACTTCAACTTCAAATTAGTTTGATTATCTACAAGGGCATTCCATCTTTTAAAAGTTTCAAATACATCGATTTACATATAATACAATAAACCCATACATTTCTTGTGGTATCATCAATGAAAGTCACATAGTATTGGGATCCTCCATGAGAAGCTACTGGATGGTCCCTACACATCTAAGTGCACAAGCTCGAATTTCTCGCTCCTTTGTTGCCCCAACTTTAATAAACCTCATTTTTTTTGCTTTCCAAATATGCAATGCTCACATAAATCAAAATCTACATCTTTCAAATATGATAACTTACCCTTTGTCTTTAAAATTTGCATTCCCTTCTTACTCATATGGCCTAGCTGATTATGCCACATGTTTGCATTTGAATCTGAAGTAGATAACACATAATATGAATCAGTAATACAAGTAGACAAATACAATGTTTCTACCTTCTTTCCTTTTACTACAACAAGAGCTCCCTTGGAAACTTTCCAAGAATTGGTTGTAAATGTAACCATGTATCCATCTTCACCTAATTGTTGTGCGGAAATAAGATTTCTCCCAAGGCTTGGCACATGCCTCACATTTTTCAATATCCATGTATTTCCATTTTGTAATTTAAGATGAACTTCACCTTTACTAGTAATATTGCATGGTTCATCATCTCCTAAATAAACATGCCCAAAATTACCCTAGACATAATTTCTGAAATAAACCTTATTAGGGGTAGCATGGAAATAAGCTCCTGAATCTAAAACCCATGATTTAATTTTATTATCCAAGGAGAGAATAAGGGCATCTTGCATTACCCCTGATGCTACATTTTCCTCTTTACTTTTCTTTGGTACATTCTCTTTGTTTTCCTTAAACCAACAATCCTTCTTTACATGTCATTTCTTTTCATAATTCCGTAGGTTATTCTTTTACCTTAGATTTAGATCGCCACTCTTAGACTTTGATTTCCCATTACTCTTGTTGTTGGTTCTCTCCTTTACCTTCCTCTGCTTTCTACATTCAAAGCATTCCAAGATGATGATTCTCCGAACTTTTCCTATGTATTTATTCATTTAGAATTATACCAACCACATCATCAAACTTCACAATATTAGTAGGCAGACATGAATTACTAACAACCATTACCAAATTATCCCAACTATATGGCAAAGAACATAAGAATAGAAATGATTTCACTTCATCCTCAAAAGGGATATTAACCAATTTTAATTGATTTACAATATAATAAAAATCATTCAAATGATTACACACAAATCCACTTTCTTGAGTTTTAAAATTAAATAATTTATTCATCAAATAAACTTTATTCGATGCACTTGGTTTTTCATATTTATTAGTTAAAGCTTTCATTAATTCTACCGTGGTTCCGCTTCTATTATATTTAAAGCCACGATGATCGCCAGGATTAATCTTATAGTTCCCAAAGTCTTTCTATCAAGAATATTTCATTCTTCATTAGTCATCTTTGCAAGCCTTTCCTTCTCATCCAATGTAAATATAGATCTCTCTGATATAGATAATCCTCCACCTGTATCTTCCATAGTTGATAATTACGGCCTTCAAATTTCTCTACTTTGTATTTACTATCTTCTGTCATTGTTGTGCTCCCACTCACTCAGAAATCCCTGTGAGTAAATATGTCAACACACAATACCTCAAACAAAGCTCGAAAACCAATTGTTGGGGTTAGACCAAACTAGTTGTACAAATATATATTAGATTAAAGCATACAAACAATAAACACAAAAATACCAACAAAAGAAAATACACAAGATATAACATGGTTCACCCAGTGTGGGCTACGTCCACCAAGAAACAACCAATATATTATTCCATAGATTGTGTAATTGAATATATGCAATCTTCCACACCTTACACGATGCACATTACTTTTCCTCTCACAAGATTCTCTAAGCTCTCACCAAGAATTACTTCTTACAATCATTCATTCATACTCTCTTACCCTAGTTTTCTAGCTTATATAACCCTATACAAACTTAGGGAACTTTAGTCTTTCATTTACAACCATTAGATCAACTTTATAACAAATATTAGATCTAATTCCCGTGACTTAAATAAAAGGAATCACGCATAGGTAACCGATGCGGTTACCCTAATCGATTGGTCAACATGCTAGGTGACCAACACTAGTCAACCAACCGATGTTGGTTACTGTGTAAACCTACAAGTTATAAATAAGCTCCTTTATGAAGCAATTAAGCTCCATAATCTCAACAGTGGTTGCATTTACTCTTGCTTGCATTTACTTGTACATGGTCACTTTATTACACATGTTAGATCGATTTCTTATATGTCATTATCTTTATCATACACACACATGTTCACATTCTCTCTTAGTTGTGATCATAAATATAAAGCTTATATACATAGTATGGATGTTTGACACACTACTAGTCCACGACGGCTTCAGGGGCATCCACTTTCATCCACTACATGTGATATTATTTCATTTTGTACTTAGCACTTTACACTATTATTTATACATGCTTTTGACATATTCACTATTTTTTTAACATGCTAATGGGTGTTTCATTTGCAACATTTGTTTTCTAGGGTTATTTGCTTCCATCATTATACACTACATTTTTTTTTCATTTTGTCTTGTTTGCTTGCTAGTATATGCACGCCTTGCCCTTTGTTTGGTGTGCACAATTGTTTGTTTGTATGCGATAACTAGGACCTTGAGTGTCTTGTGACATCGTGAGTGATGCACCATGTTTGTAACCCGCTTTACGTGGTCTACTTTGTCTTCTTACGTGTTTACATTATTTCTTTCTACATTGTTTGCATAGTTTACATCTTACTTTCTACATGCATGCTTGTTCATACTAACACTTGTTTTCTAGCCGCATTGTTTGTGTGTGCCTTAGTTGTTACCAAACACATTCCATTCCCCCGTAGGGCATAGTTTATGTGGTTGGTCCTCTTTTGGGGCCACATCCTCCTATCCACGATGTTGCATGTTCCCCAAAGAGGGGATATCATTTGAGTTTACAAATAATACCGGCACAATTTAGTTTACGGTTTTCATCCACGACACATTGGCTAATACAACAAGTGGGTTCGAAAAGTCTATAAAACTCGATACACATCGGATTTTACGGGACATGGTGTCCTTAGCACATGCATGAGTAGTTAAAGGTTAGAGGATAAACCAAACCTTCCTCTCTACACTGCTTTGCCATGGCATCGGATCACCCAAAAACTAGCGTACATAGATCTCTTCACACTCTCAGGAAGTAGTTACAAGTTGGAGGAACATTGAACTTTCCACCCTACATTTCTTGGCTAGTGGCATAAGATTTCCCAAAAAACTCACACTTCATCGACATTTACATGATCCTTTCTACACCCTTTTTCGACATGGATTAGGTGCACATATTCCTTTTACATTTTCATATTTCTTTCCATTACATACTTTTATATGTGTCTTTACATACGTTTTTACACATATACATGCGTATTTGACTTCTTGGTCATCTTCTCCTTTACAAGTCCGTCTATATGAGAAGCAAGGAATCAACAAAAAACAAAACAAATCATTTATCATCGCACACCTCATACTAAAATGTAGGTACATCACACATATTGGCATCTACTTGCACGTTTCTTCCCTAGGATCACTCTCATCACTTTTAACACTTTTACATCTCTAGTATACACGCTCCACCTTTTCTTTGTCACTCCACGCTTTGTCTAGTCCCTGACACATTTTCTACAACACTCTACATAGATATCGGTACACATTTCTATCTACTTTATGTTCTTGAACATTCTCCTCACTAACATAAAGTGGGGAAAATGTAGACACTAAATCACGCACTTTGGGTAATTATTTAGTCTCGGTTTCATAATACTATTCATATGGTTCTTGAGTGAAAAAGAGTACTAATTAACCCATGTCTTTGGCCATTTTACTTTGCTTTTCGTTGTTACTTTTAATCTTGAACTCATACTTTGCCAGGTCAAATCAGTACTATCATACTAGATTTTCCTCACTTTTGATTGGAGCACTAGCCAGATCAAGCCAAGTGCACCCTGTGCACCCTAATCCCCTCTAGGGCACCCTAATCCTCTTTGCACTTTACTCTTACTTTTTGGGCACTTTCTAGCCATTTGAAATTTCTATCTTTTTGGTGGTCAACCTTTTTGGGGTTAATTACGAAATTAGATCAAGAGAACCATATAAATATAAAGTTATGAGACCATAATGAAGGACCAAGAATCACTAAGCACTACCACCACCACCTAAGGTTACATCCATAAAAGGTTCCATTTGTATCCATGTAGCTCCATCACAAGGAACAAAGGTGGTTAATTGGCATATCACCAAGGTCGAGTACTAAGTAATCTTGGAAGGGGATTATTTGCTTTTGACTCTAAGCTCTTAGCGTCTTTATGCTTGGTATGAATCCTTGATGCTCACATTACATCACGCTTCAAAGGAGGGGAGTATTATTCTATTCCATCCACCATCTACTTATACTCTACATCTAGTTACTTCTCTTACTAAACTCACAAAGTGCAACTCACACAAGTCATAACCTAGGGCACGATTTACACACACACACACACACACCTAGAACTATATTTAGGTCCTAAAATGTAGTGCAAATCTCAATTAGTAAGTCCACCATTGTGGTCACTAAGGTCAGGGACCCCTTCATATGTGTCTTTATTTTTAGGGCTTTGATGCTTTCTTGGGGTTTTTCTATATTTTTTGCTCCATCTCGATTGTAGCGACATCAAATGAGGTTCAACTAAATTCATGTGGACATGAAGCAAAAGTGAACTTCATATGTGTGATTATTTAGTCTTTTGACATGCACTTAAAGGAGGTTTCCTGTCATTTCCAGTGAAAAGAGGTAGGCATCTAGATCTCATACTAGGGCACCTCGAAAGACACCTCCATCCCTATCAGGCACCCTAATCTACTTAGACAATCTAGATCTACACCTTCTTGAGCTCTTGTGTGGGTGGCTTCTTCTCCTCATGTCAAACCATTCTCCACTACTTAACATAATCTTTTAAGTGCAAGCTCGATGAATCAAATAAGGCCTTCTAACCCTCTTTGCACATTAGGGTTTCACATTTTATTTACATAATTGTTGGTGGTTGTATTTCAACATTTCTTTATTTGTTATTTACTGCTTCTATAACATTAGATTAGGCTAATATAATTCCATTTTAGTTTAATTAGTGGCCTCTCGTAATACCTCCATGAGTCTCTTCCATAATGGCTTCATTTTGTTCATGTTTTAGGACATAACGATGTAAGACTTCATCACATACCATTTTGTATAATTTTGTTTAGATCTTCCTCGCGAGGTTTTTCAAAGGCTCATCATATGGAGCCACCTTTGCATCTTTTCAGAAGTATAATTACACATTTATCTTTATTCTCAAAGTTGATGTACCCCTTATAAAAGTGCAAATTTCATTGTTGGCATATCACAAGGCCATCAAGTATGTTGGAAAGTTATCTACTTTGAGAGGAAGAAAAGCAAGCACTCTAACACTCCAACGCCTTTAGTAAACTTGGCTCCTTGAATTGTAATAGATGAATCCTTTAAGATTTTTCCCGATAGGCATAGCCCTAGTCTTATTTGTCATATTTAACACATTTGAAGATGGTTGTAATGTTGGTCTACCCATCTGATTCCATGCATCCAACGTGAGTACATTAACCGCTGATTGTATCTATTAGAATGTTGTTGATGAGCCATCCATCAATCACTACATCAAGTGATCTCCTTGTCAAATTTGTGACAATGAGGTGGTAGATTGACATGAAGTATATACCTTTCACGCTTAACTCCAATGTGTGCTACTTTTCACATAGCTATTATCATAGAAAAGGGATGTTGTTATCATCATAAAACATTCTAAATACCTCCATAAGGTCATATGTGTCCTTCAATGGGAGTTCAATGTTGTTTGCATGTTCTATTCATTCTCTCGTGCACGCTTACTCCTTTAAATACCGTATTTCTCCTGTAAATCCCTAATAAATCCCATTGTCTCTTGGTAAACCTCCTTTTTATGGGAAAGATCTGGTACTTAGCATGTATCACCTCCTCTTTTGTAATGAGTTGTGAAAAATTGAACCAATTTTAAGAGGTTCACTAACACGCGCAACCTTAGTGTGTGAGTAGTAACCAAGACATCGGGGTATATTGTGTTGCCAGAAACTCGAGAATCAAACATCTTATTAGGCATTCACCGATTAACAACTACATGTAACCAGTACTTTGGTCATTATTGTGCCCTTTTCTTTCTTATTATTCTTACTCATGTGCTCATATAAGTCTGAGAAATCCTCTAACTTGTGTAGCTTCCCACACCATGAGAAAACTACATTTTGAGGGTATTCGCACTAATAATGATCAGGGGACCCACAAGTGTAACAAGTTCCTCTATCAAACCTTCCTCTGCCACAGCTATGACCTTGACCTCTATATCCTCCTCAGAAGCATCCATTCATATTATCCCCATTATTCGCACCCTTCATTTTTATGTTCTTCTTGCTTCTTTGATCCACTCACTATACTAGTCTAGTGCACGCACATTTGTCTCAATGGCTTCATGGATAAGATCAATTCATCTATAATCAACAATTTCGTGTGTATGGGTCTTGAAAATTTTACAATACATGGATACATTCTTCCGGATCGCATAGTGTAAAAGGGGTCAATTACAAATATCATGGTCTAAATGACAAAATTCACAATCCAAAAACATGGTGTGCATTGAATTACGGGGGAAGCTATCCTTGGTATGTCCTTCAGCCTCATAATTTGTGCACTATATGCCATTGCGCATCTCGTGAGCTGAGTTGGGAGAAATATTCTCCAAATGCTTCATGATGGCTACAATCTATGCCACTAAGAATGAGATTACTTCAGTATCAACACTACTAACCACCTTAGTGCGTAAGGCTACTTCCAAGGCCTTGTGTGGATCAATATACATATTATGAGATAAATCTCTATGAAAGGAAGTCAATAATCCTCCAACCAACCACTTGCACATGTTGGATTTGAAGAATGTCATAAGATAAATTTGATAGAAGGGTTTTAAAATGTGCATCATAATCCTTCATGATTTTAGATAAGCCATACTTGAGTGCATCGATGCTTTGTTGTTGAAACTCATAAAGATGAAATTCTACCAAAAATACAATGTAAAGCATTGTAGTCCACCATGACCGATGTGGATCATATTTTTGTACTAGCCTATGCATGCGCCCTTGAAGAGTAGTGGTAAATTGCCTTTCCTTCCTATCTAAAGTTGTAATCCCCTTAACACGCCATAAGAATTGAAACTTGTACACATGCTCTACATCGCATATTCAATTCCTCTGTATTCTGGAAAGTGGAGAGACATCTCATAATAAACCTGAGGTGCCTATTGTGGTTGAAGAGGTTGATTAGGTGGTTATTGTGGATGTGGACCATGTCCTCAGATCAAAACTAAAACTTCCACCAGTATTTCCCCGATCCTCCCGCGCCCCTACTATAGGCTACAAACTAGTTGATCTACTACCTTATGTCCCCGCTTATAGTACTAAACTAGACACCCAAGGTTTTTATGGTCGCAACACCCACATCAATGTTCCCAACAATTTGTTTGCCAATATTTTGTCCTTATGCGCTCCTAAAAATAACCTTGCAATCAAACTCCCAAATAATGATGCTTGCAATGCTACCATAGGTGTATGTGTTGTTTGATGTACTTTAAATTCAACACAAAATGGTATTTACCCATCTCTTCTTGCTTACCTGTACTAGCCTGCCTCTCAATGACTACTTTTGGATCTGGAACACCATGTGTAAGGGATAGGTGGTTAGGTGGGATTAGATGCACGCTTGATGGTCCTCGTATTTACTCTAACACACTCTCATCCAAAGCTGAATGGGACTCTCTACTATGCTTGCCCAAAGTTGGGAGTGCTTGATGTTGTGGTTCCTCATCTTCCATGAGAGCTTCAAAACCTTCACGAGCCAACATCCTCCTCAACTCTAGTGATTCCTCTTTGTCCTGTGCCCATGCTATTTCCCTCTCTTGCACTTTTTTATACTTGAGTTATCTTTTCTCTCTCTGTCTATTTGTTGACAGTCTGTCATCTTTCACCACAACTACCCCGCCCTACACACATGGTGGAGGTTTGTTAGTCATGAGTAGTCTTTCCAAGTTTAGTTCTACCATTAAGATCTTGATTACCAAAGTAATAACGCATAAATAAGATCCTTTGAGTTCGCACCAAAACTCAAACTCAGCTATCTTTGGACATGAATACATAGAAATAGAATACTCCAAGGTATAGTTGCGTAACACACTAGCCCACCAATGATCTACAAATCTAGTCCATTCTTCATTTGCATCAAAAATTTTTGGTAATCTTCCCACGTGCAAATCCTTGGCCTAGGTCCCTAACTTTGATTTGATGCATATGTTGCCAACCAATAGTACAATTATACTAGAAAGAAGTGAAGAATGTCTCATATAGCTCATGATAAAGATGATCTTCCACCCAATTCCATGCATGAAATCAGGTCCATCAGCTATATCTCAAAGAAAACTTATCATGTTCGTCTTCCACCCAATCACAATGCTGTCCAAAGTCAATCGATATGCCATCTATATGCAACATCTTGGCAGACAATTTGAAAAGAGGTCCGATAATGGAACCAAAATGTAGTATTTTTATCCACTTAAATGTTATGCATGATGGAACCTCATTCAAAAGATCTCGAATGTCACCCAAAGCGTGTGAAGATATCAAGTCTTTCCTTTGTACTTGCTAGTCAAGATGCTAGCATACATATCCATAACAATTAATACCAAAGAAATCATTAACTAAATAACATTATATACATCATACCATGGATCACATATAGTTAAAAAGCATAACAAATCATATAATAATTAATATCAATTGCACTATGTATTCACCATACTCAAACACATTAATAACCATAATCCATTATAGTAAAGTCCTACATAACATAAGTTGAATACATCTCCATAACTAGTCGTTGAAACATGTGCAAGTATAAAACCCTAGTCCATAATCGCATACAAAGACTTTAAGCACTTAGACGTGATAACCATGTGAATGAACCGTGGTCCAAACCAATGACAAACTATATATATATATATATATATATATATAGTATGTCATTAGTGGGGAAATTTCCTTCACCGCTTATGAACTCTCTTAATAATAGGCGTGCTCAAAATAGACTACATGCATGCTTTTTTACATCAACTAATAATATATCATCTTATAAATAAGTTTTCTTTAATACTATTATTAGCTTCCATGTGTGTGCTTGAAATGCATGTGCTTTTCTCTAAAATTATCCTTTACTTGGCCACCAAGTCATCATGCTTTTATCCTTTGCTTGTTCGACACTCCATTCTGTTTTTCTATTTTTAGCCCATGGTTCAAAAAAAATCGACTAAGTCCCAAAGTTACCCTACTCGTGCACGATCCTTTGCGCGCACCACTTTATCGGGTCCTCTGCACGTGTTCACATGCCTCACTCGCATGACACATTCCTCCATGCGCTCTTCATTCTTGGCCATTTTTTCATTCTAACATTACCCCATACGAATGACATTTCCATCCTCGACAATGTAGTTGACTCATATTACAATTTTAAAGAACAAGAGAATAAAGAACTTGTTTACAAAGAATGGAAGAATGTTCAACACATGTTGATCCCTTACTCCTCAACTAGTTGCAAAAGCTCATGGCCACTCTTTTTAATTTTACTCTCCATCTCACTCCATTATACTAGCCCTTTCTTAGTTGATCCTGGGATTGCCCCAACGATCTCTACCATATCATCCGGAGTCATATCCTCACCCTTATGCTTCAGCTCCTTGTCAATCCAACTAGACCTGAAATCATTCTTTCCATAAAATCCATTTTTTTCACCAAAGTGACCCCAACGCTTTTATTCCGACCTTATAAGGCTTCTTTTTGCTACTTTAAACGTGTGTCACTTCGTGAAATTACGAGCATCTTTTGTTCTCTTCCAAGTGTCTCATCCTTCTTTGTCGTGTGTACTTTTTTTCCCTCATCTAATGTGTATGCCTTAAGGATATGTTCTAGATCATGTTAGTTGTTTAGCACCCAACCTGCCTTCTTCATTGATTCTTTAATGTTTATAGCATGGCTTCATACTCCACAATCCTACGCACTATAATTTTCTTATTCTACTCCTTCTCTCGTAGCTATATCTTTTCTCGGCCCTCACATTTGTCTTTTCCTTCAATACTTGTCTTTTCCTACAAATAGCGCAGTGCAGAGGGATATGTTCTGTGACCTTATCTTCAAAATTTAGGCACGATTTAAAAATATCCTCCCAACTGCTATGCTATCTGTCTCTCGCCATGGTTGTTATCCATGATCTTATACTTATGTAATTGAAGTTGCAAAATTTGATAAATGATTCTTGTTTGAAGATGGTGTACTCTTTTGAAATAGTGATCATGTTTTTTGTAGATGATATGTTTTATCTTCTAAAATTGGATACAATCATGCCATGAAAATTTTGAATTAATAATGAAGTATTTCACATATTCCTTATGCTGAACTTTGAAATATGTTCTTACATTGGTGAATGAAATAAAGTTAGTCAATAAGACTATGACTGTACATGGCTTAATTTGCATTTGTGAACTTGTTTCTTTGCCTATTTCATAAATGTAGGAATAACCATACCTTAGATCAATTAGCAGTGATCCAAGGCATGTCTATGATTTTACGATGTTTCAATCATTTTGATTGAGTTGGTCAATATGTTTGATTTCTGAACTCAAGCTTGCATTGGGATCACAAGGGTGTCTTGTAGCATCTTATGGATGCACCATACTATGTGATCTAATAACGTTGTTTTGATAAAATTATTAAAGGTAATGTTTTTAGTTTTTGTTGAGACCTAAATAATCTAAGTGCCATGATTATTTATTTCACTCTTAACCTAAGTTAAGGTGATTATATTTGTAATGATTATTCATTTCTAAGAAGGACTACCCTAAGTCTTTGATACTAATTAATCCTAAGCTATATTGGAAATTTCCTAAGGTCCTAAGCTATGGTTTATAAACTAATACTAAGGGAACCTAACCTAAGGGCATCAAACTAACCTAAAGGGAAATCTAGTTGGCTTTGATGGCAAGTTATTGAATGGCGGTGGCACCATTCCAAAGGTAATAGGAAGGTTTAAATGTTTCATTAAATATTTTGTTGCCACCAATTTTGGCCAAGACATGGAGGTGGTGGAAATTGCTAAGTTGGTAACTCTGCTAAGTTTAGTTAAATGTAGTTTTCAATTGTTAGTTGTAATTATCAAAGAGATATCATGGCGGGAGTTTCGGGGCACTTTGGAAATCCTACGTCATTAATGAGTCTCGACCTAAGTGAAACCTGCCACAGGGGAATAAGTAAGAAGGGTTTGAGAAAAAAAGGAATGGTTTGGCTTCATTGTTCATATGGATTTTTCGAGCTTCGTGGCTCTACATGTGGTATTTTCATTTTTCAAACTAACAATTGATTTTGTTACAAATTAAAATCACCATTGCATGGCAGGAAATAATGGTAAAATTTTGTTGTGGAAACTATAAGAAGAAAGTGGGGGAAGTTTAAGAGGATTTGTTTGGTGTTTTCATTGGAAATATTTCAGTGGAAGCTTTGCATGAAGGTTTAAGTGAGGAAGAGAAGCCATGAGCACTACCAGGCATGATAGGCTCTATCTCTTTAAGATTTCTTGCTTTTATTTAAACTTTTCATAAAAAGAATGTTGCTCTTGTTGAAAATGTCTATAGGAATGGTTTTCTTGTTTTGTGAGTTTTTTACTTCTTCTTACTTCTATGAGTTTCATAAAAGTTTTGGTTTCTTGTGGATATAAATGACCCTTTGGTATTAGGTGTTATACTTGATTCTAGGTTTCAGGAAGAGAAGCCAAGAGTACTACCAGGCATGATAGGCTCTATCTCTTTAAGATTTCTTACTTTTATTTAAATTTTTTCATAAAAAGAATGCTGCTCTTGTTGAAAACATCTCTAGGAATGGTTTTCTTGTTTTGTGAGTTGTTTACTTCTTCTTTCTTCTATGAGTTTCATAAAAGTTCTGGTTTCTTATGGATATAAATGACCCTGTGGTATGAAGTTGTTATACTTGATTATGGGTTTTGAATATGGTTGGAAAAATAAATGTGTTTGCAATATATTAAATTTGTGAATGATTGATAGGGGATACTTGTGTTATATTTGTCATTGATAAATATTTATCTCGTTATATTGTATCCTTGTTGGTGTTAAACAAATTTGTAGGGTTCGGTGGAATTCTTTTTGGTTTTTTGGTAATGTTTTAGGTTGTTGTTAAACCGGGTGATGATGAATATTATTTTGTTGAATTTTAAAAGAAATGTCTGTATTGGGATTCCTATTTTGGTTGATGGTCATTCATTTTTGGTTTAGATTTGTGACTTGCACTTTTGTTATTATTATGAGATTTGAGCCTTGACCCATATTGGGTACTCTCGATGGAGGTATTTCGAGCACTATAAGTGCATAATATAAAGGTGGACTGATAGAGTTTTCTATCTTTGTTATTTTAAGTTATGTTTTTTTGTTTATTTACCCTTCTCGAGTTGATCTATTTTGAAAACAAGGACTTGTAAATTTCCTATCTCTTTATTTATTTGGTTATGTTTTGGTTTGCTAGATTACCCTTTTCGGGTTGGCTTGAGATTTGAACTCGTTTATTATTGATCATCACTCCAGGTCATAACATTATACTTGAATGTATTTTTTGTTTTCCTTTGTTTAACGTTCCCTCGAATATTTGTTACTTTTCAAGAATCGTGAGTAGGATATCATAGTTTTTTTATTTGTTCTTGATGACCTTGGAGATTCTTGTGGTTTGGGTCACCGGTGTTTATAAGGGACATATTCCTAGGTGATCAGTAGAGAGTTTAGTTGAATGTTTACTCCTACGAGACGTCCTATTGAACCGAGCTTACAATTTGGTTGGTTTGAAGCATTTAAGTGGTAACTATAGCTCTTATTTCAAATTTGTTTCAAGTGTGTTGAGAGTGTGAGTTACGATTTGATCATTGTTAAGGGAATTTATAATCCTTAAAACTAGGATATTGATCTTTTCAGGTAAAGGCTTCACTATGTGATTTAGTTCTCTTGAACTGTTTCAATTTTCTTTATCTATAACTTAGATGTGGAAGTTGCTTGTGCATTCAACTATAGATTGATCATTTGAGATGCATGTTTGTGTTACGACTCTCTCTCTGTTCATCTTGGTTAAATAGATATGATTTGATCAAATGGGTTTTAAATCTTAGTTCATTGTTTCGACAGATCCTTCAGGAGTTATGTATCTTTGTGTTTGATTTTTCTTGTCAATGGCTAGAGTAAACCTCCTGTAGGAATGTACAGTGAGTACATTTGGTTCATGTTGAGTTTTTCTCTGTTTTGTTGGCATCCTTTTATGGATAGTAACAGGGATTTGGTTAGAGGAAGTATAGTGAAAACATTTTGTTCATGTCAATTCTTTCATGTTTGTATATCAACTCCTTTTAGATGGATGATAGGGAATTGGTTGTGATATATTGGAAACTTATGGCTTGGTGAATTATATTGATATTAATGAGGTCTAATCATGAACTTTTATTAATTCTCCTCTTTTGATAGTAGGTTGTAGTTTTAAAAGTTATCATGTTTGAATGAATATCATGACTGTAACATGGATGGAATTAATTTATTGGATTACTTAACTTATTTTATGGGCAAATGGTTCTTAAAGAGATTTAGTGACTTCTTCTCTATTTCTGACATTGTGGCTTTTTGGGCAGTCTATTTAATTGATCTTATTTTGAGTACTTGGAACATTTTCATAAACAACAAAGGTTCCTTTTATGAAACAATTAGATAAAAGCATATTGTTTTAATGTTATAACACTTATCATGCTTAGTTCTTGTGAACTGACTCATGCTAACAATTTTGCTAGATGGACTTCGTGAAAAGTGAAAGGAGAAAGACTTATAGAAAGTTACATTTGTTTTATTAATGAAGTCATTTTCTTCATTTAGATGCTTTATGTATTGAAATGATCTTGAAAGGAACTTGTTGGAAAAACTATGAGGATGTATCAAATTAGTTTTGTATTGTTGAAAAATGTTTTCTTATAAACTTATGGAATATTTATTAAGTTTGGAGTGAAGTGAACTCTCTTTTTGATAAATGAATTGTTGTGTAATGGTTGGTGATTACTGATTTATTCAAGGGTCATATATGACTTAGGTTTGATTAATATTCTTAAATATTAACATGCATGACTAGATTTGATTAATATTCTTAAATATTAACATGCATGGCTTAATGGATTCTAAAGTATAGAATGATGCTTGGATAAGGAACTATATATATTTCCAACTCATTTAATTTTGGGGTAATGGTATAACTATGATGATTATGATACATAAACCTTTATTCGGAAAGGATAATAAGGATAGTTACTATATAGATGAATGTGGAATGCTTATTAAATATATACTCCTTATGTTTTCAGATTTCATGAATAGGAAAATAGTCCTTAATTAGGAAGAAGAGGATACTTCCTTTTTATCATTAAATTAGAACTAAGTATGTTATCCTTATTTATGTGATAAAGTATAATCATTATTATTGATTGGATGTATGCTCTACTTTATGAAAATGATAAATGGTAATTGGAAAGATTTAAAGAATTAGAAAGATGGTTTTAAATATTATGATATCACTAAGTCTAATTAACAAGATTTCAATCAAGATTGTTTACATTGTTAAACTATAGTAAAGAAACTTAATGATCTTACTTACTTGATATTGGAATAAGATTTATCGATAAATGGAAATAATGGTTTAAGATTAAAAGTTCATATGCATGAATGTAGATTTTATCTGCATACCTTCAACTAGTGTAAAAGTACATTTCAAATCCTTTCTTTGGATCAATCATACTTAGTGGACCCTTATGTACGATGTTTAATGATAATTAAACAAGATAATAAATTGAAGGTTAATAATCTAATGTTTCTTAAGTATGTTAGTTTCGTTGAAAGAACTTAGTAGGTTGTTGTAATATAGGGGTTATCACAGAGTACCCTCTTAATGATAGGAGTCATTACAAGGATACTTGTGATGCAACCAACTATGCTTCAACACCCCACTTAGTTTAATTAACTCAATTGACATAAGTGGAAATTCGGTTCATAGTTTTCTAAACAAAGATAGACACATGAACTAGTGTAGTGGTCAACTCATGTTGAATTAGGGTAACTAAACACACCCAATTGAAAATTTGATTGAGTATGTATACTTATCCTTAGTCACCATGAGTAGACTACAACACTAGTGTATGTGAGCTGCTCCTATTTAGTGTGAAACTTTGACTCGGGTTTGGTTGATGAAATTTAGGAAGACCAATCTAGATAATAGTTCAAGTGGGGTGAAAGACATATTCCTTTCGACAAGTATGCCATCTTGGAATGTAAACATGGTTAAAAATTTGGCCAAAGTATCACAAAATGATGGTTACGTTGTGTTATGTTATCTAGTCTAAGATTGTGTGATTTAGATGAATATCGTAACAAATATTCAGATAGGATTCTTAGATAGAACACTTAAGTGACCCGTAATGGGTAAAAGAATTGAAGTATACATAGGAACAAATTAAACATGAGACATCGGTTTAATACCGAGTATTGAAATGAGAGATCGGTGTTGCATTGAGTCATTACAACTACATATGGTTTTCTATTATGAGATGGATTGGCAATGGAATGTGTGTGAATTGTATGAATTTAGAACAGAGAACATTATGTAAATTTTTTTCCCTTGTTTCTAAGTCATAAAAAGTGGATGTTTAAAAGACAAACTTTTGTCCGTCAATTTGCTCTTTCTTTCTTTCTCATAAGTTCTTTGGATCTCATGCTCCTTATTCTTCTTATCCTCTATCCAAGTTCTAAGAGTGCCCCGTTATCCAAGTTTTTACAAGCCACCTTTGCCACCATTTTTGTCAAGGCATTGCTAGCTTTTCATCAAGTAGGTTCAGTGGGATTTATTGTTACATGGGTCCTGTGAGGTGCCTTCTTCATTTTGTGACTTATAAATGCTTCCTCGATGATATCGAATTCATTTTCATCGATATGTGTTACATACTCCAAGAAAGCATTTTTCTAGTGCACTTATTCTGCACCTTCCGGATTCAACATTTCCCACCCATATAACTACTTAGTAGAAAGTGTGCTTTATGGAATCTCACGCGTATGATCTTATTGGGGTCATTGACATACCCAAGGTCTGGGGTTTGTAAGACTTCTTCTCCCCTTTGGATACCCATTCATCTCCCCCTGTGGGAATATGAGTTTTAGTGCATGTGAGAACATACCTTCTCCTTTATCACCCAAAGCTCTCCATGCTCCATTAATGGATCACCCTCGCTCTTTTCTTTTTCTTCACCTCCTCCGGTGAGACCTTATTCCTCACGCTTAATGGGTACTTATACATCTTGATGGGTTTCCTCATTCTTGGGATCTTCTTCACCTTCCACATTATGAATAGATGGTGACTCGTGTTACGTGTAACCTTGTTTAAAAGTCCTTCCTCCTTGCTCTCACTCTTATGTACTAGCTTATGCCTTTCCTAGTTTTCTTCACTAGGATTGGCTTGAGTGGTGATGTTCTCGGTGACCTCCTAATGAGGTTTTGAGGTCTCCGCGCCACCACTTTGGTCCTTATGTATCCTTAGTATTTTTTTCTATGGGTTTGATGAATCACGCCATTGTTTTCCTTTTCCTTCTCTGTCTCATCATCTTCAAAATCAATCTTCACTTCTTCTTACCTTAGGGGAGTATACATTATCCATATTTCACCCCTGTGCCAAATATTGGATCGACCACGATCCCATAAGAGGAAACATAGTCAAAAGGCGGACATAAAAGGCTTCAAAATTGGCTAAGTATAAAGGTATAAGCGGAGAATGCCAAGTGTCAGTATGGCGTTGATTCAAGGGGTGAATAGAGAAAAGGTTTCTAAATGAGCTCAACTGCCGCGTGTCCTGTGGGAAAGTAGGACCGTCGGGAAAATTTGATTCTTTTCCCCTTGTTATCACAAAAAGGGTAAAGGTTCAAAATAGCCGCAACTCGGGCTGGGAAAAAGTCAGCGTTAGAACCCGAGTCAAAGCCAAGGCGGGGAGTCGGAGGGAAAAGTGAAAATTTTCCTTTCGCGGAAAAAGGGGAAAAGATAAATTTTGAGCCCGCAAACCCAATTTTTCCCTAATCTGGCTGCCACGTATCCCACATTAAAGAAAGGGCCTATTTTTCAAACTGGTTTTCCGCCCATTTGTATGGACCCGATACAAACTTCAAAGGGGCATATCTTTCGACTTAGGGCTCAAAATATTGCAAATATGACACCATTGGAAAGATCTCGGCCTCACCTACGCCATGGAGGTCTGAAACTTTAATTTTGAGGAGGTTAGGTGAAGAAAAATGGAGGAAATGTCTTCAAGCCTTCGATGCAAGATCCATCTGTCTCAACAACTAGATCGGATTCGATCTGTTTCGCCATTTCCTCTTCTTTCAAGGCACCAAATCAAGGAATCATGCAGTAAAGATGGATTTGGGGCATATTTTATCAAAAGAATTAACAACAAGTGGTTGAGCTTTAACATGCTTTTCCCGCTTCCCTCTCTCTTTCTTCTTTATGATCAAATCTATAAATACAGGGGCAGGATTCATTGTAAAGGGTTGTTGTTCATTCTTCTTCCCTACCCCCCTCTCTCTTTCTTCTCCAAGGTTGAATGTGGAGTTTAAGCCTCCTCCCTTGGCTTTGTAATGACATTTTCCTACCTCTTGCCCGATAATGGTGTACTGTGTGAACTCCTGGAGCAATAAAATTTGTTTAGTGATGTGTTTTGTCCATCCTTCTCTCATTTTTTTCTCTTCTTGCCTCTCACCATTACAAGGTATCTTGTGCATATCTACGATGTCCATTATAGGTTTTGGGAGCTGTGTTTAAGGGGTTTGAAATGGTGTTATGTGTGAACTTTATCCTTGGTCTGTGATGCATCTATCCATCCTCTCCATTGCTCACCTCTCTCCATTTCAGGTAGTTGGGTTTGTGATCAGCAGTTCCCTTTTCTCGGTGCTATCACCTCTGTAGTGTAGGATTTCTTTATTTTCATGCTCTCTCTCTCTCTCTCTCTCTCTCTCTCTCTCCTTGGTCCCTTGGAATTGTTATATTAGGAGTAGATAGTCACATTTCCTTCCTTAGAAGTAGTTTAGTGCTAGGATTAGGAAGAGGAACCAACCTTCTCTGGAGGATCATTCCCATTTGCAAGTCCCACAGCTTGGGGAATGATCCAATGTTATGCAAATCACACCAAATGAGTCTGCCTTAGAAAAGTAGATTTTTAGAGCTCATTTGGGGGTGTTGTGATTTCGTCTATTACTAACGGTATCCTCGCACATCCTCTTCGTGCCTACATTTTCTTCCACTTGGGAGGATTTGGAAATTTCATATCTTGATGACCAACATACTTCCCATCCTGGAACCTCGGCCAAAGATTATACACGTGCGACTTCATTCTTCCCAAGCTGCCATGGATTCAAGAGTGATCTCAATATTGGTGACTCCATCATTTCTTCATAAGAAGACCTTTTTGGATAGACATAGGTCTTCCATAGGATATGGTGTCTGCATCCACCTTATATGCATCATAGTTCAACTTTTTTTGCGTTGTATAATCTCTTCATAGAATTATTGAAGTATCACGTGCGGTAAATGTGAAGGGTAGCTTGTACCACCGACCTTTCTCTCTATTTTCATAAGGAACCTTCCAAAATAAAAGTATTGTTAGGCCGCAAATGAGTGCTTTACCATCCACGACCAAGGAAACTCTCTTGGTCGTATGTCATTCACCCTCAAAAGCTTCGTGCATCCTTACTGTACCATTTTTCTACTCGTTATTTATAGTCACCGAAATATTGCCTTCATAGGTGAAGCCTGAGCAAACCTCAGGCCGACGACTTGTTCTCTAAGGGATACACCCACATCTTCTCCTAGGCTGTTTGGTACCCCAATCTCACAAAATACTAAAAGAAGTAATATTTCTCCTAAGTGATTTTCTCACCTTTGTCTATTTATACGTGTGCTTCCTTGACATGATGCTTTTACATGAATGTATTGCACGATGTTATAATAAGGTTTATTCACCAAATTGTGCATGAGATGTACATTAAAACAACCCACTTGAGACCCAAGAAACAACCTAGGGTTAGTTAGGAAAATTATGGAATAATTTTTTTATTAGAAGTGTCTATAACTAGGTTTCAAGACACGATTGACGTTATCGGGTTTGAACAAGTCTAAAATTACTAGAACATACTTTTCATTAAAATAATTTTCGAGAGGTCACATGGTCTAAATTTTAGGGTTGGAAGTTTTGATTAGGTTAGGGGTAAAATATCACCATACCCATTCTCTAACAGGATTATAGTTTCAACTTAATTTTTCTCACACTCAACACTTACAAAATTTCCCTAAATAATTTCCATTGGATAGGAAATTTTCTCACCTTTCCAACGATATAAAGAAGTCCTCCTAAATCCTTGTAAAACTCCAGATATGGGCTGGCGGACTTTAGTGATCAAATTTTCCCCCAAGGGGACACGTGTCGAGTGGGGAAGGAATCCCATTTTCTGGGTCGGTGGGTCGCGGGGTAGTGTTGGCAAATTTTCCCCACGCGGGTGCAAAGTCAAAATCTCTCCCGCGCCTCCGCGGGTCCTCCGGTGGACACGTGTCGCTCCGTTAGCCAGGAGGTAGGGAAAGTGAGGGAAGGGTGGGGCGGTGGGGTTTGAGTGGAAAATTCACCCAAGGGGAGAGAAAAAGGAAAGAAAAGGTGCGCGTGGGTCCGTGCGTCGCGAAAGGAGATGATGAGGTAAAAGGAGGCGGGTGTGCGGGGCCACAAAGGTTTAAATTTTTTTCCCAAACAAAAATTTCAAGGGAAAAAGGTCGCGAGGGTTCCGCCCCCTCTGCTAACATGCCATACTACCACATGGTAGTCTGTGATAGGCCACGGGCCGGCGGGGAAAAAGGTAAAATTTTCCCAAAACTTAAAAAGGCCCAAGGGCGAAAATGAAGCCGCGCCTCTGTCGTTGCCCCGTGATGACATGTGGTAGCCTCTGATTGGGCTGGGCGGTGGAGAAAAGTTCAAAAATTTTCCCAAGCAATTTTTAAAAAAAAAATTTCTAAGGATTTTTTTTTAACGGGAAACCGGAAATTGTTTAGGCCGCCAGGGAAAATTTTCCCAAATTTTCCCACCAAGCAAGAAAACTTCAAAGTGCCATAACTTTTGCTAGAAAGCTCGGTTTTGGGAAAACGAGGACTTTCTGGAAAGCTCTCGATGCCCTCTTTGCACAAGAATCATCAATTTTACATTTTGATAAAGTTTAAGGGGTCAATTTTATGAAAACGATCTACAGGATTTTAAATAGCAAACTGGTAAATTTGACTTATAAATTTTCGATTCAATTTGATCTCCTTCTTCACTCAACATGCCAAACAGACATGGAGGATTATTCCAGGAAGGATTTAGAATGGTTTAGGAAGGTAAATTTGCTCAATTGATTCAATTTGAAATTTTCCAACAATTGAAAAATGGTGAAAAGAAAGAAAGGGATTTGGCTCGATTTTGCAATGTTTAAATTGTTTTCTTAAGTGTTCTTTGTCAATTTGAGTTCATTGGTGTCATAACATGCCAAATTATATCATTTTCAAGTTGATTATAATGTGCAGGCCCAAACTGTACATTTTAATTAAATAGTTGCCAGTTTTAAATTTACAACAGAGGTTCATTTCTAGGAAAATCTGTATATCAATTTTATCATTTAAGTGTGATATTTTATTTCTAATCTAATCTAATACATTTAGTTGTTTATAAACAAATCATTTCAAAGCTAAATTGTAAAGTCTGATTTCCAATTTAATATATTTCAAAAGGAGACAAAGCAATATAATTCCTTCATATGTATTCCTTCTTTTTCCATTTTCTAAACAAATATTTTAATCACAATCTGATATTCCAATTTGAATCAACAATGTAAATGAGAGAAGATCTTGCAATCCTTTATTGACTTCAATTATAAAACTTTACATCTTTCAATGTTTGAATGCAAATAACACATTTCACTCTCTTTCTTTCAAATGTACAGAACATAATATAAATGTCTTTCACATTTTGAATATACACTTTCATAACCAATTACAACATCATTTCTTCACAAATATAAATATTACAATTTCATCCACATCAAGTGGGAAAGGATTACAAATGAATTTGTTTCACAAGGGACTGTCAAACTACATTTTCCTTTGCTCTAGAACAACAACATGCAAGTTTTCCTTTTTTCTCCAAGTTGATCACAACAAAAGTGGGGGAAAGGCAACGCTCTCCACCCAACCAAGACATCCAATGAAAGGAGAAGCCATCCTTCATCATTGGCCCCTGAGCCCCAACAAAATACAATAAGAGTGCGATTCAACGCATGGCAATAAATGGCTTCCACAACACATAACATTCTTTCAACATGCATAATTCGTTATAAAACATAGTCCACACAAAACAATGATTTACAACTACATTTGAAACAATCAAAACAAAACTCGAGAGCTTGATCATGCAAGCCAAAGGAGAAAGGTCTATGGGGGAAGCTACTTATGCCTCCCAATGGGAATTGGGCATCCACCAGTAACAAACTACCAATAAAATTTCACCTCACATATCCTTATGCCCCCCACAATCCCTCCTTATGCACCCTACATATTTCCTTATGCCCCCACAAAGTAAGAAATGCAAGCTATTTATTTTCCATGGTGGATCCCAAACCCAAACTCCCTCCACAAAATTCTGATGCCCATGGCATTCCCTTATGCCCCCCACATGGATTCCCCATAGCCTTCTCCTACACCATTCCTATGGCATTCTACCCATACAGCCAAACAAAAGCATAACAACATTCACCATTCACACAACACAACAAGAAAATAACAACATGAAAGAAAGGTTAAACTCCTACCTCTCCATGGTAGCTTTTGTTTCCAAACAACAAGCTTCAATGCCCAAAATACAGTCCCAAAACAACAATCTCCAAGCATGCAAAGTTTCTCCAAACTCCTTCCAAAAGCAAGAGCTCCCAACACAAGAAAATCGCCCCCAAAGAAATTTGCAAAATGATTCAACAACCCAAAACAAGCAAAGAGTTTGAATTTTATAGAAGAGGGAAGAGAAGAGGATGATGTGGATCCATGTAGGATGCCACATCACACATCCTCAAATTCAAACACAAAAGACAAAATTTCATTCTCCCAAGCACAATAAAGAGGTGGGTGAAAATATGACAAATTACTTGCACACTCCAAAAGCCCACACCCCAAAGGACTGCAAATTAAATAAAATGTAAGAGAGTGCAATCAAAACTTGCAACATGATTGATAGAATGCATTATAAATGTCTAAATCACCCCTCAACCATAAGTATGGTTGATAATTTAAATTTAGAGGTATGAGACAAGTTTTACTTGTCCCACAAGCCTCCAAAAACAGCCCCAAGGAAAATTCGAATTTCGAGGAGGTGGAGTGTTTCATACTCCAAAATCTGACTTACACAACTCTTACACAACTTACACATCCCTTACATATTAAATACAAGAGCCAACAACTTCCATTATTACTTTCCCATAACCCAAATTTGATTTATTTAAGTTTTAACCATATGATTTCTCACATTAATCTATCACAATTTTAATTAAATAAAAGAGAGGGACACATTACTAATAAAATACATACAACAATAATAAAAATTAACCACATTAATAAAATACACAAACCCATGGTCACATATAAAGGTGATCCCCCCATGGGAATCCCTAACAACAACAACACAACAAAACAAAACAAGTTGCCATGGTGACCAGTGTCGAATTCACCTAAAATTCTATTGTGGTTGGTCTCAATCCCCCGATGTTTGTTGTGATTTTTAACTGCAAAACACAAATACCTCCTTCGGCCTCATGGCCATATCAGGACATCCAAAATGCATATAAATATAATCACAAAATCATCTAAATATGTGAATCACAACAACATCAAGGAAATTTAACATTATCACATACAATTTATATCAACAATGATATCATCATCATATAATATCCATTTTCTAGATCTACCCATAATATTCAAAATCCCATGTCGAACAATATCCATATCAAATAGTATATCATCATCCACATATGAGGTGTCTCCAATGATCATCATGCATCATAACCAAATCAAGATCAACAATAATCCATGATCAAATGTCTAACAACATACTAAATCAAAACATAATAATGTCCATAATGTGATCAAGCGTTTTGTATGAGAATCGGATAAAAAGGTGTCGAAGGAAAGTGGGCACTACGGTGCATGATATCTGACTAACACTTGTTCACCTCCTTCCACCTTTCAGATGCACCTAACATGTAGCTTACCGGGCATGCAACCACTCTTTTTGTAGAGTCATCGATTCGACACATCCAGATTTGCGGTATGGGGATTGGCTGGAATAGGGTAAAAATGTTAGAATCTAGGAACATGTTGGTATAGGTAAGGCCCTCGTACATGTTATAATTGGAATTTGTGACACTTTCTGAATGAGGTAAATCATCCTCACACTAGAAAGAGGTGTTGTTGATTTTGAGGAGGTGGATCCCTATGATATTTGATGTCGAGGCCATGTTTATTTAATTTCCATGGGGGGGATTTGGATAGGCTCTAGTTGCCTTGTGCATTTGTGCCACACCCAAATCTCGGTAGCCCCTTGGATTATATCATCTTATGTGCTTTAGCGTACTCGAGGATTTGATGACATGAATCTTGTGTTCCTTCAAGTATCAACTTGTAGGGGTATCTATCTTTTCTCATCTAATGATAAACCATGATTCTCACATTCACAACAAGAAGTATTGGGTAAAAAAATTTAACTTAGTCTATATCTTGAAATTTCTCCTAGTTCTCTATTCTTGTATCATCAAAAACTTGAACCTCTATCCTTTTATGATTAAATAAACTCACCCCATGATACACATCTATTTCCCTCTAAAATCTCGGTCCTTGAAAACCTTGGAGTCACAAAAATTAACCAACTCACTTAAATCTTTGCAAAATTCTCATGGTGGCTTATTAAGAACAAAAGTCTTGCAAATAGCTTGATTAATCAAATTATTCCAATCAAGTTTATCAAAGTCTAAGGATTCAGTCACAATGCTAATACATTCTTCAAAATAAGTTCAAGCATTCAAATCCCACTATTTTGCTTCATTTTTGCAAAAGGCTTTGTCTTTTTTAGCTTCTTGAGAGAAACCTCAATGGAATGGTGTGGTGGGATAACCTACAAGGCCCCTAAAGAAAGTAAAGATTATTTTTGAGGACCCTTATTTGAGTTTGAGGTGTAGAATAATTCACTTGATTCAACTCTTAAACCTTACTGTTACTTCCTTCACAATTTTCTCCCATTAGACTAATAATGCATTTACCGGGCATGCTACAAAGTAATTTCAATAGAAATCCTAATGATAGGTTACAATTCACATAATAGTGATTGTTTAAGCAACCCTTTAAGGACTTATTAAGTGGTAAAAATGTCTCAGTATCTTTCTTTGGGACAATTTTCTCAACTTATACTTTTCAAGATTGAGTAGGTCTTCAAGAACTACCTACATGTTTTAAGTATGAATATTAGTCATTGTGTGAAAAGTATGGTTCCTTAGAGTCTCAGATCTCAAATATATTATTTTTACCTCCTTAAGGTATCCACTATTAATTCTAGAACCCATATCATCTATAGAATACAAGATATACACAAAGTTTCAAAAACTTGATATGGTTTACAGGTAGCCCAGAGTGTACCTCTTGTCACAAAATCACCACATAAAATTTATATGGCTATAAATTCTTCAAGGAGCTCTATATGATCATTTAAAATTTCATATTTTACCAAAAATATCCACTCTACCCATTTCACATTCATTCTCACTAAAATACCCTACTATGTTGATGAAAATTAGGGTTTAGATTTCTAAACCCTCTCCCAACATTCTTCACTCAAGTATTTATTTAAATGCTTCTTGAATAGTCTCTAAGATATTCAAAATCCCGTGCTCAATTTTTCTATCTCCTTTACCAATATTTTCTATCAAATTCTTGATATCTCGAGTCCTATTCCCAACATGTACCATTATTTACTTTACATAGAACTCGAGGAATATAACACAAAATAGTGGGAATAATTTCTTGACTCCTTTGGTGCAACAAAACTAACAACTTCACGTACCTAGCTTGTTATTAACTTACTCAAGAAACCACATACGTGCGATTAACAACACAATATTCCACATAGAAATGCTAGTAATGAAGTTGAATGCGCATACACATAATTCAAAAACCTATCAATACACTTTATTGGAGATCCAAAACTTGAGTTCATGTGAAAGATCAATGACTTGAATTAGTTACAAAATGGAGTCTTATACCTCCACAACTCGAATGGTTTCTCATAACTAGTTTTCTAGGTCTCATATGAACAAGAGTACATCGAGTTGGAATACAAGCAAAAAGGCTTAAGTGTAATTTCCAATTACATGACCAATCATTTCAACATAAATAACCCCCAAAGACACTTAATAAACTAAAAAAATACCTAACTACATGCTAAGACCACAAGATGACCCCTACATATAAGGAACAAGCCAAAAATGGCTTAAGAATTTCAAATTTTAAAATAGTCAAAAATGGAGGGAAAACTTCAATTCAAAAATTTGAATATCATATGCCCTAAGGACACCAAGAATGAATAAATCACACCATTTTAGACATAATCAAACCAAAAATTCTTACTCAACCCTAAAATAACTTTGGTAATGATGCCCCACATCAAACAAACTTCTCGAAGGGACTAGAACAACTAGTTTGAGTACTTGTGAATTAGAAATCAGGCCTTCCATGTGTCTTAGGAGACAATGAGAGTTTAGAGACTAGAAGGGAATGTTGGATATTGAAATCATCCATAGGGCCATATGATCCTACTTTCATCTCCGATGAGGCAAATGGAGTGAGTGATGAGGACGGGTCCTTATTACTAGCACTGCTGACCTATCATGATCAACTTGAGATTTTAGAGCTTAGTTTGTAGGGGTATGGTAATGTTCGTTGAAGGACATTCATACATTGTTTGTGAAAATTTGTGTAGCACTCTACAATGTGGAAATGGCTCGGGATCTCCATCGATGGTGATTACTTGTTGATTAACTAATATTGAACTAAAACCTAATATGGAGGTAATAATAAATTAGCTAATCTAAATAGGAGGAATAAAACGCATTTATATAAATTAAATAAGTATAAATAAATAACAATAAATTGATAAACTAAAGTAGCATATAATGAAAGTAAATGATTACACTAAATGAAATGGAACCCTAATGTGCAAGAGAAAGGGGAGAAATGACTTAGTTGATAATCGGAGACTATCACATGAGGTTGTTGAGATTTGGAATTAGAACTTGCAGTGCAGATAAAAACTCAAGGGCCCTACGAATGGATGATCTAGGTTGTCTAAGATGACAGGCACTGGGAAGGTAACTAGGGCACCCCAAATCACCTGGTCTATAGTTTTGGTGCTCGGAATCATTGTGTAAATGCTCAAAACCTGCAACTAGTATGGTCACAAGTTGGTTTCGAATGCTTCATGTCTATCACATTGGATTCATCGGATGTACTTTAGAGTGACTCAAAATGCAAGGAGAAGTATCCAAACCCTATAAAAATAAAATATGCATATGAATGGGTTGGGTGAACTTAGCCGCCAAACTAGTGGACTTATAATTGAGTCTTTGCACTACACGAGGACACGATGTAGTTAAGTGCACATGTGTACTTGTTGTGCCCTAGGTGCTCTCGTGTTAGTCATACTTTGTGAAGTAGTGAGAAATAATAGCTATAGAAATGTAAGTAGCATGTGTGCATGAAATAGAATGGAATCCCCCCTATGTAGTGTGTGTGATGTAAATCTCCTAGCTTAAGTGCATGGAACTATGTGGATGCAAGTGATGCAATGGATGCATCCCTAGATGGAGTGATAGTAGTGATAAGATACTAAAGACCTAGGACCCTCATTATGGTCTTATAACTTTATATTTATAGGGCTCTCAAGCTTAATTTCGTAATTAATCCCGATAAGGCCGACTGAGAAGAAGATAAAGATGACCAACAACTAGAAGTGACACAAAAAGAAAAGGAAGAGGTTGTGCATAGACCGAGGTGCCCAGAAGTGGGACTAGGGTGCCCCAGGTGTATAGGATGGAGCACCCCTGATTTAGGGATAGAATGTTGGGGAAGTTATGAAATGGGTGGATAAGTGTTGGAAAATACGCGGGAAAGAGGAAATAAAAGATAAGAAAAATTGGCCAAAAGGTGGGATTAATTAGTACTTTGTACACTTGAGAACCTTCTAAATAATAGTATAAGACTGGGCTAAATATTGTCTAATGTGCAATATTTGTGTCTACATTTTCCCCCACTTTATGTTGGTGAGTGGAAAGCTTCGGTAACATAAAGTAGATAGAGATGCATACCTTGATAACCATGTAGAGTGTAGAAGAAAGTGTGTGATGGACTAGACTCAAGCGTGGAATGACCAAAAATAAAAAGATGGAGGAGCGTGGATTCTAAAGATGAAAAATGTGAAAAAGTGATGAGAGTGAACCTAGGGCGGAACACGTGTGTAGTTGTTGTTGTGTGTAATGTACCTGCATGGTTAGTATGGAAAGTACATGCTACGTGTGTGTTGTTGTTTCATTGTCATTGCTTCCATTATTGTTTTTGCCCCCAAATTTGATTGCTCGTTTTTCTCATGCGACGGACTGCGAGGAGAAACACTCAAGTAGTCAAATATGTATGTATGTAAAAACGTTGTGTATAATGTGCAAATGTAAAGTACACAAGTGTAACATATGTTAGAAAAAGTGTAAATGGAAAAAATGGAACATGTGCACGTGATCCATGTCGAGAAAAAAGGTGTAGAAGGATATCCTGTAGTGTCACGAGTTTTTTAGGTGATCTCACATGCCACCCTGGCTGAAGAAGTGTAGGGAGGAAATGCTCTGTGCCCTCTAACTCTAACCACTTCTACTACAATTTTTGAAGAGATCTAAATGTTTACACTGTTTTTTGGGCAATCCTATGCCACTGGACAAAGAAGTGTAGAGAGGCCACCCATTGTAACCCTTGAGCTGTAAGCTCGCTCACGTAAAATTGCCGAAGGACACAATGTCCTGTTATGGTCATTGTATATGGAGTTCGTATCTTTGGTATGAAATCACTCGTTGTGTCTGAACTAGTGTAAATACGTTGTGTTAGTAGAAAACCCATAATGATGCCCCCTCTTTGGGGGTGCATGCGATGACCCTGGAAGGAGAATGCAGCCCCAAAAGAGGACCAACCACACTCTGACCTTGTAACCAACTCATCCCTATAGGGGAGAGGAAAGCGACTTGGTAGATAGATGCACAAAAGGGGATGGCTAGCCAAAACAAGTGTTAGTCTGCAAGCACATGCATGTAATCAATGTAAAAACACAAATAGTGTAAAAAAATACCAAACACAGTAGTGTAAACACGTAAGAAACAACAAGAAGACTACACAAAGTGGGTTATAAATAAGGGACATCACTCACGATGTCATAAGACACTTAAGGCCATCATGGCCGTAAAAAACAGACAAGTGTGCACATAAGAAAAGGGAAAAGCCCACATACAATAACAAACAAAGAAGACAAGTGAAAGAAAAACAAACAAGTAGTCATGGAAACATGTAGTCCTACAAAACAAGTGTTACACATGAGACACCCATTAGCATGTTAGGATGATAACCAATATGTCAAAAACATGTATGAGCAAGTAGTAAAAGATGCTAAGTACAAAATGAAACAATAACACCTGTATAAGATGAATGTGGATGCCCTTAGTGACCAATATAGGAAGGGTAGAAGGAAAGCATCAATGCACATTTGTGTAAATGTCCTAATATGCATGATCACACTAAACAAAGAGGTGAACATCATGTGTGTATGATAATGACATATAAGAAAGCAAGCTAACATGTGTAGTAAAGTGAACATGCAAAACACTAGTAAACAAGAGTAAATGCACCAAGACTAATGCCATATGCGGTGGATGGATGGAATGGAATAAAAATGGAAATGATAGGAGCATTGTGCCCCCTTGAGTGGATGGAAGTGTATGTAGTGAGGTTATTTTATTTTCCCCCTTAGCATGATAAAGAATGAACCGTAAATGAGAGTGCGTCATAGGGAAATGGTCGAGTAGTGTTGTTGTGTATATGTGTGTACAGCATGATGCGATGGGTGTGTATGTGTAATGGTGATGAGAGATGCGATATGGGGAAATGATGTGCATGGACCTATAGCCTAATTGTATACCCACACTTTTTTGAATAGACGAGTGATGATTTAGCCCTAAGCGTATATCACTATGGAAGAAGTGGATGGTGAGGAGACATACGGAAATATAAGTGTGGATCCTATAGTGGAGTGTATACCATGACGTGTAGAATGGTGTGAGTGATGAGTTAGCCCTAAGAGTATATAACTACATGATGGAAGAAGAAGGTGATGATCTAGCCTATAGTGTTTGTCACTACAAGATGGTTAATGAGGGTGTATGAAGTGGATATGAGTATACGGTGGATAGTGGAAGGTGGTGATTTAACACTAAGCGTATACCACTAAGTGATGAATAGAAGAAATGATTATGTGATAAAATAATGTAGGATTATAATTGGATATGGTAAAGGAAGTGGTGATTTAACCTAAAGGTGTATACCACTACGTGATGAATAAGGTGAGGGTGGTGATTTAGCCTAAAGCGTATACCCCTAAGTAATGAATAGGATGAATGATGATGTAATATAAAACTTAGAAGAGGATACTAGAATAGGTGATGATCAAATGTAATAAGATGGAACAATGGAACATCAATGAAGGGAGTGGTGATTTAACCTAAGGTGTATACCACTACGTGATGATAGGATGAAGTAGAATGTGAGGCTGATTGAATGATAGAATAAATGGAAATGATGAAAAGGAGTGGTGATTTAACCTAAGGTGTATACCACTACAATAGGTGATCCATTTGAATGAGATAGAGTATATGGTTAAGTTGATGATAGAAGAATAATGATGAAAGGAGTGGTGATTTAACCTAAGGTGTATACCACCAATGATGATGTAAGGCACGATATTACAATAAAATAATTTAAAAGTGATAAAATGATAATGTAATAAGATGATAGAGTATGTGATGATAAAATGTAATAGGAGAATGTAGAATTGATGAAGGGAGTGGTGATTTCGCCTAAAGTGTATACCACTACGAGGTGATAGGATGAATTAGAATGTGAATGAGTAGATGATAGAATAACTAGGAATGATGAGGGGAGTGGTGATTTAACCTAAGGGTGTATACCACTACGTGATGTGATGAGGAAAGTGGGTGACGATATAGCCTAGGGGGTAAGTCACTAGTCGATGAATGTGATATGATGACATGTCGCATGTAAGGAAGCCCTCAATAGTCGAGTATGGATCGGAACTAAAGTGCATCATAGGGTAAGGAGGGTGTTACAACATGGGAGATAGAAGTGATGATGGATTTAGGATGATACAAGTATGCTAGAAACAAATATGTTAGAAGGGGGTATATGTGTTGCCCCCAAGTATGTAAGGATGAGGAATTAACTTGATAAGGGTGAAGATGACAAATGTCCCTTAGTAGGGGCGGTGAGGATGAAAATGTAAGAGCATGTTCTAAGAAGTGGTGAAATACGAGATAAATGTTGTATGGCTGAAGAGTTTCAAAATTGGATTGTATCTTTGGAATTGTTTTCTTTGTCAAGATAACCGATATCATTTTTAAAGGAATAAGAAATAGTTGTTATTATTGTTATTGGTTGAAATTAAATACAATTTGTTTGACCAATTATGATTCCTATCTAAGTATTTGACTTACTCTTTAGCAAATGGAACCGATACATGCATGTGAGGGATGTATGTAAGACCAATATAAATGGTGTAGTAAAGTGTGTGGGTGATGATGAGTGAGGCCATGATGATGCCGTGTTGAGGTGATGAATATGTGTGAGGAATAAAGTGAGGTGGGGACCGATGTCATGACACAATGATTTTCCTAGGGATATGCCTATATTTGGTGCATACTGGATTGTGGGAATGGGTAGGTCATGTATGTGGTGTTTGAATATGGATAAATAGGAGTAGATGGTGCTTTAATAATCATAGAATGTGATGAGTTTTGGGAGGTAGATGAAAATGGGAGAAGGTTTAGGAGGAGAGAAAAGTAGTGGAGTGGAATGAGGAATGCCATTAATGGAGATAACTTGGTTGTCATAGATAAATTTAAGGCGCAAGTGGTTGATGGAAACAATAGCTTGGGATTTGCGGATCCAATTTAAGTTGGGAAACATGTCACATTGGTTGGTAGTTTGATTCGAGGCAAGGGATGAGAAGAGTGAGAGGACCAATGGTGATAGGTAACTTGGCGACACCATAGGGTCTTTTGAATGGGAAGTCAATTTGTGATGGAGGGTCAATGGAATGTAAGAAAGACAAAGAACATGTACTAATAGGGGAATATGGATCAACCTTAGTGTTGTTGATAGGAGTTGAGGATATAGAGGCATGTATGTATAAATGATCGGATGTGAGCATAACACGATGTAGGTGTGGGAGAAAGAGATAATCGGTGTGGGCACTATAGTGTGAAAATAAGAAGTCAAGTGCGGTCACGAGGAAGGAGTGGCGATGTATGTAAATACATAGTTAGAATATGAATAGACTTGCTTTTAGTATTGTTGTTTGGGTTTTTGTTAAAGATTTGAGTTTATGGTTATCATTGGTAGAGGAGGGATGAGGGAGATTTGGGAATTTCAAGATGACCACCATCGACTAAGTCTTGAGCGAGATGTTGGAGTTTGAAACAATGATTAGTAAATGTCCGCACATTGATGATAATCACAATGAAAATGGTTGTCAAAGTTATGCCCTTGGGCGGGATGGGTCTAGTTATAAAGGTGGTGGGAGAGTAATAAGGCCACTATCAATGAGTTACGGTAGTAAGATGCTAAATGATGTACTAAGTTTAGTAAAAGGACGCCATTGTAAATGGAGGTTGTGGGCATAATTCCTAGTAGTGGGATTTGTATTAATAGTAGTTTGTGGGTCGTTAGATTTAGGTATAGGGTGTATTGAAGAGAGTTTTGTTTGTTAGGTGAGTATTAATGAAGAAGATGCATCCTAGTATTTTGAGTTTTGCTTACGAAAAGTTTAGTCTCACGTAGTTTGAGAGCATGATAAAAGTTGATCAAAAGAGGGGAAAGTGTAAAAAAAGAGCACACTATCTTGTAGAGGTGGTAAGAGACTATGGATAAATATATCTTTGAGCTTAGAATCTGCAAGAGGATTACTCATCTTAGCTAAGTGGTGTTCTTAAATCTCAAATAAAAAGTAAAACATAGTCGAAGAAATGTTTGTTCATTAGACCCTTATTTGAGTTATGATAGTTGATCGTAAGAAATCATAGAAGCTGATATTGATAGAGAAATGGGCAAGAAAGGCATCAATGAGATGAGTAAAGGAGACCACATAATGAATGGGAGGTCATAGAACCAACGCATCGCATAGTCCTGTAGACTACGTGGGAACAACTTAGCGAGGATAGTATGATCATCAGCGTAGTCGAGACAAGTAACATGGAAAGCACAAAGATGCTCTTGTGGGTCACCGTGGCCTTTAAAAATGGGTAGTTTGGGAGAGATGAAGTTAGGTGGGAATGGGTAAGTAGAGATGGATGACACAAATGGAGAATGCAACAAGGAGGTGGAATTGAGAAGTAGGGGTCCTTTAGAAGTGGTGACATGTAATTGGTGGATTTGATTTTGGAGGTCTTGGTATAGTGATGCAAAATTAGGGGAATGAGAGGAGGAACCAAGCGGGATATTGAAAACAGGAACCAAAGCGGTGATAGTTCAGCTGGCGACACAGCCTTGATGGGTTGGAAGGGTAGTAGTTCAGTAATAGGGGAGTAGAAATGGGTGGTGTGGAGACCATAGAAGTGGAAGAAATGGGTAGGGATGCCTCATGAGCTTGAGTTGAGCTGCACGTAAAACATGCAAAACATGAGGAAGATGAGTGGGATTATCGCGTAAGGCTTGATGAAAATATGTGATAGCATCGAGTTCGAAATTGTTGGTCCACATTAGTATCCTCATCATATGACTTCTCACTATATGTGGTTTCTATTTCATGAAGGGGGACTCATGTAGAGGTGTTTAAGGGGTTTTTAACTCTAGTAGACGTAGGTATGTCGGTCATAGGTCGGAAGGGGAGACAAAGAGAAGAAGAAAGATCACAATAATGGAGAGGGCCAAAAGAAGCTACGAGTAATGGGCATAAATGAAAAATGGAAGTCGGGTTCACCAAAATGATTAACTAATATTGAACTAAAACCTAATATGGGAGGTAATAGTAAATTAGTTAATCTAAGTAGGAGGACTAAAATAAACATCTGTATAAATGAACTAAGTAGAAGTAAATAACAATAAATAGATAAACTACAGATAGCATATAATGGAAGTAAATGATTACACTAAATGAAATGGAATCCTAATGTGCAAGAGAAAGGGGATAAATGACTTAGCAAAAACATGATAATGAAGTAATGTTGTAGGTTGTCACAGATATGGAACTGGAAGTGTAGATGAACACTCAGGGGCCCTATGAAGGGTAGATACGAGATAATACGAGATGACACGAGTGCACTTGAGAAGATATTGGGTGCAGGTTCCTTAGCCTATATTTGGGCTCTGGGATTGTGTAAATGCTCAAAACCTGCAACTGGTATGGTCACAAGTTGGTTATGAATGCTCCCTGTTTGTCATCGCATTGGATTCACCGGATGTACTATAGAGTGACTCGAAATGCAAGGAGAAGTATCCAAACCCTAGAAAAATAAAAGATACATATGAATGGGTCGGAATGACCTCAACTGCCAAACTAATGACTTATCATCGAGCGTTGCACTGCATTGCGGACCCTAATGTAGTTTACGTGTGTGTGTGCATGTGTTGTGCCCTAGGTGATCTTGTTCCGGTTGCACTTTGTGAAGTAGCACGAGCAATAATAGCTATAGAAATGTAAGTAACATGTGTGTATGAAATATAATGGAATCCCTCCCCTATGTTGTGTGTGTGTGTGATGCAGATCTCATAGCTTAAGCACATGGAGCTATGTGGATGCAAGTGATGTAATGGATGCCGCCCTAGATGGAGTGATAGTAGTGATAAGATGCCAAATACCTAGGACCCTCATTATGGTCTTATAAATTTATATTTATAGGACTCTTAAGCATAATTTCATAATTAATCCCAACAAGGGTGGTTGAGAAGAAGATAAAGATGACCAATAACTAGAAGTGACCCAAAAAGAAGCGGAAGAGGTTGTGCATAGACCGTGGTGCCAAGAAGTGGGACCAGGTGCCCCATTACATGTTGGAGTGGCCTGATTTAGGGATAGAATTTTGGGAAAGTTATGAAATGGGTGGATAAGTGTTGGAAAATACGTGGGAAAGACGAAATAAAAGATAAGAAAAAGATGGCCAAAATGTGGGATTAATTAGTACTTTGTACACTTGATAACCTTCTAAATAATAGTATAAAGATCGGGCTAAATATTGTCTAATGTACACAATTTGTGTCTACATGTGCCCATGGTGCCACATTTTAATGCTCTAATGAAAGGTGGAGGGTACAACATGCACGACATGGATCCATGGGCGGCTCAAGAGCATGTTATACGAAGATCCAAATTAATGTCATGGAAATTTGTGATTTATGGGACCTACTTCCATTGGGAAACACAATGATGCCGGATGTTTCCCGCTCCGCATTATCATAAGCTCTAATGGTTATTACGTGGGTATCCAAATCTGATTAATGGACTAGCTTCGAGGAACAAATATTCAAACCTGACCCGTTATCCACAAGCACTCTTAATCTTGCAATGAGTAACAAATACCTCAATGTATAATGAAAAGTTGTGTGTGTGATTATTTAGAAGAATATCACTTTGGTCAAATGAGATGCGAGTCATCTTGAAAAGGTTTGCAACCATAGCTTGGAGGCATGAAGGATCAAATTTTGTTAACACTCCTAACCCAGGAAGTGTTTGGTATAGAATGTCCTTATGAGTGCTCGATATCTTGATTAGGTCTAAGATTGAAATCTTAGCTGCAATCTTCTCAAGTTGATCTAGAAAACTATATTGAATTTCTTGAGGGGTAGGTAAAAGAGGTTGTGGGATCACTAGATGCACACATCGCATTGCTTTATGGAGAAATCGTTTCTAACGATTCTAATGGTGTTGACTCGCTCATTAGACGAATGAAAAAAACCTAAAAGTGAGTCAAAGAGATTACAAGCTGAAGTATATACATAATTGACAACTTTACAATCATTGGATGACTGACCTAGATCTAACTTCTTTCCTTTCCTATCATGCTTGGGAAAGGGCTGTTTGAATATCCCCATTTTTATTACGGCCTTGTCGTGATTCAGGTGAATCCACCTCAATATTTCCTTCCTCAATGAGGTCATGGATGAAGTGTCTCAACTTCAAACATTTTTCTATTTTATGTCCTTTTACATGATGAAAGTCACATTAGTCTTGATCTCTATACCACCCTAGTTTGGGCATCATCATCGCATATGGCACCTCGGTCGGATATTGAACCATGTTTATTGCCTCTAATTGTCTCAAAATCGGAGATAGTGAATCCGTTAGGGGAGTAAACACTCATCGTTTGAAAATATTTTGGCTAGGTGCTTTTCTAAGTTTTAAAAGAGGACCACTTTGAACCGTTTGAAATATTTTGGAGTCGGTGATGCCATCCCCTACAATGCTCTTGTTCTTGTTAAATAAATTAGAATTCTATGTAGTTTTGACTCTTTTCGATCCTTGGAAAAGGGTTTTATCGTTCCTTTTGTTATTAAAGCCTTCTCGATCTAGATTCCTTTCTCAATTACTTATTCAAAGTTAATGATGCAAAGTGCATTTGTAAATGAAATACAATGTATGGGTTTAAATTGGGAACAAAGATACTAACTAACTATTTCTTGGGAACCATACAAGGGAAACAGATAGCTAGACCTGCCATTATCGAAAGAAGCAATGAAGGTTTCATTTTGTTTTTGTTTTGCACTACACAAATCTAGCATGGTTATGTCATTCTCCATGTTGAATGAGATGCGACACATAAATGTTTCGCTAACATGGGCCATGTGACTATAGTCCCTTTTGGTATGTGGAGGAACCATTCCAACGCTTGTCCTCTTAAGCTACGAGGGAACAACCGTATTAGATAGTTGTCGTTATAAGCTACTTCCTGAAAAACCATGTAGAAGTCTTTGATGTGATCACGAGGATCACCTTTTCCTTTATACTTATCAAACCTAGGACAATTAAAATTCTTTGGGAATGGTGTCCCTAAAATTTATCTCTCGAAAGGGTAAGGACATAGTTCTTCGTATTGATAGTTTTTACTATGGCCTATGTTCTTTGTCTTGAAGGGTCGTGAGCATGCTCTTCATTGATTGTAAATCTTGCATAAAGAGTTGCTCTTTTGTAGGATAATATGCTCTGGGTATTTGATTTTTCTTTAAGACTTCATCTTCTTGAGGTTCGGTGTAAATTTCATTAACTTTAACCCTAGGCCTCTCTCGATGTGTACCCTTTCTCGGGGCTTTGTTTAGCGAAGCAACCAAGTTAGCTAATTGTTGGCTAAGGCTTTATATTTGACCTTGTATAGTAGCTTCCTCGTTTAAGGGTCTTCTTCATCATCATTTTGAGGAGGAGGTACCTCATGTTGTTCATGTTCTACCTTAGTTCTGTGACACATTTTAAGGGGTGGTGGTCGAGAGCCACCTTTTTGCCTTGATGTTTCTCCCTCAACATTAGTACCGAAGGTAGAGCGTGTCACCCCTCAATGTTGTCATCCATGTTAAGGGAAGGTCTTTATGTCTCTTCTTCATCTTTGCTAATGTCTTGGCTAGGGGCTTCTTGTTCTCGTGGTATTATTACACCTAGCTCTAGTACTCATGCGAGTGCATGATCTTTGTTTGAGAATAGAAGATCATCGAATTGAGTGATATCAAAGTTGTCTATGTCTTGAAATGTATCACTTTCATTTCCACTATGATCAATTAATCCATCGTGTCTTTTACCTTGGAAAAGCGAGGACCAAAATTATGACCTGGAAAAGGATCGCATTCTCTTTTCTTTGATTCCATCCTAGTGATAGGGGACATTATGAGTTTTGTTCACACAAGGATTCATTTAATGTTATCAAGGGTATAACAAACCTAAATGTAACTTGTGACAATTTGTTTTACGTTTTCAAAAGGTCCTTCGATAATGACCTAAAGGACAATGAAGCAATCTATGAATTTGGTAACATATAATGGACAATCATGCAAGTCTTTGGGTAAACCAATCAACCAATCAATCAATAAAACACTACACCCTATGCTAATGTTTTCAAGGGTAGATTTGACGCTAAATGATCAACTCAATGCTAGTACTTATGTTAAGTTTGAATGGAGCAAGGCATAAGTATTAGCAATGGGTTGGTGTGATCTCTAAGAAAATGATAATTATAACGAGTTTGGAAACAAACAAGACCCATACCCTAGAAAGAATAGAGGTTACACATATGAGCTATGCGTAAGATACGTTAACCAAGAGCTTTGAGGGAAAGTGGGGTATTAGTATAAAAATTAGTACCAATACGACACAAACAAAGTAATCTACACTCTTTTGAGATTGAGGTAACGTTTGAAAGAAAACAACATCTAAGTATGCTAAGGATGTGCCAAGATGCGGGAAACGTAACGTTACAATATGGACACTTAGATTATGTTTACTAGAAACGAGATATAAGTGTCGTAATTGTGAAAATGCAATGTGGACAACGTAACACCTCTAAGGAGGATCAATGATGAAACAAACCTAACTACAAATGATAATGTGTCTCAATATGGGTTTGAGACAAAGGGCCTACTAGAACGTGATGATGTACCATTCAAACTTTCAACACTTGCATTTTGGCATTGCAACCTAGTCATGCAAGTAGACTAAAAAAGTGGTGGACATGATTATTTCTAGTGATACACAAGCGTGTTATTCTCTCTTGTCCAAAAAATGGACAATAAGATAACAAATGTGTGGATCAAGTGGGGTTGAAATAAACTTGGCATCACTTGGGTAGAGTTTCACCTCGTCTTAGGACGAGAGAAAAAATAAGCTAAAGGATTTATAGATTTCATGATGAATGTCACTTAGTTTAAATTTGAATGGAATATTTCCTTGTTCGATAAAGAAGGTTATGACTATGAGAAAATCCTCACTTTGTGAAAGCTTTATAGAAAATGTTTGACTTGATATGACAAAGTGGGCTTCATGCAAAAATTGCTTCCTATTAGTTCTCTCAACTAGGTGTCACAAAATACCTCTGTGAGCTCGATTTTCCAAGGAATTCACACTGACTAAACCTTGGAGTATCTCGATTTACTTTACCCCCTTCGATACAATGAGCATAAAAATGTGTTCACTTGTATTTTCACTGGGGTCGTAGTAGAGATAATTTTGAGTCTAACTCACAATGGAAAAACTAGTCAAGTGGGTAAGTGAAGCAATTCCTATTTTGTCCACAAGGTTCCCTCTTGTGTGGGCTACTTTGAGGTTCTTGGGAGCATACCTCTTGTGAGCTTAAGGCTTATGCCAAAAGGAGTTTCTCCTAGTTAATTGGAAGGGTTTACCCTTATCCAAACCTACAAATCAAGTGTTTTGAATAAAAGATGTTGTGTTTTTATTATCTTATAGCCTAGCGAGGTTTTGAACACCATTGAAAACCTACATCAAATATGTGTTAGCTTTGTTAGACTCAAATTCTTTTGCGAGTGATGTGGTCCTTCACATAAGGATTAGTTATTTCTCCAAAAGACATCATAGTAAAGAGGGCTAAAAGTTATTTTCGATTCCTAAGACCTGTCTAGGATGCAAAGAAAGAGCATACGTAACGTGGGGCCCAATTTAGTTAGTAAACAATGGAGAAAAAATACAAATCAAAACACATAACTCATTCCTTTTATCCAAAATGAAAGTTCATTCCCTTAGCGAAATTTTAATGAAGTGTTTTTTTGAAAGCATGAGAAAGGTATTGAACCATTTTTCATTCCCAAGATCACCTAGAAGGTGCGAGGGAAGAGCATACACGATCCAAACCCTATAAGTAAAAAGAATGCAACATTCATTAATTTTGACTAAGAAAATTAACACAAAACAAACTCTAAAATACCATGCAAACCACTGATTAGTCTCACATAGACCCTGCAAAGTGTTAGAACAACCAAGAAAACCAATCCTTATAACTTTTAAGAATTTTTCAACTCTTTACTATGATGCTGTGCGCGGTTTATAACGTATGTTTGCCTATGTAAAAACATGGTCAATATTTTGCGTATGCACATCTGAGAGAGATGCATGTGTGCCCTTTTTGACATATTCACACATCGTCAAAAAGCATAATAACACATAGGGGTCTTAGCGTATGTGCACCTTGAGAGACGTATGTGTGTGTTTGTAAGCATATTCGCACCCTTCAGGCATATGCACATGTCTAGTAAATTACAGAGGGTAAAAACACGGTGATGTGTGTGCGTGCATTTAGTAGCGTATGCATGTGCTTGGGAACATATTCGCACCTTAGCAAACAAGTGGGCATGAGTTTGGACGTATGTGCATCCCCTTCAAACGCTTATGCATGTACTAGAACGCACAAAAAGAATAAAAACCAGTTTCTAAAAATGCAAACAGGTTAGAACTTTACCATTTAAATCATTTTCTAATAGAAACCCATTAAGTTTGCATGCAAAAGGAATATTTTAACACATATAAGGTTAGCAAAATCTATTCAATCTTCAAAATGCATGGCATAGTTTAGGAAAATGATCAAAATTACGAAGCTCCAAAACAACTTCTATGGACTATGGAGTAAGTCCCAGACTGGTGTGCTTTGAATGTAGTAGTGAATAAGCGGGAAAGTTATTCAACTTAGACTAACACCTAGCAGTCTAAAGCTTGAGCCAAGTTAATTAAAATCATTAAGATAAAAACTTAACAAATTAACTTCAATGCATGCAATATGAATGAAACAAGCACTATGCTAAGTTTATTTTACTCTTTATGATTGCTAATCTATGTATGAACCTATTTAGATTCTAAGCAATCAAATTGTGTGTTGTTTGCTCTAAAAAATAGTGAAGAGATCTCTCCAAGTTGGCTACAAGGCCAATCTTGGATCTTCCCTTACTAACTAGATTTGGAGTTGATGGATGTAAGATGGAGGAGCTTTCAACAATGGAGTATGGCCAAGATCAAATGTCTTATAGCTTAAAGCTACCACAAATGAGGTCTAATGCCTTTCCAAAGTGTTATGATATTTTGCTATGTAAACAAGGTGTAAAGTTGAAAGGGAGGGGTGAGCCTTGTATTTATAGATTTCCATTTGGGAAGATCTGAAATTCTAGTGCATGTGGGACAAATGGAAAAGCCAAAAATAGACTTTTAGCAAGTCAAAGCAAGATTTGACTAGATTTAGAAGCTAATTAACCTTTTAGGATTAATTAGGAGTCCAAGTAAGCTTAGGAAAATTTCTAGGAGCATATGAAGATAGTTTGAACAAATTTTAAATGTTCGAAGCGGGAGTTAACTAATAAAAGGTTTATTGGTTAAATGCCGATAAGAAGCTTAATTAACGTGTAGTAGTCAATTAAAAGGATTACAAGTCAACAAAGTGTCGTAAAATGACATCATGAGTAAGATAGAAGCATAGTCAAATAACAAAATGACGTTATTTTTGCTAGATGAGGAGGTAGGAGATGGTTAGTGCAATTTAAGTAATAAATTGCTTTGATCAAATTATAGGTGTCTACAACTTGCAAGGCATACATGTCTATCCACTAAGCAAAGTGACCATTGTATTATTTTATTTAATCTGTTCCCAAGGTTCCTTCAATGTTAGTTCCATCAAAGCATGGATGTATTTAAAGTGGAAGAGACAACGAAGTCCAATTAAACGGGCACTTGGACAACACAAAAGGAGTTGGGAGTTGGGCATCAATGATTGGCAAAAAAATCAATTCCCGTTGAATATAATGATGAGTTTGGCTATCGTTTGCATTCCATAGTTATGTGGTCCTCTTGAAAAAGGAACTAAACTAGTGAATTTGGCATTATATTGGATTCAAGTCATTTCTTTTATGTAAACACTCAGATAAAGCTAAACTACTCCCACAATTATCTTTTGCTTACCTCTCTCACCAAAAGCCCCATATTTTTCTTGGATCGCCATTTATTTTACCTTCAACAAATGTATGTCGATTAAATCACTCACATGACAATGGTTTTTTTTTTTGCAACATCAACCACAAATCACCTTATAAATTAAGTTTGGTTTATTCTCCATATTTTCTTTGGAATGCTTCTTTTTTGACATGGAAAATGGAAACAACCTCTAGATTATATTTTATTTTATTTTAATAAGAATCAAATTTTCCTCTTAAAGATCTCACCTAAAATATAAAATTTGTAGTCAACTTTAATAATTAATTTCCTTCAATTAAATGATCACTCCACAAAGCAGGGGCAAAAACCAAACGATTGGGTCCCATCCCTAATCCCATTATCCACGACTACCTTGAATGCATGTGAATTTAAATAATAATTAATAACATTTTATTTTGTTCTTATGATCTATCTAATAATATATTGGGAAAAGACAAATTAAAAAAGGCATGCATTGCGTACTGTTGCGAAAATCATTTCATGACGAAAGAAAAAAAAGAGACTAAAATGAAAGTAAAAAAATAGAGACTAAAATGAAGAATATGCTCTGTTGTACCCAAAGAAATAGAGTTGTTGGGCCTTCATCAGTCTACTTTGCCAACACTTGCGGATAGGGAAGTATGGTTAGAAACACAACAAAAGTATAGTAAAATCTTGAGAAAACGTTAATGGAAACCAACGCTTCCTTCGAACAACCAACACTTCAAACAAGAAACCAATGCTTCCATTTCGAGCTTCTGTGAGTTCCATTCCACCGATGAATTCAAACACACAACACCATATCTCATTTTGTTTGCAAATTTTGATCCAATCTCCTCTAGATAATTACATGGGTAATCTTCTCTTGCTCAGCGTAACTCCCTCGACGTCGTTGTATCGACATTGACTCACCCCTCTTACGTCCAACATGTTCATCTCTAGTTTTCCATGGTGAATTTTATTCCCTCTGCAAATCAAGAGCACTTTATATAACGTTGATCATCGACTTTATCACCCAAAAAATCCATCAAATCTCTCCACAAATCCAAGATCTGGATTTAGATCTACATCCACCTGGTTTCGAGCCTTATCTCGGACCTACAAACACGCTACTCGGCCCTTGTAAACATATCTACAATAGATTTTATGTGCTTTAATAACTCAACTATGGATTCCGTCACACATGAGATCCCTCTCTGCATCTTGAGCTCTAATTCAATGGCGAGTTTGGATCCATATCCAGTCTGTGGTGGGGATATATCAAACCATTACAACACAATTTAGTGTTGCCCTATACTTAATGACCCTAATTAGGGAACCGGTTAAGATCAACGAATCAGAGCCCATTGATGTGAATGACCTCTGCAATGGCCTATCCACCGTTGATTTCACTAACAGTTTTCGTCGGCATAAAGGCTTTCCCATAGTATAAATTCCTTTTGGCGTAAAAAGTAGAATGTAGGATATATTCTTGGTTTATTCTTTGGAATGTTGTTAAGTTCTAACATTTATTAGAAAATATATTGAGTGTTGCAAAACAAGTTGTTATAGTCATTAAAGAGGAATGTTGAAGTGTTGAAGAAAATATCAAATCATCAAGATCATATTCAGATCATTTGAAGGCACTACATGTTTAGTTCTAGAACATTTTTGGCTTATAATTTGTAGGTTAAGACAACTCTAGAATTTTCCATCTAAATCCAAGTACTATACAATAAATCCATAAAAGGTACACTACTACACAATAGCTCCATAAAAGGTGAATCATCACGCAATAGATCTAGAAAGGAGAAATGATAGTTGGCATGCCTTGTCAAAGAATTAAAGAGCATAAAATACTCTTTTTGAAAATAGGGAAAAATGTTTTGAAGAATCAAAAAGGAAATATGGTTGTAAAACTTCATCAAATAAATGGTAAACACCTTGAAACACTCCAAGAAAAATATAACGGGAAGAATGGAATCCCCTCCTTAAGTTCCATAGATGGAAGAATGAAGATCTACTAAAAATATAATTGATCCATATAAACATTCCCTACCAAAAATAGAAATGCAAACAAATGGAAAGAACCAATGCTAGAGGATGAAGAATAACATACCATCCTTTCATCGACATAAAACATACCCTCCAGGTGATGGCCTCTCAAAGGATGAATTTTTAATTCAAAATAAATTAAAGAAAAGAATTGTTAAAAAAATATTTGAAGGAAAAAGGATGTTTTAGAGTTAAATGAATATCTCATACCTATGGGTGGATGAACTCTTTTTCGGGCTAATTGAGCTCATTTTCCTCTTTTGCCTCTCATTTAACCTCTTTCAATTATGTTTCTTGGTTTTGGGGATTGATTGAGATTTGGGATGCATGCTTCTCCATGTGGAGGTGGTCATGATTGTTTTGGATTAGTATTTTTCTATTAATGATTTTTGGTGCAATTTTGGGGATGGATGATTGGTTGAGTCTTGGGTGGAGGGTGACACTTGTCACCCTCCCATTTGATTTTGTTTTGGGGCTTCTTCTATATCATCCCTCATTTTGAAGGGATTGGGGTTCTTTTGGTTTTTTTTTTGTTGCTTTGGGAGCTTTGGAGGAAGAAGAAGGAATTGCTTGAAGCTTGGAATTGGATTGTGCTTCTTTCTTTTGTGAGGTAGGTTCTCACTCTCATTAGATTATTTCTTTGGTAAACTTCATGGTTGATTTGGTTTGTGCTTTGAAATTATTATACTTATGATTGTGTTTTTGTTTTCTCCATCCACCCTTGAGGGGAGTGGATTTGAAAATGTAATGGGAAGAGGGAGGAATCCCTTTTATTTTTCACCCTCATTGTTTGATGGACAAGCCTTGTTGGGTCTTTTCTTTCCCCCTACATTTGGTTTGTTGTAGGAGATCATTTCCATTTGGTTTGGAAATCATCTCCTATCTTTGCCTAAGGAGACCTAAAAGGTTTGAAAAACCTTGGTGAAGAGGGGCATGGAGAGATAAGGAGAAATGGAGAGATAAGGAGGTTTGGTGGGTTTTTGGGATACTTTGGTTACTATGGTTTTTACAAAACTTAGGGATATCCTTATCCCCTCTTCCCCATTGGTAGAAGCATGGATCTTCTCAATTGTTGTGGCAATTCTATGTTTTTTTTTTTTTTTATATTTTTGAAATCCATTGGTATTTTTGTTTGTTTTCCCCTTCCTTTATGTTGGTTAGAGACATGTTTTTCCTCTCTCCCATGGGCTTGGAGGGAGGCTAGCATGTTCTCATTTTCATATTGAGGCATGTGATGATGCCAATTGGTTGGGTGGACAACCAAACCATCTCTTGTGGCCTTCTTGGAAGAATTTGTTGTTGGTTTTAGGAGCTAGAATGAAGTTTGAACATGGAGTTGAACTTGGAGAAAATGTATTTTTGAGTTGTTTTTGAAGTTGGAAATGTTTAAAATTTTGGCATGTTGTCTCCACCTTGTGGAGGGCTTTCTTACTTGCATTTTAAATTATAATTTTTCTCTTATGTGAACTTAGGTGAATGTAAGAAATGATGTCTTTCAAAATTGTAGTTTTGTTGATGTCAAAAGAATAGGTTTACTTTCTTGTTGAAAGACTTGGATGGCTGATTTGTTTAAATTACAACATTAAATTGAAAGAGTGTGATTTCACCTTAGAGAAAAATAATCTTCCTGTTAAATCTTTCTCTAAATTTATATAGTTTCCTTTTAAAATGAAATTTAAAGGATATGAAAGAAAGATTTAAATGGTTATCTTGTTGCAGTAATTTGAAATGTGCAAGTATATTTCAAGATCCTTCTTTTATTAAATCTTTAACTGTTTTATTTGCCTCTTCCCTCTCATGAAGAAATCAAAAAAAAGAGGTTGCTCAATCTAGTTCTATATTTTACAATCTTTGAAAATGGGTTTACTTTTATCTCTATTTTTATTATGAAATCTTATTGCTTTGTGACCGAATATATTGATAGTTTTGTGTGTGTGAACATATAAAATTGAAACATTATATATGAATTTTATCATATAGTTCCCAAAATGAAGATATATTCAAATGAAATGAACAAACATTTGAACTAACTCATTGATCTATTTTTTTAATTCACACACACACACACATATCTGATCACTATAGTTGTGTAGAATTAAAAAAATAGATCAATGAGTTAGTTAATGTTTGTTGGTTTTATCTCTTGATTTATATTCAAATTTTGGGAACTCAATCTCAAGTGATTAAAATTCATATAACTCTGTTTGAAAATTGACATACATACATACATACATGTGTGTGTGTGTGTGTGTGTGTGCACGCGCCCTCACATATAGATGCGCCACAACGCCGTGCTTTGCACGAAACATCTATGGGCTTGGCTCTATGGCTTTTTTTTCAAACATTGGGCAGTTATATATATATATATTAATCACAATGAGATTTAAGTCAGAGTATAAAAAAGAAACTCAATAACAAACTTCCAATTTGAAAAATATTCACCTAGGTCATTGTTCATCCTTCCATAACAAAAATATGTATAAAACCAACAAAGATGATTTCAAACCCTAACGGTATCAAATTAAAATGGAAAGGAAATAATCAAAAGATGACCATTCAATTGACTTGAGCCTCCATGAATCTCCTTAAACACTCACAAAAGAAAAACAATAAAATGGGAGTAAAATGAAAACATAATAGTTTTTGTGAGGAAGCCATAAGGAAATCAAGGCTTCCTGTTTGAATAAGTTCTTATGGTGGAGGGCCCTTGATCTAAGGGCTCTCTTTTAATCTTGGTTTTTACCTTTTGAAATATTTTATTTTCCCCCTTATGTTTTTATTTGATAGAGAATAATTTTAATTCTATCTTAAAAAATAAAAGGGGCATGGGTCTATTTGGGTGACCAAATTGGACCCATGCCCAACATTCTACCCTTTGGGCCCTTTTATAACCTTAATATTGTTCCTGGATTTAAATTACACTCATTTAAATCAACTTAATTAATTTGGTTCAACATGTTTTAATCATCGTAATTAAAATTTTAAAAATGGCCATCCTAAGCCCTTGCGAATTTTAGCCATCGTGTTGCACCAGTGTTATTTTTTTCGCATTAAATTTTTCGTGACAATTTATCATGAGTTATTTTATTATTATTTTATTATTTTACGGGTTCCTTTGGTAGTTGTTGGCTAGTTTGGACTCACGCTTTCGGGCGCGACACAACATAAAAACAAACATGAGCACGCACGCAAATCTATTAAACCATATCAAATAAAGAAATTAAAAATTGTTAAGGCATTTTGTAAAATAGCAGGACTCAAAAGTAAAAAACCTATTGCAATAACCAAATGCTATTTTAGCTCCATTTTACCCGCTTGTATGCCACTATGAAACATATCACTTAATTATGTAATAGGGCACTCAATAGTGCACACGAATGGATGTAATCAACTTTATTGTTAAGGACAAAGAGGTAGGCTTTAAGCTCACCTTTATTGCAGATCTTCGTGGCATTCAACATTCGGTCCATTTCTGCAAGTGCATCTTGATGTTTCTTTGAAGTCTGTGGACGCTTTGACATTTTTGTTTGTCTAATTCAACATCTTGGAAGATTCAGAAGATTCCAATTCTTTGCTAACACTTATTTGATACCAATATGTAGCCTTTTGTTTCCCATCAGAGGAAATGATCTTTGTGTCTTCAAGAGGAGGAAGGAAACATATCTTTCCATGTTGACTTTTCTTATCATGTTAATTATTGGGCGCATAACACGGAATATATTTATGCGATCATCTCAGACGCAATCTTGACACCATAAATAGTCATAATTTGGGTCATGAATAAGGTTTCATGGCTACAAATGAAATTTTTTTCTTTATCTTTCCTTTTAGCTCCACTCAGACTTAGTAGAAAAGTATGCCGGAAGTAGATCCAGTGTAAGAGCTTTTGAAAAGTGGTTCTTTTCCTCAAGATACAGATACAACTTTAGAAGAATGGAAACATTAGTAGCATTTTTAAAGTATGGTTGACCACTTTCTAAAATTTTCTTGGATAGAGTCCACTCTTTTGGAACCTTGATATTTGACCATGAAATTAGTTCAATTCAATTATATTTGACTCTATACTAACATGACTCACCACATTTTGCCCTTGGTGAGACCATTTTTATGGATGGATGACAAGACGATAGATATATTATATATATATATATATATATTATATGGAAAAATATATATACTTTTTTAGAATATTATTGGTGGATACCTACAAGGTGAGTTTTAAGACTTCAAATGATATAGGACCATTAAAAGAAACTCAAAACAACCCACTTCCAAGAAACAACCTAGGATTAGTTAGGAAATTATGGAATAATTTTTTTGATTAAAAGAATCTACAACCAGTTCAGGTAAACATGTTAACAAGATCGAACAATTCAAATCCACTAGAACATACTTTTCTTTTATTAATATTTATTAGAGGTCATAAGGTCCGAACTAAAGAAGTTTAAAAGGTTGTGGTAATTCTCACCATACCTACTCTCTAAAAGGATTAAAGCTTCAACTTGATTTTTCACACTTAACGCATTCCTAAATTATTCGGGATAGGAAATTTTTCACCTTTAATGATATAAAGAAGTCCTCCTAAATAATCAAGTTAAAGATGAAAACCATTCAATGGGGTGAAAACTCCCTGAGCGTGGGTCGGCGGATGGGAAGAATCTTTTCCCTTCTTGGGGAAAAGCGTGATTTACCTTCGCGCAACTGCGAAAGAGGACAAACAATGAAATGCTGGGAAGTAAAAATGAAAGATTTAAGGCACTAAGTTTTTGGGTTTGGAAAGCAAAGAAAAACTTCAAGTGCCTCTGTTGCTAGATGATGCCACGTGTCATCACCTTATTGGTTCGCGTCAGGATGGCGCGGAGGCGGAGGAAATTAAGAAATTTTTTTCAAGAAATTTTTAAAAGCGCTAAGGTTGGCGCTCTCTTTGCCCGTGACACCACAATCACCCGATTGGTCGCGGGCCGACAGGATGGCTTTTGGAAAATTTTCCAAAATTTTCGGATGCGTGAAGTTTTAGGTCCACCCATCCGTTGACCTTGGTGCCATGTGGGTAATTTTAATGGGGAGGCGGAGAAAATTTTGAAAATTTTCCCAAAAATTTCCTAAGTATCTTAAAAGAAAAATTCGGGCCATGGGCCCGCCAAGGAAGGAAAACTTTGAGGGCCATAACTTTTGATAGAGAGCTCAGTTTTGGGAAAACGAGGACTTTCTGGAAAGCTCTTGACGCCCCCTTTGTAAAATCATTAATTTTAGATTTTGATAAAGTTTAAGGGGTCAATTTTAAAAAATTACAGGATTTTTAAAAGCAAACTGGTAAATTTTAACTTATAAATTTTGTTCAATTTTGTCATTCTTTCCCCTTTAACATGTCAAATGAACATGGAGGATTGTTCTAAGAATAATTTAGGATGTATTGGGAAGGTAATTTTGCTTGATTGATTTCAATTCAAATTTTTACAACTTCAGACAACAAAATAACTGTGAAAGGTTTGGGCCCAGATTTTGCAATGTTTGAAGGATTTTTCCTTAAGTGTTTTAGTCCAATTGAGTTCATTTATATCATGACATGTTAGATTTCAATGTTTCAATGTTATTTATTGTTGCAAGTTCAAACTGTTCATTTTAGATAAATTATTTGCCAGGGATGAAATACAAAACAAAGATCAATTTCTAAAGGATTTATTTATCATTTTTCACCTTCCAAGTATGGAGATTCATTTCCATTCCAGTCTAATACATTTAAGTGATTTAATCAAACCATTTAAGAGCCAAAATACAAAGTCTGATTTCTAATGTTAACATATTTCAAAAGAACAAAGTTACATATATTTCCTTCATACGTATTCCTCATTTCAATTTTCTAAACAGAGATTTCAAATCACAATTTGATGATCAATTTCAATACAACAATGTAAATTGATAAAGGTAGTGCAATCTTTTATTGATTTCAAATATACAACTTTACATTCTTCAATTTCTTGAATGCAAATAATTGATTTTAATTTTTTCTTTCAAATGAATTTTATATATATATCTTTCACATTCTTTCAAAGCAAAAACAAAATCTCTTTTTCATTTCACTTTACAAATTTCATAATCCATACAACATCTTTCCATTTCAAAACATTTACAAATTCATCCACTTCAAAGTGGGAAAGGTTATAATGAGATTTTATTTCACATGGAACTGTCAAATAGTCTTTCTCCTGCTCTAGAACAACAACATAAATTTCTTCTCATTCATCCAATTTGATCACAACAGGAGTAGGGGAAAGGAAACGCTCTCCACCCAACCAAGACATCCAATGAAAAGGAGAAGCCATCCTTCTTCATTGGCCCCGAGCCCTAACCAGAATGCAATAGAAGATGTGATTCAACCCATGGAAACAAAGGCTTCCACAAACACACATGCAACATTTTCACATTTTAAAAATAGTTCAACAGAATGTAGTTTACAACTACATTAAAACATACAAACAATACTAAGGCTTCATCAAGCAAGCCAAAGGAGCAAGGAACTATGGGGGAAGCTGCTTATGCCTCCCAATGGGAATTGAGTATTAAACTCACAAAATAAAACATCTCACATATCCTTATGCCCCCCATAATCCCTCTTTATGCCCCCACAAATTTCCTTATGCCCCCACAAAGTAAGAAATGCAAGTTATTTCTTTTCCATGGTGGATCCTAATCCCAACTCCTCCACAATAATTTTTTGACATTCCCTTATGCCCCCTTCAATGATTCCTAATAGCCTTCTCCTACACCATTCCTAGGATCTACCCAACCACCAACAAACAACAAAACATTCACCATTCACACAAATATAAAAAGAAATAAAAACATATATGAAGAGCTAAGCTCCTACCTTTCCATGGTAGATTTTGTTCCAATACAACAAGCTTTCAATGTCAAAATATAGTCCCAAAAATAGCAATGCCCAAGTATGAAATGCTCTCCAATCTCCTCCAAAATCAACAAGAGCTCCAACAACCAAGGAAAATTCACCCCAAGGAAGCATTCCAAAATTTCAACAACCCAAAACAAAGCAAGGAGTTCTAATTTTATAGAAGAGGGAAGAGAAGAGGATGAGGTGGATCCATGTAGGATGCCACATCACACATCCTCAACTCCAACACAAAAGTCAAATTCATTCTCCAATGCACAATAAAGAGGTGGGTGAATAATATGACAATAAACTTACACACTCCAAAAAGCCCACACCCCATAAGGACTGAATTTAATAAAATGTAAGAAGAGTGCAATTAAAACTTATAATTAGTCATATCAAAATGCATAAAGAAGGTCTAAATTCAACCCTCCAACCATAAACATGGTTGGTAAATAAAATTAAGAGGTATGAGACAAATTTTACTTGTCCCACAAGACTCCAAAATCAGCCTCCAAGGACAAATTCGAATTTCAAGAAGGTGGAGTGTTTCACACTCAGAAGTAAACTTACACATCACTTACACATACTTACAACATTTAATACATGACCAACAACTCTATAATTACTTTTTTATATCCCAAATTTGATTAATTTATTTATATAAACAATATGATTATTCACATTAATTCTCCACAATTAAAAAAATAATGAAAAGGGTAAATACATCACAAAATAAACACATGCAAACAATAATAAAAAGGAACCACATTAATAAAATACACATAACCCCTTGGTCACATTCAAAGGTAATCCCCCCATGGGAATCCCTAACAAAAATACAACACACAACAATTACAGTTGTCATGGTGACCTTGTTGAATTCATCTAGAATTCCAATGTGGTTGGTCTCCAATCCCCTGATGTTTGTTGTGATATTTTTAACCTGCACAATACAAATACCTCTTTGGCCTTGTGGCCATATCAGAACATCCAAATGAATATAATATAATTTCAAAATCATCAATATATATATGAATCACAACAACATCTAGACAATCAACAATATCACTTACAATTTCATCAACAACTATATAATCATCAATTTTAAATTCAATTTTCTTGGTCTACTCAATATATCCAAATATCACATGTCCTAACAACATCCATATATATAACCATGTCCAACAACATGTCAACATCTATATAAAATGTCTCTAACAATCATCATGCATCATATATCTTGAGTCAACAATAATCCATGATCGACATCTAACACTATAGTTTTGAATCAAAACTATAATAATGTCCATAATATAGCCAACAATATCATGATCAATATCAAAAGTGTAGGGAAGTGCACTACATAAACTAGTTTGTATAGTATCAAGAAGGGAATCCTTAAAACTATGGTGACGTTAGTCAAGAAGACAACAAAGAACAAATACATTCAACCCTCTTCTGAAAAGAGGTGTGATGCCTATTTGAACACAACCAATATGCACAAATTTATAAAACTTATGATTCTTCAAAAACTTGATATCCTTAGGATCTATCAAAGGGATATCATACTCGTGCTTATCATTATGAGAAACTTGTATAATAGATTCCCTATGCTTGAAAGAAAAATCAATAACTAAATGGAAATGAGATAATCTATCATAGACCTAGTCAAATGAGATCTTAGGTAGCTTCCATTATGCAAGGGGTTTCATTTCTTTTTGAATTTCAGTAGTTTAATTGATTGAAAACAAATAATCAAGACTTACAAACTCTTCTTCGCTTCATCTTCTCTCGGAAAAAGTCTCTCAGGTTGCTCCATTATTGCAATCTAGCTTTGATTTCACATCTTATGTTATCGCCAAAACATTGTGCACACACCTGTGACTTACAAAGGCTTGCCTCTTTACGTGATAACCAACACTAATAAAGATAATGAACAAAATGATAGAACTAGTACAAAACGTGATGAAGAGAACAAGTATTATTAAACCAGAGATGAAGAAACAAATGCTCAATATTATTTTTGCAAACCATTTTACATACCAGACTATGATACCACGGACTCAATATTATTTAGAAAGTTCACTTTTAACATGAATGTCGTCATACCCAAACATACCTCTATAAAAAGAGAGGTAAAATGTATCCTCTCATCCACATCGGACTTGTACCCAACTTCTTTACCTTGAACCAAAGTCATAGACACCTCCTTTCTTTTGACTTTGAATGGATGAATATCAAGATGCAATTTACAACTCTCTTCTATATAACCATCAACATCACAATGCCCACAATACCTTTTGTATCATATTAAGGAAAAATAGTAGCAGCATTACGCTAGCCATTCCATTTACTTTTCCCTTTCAATTTGGAACCACCTTCTTGTTTTCAAATTTTGAATATGGATACATACCTTTCATTTTGTCCACTTCAAGGTAATCAGCTTGAGAGAAAGTCTCATCTATGTCTTTAGGTTTGGACAATAATATAATTTGTCTCCTCAAATGGCTACGGATCCCTCTAACATTCTTCATTAGGATGTCACAATCTATTGCATATTTTCCCATTTAGACCTTCTTCTAGAAACATTTGCTTGTATAATCCTACACACTTTGGCCTTGCTTTTGCCTAAGATATTGCTAATTAATAGACTTTTCCTCCTCATAACAAATAGGGTAAAACTTTCTTTTGATCGATATTATAATTCATTCCAATTTAACATCAATTGTGGTTTTTAACAATCAAGGAATGAACATAAATTTCAGACCAAATAAAATCATGATTAGATAACTTCAATCTTGCAAAAGACATTTATTTTTCCTCATTAATCTGATACAAACTGACATATACTTCTAATTGGGCTAATCAATGACTAATTTTTCCACATTCACTAAGGCTGAATTTTGATCTTAGCGTAGGATTTGAATTGAGATTGAGAGCTTGGTTAGTATGAGGCTTCTCCTTCCCATGGTATTTAGCTTTGAACTCCTCACTTTTAGGCCTCTCTCAAAGTGCCCAATTTGCCCATGATAATCTCCATAATCCTCTCCAATTGGTCAAGCTTCACCATGGATAAAGAGATGCTGCTAACATTTTCTTAGAACTTATAGAATATATCTTTCTTCATCTAGAAGTATTCTCTCATCTTTACAAGTCATCACTCTCACTTCTCTATTCCGCCTTCTTCTGGATATCTCTTACTATAAAGGACCCAGGAAACATTATACACTAACACTTTTTGCTCATGTGTTGGGTGTAAATCTAAAAACGGTAATAGCAAACAATGTCCAACTTTGATACCAATCTGATTTGTAACTGGGATAGATATTCCATAACTAATTCATCAACACGAATCTTAAAACCATTCCTAATAAGATTTGATTGTTTGGCTTGTTGTTTCACTCATGTATTTGCTAAAACATCCATTAATTATGCTTATATTTGAAATTATATTTGTAATTATAAATTTTAAAAAAATCATAAGCACAGAGCAAGTAAAATACTGCAAAACATAGAAAAACAATGCTTCAAGACAAGATTACCTTGAAGAAATCCAAGTGGAAAAGCTCTAGAAGATTGAGGGATTTCCTCCCCTTCCCACTATCTAGTTCTGTAATTACAAGCATACTTTTTCTCGAGGCCTTCGTGGACATTCTTTACAATACATCATGCCCACCACCTATATGCAACTTTGAAACTTTATTAGAACACACTGCCTTGCACACTCCAAACTCCCATTACACACTCATCTGAGAAGAATATCTAGAAAAAATGAATGAATGTGTACAATCAACCCAAAGGGCGTATTCATACATGCTTATAATATGAGAAGTTTGCAAAAGAAATGGAAAATATTCAGAAGTGTAAGAGACATCATTTGCAATTATTACCTGATTTTTGGGTCATGCAAACTGTAGCTTATTTTACCAGCGGTTAGGCAACCACTGCTTGTACAAAACTGTGGTTTGACAACCGCAAGTGAAATTCCATTTTTTAATATGAACCTGCTGCAACCTTTCATTTAAGATGTCCGGATAACCTCAACCTTGATTCTACAGATCCCCATGCAATTATCTGAACTGTCTTCTTGATTGAATTTCATGGGAATTGGCTATTATTAAGAAGTGTTCCCAAATTTTATACTTTGTTTTCTTGAGAATAGTGGACTAGTTGGCTCATCTTGCTAATAATTCGTGGACTAGTTAGCTCATCTTGATACAATTGAAATAATTTTTACTCATATTTCATATAGTTTACTAATAATGGTTTTTAATACATGGAGAGTTTTCCATTCTTGGCCTTGTTTCACCAGCACCCTGCTTCCCCTCTTCCATATTCCATATTTAGCTAAAAGATTTTCATGGAGTCGATGAAAACTCTTATCACCATGAAGTAAACCATCATTGTAACTATTTATTTCTCTTTGATTGGTAATTACTTTGGTAATTATGTATTCTCCTTCAACAAGATAAAATTCTTCCAATGATGTATTCTTGATTTCATGGTTTATACTGTCTGCTTGAGTAGAGCTGTCAACCACAAGAATGGCACATACTATGAGCGCACTCAATTCATCTGCCATCATTTCTAGGGGATCCAATGATGCCTCAATTTCAATTACTGCATCCACATCAATTGCCCCATCAAAGAGTTGTGAGTTTAAAGTGGACTCCGCTCCAACAGCTGCTCTTCCTATCACACCCATGAACTCTGACGGCACAGTCTGCAATTAAATAGGAAAAATGTCTCAATTCATAAAGTCAATTCTTTCCAAAATAAATCAGTTAACCCATTTCTTACAAAAGTCTATACAATCTTCAAAAAATGAAGAAAACAAAACCAAAGGCTCTAAATAATGTGCAAAACTACCTTCCAAAAGGAATATTCTATTCCATACCTGCAACATGTCAATGCAATTCCGCACTACTGCATTGCTGCAGTATGCAAGCTGTACATGATTCAACGCATGCAACTCTTGAATACCTCCTACACTCTGCAGCTTCTCACAGTTGCTAATACAAAGATACCACAGGCAGCTCAGCCGGGCAACACTTAACTCCTTAACCTCTGGGCATTGTTTAATGTCCAGGATTCCTAGCTTTGGAAGATCACATATTCCTGCCACCATTTTCAATTTTGCACAGTTACTCAACTCAAGAAGATGCAGTGTTGTTGGTACTGTTATGTTCTGGAGCTTCCCACACATGCAAATGGAAATCTCCTCAAGGCGAGTTGGGCCTACAAAACATGGAAGCTCTTCAAGCTCCGGACAATCAGATATAGATAATTGTACCAGATCAAAGTTACCTGACACACTTTCCAAATTTTGACAACCACACAAGTGAAGATAAATGAGCTTCATACATCCATCAATTGTAATACTCTGAAGACAACTTGGACCTTCCAGAACTGGCAACTCCTCAAGCTTGGGACACTCATGAATGTTTAATGTTACAAGCTTTTCAAGATTAGACATTTCTGACACTCTTTTCAAATTTTTACAACCATTTATTTCAATACATTTCAGGTTCCCACAATTATCAACTGTAATAATCTCCAGGCAGTCCATACCTATGAGACACAAATTAAGCTCAAGCTCCCAGCAATGAGAAATGTTCAATTCTACAAGTTTCTTAAGATCAGATATTCCTGACATACTTTTAATCCTCCACAGGCATCCAACTCCAGACAGGTCAGTGTTGTTGGCAAAGTTATGTTCTGCAGCTTCCCACATCTGACAATGGAAATCTTCTCAAGGCAAGTTAGTTGAGCAAAACATGGAAGTTCTTCAAGTTCAAGACAATCCCGTATGCATAACCCTGCCACATCAAAGTTACCTGACACACTTTCTAAATTTTGACAACCACGCAACTGAAGATAAATGAGCTTCATACATCCATCAATTGTAATACTCTAAAGACAACTTGGACCTTCCAGAACTGGTAACTCCTCAAGCTCGGGACACTCACGAATGTTTAATGTTACAAGATTTTCAAGATTAGACATTCCTGACACTCTTTTCAAATTTTTACAGTCATTCATTTCAATACTTTTCAGGTTCCCACAATTATCAACTATAATACTCTCCAGACAATTCATACCTACTAGACACAACTCGAGGTCAAGCCCCCAACAATGAGAGATGTTCAATTCTACAAGTTTCTTTAGATCAGATATTCCTAATATACTTTTTAATCCTCCACAGGTATCCAACTCCAGACAGGTCAGTGTTGTTGGAAAATTATGTTCTGCAGCTTCCCACATCTGACAATGGAAATCCCCTCAAGGCAAGTTAATTGAGCAAAACATGGAAGCTCTTCAAGTTCAAGACAATCCCATACGGATAACCCTGCCACATCAAAGTTACCTGATACACTTTCCAAATTTTGACAACCATAAAACTGAAGATAATTAAGCTTCCTACATCCATCAATTGTAATACTCTGAAGACAATTTGGACCTTTCAGAATTGGAAACTCCTCAAGCTCAGGACACTCATGAATGTTTAATGTTACAATCTTTTCAAATTAGACATTGCTGACACTCTTTTCAAATTTTTACAACCATTAATTTCAATAGATTTCAGGTTCACACAATTATCAACTGTAATGCTCTCCAGACAATTCATACCTACGAGACACAACTCAAGCTCAAGCCCCCAACAATGAGAAATGTTCAATTCTACAAGTCCCATAAGATCAAATATTCCTGACATACTTTTCAATAATCCACAAGAAATCAATTCCATACAGGTCAGTGTTGCTGGAAAAGTTATGTTCTTCAGCTTCCCACATCTGATGATGGAAATCACCTCAAGGCAACTTAGGCGAGAAAAACATGGAAGCTCCTCAAGTTCAGGACAATCCCATATGCATATACCTGCCGCATCAAAGTTACCTGACACACTTTCTAAATTTTGACAACCATGCAACTGAAGATAATTTAGCTTCCTACATCCATCAATTGTAATACTCTGAAGACAACTTGAACCTTCAAGAACTGGAAAATCCTCAAGCTCGGGACACTCACGAATGTTTAATGTTACAAGCTTTTCAAGATTAGACATTCCTGACACTCGTTTCAAATTTTTACAACCATTAATTTCAATACATTTCAGATTCCCACAATTATTAACTGTAATACTCTCCAGACAATTCATACCTATGAGACACAACTCAAGCTCAAGCCCCCAACAATGAGAAATGTTCAATTCTACAAGTTCCCTAAGATCAGATATTCTTGACATATTTTTCAATCCTCCACAACCAATCAGCTCCAGACAGGTTAGTGCTGTTGGAAAAGTTACGCTCTGCAGCTTCCCACATCTGACAATGGAAATCTTCTCAAAGCAAGTTAGGCCAGTAAAACATGGAAGCTTTTTGAGCTCCGGACAATCCCATATGTATAATCTTGCCAGATCAATTCCTGATACTCTTTTCAAGATTTTACAACCATTCGACTCAAGACACTTCTTTTCCTCACATCTTTCATTATGAATTCTGTCTAGACAGTTCGCACCAACTAGACACAACTCAAGCTCCTGGCACAGAGAGCTACATGATTCTGCAAGTTTTGTAATATCATATATGACTGAAATCCTTCTCAAATTTCCAAGATTTTCTAAGTGAAGGTGATTCGGCTTCCCAGATCCATCAATTCTAATGGTTTCTTTCAAACTTTGTAAATTGTTCAAGTGAAGGTAATTGAGCTTCCCACATCCATCAATTGTAATCCTCTTGAGGCAACTTGGACCCCGAAGAACTGGCATCTCTTCAAGCTTGGGACAGTGATGAATGTTTAATATTGCGAGCTTTTCAAGTTTAAATATTCCTGATACTCTTTTCAAATTTTTACAACCATTCAACATAAAATATTTCTGTTCCCCATATCTAGCAACATGAATCCTTTCCAGACGGTTCGCACTGACATGGCATAACTCAAGCTTAAGCACCGGACAATCTAAAATTTCCAATTCTATAAGCCTCCTGAGATCAGATAAACCTGATACGCTTTCCAAACGTTCACAATTTCTAATTGTGATTTTTTCTAGGCATCTCAGATGGGAAAGACTTAACTCATGAAGCTTAAGACATTGACTAATGTCAAATACTACAAGATTTGGAAGATTAGATGTTCTTGACAGTCTTTGGAAGTTTGCACAAGTCTTAATCTCAAGATAATTCAATGTCTTTACTAACAATAAATCCACTTCAATCAAATTTTCCATGTGATGTAGTTTGAGAGATACAAGGCTGGGACAGTGATTTCCACTAATTAGGATCTTTATTACAAGTTATTGGTTCCTTATCTCCAGATTTTCAAGGCTACGAAGGGAACCTTAACAGTGGTAGACACTCTGCTAATATTCAAAGCCACTTCATTGCTTCCTGTGATGAAATTTTGGATAAGCAAACTTGTAAAACATGAAGACGTAAAAGTATTCAGTTCTTTCCTTTTGTTCATAGCCAGTTCTCCACGTAGTGTGGAACACATCAAAACCAACCTAGTCGGATAAACCCTGAGGCATTCTAATAAAGACCAACCTTCTATTGGCATATCTTTGGCATCCAACACTACCTGCTCCAAATTATTTGATATTCCTAATAAATCTGGAAACTCCTCCAACAAGGTTTGATAAATCTGGAGCTCTTTCAACTAAGAGGGCGCCTACGATTCAAAATAGATTTAGTTTTAAAATGACAATGATAAACAATCATCCATTCAATAAAAATAGTATAATGTTTTCTATACCATTAATTTGGAGACTTGATTTTCCACAGGATAGAACAAAATACCTGTACTTCTCTGAGTTCTCTCTGCCACAATCTTGTAAGATATCCATGGCTAATTCTTAAACACTGCAAATTTTGAAGAGTAATCCATGAAGGAATGCTATGGTGTTCCCTGCAATACAGATCAAGCTGAAGCCAGAGCAAAGGATTTGATGTCTCAGCAGACTCATCTGATTCCCCTAAAAAATATGTGATTTGACAATCCAAAGACCTATCCATAAAGGAATGAAAACACCTGCCTTTGGTTTGGGCGAGGATGTTTCGGAATCCCTTTAATTCCTGCATACAGAGACTAACCTCAGGCTCGCAATGTAGTAAGAAGCTAATATTTGGAATATCACACCGTGTACTAGAAATATTAAGGATGAAGAAGCATACCAGAGATTTAAGATGTCGAGGATTCCATAGGCGATGAGGAGAGCTGATTTCATTTGCCATTTCTCTTCCCAAGTCCCGCAGGTGGTCATGCATTCTCAATGCACACCTGTCCTCCTCCCACAGTACATTCAAGTATTCTATGTCTTTAACAAGACACCTGTCTTTTAGTGTTTCCAGTGCATGTTGACCGCTCCATCCGGATCCTTCCCATACTCTTAAAGCCAATCTCTTTGATTTGTCCATAAAAACATGCAATATCCATAAAAATTTGCCTCTCCTCACTATCTAATGCATCGAAACTTATCTTAAGTCTATCTTTGATGTCCCCATGAAGAGTCCTACGAACTTTATCCACTTCAAACCGCCAATAATAATCAGGTCTCCCATAAACATGCCGACCCAGAACTTGAAGGGACAGAGGCAAGCCTCCAGACACGCCTACGAATGCATCAACCAGATCCTCATATCCACTAAGCGGGTGGGATTGTCCCAAAGAATGCCAACAAAAAAGCTCTCTAGCGACATCTCTATCCATCCCTTTTAAATTATAATGAAGCATAATTCCCGTGCTTATAAGGACACCTACATCCCAGGTTGTAACGATTACCAAACTATTTCTAGAGTTATTTAGAATATCTATAACCAAAATAACATCTAGCTGCTTCGCCTGATCAATATCATCTAAAACAATCAAGAAGCTCAAAAACTGCTCCTCAGTAGGTGATTCCTGACATAATTTGTTCTTTCTTCCGTGCTCTGAAAATCAGGAGGTTGTTCATTGAAGAGATCTCTAAGAAGTTTATTTTGTAAAGAATGTAACTCACATCTTGCAGATTCTTCCCGCACATCAGACAAAAAACAAGCTCGAGTGTATTCTGAACGCTTTCGGTTGAATAACTCTTTAGCTAGAGTTGTCTTGCCTACCCCACCCATTCCATAGATGCCAACGATCTTAGAATGGTCATTGCGTTCTACATTCAGGCAACACTGGCTTTCAAAATCTTGTACAAGCTCATGGAGGCACCGCCTTCCAAAATCTTCTACAAGCTTCTTCAGTCCCACTGGATATTTGGCAACAAATAAAGGTTTTTTCCTTTTCACTTCTTTTTGCACTGCTAGCACTATGCTTTTACATTCCCTGATAATTTCCCAAAGATAAATCGGAATTTCGTTGGAAACACATTTGTTGAGTAAATTCAACCAGTTTTGGGGCAAAAAACACGACAGAAACTTATAAAACTAGAGCTACTAAAATACAGCACAACACATACTAGAGTAAAACTAGAGTTACTATGTTTTTGCAGTCAGAAGCTTTGCAAAAGAAATAGAAACATGTTTTGTTGAGTAAATGCAACAAATTGTGAGGTAAAATATAACACAACAAAGTAGAGCACAGAAGAAGCCTTACTGATCGAATTGTTGTACTCGAAGCCAGTGATTAATGAAACAGATTGAAGGGCTTCCTTCCACTCCTTAATCCCGTGCAAGTACCTGGACTTCTTTTCATAATTCGTGAAAGCATCAGCATACACTCCTTTCTCTATGTGGCGGAGTTCCCAAGGCTCCACACCGTAAAACACAGGAATAATCTTAGCTTTACTCTGTAACATGAGAACCAGCTCAGCCAAACACCAAGGGGACTCTGCATATCTTTTGGAAAAGATGGCGATCTGAACCGATGCAGAGCGGATGGCTGTCTCAATCGTAGAAGGAAATGAATCTCCGTGTTGTTTTTCTTCTGAATCAAGAAACGCCCTTATTCCCAGCTGCTGCAGAGAATTGTAAAGTTGAGTAGCCAGAGTTTGTTTGACATCTGGTCCTCTGTGGTTGATAAACACATCAAACAATCTCGAAGATTCATCTACCTTCCTTCTTTTCCCAGAGAAAGCACGACGCTCCTCATTTTCTTGGTGAGTTGAGGAACAATATGCCATCGATTAGAGTTGGAACATAAACACTGAGCGAGTGTTTCAGAAGACGGGCTTATTTTAAAGAAGAAGAATAGAAGTCGGGATACTTCTCGGAAACAACGAGGATTGACGGGATTATCTTAAACATTAAAAAAACCAAGTAATCCCAAAAATCTGTCAAAAGAAGCGCGTGAGAATTCTTTACAGCCCCATCTCCTTTGCCAACAAATCTGACACGTAACCCACCGTACATACTTGCTGGAGTGTGAGGTGTCACAATTTTCGAGTTTTCTGGGGTTGGACCAATACATGTTACTAGAACACCCCACCTATTACTATTTTCGCTGCCACATATTACTAAATACTCCGCTATTTTCGAGGACAGCGAAATCTACGCATGTAGATATGGTATTAAATAACATCCGAAATGCCGTGTAAATATAGCAAAACAGTTCTTAATGTTTGAAGTGCGGATTGATTTATTGATATTGAATGCACCAACGACTCCCTCACCGCCATCCAGCTCTTGCGTGGAGTTTCCCGCTTGAACCTCACGGTGGGCAGCGAATTCATGGAACAAAACGGATCTGGTGACATTTACAGGCATATACCGAACATTCTCCTCAGCAGATTCATGTGGTGGAATCGTATCATGCAAGGAGGATTCTGTAACTCCACTTCTGTTAACTGCGAATGTAGAAGGAAAGCGATTCTCTGAACTGTTACACTTCTGCTTACTTGGTTTTCCTGGAAAATTTAACTCCACTTCTGCTTACTATTTTGGCCTGATAATTTTGTTCTCAGTTGTTTATAGATGAATCAATGTAACCATTTTATTCAGGGTCTCTATTGCTTGTAACCATTTACCATTATTTCGGGAATACCCAGCTAAAATTTGAGCTTTACGGGTTATTGCTTGTACAGAAGCTCAGTATCGGGTAGGTTTTTGTTTATCTGACTATGGGGAAATGTAATAATTTCTATAAAACCATATATTGACCACCTCTGCGTTGGGAGCTAGTCATAGTAATAAGTGTATTGCCTGGCTATTCGTTTTGTGGGAATAGTTTAAATGACGTTTATAATGGGTTATACTGACGTTTTATTTTAAACCCGTTTGGGGGTTTTGGGGTGTATTGTGTATTGAGAAAGTCCATCTCCATTCATATCTAATGCTTGTTAAGTTTTGATCACCTCTGTTTTCTTATCTTCGTACCATCGATCTCTAATGAGTTGGAAAACTGGATTTACGGTTTGTTACAGGCTTTTCAAAGAGTGCCCTCATCCAAAGCTTGTGTTTGCAAAGAATACGAACCATCACCATCATATTTGCAGGTGATGTTTTACATCTTCCACCACCTCCTCACACATAGGATTTTAACAGTTTTGGTAATATAGATTTTGTTTTTGCAGATGGTCCTTGTATAATTTGGTGATTTTACATATTAAAAACTGATAGTATTTTTTGTACATGTCTTGCAGTGGTGTTGTTATGCTTGTTGGAGTGACTCAGATTGGAAGTGCAGATGCAGAGCATGATTTCAAATACGGGATTCAAATAAAAAATAACTTTAACGGAGAAAGAGTGGAAGGTACTTTTGATTTCTTTCTTTAGCAATAATATCTAGTTTAAGTGATATTTTAACATTGCTTCCTTCTAAACTAGAACGAATCATTTGAATCTTGTCATAGATGCTTTAAAAGAAAGTTTGTTTTGTACACTGTACACTGAGGAGGTAGAACATTTTAGTTCTAATATGGTAACGAAAATTTAGTCATTTAAATGTGAAGTTTGGAAAATTATTCATATTTGAAGCTAATCAAGGGTTTAGGCCCCTTGAGCAATAAATGAAATGGAGGTGATATATTCAAACAACACTAGTATGAGATTGATTTATAATCAGATAGGATTTATAAATGAATATATTTCAATCATAGTTGATGAAAGCCTTCGTATGTTACAAGAAAGTCCAAGAGGCTGATTTGTTAAAAGACTTGGTAACCCCTATTATTAAAAACTGATTTGTATAATTTGGTGATTTTACATATTAAAAACTGATAGTATTTTTTGTACATGTCTTGCAGTGGTGTTGTTATGCTTGTTGGAGTGACTCAGATTGGAAGTGCAGATGCAGAGCATGATTTCAATTGTGTTTATCAACACATCAAATAAGTTTGGAAATTGTTTGATTCTCTTTGAATATCTACACTCCATATGGTTTTAATAGGTGAGGTTTTTACCCTCATTGAGGTAGTGATAGAAACTATTACATATTTTTCTTTTCTACTGGTAGATTGTGTTATTGGCTTCTGGCTGTTACATTAATGGCAAATTGCATACTGTCATTTACTATTTTCTGTTTCTCAATGTAATTTTTAGAAACAATAGGAGTTTAAATCTTTGAAAAAAAAATCACATAACTTGGAAGACATATATTCATTCAGTAAACATTTCCATTGTCCATTACAAAAACATGGCCATACAATATACTTGGGCCATATAACTACTATTACTATATTGTAGTTTTTAAATCGAAAGGCCAATTCCACACATCAAAAATTCAGCCCTCAAAAATAAATATTTACTTTCGATAATATCATTTCCAAAATCCGAGGAAGGGCAATGTTGAATCTGCGGTTGAGGTTCAAGTCGGGGTGTTACTTTGCAATTGCCTCCCCATATTGACATCCCTCACAGGCATAGTTGGGAATGTATCGAACTTGGAAAAGCATTCACTCCAATTGCAAATTATGTGTTGAATCGATAAAGGGCAATGTATGCCCATTAATTCTCTTAACATTGGGTGTTGATCGGAAAGGATTAATTGGACTACTCAATCTCCTTTTCCTTTCTAACTCTCTTCTTGCCTTCTCAAACTCCTCCTTTATCTCTTGATCCCTTTGAATCCTTCCCTATTCCTTTCCCCTGTTCCCTTTCTTGCCTTTGAATCAACTTTTGGTGCTCCTTTGTTTTCCTTCTATATTCTTTTTCAATCTTTTCTGCTCCTTCCTTTCCTTTCAACAATTGTTCAACCTTCTTCTCCTGGATTTGTTCCTTTTTTCTTTGCTTCAATTCATCTATTTCTTTTTTTTGTTCTCTTTCTCAACCGTGAAGCTCCATGTAATAATCATGCGGTGATTAGTAGAGATTCCTACTCAATCTTATACCGTAAGTACTATTTGACCTTGATGATTCTCTAACCTTTTCCACAGGAGTTTCAAGAATCTACCAAGAGTTTTTTGTCCTTGGTTTGCCTCACAAGTTTGGTTTAAATCTGCCCCTAATACCCCTGTTCCCTCTAATTGTGAATCGCATCATTTTCTTGACTTGACCGCCAACATAGTAGTGCACCAAATCGAGTCATGAAGTAGTGTTGGATGAGAGGGTAAAGAGAGGCTGCCCTCTTCATTATTGAAGTTCAAGTTTACACCAAGATTAAGAGCTTCTTCTTTCATCCAATCGGGAAGGCTATCTTCGTGGGTAGAGATAGTGATTCATCGATTTGATTAATTTTGTTTGGAGTTTCCAATTGTTGAGCAACACATTCATTTATATTTATCTCCTTTCATTGAGGTTCTAATTCTTTCTCGATTGCGTGTTAGGCACCATCTCAACATCTTCATTTTGCTCTAAATCAACCCTAGATAGATGAAGCATATTTTTCTGCACCAAAGCAACATCTTGAAAAGATGTGTCAAATGTTCTGCTAGGTCCCATGTCTTCATCCAAGGCATTGGGATTAAGAGGCCATATCCTGTTCTTTTGAATCTGATTTAATGTTGCTAGGTGTAAGAGCCATTTTGAATGCTTTGCTCCCTAACTTAGCTAATTTAGCCCTTTTTTCACATCTATCCTATGGTTTGCAATTATCCATTAAGGTCTCTCCTCCTCAAGTATGTTTTGAATGGAGCAAATACACTCACATCCAATGGCTGTAATTTATGAGAGGTGTGTGCATGCAATGTTAAAAATCAATCCCCAAACTCTTGGCTTCTTGAATTGTCCCCAAAGAAACATGTGAACCATGGCCATAAAAAATTAGTAAATGCCTATTGGTAGGAGACACTCCACAGGTATAGATGATGCAAAGTGATGTAACTAGTTCATGAATAAATATTTTGTCATCCATGCATGTGCTTTGTGTTGCCATATGCAAGCTCCAGCTCACAACCTGCAATATAATTTTCTAAATGGTTCTTCCCCTTAAAAAGATAGAATCCTGGAATGCTTTGTCCAAAGAGCATTTACACAACACAATATGGTAATCCATTCCCTACTTTTTGGGATGATATATGGGACACTCCTACTACCCCTTTTAGCAAGCACTCTCATACCGCAGTTCCTTCTAGCTTGTAATCCAGTTTCATCACAATTCCATATTTGGTTTGGTCCATATGGGTTGGCCTCATAAGCTTTAGACAAAGTAATGTAGAAAGAATTGACAATTGATGGCCTAAGACACATTGCTCGATCCTTATCAAGGCCTTCAATTGTCCTCAATGTTATATCCGGGTGTCTTTTTTAAAAACAGCCCACCATGACTTACCCGGAAAACCATCCGTGAATGGGTTAGACCTTTTTGCAGATTTGTGCCACACACATCTTAAGTTGTATAATTTCTAACCCATGTCCCATGTCAGCCATTTCATGACACCAACTCACTATCTCCATCTCTTCTACATCTGTTAGAATTGTTGGTGGACCCTTTCTTTTAGTGGTGGTAATGCCCATCACCAAGAAGTAGGGGTGGTCGGTGGTATACCCCATTTTTTTGTGCAAAGCAGCACGTGTATAGTATCCATAATCTTCAACATCTTTCATGACATTATTCATATCGGACTTGTTCCAATCGATCTTGGCTTAGTCACTTTTTGTGTTCAAGGGCTCACTCTTATTGCTTGGACATTTACTTCTTCATGTGGTGTGTCATTGGCATCTTGAAGTGGGGTATTGTTAGCCTCTTCTTCATGTTCTTCACTTGGCGGAAATCTTGCTCCCTAATTTTGGCACATGCGCAGTCTTACTCTTTTTGGAAGCTACCTTCTCCTCATGATGTCAATAAAAACATGCCAAGATAGATAAATTTACCAAACCGATGTAACTTACAACAATGAGATTTTTATAATATTGAATCAACTAACGTAAAAGGAAGTGCAGCCATTTGATGTGAGTGCCTATGTTCTGAGCAATGGATACTTCAAAGATCAAAGGTGAAAATGGGTCTAGTACAGAGGAAGGCAATGTTATTGAAACAAATACAAATTTGAATTTATGACCAAATATACATCTACATGAAAAAGGCAGCATGCAATATAGTTTTATGCTTCCTTTTAATGTAGATGAATATTCACAAGTAATTCTGAGCTAAATTAATGAAACCTATAGATGTATGTGTACATGTAGATTTATATTTACAAGTAATTCAGGATAAATTAATGAAATATGTAGATGTATTCTTACAAGTAATTACATGTTAGATATATATTTTATGTTGCCTTTTCATGTAGTTGTATATTTTATGCTTCATTTTCATGTAGCTGTATATTTTATCTTTGCCTTTTCCTCGTTGTATATTTCAGTAGATGTATATTTACATTCAAACGTGTCTTATGTAGATGTATTTTTACAAGTAGATGTATATTTCGTATATATCTATTTGTAAATATAGAGCCTTTCATTAATTTAGCCTGGAATTAGTTGTAAATATACGTCTACAGAACATACATCTACTTGTAAATATGAATTACAGATTTCTTTAATTTAGCCTGGAATTACTTGTAAATATACATTCTGATTTTATTAATTTAGCCTACAATTACTTTTAAATATACACCTACACATTTCATTAATTTAGCCTAGAATTACTTGTAAATATACATCTACAAATTTCAGAGCAATTAGCCTAGAATTACTTGTTAATATACATCTACATGAAAAGGCAACATAAAGTAAAATTCCAGGAATTTTACCAGTTCTTCCCAATTAATACTTGGGTTGAACACCAAAATAACACTAGCAAAATTCAAAGTATAGTGGAGAACATCCAAAAAATATCTTGAATCAAGCAAGTCTTTCTCCTTGTCAAAGCAAGTATGCACCAACAAGTATGCACGGTGGGTTACATGTCAGATTTGTTTGCAAAGTAGATTGGGCTGTAGAGAATTCTCAAGCGCTTCTTTTGACAGATTTTTGGGATTACCAGGTTTTTTATAATGTTCGGTATAGTCTCCCAAAGTTTGGGTGCACCATGACTGGCTCCCCTCCCATATATAGATTGACAAAAAAAAATAAAAATTAAATGAATGTGCATCAATATAACAACAGAGTTAAGAACTTACTATGTGGCACTATGATGTGGAATAACAATTGAATACGACAACTTGGAACTGTAATTTTCATGCACTAGCAAAATAATACTAACTGAATAAAATTTCAGAGCAGTTGAGGAACTAGATTTATAGGAGATATGAAAAGTGTTGTAGTTGATTGATCCTTGTGCTTTTTTTTGATTGGGTAAAATTGGTTGATCCTTGTGCTTGTTTTTGATTGGGTGAAACTGATAGGGGTGGATCAAGATTTATGATATTTTATTTCAATACTCATATTTGAAGTTCAATTTGATTTGATTTCTCATTTCAATTCAATCTTTGTTTCTTGAGCCTCACATTTGTTGAAAATATGCAAGTACATCATTTATGGGAGTAGTTGGTATAGAAAATGGTGAGAAAGTTAATGCTTAAAAGACAACATGTATTTGAAAATGGTGCACTTTGGACTTATTCTTGTGAGAACCTGCCCCAAAGTTTGTGTATGACAAGATCTTTAACATTGTAAAATGGGAACTTAAATTATATGAAAAGTGACATCAAATTGATATGATGATGTGGTATCAATTTTGTATAGGGATGAAATACAATTATATATCCATGTATTAAATACATGTTGACTTTAAATTTGGCAAACATGGAAGTATAATATATGTTATTTTATGTTTAAAAATGATATCAAGTATTCTATTGTTGATAGATTCATGGTTGTACATGAAAAGTGACATTTACATCAGTTTTGAAGATTGTTTGTACATTTATAGGATAGTATTCATTCAATTATTAATATTTTACTGTGTAAAAACTGGAGTCAAAGATGTCAACTACCCTCACCACTATTGGGTAATGCACCATGATTGGCTCTCTCCCTACTTATTTTAAAGAAGAGGGGTGGAAGTTGTGATACTTCTCGGAAATAACAAGGATTCGACGGGCTTGTTTTAAAGAAGAAGAGTTGAAGTCAGGATACTTCTTGGAAACAACGACGATTAAAATATGTTCGAGATGATAACAAGCACCGATAATTTGTTGGCCAATCCCCTTAAGCTATTTCCTAATGTGGTATGAAATGAAATTTTTTTAATGACGTCCACAAGACCAAGTAGTCTAAGGGACCCAGAGCCACAACATTAAAAATATTTTAGATTCCTTTTGATGTCGGCTCTTCTATTGTTTAAGATGAGCTTATTTTAAAGAAGAAGAGTAAAAGTCGGGATACTTCTAGAAACAACTAGGATTGAAGAGTTTATTTTAAAGAATAAGAGTAGAAGTCGAGATCTATGTCTTCTCGAAACAATGAAGATTAAAATATGTTCGGATGATAACAAGCACCGACAATTTGTTGGCTAACCCCCTTAAGCCATTTCCTAACGTGGTATGAAATGAAATGAAAGACTTTTAATGACGTCCATGAGACCAAGCTAGTCTAATGGACCTAGAGCCACATTAAGAGTCTTTCAAATTCCTTTTGATGTTGGCTCTTGTATTGTTTAAGGCGAGCTTATTTTAAAGAAGAAGAGTAGAAGTCGAGATACTTCTCGGAAACAACGAATATTAAAATATGTTCAGTTGATAACAAACACCAAAAATTTGTTGGCCAACCCCTTAAGCCATTTCCTAATGTGGTATGAAATGAAAGAATTTTAACGACATCCACGAGACCAAGCAATCTAAGGGACCTAGAGCCACAACATTAAGAAGCTTTTAGATTTCTTTCGATGTCGGATCTTCTACTATGAATCTTGACTAGGAAGTCATTTATTTTGTGGATTCTTTCCTCATCAAATAACTCATTTAGGCTTCCCACCTTCATATCATACTATAAATGGATATCCTCATATGTTGCACATTTTAAAATGAAGTTTCATTCAATTTCAACCACCCCTTTACTATAGAAAATACAAGTTCTTTCTTCCCAATTTTCCTTGGGGATTGTCCATCTACTTGTTCACATCCAAGATAATGTGATCCGGTCCTCAACTGAGCCACTAACATCCTATCCTTACCCTTAAGAGTAGTCTGTAGATATACTTTTTCCCTATGCTCCCGTGTGGGGTTGAACTCTTTAACATAGTGTGCTTTTTTTGACCAATTTATTTTGTCCACATGACAATCCTGAATTTTTCTAAGATAAATTGTTTTATATCTACATTGGTGTTAGGGCAATCTTGCAACTTAATGTCCCATTTGTTCATCTACTTATTGTTCTTGCTTCATCCATGTCTTCTTCCTACGGTCCAGCTCCTCCTCAACGACCATTTTGGGCCAGCGATGGTTATCCATGTTTTCAAATTTTTTAAATAACTTATCAATTGGGTTAATGTTGATGCCTCCATTAGGAAACTTCATGTTTCAGCCAAAAGGATCTCATACGAAATTGTTGCTTTGACTTTGATGTTACTAGTGATTAGATGCTTTTGGATTCTCTCTAGTTGTCTCCATTTGGGATTTGACATACTACTTCCCCAAACTTCATACCCATATAGGACAATATGTGTGACAACAAACCAAGAGGGTTTTCTTGGTTTTCCAATTCATAATTTACTTTTCTACATCTATCTTGAAGTAGGTAAGATTCTCTCCACCCTCCCTTAATCCTTTTTCCTCCACAAGTCTCCCAGTTGAGCCTATTGTGGAAAATAATTCCAAGGTATTTGTACTCTTCCACTATTTCTAGTGGGTTGCCATCAAAGATAAACGTAACCTATTGCTTCTTCATTTTAAAGGAAAAAATCATGACTTTGGTCTTGTTAGTGTTCACTTGCATCCCAACCTCATGGAAAAAGAGTTCTAAGGCCCTCAAATGTTCTCTTAAATCATGTGCAGTTTTTGCAATTAGAAGAAGGTCATCCGCATATAAAAGTAGCTTCACCACATAAACCGCCAATTGGATATCACCCCCATTTATTTTGTTTAACCATTCCTCCAGTTTATCTATGTATAAACCAAACAAAGTAGGAGATAGAGGACATCCCTATTTAAATCCAATTTTACTACCAAAACATTCGAAATGCCCTTGCTAGTTTTTATTTTAGCTTTAACTTGCTCATAAAGTTCATGCACTGCATCTCTATACTCATCAAGAATCCGTGTTCCTCCATTTTGTTCCATAATTTCTCTTTGGACAACGTGTCAAAGGATTTTCTAAAGTCAACAAAGTAGTAGAGTAATTCTCCTTGTGTGTCCCAGGACTTTTTCAATCAAATGTCTAAGAGTGAGGCAATAGTCAATGGTGTAATGCTTTGGTCTAAATCTTTCTCACCTTTTAGTTATTTTTCCCTCTTTTTCTGCCCAACTTTTGATTCTTCGTTCTATCAAGCTCTTGAAAAGTTTTCCAAGAAGAGGGTTGACCATAATAGTGTGGTAGTTAGAAGGATTATTGACATCCCCATTTTTGTATAGAGGGATAACTACACTAGTTGTCCATTTTTGGAAATCCATCTTGTGTGACACTGTTAAAAACTCTTGTGATGTGTGGAGCAAGGGGTTCAACTCCCCATTTTAGAAATTCATCTTGAAGCCTGTAAATGTCTTACGCCTTGCCTCCTACCAGTTTCTTTATGCCTTGTTTGATATCTTTCACCGAGATTAGCTTGATTGATGTGTTAATTATGGAAGGTTTATATATTTTTTGCATTGGCTCATATAGGAGTTTAGCATACTCTATCCATTGACCATTTGTGATATTATTATCTATTTGTTTCAGCTTTTTTGTAGCTCTCTCCAAAAGCCTTTGGGGTTGTGGTTTTACTGGCCTTACATATTAATTATTTCCTTCTTGAGACTATATAGCTCTTTTTTTGGATTTTTATCAAGTTTTCATAATCTTTCTTACTTTTTTGTTGTTCTCATTCTCTTTGAGGGATCTTTTTATGGCCTTGCATTCATCATCATACCACGAATTAGTCAGAAGGTATTTGTAGCCCCTCTCCTAGGTCGGGACCTCTTGCAATCCTTTAATGCCTTGTGGATTATAGGGATCAACATGCGTTACCGATATAATCACTCTCTTCATTGTTTTCTTCCCTCCTTATGTGATTTTTTGTCACCTAAAGTTGTTGTTTAAGTGTTTCTATGAAGAGATCTTGATTTTTTTATTCAAGAGGATTTCCCTCTTAGATTGATCCATCTTTTGCATGCGTTGGGCCTATCCACTTTGTTGTTTTTTTGTGGGAAATCCAAACTTTACAAGAAGCGACATATGATCAGATTTTAGCTCTCTAGGGCTATCCCCAACCGAACTCCATTATCCTAGAAATAGACCTCTAAGAGAAAATTACATAGTCCACCACACTTTTCCCATTGTATGTTTTATATGTGACACTTGATCTTGGCCACATTCTCATGTTATTGCAAATGACCATACTATACAAGGTACATAGCCCTAATAGGTCTACTCCAAAGTGCTTCACACTTCCATTCCCATCTTGTGAGTCTCTTTTCCAAAACGGCCCCCATTTTCTTCAAGCCATAGTGGATTTTTATACCCCCATTCATCACTTTGCTCCACCTTTGGAGAGGATTGATTTGTTTTGTCCTTTCATTGAAATCACTTATTAAGACAATTTCTCCTAAGCCACTTTGAAAACATAATTTTATTTTTAAAAGTAGCATAAGGATCTTCACTATATAGAATTTTCTTCTTGTAGATCTTTGATATTTTTGGGGCAAAGTAGCGAGCAACCAACTTAATTGTTACTTCACTATCTATTCTTTTGAGCCATATAAACTACTTATTTGGGTCCTCCTTTTCTATTGATATGGTTCCATCCCACAATACCCTTATTAGCACCATGACTCCTCCATGCCCTTTACTTGTTTATGTCCCTCCATTCCATATTGAGATTTTCTTGTACCCTTCAAAGTTTGTAACTTTGTGTGCTTCATGTTCATGTGTTTCTGTAAGAATAATAACATCTTTCCCCTCTACTATGGGCCCCAATCTCGGCCCTCTTCTCCATGAGTAACCTCTACAATTCCCACTTACCATGTGTAGATATTCCCTCTGCTGGGCACCGTATTCGTATTTCTTGTGTGGGAAACGTTGGCTGATTTGGGCTTTCCTAATCTTCAACCACTGCCACTTTCTTGCCTCTCTTGCTATTTTCACTTTCTCCCATTCCTTCCTTCATTCCTTTTGTTGGGAAAATGTTAAATCATCGTCAAAGTATATATGAGTGCCTCTAAGCAACCCCCTATTCTTTAGGATTGCATTCTTGTCCTCCATACTTGTCATGACCACTCTTACATGCATATTCCTTCCTTCCTCTGTCTTCTTTCGATCTTACCGACTTGTTAAAAAAACATGTCCATTCCAACTTGTCCTTAAGGAAGTCTCTTGTTAAAATATCAGTTCTTTGCTTCTCTCTATAGTCCTTCAAACCCTTGATGATGATGTTTTACCTTGCCTTGCTTTTTCTTCTCGTCTTGATTTATTTTTCTATGATTTCTTTCGCTCATTTGATGAACCCCTTATAAGTTATGCCCAAGATTTAGCTTCTTCTATGTTTTTCGTAGTTGAATTTCTCTTAATTTCATGCTTGCAATTGCTGATTGTATCTCATTTATACGTGTTGTGTCACTTTATTTCTCTATCTCATTGTTCTTTTTTCCTTATCTTCTTGTTTGTGCTAATTCTTGCATTATGTTGACAAACTCTTATTGTCCTTTTTCTAAGTTGTTTTACAATCTTGCAACTCATTTTTTGAGAAGTTTGTTCTCTTTCAAGGTTCTCGTTGACTACTTTCATTTCCTTTATCTTAATGTATTCTTGTTGTCCCCTTGTTTCTATACTTTCAATCCTCTTTTTATGTTCATTGAGCTCGTCACATATAGTTTTGATGACCATAACAATTAAGTGGTCTGTTGGAGTATTCCATTGTTTTATGTAACTTTCCACTTTTCACAACCGTCCAACTACCGTGTCTATTCGTCATCCACACTTCCTCTAGACATGTATAAATAAACATGTATGATATGTATTAATTATAAATTCAAGATTATTCACTTTCTATCAGTGGTATCAGAGTAGTTGGAGCGGCCTGTGCGCAAGAGTTGAGAGGAGGTCTATTTTTCTTTGCTATGAGTGGACGAACTCACCTGCGATATGCCCAACTCAAGTCTCTCCTGACATGTGCGCCTGCTCACCTACGATTTGGCCTCCTACACATGCGCAGTAGTTAAGAGTCTTTGTCTCCTGACCAAAAAAAATCTGCGTGGAGTTTTTGTTAACTATCCGTGTTGTTTATTCCTTTGGAGATTTGACTTGGACCTGCTGTGGTATGCGTGTTATGTGCAAAGTGACTTGTTTCTATTTTCCTGGAGATAGCGGATTGGACAAGTGACTTGTTACTGTGTAAGCGACTCGTGACAAATGCACCTACAAATCTGCGACGTCTGACCTGCTAGTTGGAAGCCTCACCCTGAGTGCAGAACAAACTTATTCTGGTGCAGCGGAAATGACCATTGCTGGAGTATGAGTTGGTAGAGCACTTGGTTACACCAATCTGGATCCCTGTTTAGAGCAGGACATGTATATAAGCATAAGCGTTGAGATATAAAAAAGGGAATGAAGACCAACAAACTTTTTTGACCTGCGAGGAGCATACGAACGTCCAACAAAGAAAGCACATGGTTTACCTTGGCATGGACCTGCTTGGACGAGTCCATAGAGACCACAGTTGCAGACACGCGTTGAAGGATTTTTCTATGGAGTGCATTCAAACCCCTTCATTCATTCATCAAATTTACTATAAAGCTATCAAAGATGAACACGAACAACCAGCCTATGATCCCGTGCAACATTCCAAGAGCATGAAAATCATGCCCAGAGATGTTAGAAACATTGCAAGCAACCATAGAGACGTGCAACATTTGAGAGAGCCGAAGTCAAGCCCATGAGAGCGCCAATATCTACTCCTCGGCCATCTCCAAAACTTGCAATTCAAGGATACTATCGACTGAGTCTTGTTCGATGTCTAGAAGGAGAAGCCTTGTGTCAATCTCGTAGAAGGCTATGATGCAGATGACAAATGTGAGATTGAACACCCACATGAGTGTCTAAATCTCACTGCAAAAGAATACTAAGCTCACCTCTTCATCCAAAACTCGGGAAACGAGAACCATCCGGTCGTAGTGATTCACAAGAATCCACATGATGTCCTCGCCACAAGAAGTAGAATGGACACATCAAGACTCAACAAGATGATGACTCAAAATAAAGAAGTACCAGAATTAGAAGACGAAGATGATGATGTTTCGGGGTTACTTTTATAAAAATAATGGAATAAGGGGGAATGTTGGAGTATTCCTTTGTCTTTTGTGACTTTCCACATTCCACGACCGTCAACTACCGTGTTTATTGGTCTTTCAAACTTCCTCTAGACATGTATAAATAAGCTTGCATGATATGTGCTAATTCTTGCATTTTGTTGATAAGCTCTTATTGTCCTTTTTCTAAGTTGCTTTACAATCTTGCAACTCATTTTTAAATATTTTGTTTTCTCTTTCAAGGTTCTCGCGACTCTTTGTAATTTCCTTTTTCTTAATGGCTTCTTCCCTTTTTTTCTTTACTTTCAATCCTCTTTTTCATGTTCATGAGCTCATTCACATATAGTTTTGATGACCACAACAATGGAGTGGTCGTGGGGCTATATGCTTCTATGTTATCATGAAGACCATTTCCTCTTTCTCCTTTTTTTCAATGACGTACAAGGTTTACTTTGCCTTGATTTAAAGACCTCATGTGGCACCAAGATCTCTTTGTTCTTCCCTTTATCTTCTCTTTGCATTTTTTGGTCTCCTACTTGTTGTAACTTAGAAGTGATGGTTGTAGCGTTCTTTGTTGTTTTCGGCAAAATCATAGTGAGCTTTTTATTATGTGTTAGTCTCATCTTTTGGATCTGCCTGCGCCTTAGAATCCCTCTATCCTGCTTTGCATTGATGAAGACCAACTTCTCAACTTGTGCCCAAGGTATTAGCTTGAGGGTATCCTTGTATGAGAGAACTCCATGGCCCAATTATATTCCCTATGTGTGGGTTAGAGAATGTTACTTGTAGGCTCTGTGGAAGCTGGAGAGTATGATCCCAAGGAATGCCTAAACCTTCATGATATAACCTCCTTATCAGTGAACCAGTGAGCTGTATTTGGGACCCATTCCTCGTTTCAGTGCAGTTCATTAAAATGTCCCTAGCTTTAGTATTTGTGGATTTTTTCCATAAAAATATGTGCTTTCTTTATCATACACCCATGTGGCATAAGGTCCGGGTTTTTAGGGTGTTCTTGTTGTTTATCCATGTTTTGTGTTGGTCACATTGAAAGCGTTTGTTGCATAGGTGATTTTTATTATAAAGAACACAATAAAAGGAAAAGTGGAGCACACTTTTTCATAAGTGATTTCAGCGGATCCCTTGGGGTTATTGTTGGCTAGAACGATGCTCTGTTGGTGGAACTATGCACTCCTACTTAAAACGAGTGCCTTATTGCCTAAAAATAGTGCCTCGTTTCCTAAACATGGTGCCCTCACTATTAGAGAGAAAACAATTCCTTCTTACCCTAGTTTGTAAATTTCACTATGGTTGGTTATTTTGTTGGCCAATCCCCTTCGTAAGGCATGCTCAAACAATGGAATTGCAACCATTAACAACCCCACATTGTTAAGTTCAAGGGAGTCCAAAACATGACCAAAGGCTTCTTCCTCTTCTACTTTATTAGCCTTGAACACTACAAAGCCATTGTTAACCATTGTCCATGGTTCATTCGAAACACCCTGGTTGTGTTTTCCCATTAGACCAAGGAATTTCATGTTTTGGAGCAGGCTAAGCTCAAACTAACCATTTGGGTGGAATTTTTAGGGCTTTAAATCCCCATCTAGGATTTTAGTGAGAAACTTATCCAACCCCTCATGTGCTTTATGTTTCATGAGCAACTTAAGTTCTATGATGCTCAACCCCAAAAGAGGATTTGTGTGAAAAAGTCTTAGCAAAGAGATGAAGGAAGCCATTGATATTCTAGACAAAGAAACCCATTTCTCACAATGAGTGCTTTATATCAACCTATTGAATACATGTTTCCATCGTCATTCTTCCATTTATATGATTTGAGAATTATCTTTGATGACGGATATGTGGCCATGACCACAAGAAAAACTTCTTACAAATAGTAGAGTCATCGACTCCTTGGGAAGGTTGGACAATAGTTTCCAACAAGAAAAACTCTTTGAATTCTTGGGATGCAAAGAAAGTCACAAAATTTTGTTTACAAAACCAAAACTAGGTATGGAAGACTGTTCTAATAGACTCCATTAAGCCATCCGCCCAACCTCCACCTCCATCCATCCCTCATACCCCACAAGCCATTTCCACTCACTTGTTTTCCCAAGCCTCAAATTTTCCCTCATAGGTATGAGAACCTCATTCGATTCGGACTCTCAAGATTCATTTAAGTGTAAGACCATCATTCACCGATCTCATAGCCCCTCATCTTCTAAAAAATATAAATATATCCAAGGTAAATGTCATTTTGTGCAGATTAGTGATTAGCATAACAATGACTTCGCTAAAATTTTCATCCCTCTAAGATCTAGATAAGGAATTCAATATGAACCTCGATAATAGCCAATGATTGTACACTCTTGGAATGTTTGAGGTCTTATTGAATTGACTCAAAGATATATGGTTAGGAATAATTGTCGGGTATTTTATAAAGATGGAACTTCTATGTTTGTAGAAATTTAAAATCATGAGTTTTCTTCAAATGTTAGATGTCTAATCATATGTTAGATACCCAATCATCACCTAACGAGAGGATGTGTTGTCACATTGCTTTCACCCAATCTCTCTCAAAATATTATTTTGTGGGATTCGACCTAATGGTGAAATAATTTGTTGTAGGAAATATTAGTGGTTTTCACCAATGATCACGGGGCTAGGCCCCTCCTCCTTGGGTATGGGAGGCTCCCATTTATTGAATGCAAGGACTAAATGAAACTGTGGGTGGTTGGGTTGGAGATCACACTGAGTACTCCACTAAACATGTGGCAAAGTGCTTGTACAATGTACAAGGGAGGAATTTATTTGGAAAGAGGTAAAGGGAAGTAGGAAAATAGAGAGAGGGGGTTAAGGCTGTGAATATGAATTTGTTGTTGGTCCCATGTTTATCATACTCATTATATGATAAGTCCTATGAGAGTTAACATTCTTTATTCATGATTTATTCCTTGAGGTGCATGAGAATTGTATAAAAGTATGTGCATGAGAGTATAAGTAGAGGAGTGTGAAAGAAATGAGAGAGAGAGAGAGAGAGAGAGAGAGAGAGAGAGAGAGAGAGAGAGAGAGAGAGAGAGAGAGAGAGAGAGAGAGAGAGAGAGAGAGAGAGAGAGAGAGAGAGAGGTGCGTATGAGAAATCATGAGGAGGATTGTGCGAGAGAAGGAAGAGAAAAAGGAAAGGAAAGTAAATGCAAAACAACAAAGGGATAGGGATAAACATGAGTATGAAAGTAGACTTAACCGAGAAGTTCTCCTCGTCTACATGAAGTTGATAAAAGGAGGTGGATAAAGATAAATATAGCAACGTATGATGTGGAGGATCGGTGTGCATTAGAGATTTAAAGTGGTGAAAGGCTAATTTTGGATGACCAACTCGGAGTACTAGTTAACTAAATTTGTAAAGTCAAAGGTTATTCTTAGCCCTTGTAAGACTAGTGAAGGACAAGTTTCTACTAGCATAAATACCCATGAAAGGAGCTAGTCTAGGAGAGAGATAAAATAATATAGAGTAAAAGAGAAGCTACTCGTTACCCATAAATTATGTTGTGTAATGATTAATATATGACCATTATGTTTGGTGTATGCACAATCTTGTTGTATTTCTAATTTGTTAGGAACACAAGCCTAGTAGCTATTTGAATATTTTATGTCATTCTCTTCAATCTTGTTAAACTATGATGGAACTTGGAAACCTTTAACGCTTCAGGTGAGCGCACCTAGTTTATCTAAGTGTGATATGCCAACGTAATTGTAGGGAAAACTTGTGCACAACTAAGAAAAATAATGCACGCACAAGATAAAAGGAGTATTAGATTGCAACATTTTGGTTCCATTGCTGAGATCTTTATAGCAATACAAGGATGAAGTGGATAGAAGATGCATCAATTAACACGGAGAGCATTGAATCATAGTTGCACATTGTTGAGGATGATTTTGCAAAACATCATCCAAACCGTAAGGATTGCTCTATGAGAAAGTGAATTGGGGATAATCTCTATGATTTACTATATGAAACATTCTTCCGTGAACTTCCAGTCCACCTACATGCATGGTTAGTCTCTTATTATTTGGGAAGAAACATGAATTTAGGTCAGAAATATCCTTAGACCTTTGAGCGCATGAAAAAGCTAGCACAATATGATGCGACCTGGAAATGAGCAGTAGATTACTGGTGGAAAGGTACACTTCGGAGCTATATCCTTGAATATTCAATATCAACTTTCTCTTGTGCATACAAAGCACAATACAACTTCTTTAGGGAGCTGCGAGATCATACTTATAAAACTTACTGTTGGAGATTAAGAAAATGATGATTGATATCAGGGTAAATTTTAAGACTCCCTAAAAAAACTTGTAGATATTAATAGACAATCTGTGAAAATGAATTTTGAAATGATGGTGAATATGAAGGAAACAAGTTTCAAATGGTTTGGTGAATCATTTGATAATGGTGTCAATCGGTAGCAATTTTTGGTTGATAGTATATGTTGTCCACTGACAATATATGTTATCGGTGTCAGAATCCTCGGGATAAAACTAACCATATTAAAATAATATATTATACAATTTTTTACTGTTATGTTTTTGTTGGAAAAAGGCTACTACCAGCATTAAGTCAATCCTGAACCCTTAAACATTTTCTTTTCTCTCAGCCCTAAAAACAAGAAAAACAGAGAAAATATGTTGTTTTGGTGAAAATTTACTAGGCTCTGGTTCTGTATGCGCCGTTTCATACAACCTTAAAGAACTATCTCATAAACAAAGAAGTGTGAAAGATGAAAAAAAAGAGAAAAGCGGTACAATAGATATACATTATAATGATTACAGTGTGGGCATTTATATATCAGAGTCTATGGAACAAAGTAATAGCTCAAGCGGCTGCTAGACTGACAGTAATAGATGAGTTAACTGGAATTTTGCTAAGTTTTGATCTTCACAAGAGGCTACATAGTGAGGACTTCCACGTTGAGAAATATGGTCTCGTAACATGAATAGGGGTTAGGGCCTATGTAGTGGAGTTGTTTTTCAACCAAGTATATGGAAAACAAAAGTGATCTTGATGTCTCACATAATTGCAAATTTATTCATCTCAAACATAAAATTCACATACAAAATGGCATCATTCTATAGATCCCCTAATGCTAAAGATCCCTAATGCTAAAGACTGTTCAAATAAGAGAGAGACATCAATATATATGCAAATTTAAGTGAAAATGAAATTAATACAATTAGTCAAGACCTTTGAAATTTACAAGAATCAAGATTATTGCCCTCATCTCAAGATCTAATTGAAATAAGATATATATATATATACACACACATACGTTTTCCTTTCAACTATTCGCTGCATAGGATTTTACAACATGGAATATGTTGTTGAATATAAGATAGGATCAAAAACCATATTTCTGAAGAAAAACAATGCTTTAATTTAGCGAAGTATTATTTGTGCTTTAATCTAGTGCTTAAATGTATTATTTATGCTATGCTGTATTTAGCGGTTGAGGGATTCTTGATCTATTTAAACGCTAAAAATACAACTTTACTGAAGTAGACAACAATAATTTCTTGTTTATACCCTTCAATCGTGTACACATGTTGCATTTTAATACAAAATCAATGCCTCCTTTCCTTATCGTCTGTTCACAGCCTTCAGCTGGTGCAGTTTACTGCATTAAAAATTAATGAAAATAATGGTACATGGGAAATAGTATTTTAGTTGTAGTTCAAAGAAACATTACATATCTATGTTTAATGAACATATCATCTAGCAATTGCACCTGAGATATGCGATGGAAACGTTGAAGGGGATGTATCAAAGAAAATAAATTGAAGGGAGAGAAACATGAAAATGTTTAAGGCATTTGCAAAAGAGGAATTTTGTGTGTGTGCATAGGTCCTCTTTCAATCCTCTAGCTATTCCAAGGTTATAAATAGGGAATGTTCCAACTTGAAGATTATAATTACGTTGATCAGTTGTTAGAATCATTTTGTTATAGAGCAAAAGATATGGGGTCGGAGTTTCTTTTTAGCCCAAATTTTGACATCTAAAATCCACCTTCCATTAAGATTTAATGATTTCTCATGCCATGGTCTAGACACCCATTTTGGCCCACATAGGAAGATGGTGGTGCACGTGTAAAAAGGGTCATATGGAATCATGTAATAAAATAACATGAACTGGAGACACTATCCCACAAGACAATTGGAGAACCTTAAACAAATCCATGGGATCCTACAAAGGAGCTTGCCAACCTTTAGAATGGAAAACATAATAATTTGTAGAATGCACAAGCCTAGTAGAGGAGGCAACACAAGCTCAAAATGTCTAACCTGATTGTAAATCCAAGCTATCTATAGGACACCGAGGGATTGTGATGACCCATGCAATGATTGTATCAATCCCTAAAAATTATAAATCCATTAAAAGGTAGGGCTTTTCAAGTTGATGACTATTAAGACAAATGTAATGTTTAACAAACATTGCATTAAATAGACAATTTGGCAATGGTGAAAAAATTAATATGCATTCCATAAGTGACTTGTCGGAAGAAAAAATGGTTCACCTATGTTCCCTTCAATAGAATCTCCAACCCAAAAATTCTCCTACCTCAACCTCCTTCATCACGAATCTTATCCCATCCAACGTTTCACCTTCAATCCTTCAACTTAAACTTCTTCAAGACTACCCCTATTGGTAGATATATCCATATGTATGTTGACAGGGAACATGGTGGTTTTTTTCCATGGAAATGAACTCTGGTGGTTGTTAGTGCAGCCCTTATCCACCTCTATGCCAATAGAGCTCTCGGTGGGATTCAATAGAGGGCTCACATTTTTGCATTATAATTAATCAACTTCTCTTCCTCACCTACTAAGAATTATGCTAAATCCTCCTAATTGCGACCAAATATTGTCCCAATAAAATTCATTTCTGGAATTAATGTTAGTCACTTTCAGAGGCTAAAATATCGAAAGAAAAATACCTTAAAAAATATTGATTATTTAACTTGGGCGAAGACAACCACCAATGGGCGAGGCCAACAAAAGTGGAAATGGAATAACTCTTCATCTCCCGAGGCTACACAAGGATTTTATGGAAAAATAAACCCATACATCATGTATGTAGTAAATAATGATGGTCATGTATTATCATGGGCTGAATACTGATGGCCATGTCGTCACTATATTTAAAGATATGGTTCATTGTTCCCATACCATTCTTCAACAAGCTGTCAATTTGTTAAACTATTGCGCAACTATTTAATATTATTACATCGTTGACGCATAGACTAACACAGTTAGCAAGACTCGATCCATATATATTTTGATTGGGAACCCATGGGTTAAATTTGATGGGAACCTATACCTCTCGAAACAATTATTAGGTGACAGATAAATTTTTAATGTTGTCGGTCAAAAATACAAAACAATGTTATTTATACATTATTTATAAAATTTATAAACAACTATTTCATATTTATTTTGCTATGTTTAATATATACTAATATAATTTATAAATGAATGTATATAGAAATTAGTAGTCACATTTTAAATATGCAAGTCGCACATGATGATTTTATAAAATATTTAGAAGTATTTTACGTCTAGAATCACACAAACCCTCTAAACGGTTGTCAAATGTGATTCACCTTTTGGAAAATAGTTTGCACAATAGAAGAAAAATGAAATGCTGTGATAGGAACTCGAGTCACACATGCCATTGATGACTCATGATTAAGAGTTAACAATTACAAGTCAAGTGCCACATTGAGTTGACCATACAACGTCAACATTAAATGTGCACTCAATCACTCCACATAGACTCTGCTTATAATTTTACATTTCTTAATTGAATTCTCCAACCATTTGAGTTTTATACCTTCCACTCCCACTCCCACTCCCACTCCTTGCAACTTTGTTTTGTTTCATATATTTTTTACTTTACCAATCTCAAACTATGCACACAATCATTTTATATTATTGTGTCATATCTGAAGGAGAGGAGCCATGACTCGATGTCTGTGACGCCCGCTAAAACTCCCACTCAAGACCCATGAACAACCTAGGTTAATTAGGAAAAAAGGAATATATATATATATATATATATATATATATATATAAGGTGAGGCTACAAACAAGCCTCGAAGCAACAGTTGACACAAGGAAGTACATCAAGGTCAATCATGTTAAGAAGATAAGGTTTTCCATTGGAACAACATATAAAAGACCACATTACAATTAGTGGGTATAATTAACCAAGTATAGTTTAAATTTCCTTTAGGTGTTAATTTAATAATCAGATTAAATTAACACTAGGGTTAAATATTTCTTAATTACACTTAGAGGGCTATAGGGGCCAAAACAATAAAACAAGCTCTCATTACAAGGGGGTAGGAAAAACATCCCCTTGCCCCATAAGGTGGCCCCAGAATGGTCAACTCATACTTTTAGAAATACACATTGAAAATAAGGAAGGTAATTTTCCTCTTACCCACTCACATACTGACCTAAAAGATTCAAACTGATTTTTCTCATATTTCCCACACTCAAAAACTCCTAAACACCATTCCATTAGATAGGAAATTTCTTCCCCTTTCCAGAGATATAAGGAAGTCCTTCTAACTCCCTATAAAACTCAAGTTATGGGCCGGTGGGCCTTGGGAAGAAAATTTTCCCAAGGGCGGGCTTGCGGGGAAGAAATTTTGCCCTTAGCGCTCTTGGGTGAAAAGCACATTTCACTTCCGCGTGCCTTCACGCCCTTGCGGGGTAGGGAAGAAAATTTTTCCCATGCGCAGTCAGCGGGCGGGAAGAACTTTAGTTGCCTCCATGTGCCCGCGAACCCATAAGAGACACTTGTCATCATTTCCAAGCCCGGCCCAAAGAAGCCGCCGGAGAGACTTAAGACATTTAGTCTTTTTACTGAAAGCATTAAGGGATCAAAACAATCATGTGCCTTTGCCAACACCTAAGGTGCCACGTGTCGAGGCTCTCATTGGTTGCGGGCATTGTAGGTGAGGCCTGAGGAAACTTAGAAAATTTTACAAAGTTTAATCTCAAAAGTGCAAGGTTTAAAAAGATTCCACGCCTCCGCCATTGCCTCGTGAAGCCACGTGGCAACACCTAGGTGGTTGCAGGGTGGTGGGAAAGTTAGGAAATTTTTCCAATTTTTTTAAAAATCTAAGTTAAGGATTGCGAGGCCGTGTGCCATGAAGATACATTTCAAAAGGCAAGGCGGGCGGCGGGAATTTTTTTCCAATTTTTTTTTTCGAACTTAGATATATATATATGGGGCAAAAAGAAAGCTTTTGGTCAGCGGAGTGGTGGGGGACATAATGCCTTTAGCGTTTTTGGGAAAAAGTGCAAAGGGAAATATTTTTTCCTGGGTCCGCCCAAGAATAATTTATTAATTAATTTTGACAGTTAGATTTTTTTTTTTGAAGCCAAAATGAAGTAAAACTTCAGAAGGCCATAACTTTTGACTGGGGATTTGGTTTTTGGCAAACGAGGACTTTTTGGAAAGATCTCAAAGTCCTCTTTGCATAGGAAGCTTAAAATTTTAATTTTGATAAACTTTGAAGGGTCAATTTTAAGAAGACGTTCTGCAGGCTTTAAAAATGTGTACTGGTAACGTTTGACTTATAGAATTTTGTTCAATTCGACCTCCTTCCTTTCTCAACATGCCAAACAGACATGGAGGATTGATCTTAGAGGAATTTAGGATGGATTTCAAGGTATATATTGTTTGATTGATTTACAATTCAAAATTTGTAACCTTTGACAACAAGATGAATGCAATTTTGCCTTTGCTCGATTTGAAAGGTTCTTTAAAACTTTCCTAAGTGTTTTAGTTTGTTTGGGGTCATTTTGATCATGTAACCTTAATTCAATCATTTTATTTCATTTTCCAAGGCTGTAGGGTCGATCTGTGCTTTTTGATAAAACATTTTCCAGTTTTTAATAAAAAAAACATCTAACAATGATCCAATTCGAATAGATTTGTTTACATTTACCAATTTCAACTATGGATTCATTCCAAAACACTCTAACCTATTAAGTTGATTCAAGCAAGGTATTCAAATGTCAAATTACAATTTCGATTTTCAAACATTCCTTTCTAAAGAATAGAACATTATGACATTTCTTCATACGTATTCACTTTTCATCTTTCCAACAGAGATTTCAAAATACATTCAACCATCATATTTTAATACCTAATAATACCATTTGAGAAAAGTAATACAATATTTTATTGATTCAAAAGGATATTTTTACAACTTCTTTCTTCCATTCCTCGAATACAACATACAAAATACGAGACTCTTTCACATTTCAAATTACAACTTTCATAGCCAATACAAAACATCTTTCCATCACAAATAATATACAAGGTCATCCACTTCAAGTGGGAAAAATGTTACAATAAGAAATAATCTCATCAAGGACTATCAAACATATATTTTTCCTTTGCTCCAGTACAACAACATGAAGATCCTCCATTTTCCAATTTGATCACAACAAAGGTAGGGGAAAGGAAATGCTCTCCACCCAACCAAGACATCCAATGAAAAGAGAAGCCATCCTTCTTCATTGCCCCCGAGCCCCAACCATAATGCAATAAGAAATGTGTTTCAACTCATGGAAACAATAGGCTTCCACAACACACATGCAATTTCACATTTAGAACACAATCCAAAACAAAATTACAGTTCAGTAACCACAAATAAAAGACAACAAACAACACTCAGGCTTCCTCATGCAAGCCAAAGGAGCAAGAACTATGGGGGATGCTACTTATGCCTCCCAAAGGGGAAATGGGTATCACCACCTGATTACAAACCGCTATCAAAACCCTGACATGCCCTTATGCCTCCCCAAGTACCCCTTATTCCTCCCATTTCCTTATGCCTCCCAAACCTCTTATGGCACCCCATAACGAGTAAAGAAATGCAAGCTATTTATTTGTAAGGTGGAACCCAAATCCCAACTCCCTCCACACTTATACCTCCCCAAAACACTTATGCCTCCTGTAGACACCTAAAACATGCTTACTTAACATTTCATCAATCCAGAAATTAACGACACTTTGTTAATTCCCCATTCTTCAATCCATTCTTGGATGCCCATTCACGACAATATTTCAGTTGTATTCCTCCTATAATCATCTTATTTGGCTAATATCTCTCTTATTAGCTAAACATTCCTACTTTCAACCATTCGAGAATCTCCTAGTTCTCTCTAGACCAATTCTATTGGCTTCGTAGGCTATCTATCAGTCACAATTGGTTATCCAAACCCCTCCCAACTCTCAATGAGTCTCTAATCACTTGCTAATCAAGTTTAACTAGCCTAAACCAAGCTTAACTAAGCCTAAAGCATGTTTATCCTAATATAATCTAAAAGTTATTTTTGAGCTTTAGTCCCACATGCACCCAAATTCCAAACTCTCCCAAGTGAAAAACTATAAATAGAAGGGTCACCCCTCCCTCTCAACCTTACACCTTGTTTACATAACAAAATCTCTCTCATATTTGGAGATCTTGGCATTAGAAATAATTTTTGATAGCTTTAAGCTATAGAACATTTGGATCTTGGCCATACTCCATTGTTGAGAGCTCCTCCATCTTGCATCCATCCATTCCAAATATAGTTAGTAAGGGAAGATCTAAAGCTTGGCCATGTAGCCAACTTGGAGAGATCTCTTCACTATGTTTGGGAGTAAACAACACACAATTTGATTTCTTAGAATATAACTAGGTTCACTTTCATTAAGCTTTCATGGAGTAGAGAGTAGTATATATGCTAGGGTTTGAATATTTGTTTCAAATTTATATATGCATAGATAGTTTCTTGTTTAGCTCTTATCTCATGGTGCATGGATGAGTAAAGAAAAGATTTGAGGTTCTTTAGCCTCATTCTATAGCTTTTACAACTTTCCATTACATACATTTGGCATGCTCGGTGGGACACTTATGTCCATCCTCCATTAATGGAGGTATTTTAGGTTTTTCAAAGTTCATTTTCAAGTTTTTGGGTCAAATCACTTGTTATTTCCTCATTTATGTTTCTAACACTAGATAAATGACCTTCATTTGCATGCATTTTGTGGGTTTGATATAGAAATAGGACACTTTGACTAACAACTAACTGTCTGCTCTTGAAAATTTGAAAATCCGTGAATTTCTGGAGTTTTCCATAGGGTGAGCATAGGTGTTTACAAGGAGCGCGACACGCGTTGAAACCCACAGCATCTACGTCCAAGCGAGGCACGTACTGTTTGACGGCCCTCATCCTTTGTAAATTATGCCTCGGACAAGGACGTGCACACGTCTCCGTCATCAGGACATGTATCCACCTCTCACGGCCGTGTATGCGTCGTCGGTGTTAGAATGTGTAAATAATATGTAATTTTTCCTCTGAGGACGTGCACGCGTCTCAGTTATCGAGGGCCGCGTATCTGCCTCTCTGGATGCATATGCGTAAATGGCTTGACTGTGTAAAAATTGAAAACTTTGTTTTATGCTTGGGTGCGTACACATTAAAACCTAGGCATCCATGTTATTATGCAAGCGTTCTTTCATGCAGTTGTCAGAGCATCGTGTGTTTTAATATACTAGGTTTCACTAATTTTTGATGCGAGCATATACATTGAGGTGGGCACGTACCGCGTCGGTTAGGGAGCGTTGGTGTCGGTTTGAGCACATAGGTGTCTGTGTAAAGATTGAAATTTTTTTCTATAAACTACAAAAACCTTTTTCTAATCTTTTCAGAGATTTCTAGAACTAACAAGTTAAAAATAGAGTTTTTCTTTGATCTTTCAGTTTGTTAAAGTTAAAGTGTTTTTGGTTTTTAGCTTAAAATACCTAAGTTTGTAAAAAAGTGCGTATGCTCTCTCCTCACGCCTTAAAAAATGATCTTGGAGATCAAAAACACTTATACAAAACTTATATCAAACGCCCAAAAACAATTAATTTATAAAGGATGAAGTAAAATTTCATGTGATTTCAGTAGGATTTTTTCACATTGCGTATGCTCTTCCTTCGTGCCTTTTGGCAATCTTAGGAATCAAAAGCAAAGTGTAAAGTTCTCTTTCTTGACATCAACCTACGAACTGGAAAATTACTAAAACTTGTTTTCTACAGGACCTAACGCTTGTCAAAGAAAGGTGTCAAAAACAAAACACAAACCCGCTAATACACATGTTTCTTGTAGGTTGCCAAATGGTGTGCCACTTAAAACCACATTAAGTTAAGAAAGATAAAAAACACACCATATTCAGAACATTGTATTGTAGGTTTCGGAAAAGGGTACGTCCCTATCCGCTTAACTGGAACATAACCCCTTTGGCATAATGCCTTAAGCTATAACAATGGGGGTGGTACCAGGAACCCTAAAGTAGTCCACTGCTGTGTAACCTCGTGGATGAAACAGGAAGCGCTCTGCTTACCCAATTGACTAGTACGCCTTGTGAGTTAGAGTTGCAAGTTGTCCGTATCGCGACCCTATTAAGAGTACACGATGGATGCATTTATTGCCCACTGTGCTTGAAGGGGGAAAAGCTGAGATACTCCCAAGATAGTCAAGGGACTATTTGGGTAAATTGCCCTGCTCTTAGACAACTTTGTAACACCTAGTTGAGAGAACTTATTAAGGAGGCCATTCTATCTTGGAGCCCACTTTACTAGTCCATTGTTGTGTCAAGCCATCATGAAGTGAAAACTCGTCTAGAATGTGAACCTTTTTTGTCGAACAACGCAAAGAACCCTTGTGAGTTTGATCTAAGTGCATTTCATCACGAAACTAAACTACATCCCACTTTCACTTAGTTTTATCCTTGTCTTCAGATGAGGTAAAACTCTGCTCAAGTGGTGCTTGGTTTATTTCCATCTTTTGATCAATAACCTTGCGTTCTCACCACCCATTGTTTGGGGTGAGAAAGGTGCATACATTATGCATTTTTATTAGAGATAGTGCTCACCACTTTTTTGTCCATTTATGCCCATCCATGTTTGCGGCTGGGTTGTTAAACATCTAAAGTGTGTAGGTATGCTTTTTGTATCTTTGATAAAAGTCCTTCCATCTTGATTTCAAGATCATCTTCACCGTTATGGGTCCGGTTCATCTTTCATCTCTTCTTGAGTTGATAGTTTTGTTCACATCCTAGACGCACAATCTCGGTACTTACATTGTATTCTCATTTTTTGAGAAGATGGTATAAGTCCCCTTATTACATGGTTACGCTACTCACATGATTAAAAACTCCTTGTTATACTTATCACTTGGTTTCAGTTTCGACGTCATTCGAGTATTCTTGAAAAGTGTTGATAACGCCTTATATATATCGTGATAAGGTTGTCATGGTACTAACACCTTGCTTGCTTGGTTAATGTTTCACATTGACCTTGTTTATGCTATATCTGTTCATGACTTCCATTTTTAGAAGGTTTGGATTTCATCGACATTCAAACTAGTTTTAGGTATACCTTGTCAAGAGACTGCATCAACGTCACGTTAGTACTTAGGCATTGTTAGAATTCTAACTTGACCTACACATTGGTACATCATGGTCACTTTTGGTTTTTAGGACATAGGCTTGGTAACAACAAATTGAGTGATCATTGCATTTAGGTGTGCATATGAGTGTTCCTTGATAAAATTGACTGCATAACATTGCATCTAGGATACACTGTGGTATAGTTCAAACATCACCTTGAACAGCTTGCAGAAAACATACACTTAGGGGTCACGCTAGCTACATAACAAACATCTGCTAGTAATGCCTAAGATCATAAAAATGGCAACCAAATCAAACGAGCATGATCTAGGAGAAAACACTTTAGAACATTCCCATTTAGTGGAAAAATTTAGCACCTCTCTTTTCTTAATTCAAAGATACAGAGGCGTTAATTGATCATAGTGGTGAAGAGTCAGACTCTTCCAAAGAACAACAGAGGTTAGACCTAAATAGATTTGATGAACTCCTATATTATAATAAATATCAAGTACTCATGCAAGATTCTTAGCATTAGGAGCTAAACTTCCGCACGAGAGTGAAGAAGAAGCAAAGATCATAGACATAGGAGAACGAAAATTCATCTTAGCACGAGATAACCCTTTTGATGTGGGGTACACTTCCACTTTTGGGCAACATAAGACCACTTTGTCAAAAGAGAGCCATCACGAAAAACTCACTACAAAGCTTCACGTAAAGTGAAAGTTGAGCGTAAAGCTTCTCCTCCTTTGAAATTTGATGAAGAAGAGGACCCCTGGTTGAGAAGGAGATCCTCCAAAAACAGATCATGAAGTTGAGCTAGAAACTAGCAAACCTAGGCTCTTCAAGAAGAAACATATACAAGGAAAAAGACAAAAACAAACTTAGCGAGTTTCAATTTGATCCACATACAAAATATACCTTTAAGGAAACTTAGGCACAAAGACCCACGTCACCTAATAAGGAGCGACTCATTTAGGAGGAGTTAAAATCTATGAAAGATACACTTACTACATTACAACAAGGAAATGTAGGCCAAAATAAGAAATATTTGTATGAAGAACTATGTCCTTACCCCTTTGATAAGGACATGTTACAACAACCTTTCCCAAAACACTTTACCGTTCCCAAGTTTGATAAATATAAGTGCAAAAGTGATCCTCGTGATCATATAAAATTTTTACATGGCTTGCCAAGAGGTCACATATAGCGATAATTTCTTAATACGACTTTTTCCTCACAGCCTAGGAGCCATGGGATTGGAATGGTTCTATAGCATACCCAAGGGCTCCATTACAACATGGCCCACATTAGCGGAAAATTTTTTAAGGCATTACTCCTATAATATGGAAAGCGACATCACAATGAACGATCTATGCAATACAAAACAAAAACCCAATGAGACATTTGTAGGATTTTTACAACGATGGCATGGGTTAGCTAGTCGTTTTCCTTGTGCATTACCGGAAAAATAGTTAGTGAGCATATTTGTTCCTAACTTAAACCCTAAAATAGCCTTTCACTTACAAATGCATTGTGGCTCAAACTTTGAAGAAGTTATAGAGAAAGGTAGTCAAATTAAAAATCCCTCATTGCCAAGGGAACACTTAAACTTGTCACTAAAAACAAACATGAAGCCAAATCCATAGACAAACCTAAATTCTTCAATAAGAATAAACATGTTGTTGGTGATGGCATTATAGACTCCAAGAGAGTCCAAGCCATACAGACAGGCCCACTTTTAAAGCTTTCACAAGGACCTCATCCCAAAGCACCTACAAAACAAACATTTACATCCTTAATGAGTCCTTATCTACCATCCTAAGACAATTGGATGATGTAAAAATGGTGGAATATCCAACTACAATGGTACCATACCCAGAGGATGCTCCAAAGCCGGTTTGGTTCAAAGATCATGAATATTGCATGACTTCCATCATGTTAAAGGACATAAAACATATAGGTGTTTGCAAGGAAAGGTCCAAATGAAAAAATGGGTATTTACAAGGAACCTTTTCCTAACCATGTAGATAAAAAAAGGAAACCAGATCAAGGGAAAACCTCCAATGACTATAGGACTGCTACCTATGTTTACCCTACAAATGATAGTCCTTATGATTCCCTCATTGGATGTATTAGCTCATCTAATGAACAGATTAACACCATTCAGATTTTAGAAAAGAGTTGCATAGTAGGGATAAGACGTGCTCGCTTAGTCATACCAGATCCTATACCTATCCCTTAGGAAGGTCAGTATAATTTAATAGAACAGTTAGAGAAAACACCTGCTAGGATATCTATTCTTGATCTCCTCAAGATCTCTAATGCCCATAAGAATATATTGTACAAGACTTTGTAAAATTTAGGGGTTTACATATGTAGATCCCACGAACCTTCAAGCCATGATTGCGCGCCTAAAATCAAATGATCATATTAATTTTGATCATACTGTAATCCCACATAACAACCCATAGCATAACTTACCCTTGTATTTTGAAGTGGTGGTTACCTGTCACAAAATTAAAAGAGTACTTGTAGATGGGGGATTTGGTCTAAATATTTGCACATTGAAGTTGGTCAAGTAGTTAGGCCATTTAGAAATAGAGCTAGGTGCTAAGACTATCACAATCATGGCATATGACAATGAAGAAAGAGAGTCAGCGGGGACTATAGTAGTTCCCATGGAGGTAGGACCAATGTGTCATGACATAATGTTCCATGTCCTTGACTTGGACCTTCCATACAACATGCTCTTGGGGCACCCATGGATCCATGCCATGCAAGCTATTCCATCCACTTTCCATCAGTACATCAAGTTATATCATGAAGGTTAGGTGGTTACCATTTTCGGTAACCCATAACCATTCACACATTGTAGGGCATTGCATAGTTTTCTCGTGCAACTTATGAATGTCCTTTTGCGGATGAAATTTTCCCTCTATAAACAAAATAAAAAACGGCTAGATTCAGAGTCCCTCATGCCTTTCAATCAAGAATTTCCTTTATTGGTCAACCCGTTTGCTTCATGGGAAGCAACATCAGCAAAATATGGCCCAGATAAGCCATTTACTCTTGAATAGGATTTGTTGATATCAGACTTATCAGTATCCCCTAGGACAAGGGGTAAGCCTTATTTTCAGTTCAAGAGCACTCATGAGCAATGTCCTAAACCATTGGAAAATTTGTCCATGGTGGTCTTCTATCCGAGGGAGAAAATATTAGAAGATCCTACTACGGCGCAGAGTGCTTAGAAGGCACAATGGCTTCATGCAATCAAGCACCTCGGTACACCAAAGGTCCCATATGATATTTGTCATGACATATAATGGGTTTGGATGTGGCATTCATGCACAAGGATAGTTAGAGCCTATTCTTGTTCCTCGGTTTAAATATGATAAATATAGCCTCGGGATAAGGCTTCATAATGCTCTACCTTCCGAGAATGACGCTACCTCTTCTGAATGTGAGGATGCTTCATCTCATTTTGATAGTGATGCAAATTCCCAATGTAGCCTATACAAAGATCTTTCCTCCATGAACCTATTCCCAGATTCATCGGTCCTTACCTTATCCGAATCCATCCCCTTAAATGAATATCTAGTAGCCCTTGTATATCCTGAACTCATAGATTAGGATCAAAAACTTCACATGCCCTGGATTTCTTTGAAAATGATGAGGCATTTGTAGAATTCATGGGACTCAGGGATTTTATTCCGGCTGGAGACCACAAGAAAGGATTTAAGATTCAACTAGACACTGTGCCTACTTTGGGGAAGAAGCAGAGATGTGCGGACGGTTGAATAAGAAGGCTATAAATAAAGGTACAACCACTTTTGAGAAACCTAGCAAAAAGGATAAACAAAAATCTCATAGTGACAAACTCTTTGATAAACTCGTAGACAAACAAAATGAAGAGTCTAAAGATGAAGTGATTTATCCATTTAAAGATGATCATGAAACTACCGAGGTCGATCTTACTCTTCCCCCGATCCTACATGGATGGAAGATGCTTCTAAAATGCTTGTTGAGGAAACAATCAACGTCAACATTGGTTCAGAGGAGCAGCCTAGAATAATAAAGTTGGGAGCTTCACTCTCAACTCAGGAACAAAAGACCTTTGTAGAGCTCTTAAAATAATATGTGGACATATTTGCATGGACATATGCAGATATGCCTGGTTTAGACTGAGCTAGTTGTGCACAACCTTGTTGTACACCCAGATGCCAAACCAATCAAGAAAAATTTGAGAAAGATGCATCCTAAGGTGGCGCTCCTTGTCAAAGAAGAATTGGAAAAGTTGTTAGCTGCTGATTTTATTAAACCTATTGACTATTCAGAATGGATCTCTAACATAGTCCCAATACAGAAAAATCCTGTTGGCATAAGGATCTGCATTGATTTTTGTGACATTAACAAAGCATGTCCAAAAGATGATTTTCCCCTACCTAACATTGACATGATAGTTGATTCAACAATCTGGTTATGAAATGTTGTCCTTGATGGATGGATTTTCAGGTTATAACCAGATACAAATTGCAGAAGAAGATCAACATAAGACAACATTCATCACCCCTTGGGGGACATTTTGTTACAAATTCATGCCCTTTGGGCTCAAGAACACTAGGGCTACTTATCAGCGGGCCATGATAGTTATATTCCATGATATGATAAGTGACATCATGGAGGACTATGTTGATGACATCCTAGCAAAATCCAAGAGTAGAAAAAGAACACCCTGGAGTATTGAGGCGTATTTTTCAGCATCTATGAGACTATAAGGTTTGCTTGAACCCTAAGAAATGTGTCTTCGGTGTTTTACCGGGAAAAATCCTAGGGTTCATTGTCTCACTGAGAGGGATTGAAGTAGACCTGCAAAAGTTACGGCTATGACAGAAATGCCACTACATACCACTCTCAAACAATTAAGGAGTTTACAAGGGAAAATATAGGCAATCTGTTGCTTTATTTCACAACTTGCGGATAAGTGCCACCCCTTTACCCATTTACTCAAGAAATATGTCACATTCAATTAGGGACTGGATCTGAAAGCCTTTGCTGCGGTACTCAAACAATACTTGGCCAACCCACTGTACTCATGCCCCCTACCCTAGGTGAACCCCTCCTCTTATATATTTTGGCTACCCAGTTTACTATTGGTGCATTGCTTGCCCAATACAACTTAGACCATAAAGAGAGAGTAGTTTACTATCTCAGCCACACCTTGATTACATATGAGTTAAATTATCCCCAAATAGAAAAGGCCTACTTGGTAGTTGTCTTCACATTCCAAAAGCTTTGTCATTATCTCCTAAATAATAAAACCAAACTCATATCCAAAGTTGACCCTCTCAAGTACCTTTTATCCAAACCTACCATCACAGGTTGAATGGCTAATTGGATCATTCTCCTGAGTGAATTTGACATTGAGTTTGTGAATCAAAAGTCTTTAAAAGGACAGGTACTGGCTGATCAGTTGGTAGAAGCTCCTCTCTCAGGAATGGAACCTTTGTGCTTAGATTTACTAGATGCATCTATGATGTATAGTGAGGAATATGTAGAATGGCAAGATCCATTTTGATGGATATTTTACCTTCCATGGATTTGGAGCAGGAGTGGTCCTCATTACTCCAACATGCGATGTCATCCCATGAGCATTCCGGCTGGGATTCCTGTGCACAAATAACATTCAGAAGTATGAAGCACTCATCGCTGGCCTCAAGCTAGCTATTACATGGAACATCAGACAACTGCGAGTCATTGGGGACTCTCAACTTATCATAAAACAGGTTAATGATGAGTACAAGGTTAAAGATGAGAAGCTTATTCCATATAAAAATATGGTTGAAACCTTGAAGGAATATTTCACACAAAGGTTATATTTGAACAAAATCCAAGGTCACATAATAGATCCATGAGATGCTATGGCTACTATTGGGTCTCTCTTATGCATAGCACTTGAAGAAAGCAAGATGCCTTTCTTCGTGGAACATTTACAAGTGCTGCATATGATATGCCAGAGTCATGTTTGGCATGTGAAGTTGTTGGTCCTTTATCCCCTTGGTATGACCCTATCTTTCAATACCTACAAGATGACACTTTACAACCAAATATCACCCATTACGAAAATAAATCCCTTGTTCACCACATATCCCGTTATACCCTCCTAGGAGGCACCCTTTATCACCATGGCTATGATGGGAATCTTCTTTGTTTGGATGTTGTTGATTCTATCCACGCTATTAAAGAAGTACATGGTGGTATTTGTGGAGCGCATACTAGCGGCATGGTCTTAGCTAAAAATCTATTGAGGGTAGGCTATTATTGGCCTACCATGGAATCTGATTGTTGTAACTTTGTAAAGAAGTGTGAACTATGCCAAAAATATGGGAACTTAATACATGCACCAACACAAGCCTTACACCTATTGCAATGCCTTGGCCATTCTCTAAATGGGGCCTAGATCTCATAGGGAAGCTCCATCCTTCTTCTTTAGATGGTCATACTCACATCATCACTGCCACTGAATACTTTACCAAATGGGTAGAGGTTGTCCCTCTTACCTATGTCACCGGTGCACAGATTTCAAAATTCATCATGAACCATCTCATATGCCATTACGGGATCCCATCGGCCATTGTCACGAGATAATGGTAAATATTTCAAAAACAAAATGGTTAAAACCTTATGTCAATGCTTCCATATCCAAGTGGTCTACCCCTATTACCCTCAAGGTAATGGGCAGGACATAAACCACTAATAAAACTCTTGTGCAGATTATGGAGAAAATGGTTAGTAAAACCAGCCGTAATTGGCATCTACAGATACATCCCACCCTCTGGGCCTATTGTACCTCCATCCGCACTCCTACTGGTGTGACCCCATATTCACTTGTCTATGGAATGAAGCCATCATACCTTTGGAAGTGGAGCTTCCCTCCTTGAGAATATCTTGATAAAGACGAGGACTACATAGTTGCTCGCTTAGCAGAGTTAGAACTATTAGATGAAAGGCGTATTAGAGCGCTCAATCACCTAAAATTCTATCAGAACAGAGTGTCAGAGGATACAAAAATGCATCATTCATCGGAATTGATGTAGGAGATCTAGTCCTCATAAAATAAGAAGAACACCATCAAAGACAAGGAAAAGAAAGGAAAGTTTGAGGCTAACTGGTTAGGTCCTTATGTAGTGATTGCAAAATATGGATCAGGAGCCTACAAAATTACATATTCAGATGGTGAAGAGCTTCCAAAACCTATGAATGCCATGCACCTCAAGCGGTTCTATGCTTAGGCATGATGAGAATATCAGATAAGAAATAAAAATTGAATAAACAAAGAAAAAACAAGCAAAAAAAAAAAAGATGAGAAAAAAGTAAAGAAAAAGCAGGTCGTCCTCATGTGAAAACCATGCAATTGTGGCACAGTGGGCAGGTCTTTGAGTGAAAACCAGTTTTTGGTGCTCAAGGAAGGTTCACCGGATGCAAGTTACTCTTACGGTAGGATGGGTAACCATTATCACTTTTTGGATATGACTTCCTTTGCTAAGTCTAGGAACCCTACTAGGGCCACCTTTTCCGTACCATGATCTAGTTTATTTGCTCTTATATCTACATGAAGGACATTACCTTTGTATACTCCCATCTAACGCTGAGCATACTTACACCAATTCCACCTTCTCATACATACACGCATGGAATTATGCCTTTTGTATATTCCCACATCACGCTAGAGGCATCCAAGCTTCTTTTTCTTGTACTTTGCTTTCAAAACATGATCTTGGAAAAATAAAAACATTCGGAAAAAGAGATGCATAAAAAACCTAAACATCTGGAAGATTTCCTTTTAGGATCAAGCTACATTCATTTCACAAACGTTATTTTAGGGAAACCTAGACAAAAGTGAAAACCGTAGCTGTGAAAACTTATCTTTTAAGATAAACCCCAAAAATTAGAAAATATATCAATGTTGTCCACAAAAACAAGGTAGTACTTTAAATAGTTTTAGTTGTTGGTTTGTATAGTTTTGATGTACTTAGTCTATTGATGTGTTTTGTTCTTTGAATAGGTTCATTTTCTTATATTATATTGGATTTTGTGTGATTTAATTGCATATGGCATCACATTTATTTAGGAACTCTCATACTTGTGAAAATTGTCGTAGGACTCTTTGCTTGTTATATATGTCCATTAGAGTTCATTTTTACTTGCTTAGATTAGATATATTTTTAATCTCTTGTTAGTATTTACATGTGTTTTGCTTTAGTTGCATTTTGTTGTGTTGTTAGAATGTGTATATTTGTTTAGTTTTGTTAACTTTTTCTTGTGTATTTTGCATAGTTGTTTGTTATCACATCTATCATCTATCATTCCATCACATTTCTAAGCATCATTCACTACATCATATATATACAAAAATGCTACAATATTACATCCTTCATGTATGCTAAGCTAATCATCACATATAGTATCATCAATGGGGGCAAAAGGGGTTGTGCATAATCACAAATCTATCCTCCCCACACCAATATCATCTAGTATCATCCCAAGTGCTAGAATAAAAACTCAGAAAGATCTCATAAATCTAAAAACATGTGGTGCTATCTGTAAGTACATGATCGATATAAAAACATGACACATAGAAGTTTTCTAAATCTAAAGTATGTCACGTACATAAAGGAAAGAGAAAGCATACATCATAAATTAATCACAAGTATGGTATATCAAAATGTCCATATATACATGTATAACTATCCAGATCAATGCTCAAAATATACATCATCGATATAATATGCCATCTAAAAGCGCATGCATAAAAATAATCGAGCCTTCATCACGATGCATCCTAAAAAAAATGGTACATACAACTATATATCAAAATTGACCTTCATAAGAGGCATGTATATAAAAAATATGTACAAAAAGAGAAGTAAATGAGCTCAACCACAACTCTAACCCTCGCGAGGCTCCTAGGTCCGTGACAGTCGATGGAATAATGGTGGTGTTGTGATGGACTGCACCAGGGTACCACCAAACCTATCTGGATGGCCCCTTTCCAGTGGCCGATCTGCTTTGGTATAGAAGGCTAATCGATCTCTTGAATGACTTGATCTCCGCGACCTGGAGCCTGTCGCACTCTACAACCGACTCGCTGGAATGATACCACATTTTGCTATGTGGGACTGACCCAAGTAGGCGATCCTATAATACAATGCCTCAACACCAGATGTCATAACATCTCGTATCAAATCTACATCTCCTGAAGCAAGAGCTGCTAAAGGGAAGCATCGCGCTCACCTGTCACCCTACTTATATCAGCCTGAGGCGCTTATCTAGAGGCAAGCGGCCTCTATCCCTATCTACGGTGATAAATCACACCGTGCTCGTGCTCGATCCTCTGCGTATGATATAGCATGTGTGTCTATGCATGTGCATGGTCACTCGAGAAACAACCATCTCGCACTCGAGTCTCGGGCGGGTGTAAAGGCTTAATATCTCCCGAGGCCCCTGTGTGGCCATCTCATGAATCTCGGCTTTGCTTTATGAAGCACTATTGTTGCATTGGGTGGCCTATGCTCTAGCTTGATCTCTCTCGGTGTCAAAATCTACACTCCCGAGCATGTGCCTCGATCTCACTCTTTACCTGTAAGGGCCTTTACCTTTGCCCGACATCATCTCTCTCTCTAGCCACCTAGCTGCAGAACAATCACTACCTATAAGCTGCTTTGTTGGAGGATGGCCAGCTAATCGCCACCACCACCCTACGGAACATCGGGTGGCGGGCCATGCTCTCGGAAGTACCTATTGGAGTGGGGTATATATCCCCTTTGGAATGTCCTACTGGGGAAACTCTATATCAACTACCCTATATACCTATCTCGGCCTAGGCTTGGGGCCCTATCCCTATGGCTCTTTGTGGTTCGGACCTTGTCCCCTACCTCGACATATCTGTGTGCGTTGGGCCCATCCTCATCATCATCATCATCATCATCACTACGGCTCGGCTCCACCCTGCCACCTTTGCTAGGAGGCCCCACTAGAGGAGGTCTCACGTCGACATCATATGCCACTATGGGAATACTTAAACGGTGTGGGAGCACACCGTGGTACCATGGCCCATACTCTGGTATAGTGCTTGGATCTCTAATCTACCTCAATGGTACCCACATAGTAGGTACCACTTGTCAAAATGGCCAGTGCTCTATCACGGGCAATCTGTGGACCCATATCAAAATTCTCTCTGGCTCTACGAGCATACCATTTGTCCGGCCCAGAACATCCTGGGTAAGGGCCAAACCGCCTCTAACATTGATCTACTCTATATAGCTCCCGCATATGTAGCATGCCGTGGCTGCCTAAGATAAAGTGCTCTACCATGAGTAAGTCTCGAGCTCTAAACCATCCTTTGGCCACTGGAAATGTCTATAAGGCCTCCATACAATGGAAGCCTACCATAGCTCATCCAACTCACGCCGATAATGGTATGTAACTCCCATAAATGGTCACACATCATCCCTATCGGGACCTAGCCCAACGTAGAAGCCTTGGGAGCCCGAACTCTCAAAACACCTAAGGGGTGACCAATGGAAATGTGGCCCCATGCCCAAATCTATAGCAAATGAGCTGGTCCTACCATATTCTGACGGTAGTAGGTAATCAAATGAAGGTCCCCATATAGATGTGCTAAAATGTACTGACCCCAACAATAGGTCTCTCCCTCCACCAAACCGCGTATCACTCCAAGGAGGCTAAGTAGAAAAGAAGCACCAGTCTTGTCAGGGAGCAAGACTCCACTGAAAAAAGCCATCATGTAGACCACTACTTAGTCTCACTCTGGATCATCAATGCATCATGATAATTTGATAGACATCCCACACTTGGTATCATGGGGATGCCAAACAACTCTACAATATATCACTGAATGTCATCCAACGGCTCGTAGTCTCGATAAGCTATCCCTGAATTGGGACCCGCATAATGTGCCATACGTCCTCTAATGTAATAGTAATCTCCCGGTCGGGAGGTGAAAGCACTAACTCTCGCTATGCCATCGCTCTACTATGGCTGTCAAGAGGTCATGATCTAATGTAATATGTGGCATCTCGGCCACATGACTTAATCTTGTCACGTATAAGAGGCTCTCCAGGGTCTCTATGTCATCATCATCAAATTGAGCTTCAATCACTTCTAACCGCCCATAGCTCACGAGTTTGAAGAACGAGTAGCATACGTTGCAAAAATCAACACAAGTGTTAGGCACTTACTTACTTCTATCTATTTTTCTAAGGAAAAATGCTTCTTTGAATCATCTAACTTACTAATTATTCCTTTCTTCTAATCTACTCTAGTCTAAATTCTTCTATACTTGGCTATTTTGCTAGCTAGGGTTTGTTTGCAATTTCTCTTGATGTCTACGTGCCCGTTCAACATGTACACTCCCTCACCGATGCATACGTGCCCCTAGTCTCTTTTTCCCCTTGGCCATCGGCCACACAGATGATGCCTACACACCTAGCATGATGCCTACACACTGATTTTACACGCACGCGTGCACATGTCATTTCAGCCCATCCGATGCATGCGTGCCCCTCTCTAACGCTATTCTCCTTTTTGATGGGTACGCGTGTGCATATCTTCCTTTTTGATGGGTATGCGTGCACGTATCCGCCTTTCAATAGTACGCATGCACATCCCTGTCCTGTCGAGTCATGATGCATGTGTGCGTCCATGTTTATTTTTGACACACGCACGTGCGTACTCGTCAACCGACGCTTGCCACGCACGCGCGCGCATGCATCAAAATCCATCCTACTTACCCTAGAAAAGCCCTAAAAATGTGATAAATGCGTAATTAATAGGAGGGATAGGTCACTCACAAAAGGTCCATCCATTGGGTCCCACATGAACTCTCGTATGCGATCCGCACTTCTCGTCCTCGTATTCTTTCCATCTCACTCCTGGGTTGTCACTTTCACTCACACGGTAAAAATTTGCAAGAGATCGTGTAGAAATGAATTGGTCATGATTGTTTTACCGACCCTGGTGGGTATATTAACCGTCGCGGTGCCCCTGGGGCATGTTTTCTCTGTTGTGATCATTCTAGACCTTCTTCTATCCACTGTGATAATTATTTTTGTATTAAAATAATTATTTTTACTAATTTTCACATGGGGCACTTCGTGCCACCCACTGGTACTTATCCGTCGCATACTGCAATAATTTACGACCCTTTAGTGCACCTTTTCTCACCTTTTCCTCTTTTTCCATCTATTTCTCCCATGTCGTGATAATTATTTATTAATTTATTTTAAATAAATTATTCTCGACCCGTTTTTCTTCTTGTGGGAATATATTCTGGCTTTCTGACAGCCTTGCCTTCCCACTATCGCCCTTGCGTGTACTTTTAGAAGATATTTGATCTTTTGAAATTCTTTTGACCGATGATAAAAATTCAAAACACTCAAAAAATAGAAATACTTTGAAAATGACTCAAAATTGGTTAAACCATTCATCTATGGCTGAAATCTGTGTCTCTCGCATGGCAGTCATCCCAGATCTTGCTAACGTGTTCAAAGGTTTGAAACAACAACTCGTGCATCACCAAAATATTCAATCACCTACACAAGCTATGTTACTTACTTTAAATCTGTACTCCGGGGCACTATCATTTTGCGGTACTTTTTTGTCATGCACATTTCCTTTTCATGGGACCCAAGTGTCCTCCATCTTCCTCCTTACATAATACATCTTGCTTGGGGCTTCATTTTTCACCCAGTCGTTTATCAAAAATTTTAGAACTACATCTTGATAACAAATATTTGTGAAACTATCTTGAACGTTGTTGGTTTAAGTGTGTGTGATTGTACTTATTTCCTTGTTAGGTGATATTGTTTATTTCTCATATTGCATTGCATTCGTGTTTGTTGCATGGAGTGGGTCGTTTCTAGCACAGAGACAGGTTGTTTGTATCTTGACTTTTCATGTCATTTTACACTTCATCGCATGCTCACATTTTACTAAGGACTAATGAGGAGAATCCTAAGCATTATGACGATAATATATTAATAGCGATTGATTTGTGGATAGCTCAATATCCCTCTTTCTTCTTGTTTCTCATCTTCTCTGTGCACTTTTCTTTCTGTTGTTTTCTTTTTCGATCGTCGATCAATTTTCTTCGTCACCCCATCAACACTCGAGGGGGCATCCTTCGTCCTTCATCCTATTAATTTTTCTTCTACCCCTTCAAAATTTTTCTACTCGTTTGTGTTTGTCTACTTTCTTTGAAGTGACGTAGCTTACATCACCCCAAAGAGGGGAAAATGTAGACACTGTAGTTTGATCAATGCATTATTACTCCTAATATTACACTCCCTATTCTTCCCTTTGCAAATTGATAGCACACCTCCAGTTAGACCTATCTAACTCCCTTCTCATGACATCCTTTTGGTCATATTTCCTCTTATAAACCACTTAAACAGAGGTTGTCATAGCCTCGTTCTAACTACATTAGCTTCTTATCCCTTTCTAGTTTGCTTCTATTAGCTCCCTGGAATATCAATCCACTTCATGGATTGATTAAGCCCTTCAGAAACCCTTCCCAAACCCTAATTACTCTCTAAGAGAGATTAATTAGTCTAACCTAGGTTAATTACCCTAAACATAGTCAAACCTCACTTAGACTTGCTAAAAGTGCTTTTTGGACTTTAGCATTTGTCCCACATGCACCCAAATCTCCCATTTTCCCAAATAGAAAACTATAAATAGGGCTATACCCCCTCCCTCATTTTCTAAGAATTCTCTCTTCTTCCTAGCATAGATTATAGTATTTTGTTTAGGCTTTAGATTGTATTTCACTTTCTTCCATTGAGCTATTAGCATTTCCTTTTGTATTTTGTAGCATAATAATGGAGTAAAAGGGAAGATCCATTGGCCTTGAAGCCATTAATGGGGAGATCTCTTTCTCTTAAACACATAATTGAATGCTTAGATCCTCTTAGGTTCATTATTTCAAGCTTTCAAAGAATAGAGGTTAGTTTCATTTGCTTAGTTTGCTTGTTTACTTCAAATTAATGTATGCAAAGAAGAAAACCTTGCTCATTTCTTATCAGATGGTCCATTGATCAATTTGCTAAAAGCCTTTGGGGTTTCTTTAGAGATTCTTACCCCAAATCCATGGCTTTTGTAAATTTTCATTGAACACATTTGGCATGCCCAGTGGGACACTTATGTCCATCCTCCATTAATGGAGGTCATTTAGGTTTTTCAAGGTTCATTTTCAAGGTTTTTGGTTAAATCACTTGTTATTTCCTCATTTCTATTTCTAACACTAGATAATTGACCTTCATTTACATGTATTTTGTGGGTTTGATATAGAAATAGGACAATTTGACTAACAACTAACCTGTTTTCTCTTGAAAATTTGAAAATCCGTGAGTTTTGCGGAGTTTTTCACGAGGTGCGCGCGTAGGTGTTAGCAAGGGGTGCGTACATGTTGAAATCTAGCATCCCGTCGGAATAGGTGCGTACTTATCTAACAGTCCTCACCATTTGAAATTTTTTTCCTCTACTGGGACGAGCACACGTCTTCGTCATCGGCATGCGTATCCACCTCTCGGCCGCGTACGCATCGGACACTCGATTGTGTAAAAAATTTATAATTTTTCACCTCTATAGGGACGCGCACACGTCTTCGTCATATGGCATAGGTATCCATCTCTATGGACGCGTATGCATAAATTGGAGTTATTGTGTAAAAATTTGAAATATGTCTTTTATGCTAGGGTGCGTATAATTTGAAACATAAGCGTCACGTTAATATGCAAGCGTCTGCTGTCTGCATCCCGGGCGTGTTCGTGTTTTTTGGTATATTGTGGATTTTACTAATTTTTTTGCAGGCGTATCCATTGAGTTAGGTGCATCTATGTTGGAACCCTAGCGTACTATCAGAAAGCCCGCGTAGGTGTTATCCCCCTTTTACATTTTTACTGCATGCGTCATTGTGTTAGTTAGGCGCGTATCCGTTGGGTGGGGCGCATATGCATAACTTTGGGTGCGCAGTGTCTTGTTCACTCTACTGAATTTTAATTTTTACCTTGCGTATATGTACTGTCTACTTGGGTGCGTATCCATTGGTCGGGCGCGCATGTGTCATTCTAGCGCGCAGCAGTGTTTATGTAGTGTAGATTCATTCATTTTATTTTTAGTGCTCCTTGTTTTGATCATATCTTTTGACTCGTTAACCCATTTTCAGAGTTTGAATAGGCATCAAAAAGATAATGAAGCGTAATTTGTGAGGGAAATTCTAAAATTAAGATACCTTTAGTATACTAAATTCTATCAAAAACTCCCAAAATGCCCCAGAGACCTCCAAAAATGCAAAATACTAAAAACTGTTAAAAAAGTGCAAAAATTGGATTTCTAGAATTTTTCGATTTTCTTGGTTTTCTAACTCTTACAGGTTCTAACAGTGGTTTATAGGTTTCCTTTGCATTAAGTTTTTTTATACTAACTTAATAAAAAACATTTGCATCTTTATTTGTGAGCACGTATGCTCTTCCCGCGCCTTTCTAGGTGATCTTGGGAATCAGAAACGTTTCACCACTTTCTTCATATTTGCAAAATGGTTTATTTAGCTTTCAAAGTTGGTTAAAAGGAACTTATTTTCACATTGTACTTAGGAATTTTCCATTTATTGAAAATTTTAGTGAGATACCTTGTTGCGTATGCTCTTTCCTTGCGTCTTAGGACGATCTGGGAAATAAAAAACAACATCTTATCTCCTTTATATGACGTTTTGGAAAATTACTAACCTTGGTATGTAGGACCAAAATCACTTGTCAAAGAAAGACGTCGAACAAAAAAATCAAAATTCTAATACGATTTCGTGCAGATTGCCAAATGGTGTGTCACTTAAAACCACATTTAAAGTTAAAAAGATAAAAACACACCATATTCAAAATATTGAATTGGAGGTCTTGGAAAAGGGTATGTCCCTATCTTCTTAACTAGAACATAACCCCTTTGGCATAATGCCTTAAGCTACAACAATGGGGGTGGTTCCAGGAACCCTAAAGTAATTCACCATTAAGTAACCTCGTGGATGAAACAGGAAGCGCCTCGCTTACCCACTTGACTAGTTTTCCTTGTGAGTTAGCATTAAAAAGTTGTCTGTATCACGACCCTGGCAAGAGTACATGATGGATGCAATTAGTTCCCATTGTACTTGAAGGGGGTAAAGCTGAGATACTCCCAAATTAATCAAGTGTGAATTTTTAGGTAAATCATGCCCATTTGTTAGATGACTTTGTAACACCTAGTTGAGAGAGATTTTTAAGGAGGCCATTTTGTCTTGAGGCCCAATTTACTAGTTCTTTATTGCGTCTTGGCCATCACGAAGTGATAACTTGCTTGGATTAAGAACCTTGTTTTTGAACAAGGTAAAGAATCCACTTAAGTTGGATCTAAGTGCCTTTCATCACGGAAATTAGATGATGTTTCACTTAGCTTAGCTTCTTTCTCGCCTTGACAAGCCGTAACTCTACCCAAGTGGTGCTTAGTTTATTTTTGCATATTTTGATCTACACCTTTGCATTCTTGTTTCCCATTCGGGACAAGGGAAGGCATCTTTCGGGAGTGTTGTCATAGATAGTGTTCACCACTTTTTTTTCCGTTTACGTTCATCCATGTTTGTGGCTGAGTTGTTAAACTTATAAAGTGCGTGGATGCATCCTTATATCTTTGATGGCCACTTGATCTTGATTTCAAGATCATCATCATAGTTCAGATTGATTCATCATTTGATCATCTTTGCATCGAACTATCACTTTGCACACACATTTGCATAGGGTGTATTTCCTTGTTGATTGGCTTTGTGTTTCACACTTGTATGATTGTTCCTTGTGATTATTCATCTGGAAAAATATTTTCTAGGACAATCATTTTTGATCTCATCGAGATTGCATCATCACAATGTCTATTTTCCTTAGACCTTCTTCAAAAAATCATGCACGCATCTCCATACTTATGAAATGTCTAATTGGATGTCATTATGCTTCCATGAATCAACATGTCACTTCCTTCCCTTTGAAGGAGTTCCATCACACTATCTAGGTCTAGAAATTTGTGCTTAAATGATGCCAAAATGATGACTACTATGTGGTTTCTCACATTTACAACAATACGGAACCTAGGTTTAGGCATTCACATCAAAAGATACCCATTAAAACTAAACCTTGTTTGGTTCTTTGTCTTTAGAGGTCCAATTGGGTACCCTATTCCCCACCTTCAGCTCATATTCGGTGGTATGGTTTGGATGCTTCGATCCAAATTATCATTCGAGTTCCCCCACTCTTCTTGATTCAGATCCAAACTATCATTTGGATTCCCACGCTTCTTCTAAAGATTCAGATCCCAACTATTGTTCGGATACCCCTAGATCAAATCCTGAGTCACGGTCCTCCCTTTCTTTGCAAGACCTTTATTCCAAATCACATAAATGATTTCTTCCTTATTTGAAGAATCGTGTGATTCCAAGTTCCTTCGTTCGAACATCTAATTTGGTTCTTGAGGCACAGTCCTCCCTTTCTTCGTAGTACCTCCTTCATCATCGTCTTAATGACCTCTTCCTCCGTTGAAGAGTTCCACAACTCGGATTCCCTCTAGTCAATCATCTAATTCGACTCCTACGTGCCGTAACTTAATAGATGGCTATGTGATCCTACTTTCCAACCTACATTATGTCATCTTCTAGAAAAACAACCTAGGTCCAAATCGAAATCATCCATTCATGAGATGCCTACCACCAAGCCTACGTCATCTCTTGAGTCGTCTTCTACTATCAGGTCCAAGTCATAGGCCTTTTCAAAGACTTGATCCCTTTCAACCATATCATACCATTTCCTCAATCATTTTCTAAAGATCAATGTTTACAACAATGTCGAACCATTACAAGAAACTCATGTGCTAAGATATCTTTTCAAATCACTATCAAAATATTCATGGGAGTGATAAGGTCGGACCTTCCCCTCATCTACATCATTGAACATCTTCATCTTCTTCTCATTAATCAATCTTCCCGCTTATGAGACCTATTTATTCTATTCAACCTTCTATGACTAAATAAAAACAACTTATACTAATTGATTTTCTCTCGGAATGAATGAAGAAACAATCAGACTACATGATGATATCCCTCTAGAGGATTGTAAAAAGGATTCTTTTAGAACTCGATACGCTCATGTATTGGGGAAAAGAAGTTGATTCCTTTTATCAGAACATAGAGGAGGAGCCTAAGGTCATGGAAATTGACTCTTCTTCTTCTATTCCATCTTCACCTTCTTCTGAGCATGATGAGATGTCAGGGTCTAGCATTGAGCCATGGCCTATCTTCTCATTACCCACTCATTCATTATCTATCACCATTCCTCAATCAAAATATTGCCTTGGGTCATCATTGAGTAGCCCATTGTCTTCTTCTATCCTAGAGCCACCCCTAGGTAGTCCTCCATTTTCTACTTGTGGGTCACCTCTTGGTAGCCTATTACCTTCTATTCTTGGGCCACATCCTAGTAGCCCTTCATCCTCTTCTATCTATGGGACACCTCTTAGTAGTCCCTCCTCATCTATACTTGGGCCATGCCCTAGCATCCCTTCGTCATATTCTTCTATTCTTGGGTCATGTCCTCATAGCCCAATTTATTCCATCTTAGGGCCATATCCTAGCAGCCCTTCATCATCTTCTATTAGTGGCTCACCTCCTCATAGCCCATCCTCTTCAATTCTTGGACCATATCCTATTCATCCATCACATCATCCTTCTACCAATGGTGTGGTCATTTCATTTCTTATTCTATCCTCAATCATAAATGTTCACTTTCTCCCACTTCTCGGGATCGGACAAGTCACGTGTCTGAAGCTTATAAGAAAACCCTAAATAGTTTCTTAATCAATCTTAGATCAAAACTGCAAAGAGCTCTATAGCTCCCAAAAAATCAAACAATCTTAAGGTTAAAAATCAAATGATTCAAGAATGCACATCAACGTAACCATCAAGTATGGCACAAAGTGCATAAACCTCTGGATAAGGAACTCAAGATCCCGCATACAAAATCCTTGTTTTAGGATAAATCAAGTCATTTGTTGAGTATGAGCTCACCACGATCATTGAGATCGGGAAAACATGACTCTTGATAAAGAATCACGCTAATCTACCTTATCAAGGAAATTGCAAACATTGTTGTTGGATCTTACCACATGGAGTGACTTTTTTGGTCCCACCTTTCCAAAAACTATCAAAAAATCTAAAAATTAAAAAAGATGCAAAAATACAAAAACAAGAAACACAAGAAAAATCAAAGGTACAAAGATCAAACATTGCAATTAGGTATTGCGTACACATGGATGTTTCTTTCTTCCCTTCCTTGCTATTCTTTTGCAAGTCTTCCTACCATTTCATCCCTTCGGTGATATTTTGGTTAGCCTTTTCACGCATTTTGTGACATTTATCTCTATGGTATCCATTTGACCCTACGGTCTTTTATCACCTTGGTAAATTAAAAACATGCACCGACCTCTTAGAGATCCTATCACATTCAACATATAATAAACTTGTTGCGAAGAGATTTTGGACATATTTGGTGACACTAGCCAATGTCATCATCATAATCACTTCCACCTCCTTCCATCAAGCCATCTGTGGTTCTTAACCCCTTGTCAAACAAGAGAGCTAAAATAAGTTTTCAAAAAGAAAAAGAATCAAAATAAATCAATCAAAAGCTAAAAGCTACAAAGAAAAAGTAAATTGATATATAACTCTCTCTTGGGGTATTTCCAATAATCTCTATCGGGGCTATGGACACTGACTGGTAGTAGAGAAATGTTGATTAGAATCAAATACATCTCTCGTCGGGGCGGGTTGGTAGCGGAGCAATGTACGGCTATCCTTCCACCATCCATTCACAAAATCTCCTTTCAAATTAATCATTCCTACACATTGGCTAGGGTGTCTTCACTTGTTGTCTATTAAATCTTCCCTTCAAGAGGTAATTAAATTCCATGTGCACACACTAGATCTCTATGAGTAGGTAGGATTAGTATGTTACCAAGTGTCATTTTTGGACCTTTTTCAAACTCTTGCTTTAGTCCATATCTCATCTCACGATTTGTGCCTTTGGCTAATCACTTCTTCATTATGAGGCTTCTAAGATACATTCATATCATTCACATCATTCTTCTACTTCATTCAGAACATCCATGTGTATAAGATTACTTTTTTCCATGTTTGTGGACACCTTTGTCACCTTTCACAAAAACAATCTTCTCCTTCCTTTCTATCATGTGCTTTTAGGCCAACTTACGCTGGGGGCATCCTTGCTTCTTCCCAACACTTCATTGGTTTACGTTCACCATCATGTTGAACCTATCCATAATGGCCTTGGGTCCCACTTCTACCTGTGAAGAGTTTGCCTTTGAATACTCCCACCTAATCATTGGGGCATTTTTACATCTTCACCTTTCTCACACACGTGGCCTTATGCCCTTGTACATCCCATCTATCGCTAGGGGCATCCACACTTCCTCATCTTCCTGTACATAGTTTTAGAAAACTTTCAAAATCACAAAAACATTCAAATATGTTAGAAAAATAAAAAAACATTCAAATATGTTAGAAAAATCAAAACATTCAAATATGTTAGAAAAATCACAAAAAAATTCAAATATGTTTTAAGAAACATAAAAAAATATAAATCATCCTAAAAACATCACTCTTTGGTTCTCACTTGTTCATGTGCGCGACTCACGGATCATCTTGATCTACCTCCATCAACCAAAGCTAGGGTTCTTACTTCATCATACATACTGGGGCACAATGAGTTTCCAGTATTGTTTCATAGTGCACATTGATTTTCATAGGAACGAAGTGTCCTCCATTATTCCCTTGCATGTATCCTTGCTGGGGCACCATCATTAACCATTGTCGTTAATTCACACAGGTCAGAGTTGAAGCTCGATAACAAAAACATTACGTTGTGTTTCTCTGTTAGTTTAGCTTGTTTACTTTCTCATATTGCATTACATTATGTATGTTGCATGGAGTTAGGCATCTTTTACTTTCTTGTATTGCATTACATTTTGTATGTTGCATGGAGTTGGTGTTTTTAGCAATGGACATTTGTTCGTATATGGACTTTTCATGTCATACTACACTTTTGTTCATTCTTTTTAATAAGGATTGATGATGAAGATCTCTAAAATATGATGAAAAAACTAAAGTTTTTAAAAGGCATTGGATGGATGTTAGCTCATTCCCCTTCCTCGTACTTCTTTACTTCTATATCTCCTTTATTTTTGAATTCTTCACAATATTCTTTCTTTTGTTCTCTTTCTGTCATCTTTTTGATCGTGAATCGAGTTCTTCTATCACCCCATTGACAATCGGGGCATCCTCCATTCTACTCATTTTTCTTCTATCCTTTCAAATTTTTTGCTTGTTTATGCTTATCTACTTTCTTTGAAGTGATGTCGATTACGCCACCCCAAAGAGGGAAAAATGTAGACACTTAAAACATGGTTACACTTAGCATTTCATCCAATCCAAGAAATTAATGACATTTCGTTAATTCCCCATTCTTCGATCCATTCTCGGATGCCCATTCATGAAAATATTTTGGTCGTATTCCTCCTATAATCAACTTATTTAGATAATATCTCTCTTATTAGCTAAACATTCCTCCTTTCGACCATTAGAAACCTCCTAGTTCTCTTTAGACCACTTCTATTGGCTTCCTAGGCTATCTATCAGTCACAATTGGTTATCTAGACCCCTCCCAACTCTCAATGAGTCTCTAATCACTTGCTAATCAAGTTTAACTAGCCTAAACCCTAGTTAACTAGCCTAAACCAAGCTTAACTAAGCCTAAAGCATGTTTATCCTAATCTAATCTAAAAGTGATTTTTGAGCTTTAGTCCCACATGCACCCAAATTTCAAACTCTTCCAAGTGAAAAACTATAAATAGAAGGGTCACCTCCCTCTCAACCTTACACCTTGTTTACATAACAAAATATCTCTCATATTTGGAGATCTTGGCATTAGAAATCATTTGTGATAGCTTTAAGCTATAGAACATTTGGATCTTGGCCATACTCCATTGTTGAAAGCTCCTCCATCTTGCATCCATCCATTCCAAATATAGTTAGTAAGGGAAGATCTAAAGTTTGGCCATGTAGCCAACTTGGAGAGATCTCTTCACTATGTTTGGGAGTAAACAACACACAATTTGATTTCTTAGAATCTAACTAGGTTCACTTTCATTAAGCTTTCATGGAGTAGAGAGTAGTATATATGCTAGGGTTTGAATATTTGTTTCAAATTTATATATGCATAGATAGTTTCTTGTTTAGCTCTTATCTCATGGTGCATGGATGAGTAAAGCAAAGCTTTGAGGTTCTTTAGCCTCATTCCATAGCTTTTGTAACTTTCCATCAATTTTGTGACTTTGGTGACCACCATATTCTCCTCTCTGCACCATTCTAGCGATCTACCCCACCACCAACAATAAAACAACACATTCAAACATTCACCATTCCTAAGTGCAAAGAAAAATGAAAAGAGATCATTTCAAGAGCCAAGCTCCTACCTCTCCATGATGGAGTTTATTCCAAGGTTCCAAAACAACAAGCTTTCCAATGCAAAACACAGTCCAAGATCAACAATCTACAAGCATGCAACAGTCTCCAATCTTCTCCAAAAGCAAGAGCTCAAAACAACAAAAGAATTCACCCCAAAATGAAGTATGCTAAAGTGAAGAAACCCCAAAACAAGGTAAGGAATTCAAATTTTATAGAAGAGGGAAGAGAAGAGGATGAGGTGGATCCATGTAGGATGCCACATCACACATCCTCAACCCCAACACCCAAGTCAACTTCATTCTCCAATGCATAATAATTAGGTGGGTGAATAATATGATAGTTTACTTACACACTCCAAAACAAGCCCACACCCCAAAGGACTGAAATTAAAAATATGTAAGAAAGTGCAATTAAAACATACAACTTGACTTACAAAAATGCATAATGAAAGTCTAAATTTAACTCTCCAACCATAGGTAAGGTTGGTATATAAATTTAAGAGGTGTGGGACAAGTTTAACTTGTCCCACAAGCCTCCAAAATTAGCCTCCAAGGACAAATTCGAATTTCAAAGAAGGTGGAGTGTTTCACACTCCAAAATTAACTTACACATCTCTTACACACTCTCTTACAACACTTAAACCAAGAGCCAACAACTCTATTAATTACATTCTCATGACCCATTTACTTAATTAACTTAACAACATGATTACTCACAATATTTACACACCACTTAATAAATAAAGAAAAGGGGCAATGCACCACTAAATAAACACATGCAAACATTAAACAAAGGAACCAAATAAAGAAAACATAAATCCCTTGGTCACATTCGAAGGGGATCCCCCCATGGAAATCCCAAACAACTAACAAACACACACAAACAATTACAAGTTGCCATGGTGACCTTGTTGAATTCATCTAGAATTCCAATGTGGTTGGTCTCCAATCCCCCAATGTTTATTGTGATATATTTTAACCTACAAAACAAAAATACCTCCTTCGGCCTCGTGGTGGCCATATCAGAACATCCAAAGGAATATAAATATTTTCAAAATCATCAATATATATATATATATATATATATATATATATATATATGAATCACAACAATCATCAAGACAAACAACAATATCACTTATAATTTCATCAACAACTATATCATCATCAATTTTAATTCAATTTTCTTGGTCTACTCAATATGTCCAAATATCACATGTCCTAACAACATCCATATATATATATATATATATATATATATATATATATATATATATATATATATATATATATATATATATAACCATGTCCAACAACATGTTAACATCTATATAAAATGTCTCCAATATACATCATGCATCATGTATGAATCAAAGTCAACAATAATCCATGATCTAACATCTAACATCACACTAAACCAAAACTATAACAATGTCCATAGTATAGTCAACAGTATCAGGATCAATACAAAAAAAGTGTCAAAGGAAAGTGGGCACTATACGGTCCATATACATGTAGAATCTAAACACACCTTTAACACAATTAAGATAAGCCACCGGTTAGCGCAGGATGAGATAGAAAAGCACCGTATGTTGGCTAGCTTAGTGGGGAAAGAGGTGGGGGGATGTTGATGAGAGAAAATGGTGGTTGTGCTCAAAAATCAATAAAAGTTTTTCTTCCTTTATACATTCTTTCCTCTTCATCATCTTCTTCTTCTTGCTCATTGTAAAAATTGGGATGTGTTACTACCATAGGAATAAGAGTCTTTGATAAGCCTAGTTGTGATACTTGGCTTTAATGCGCTCGATAAGGGTGAATCGATTATCAACCCTCCTCCCACCCCAACTTCCATTGTGAAAGTAGAGGCTAGATACACTATTACTTTTCCACCCACACTAATACCTTCTATGTTAAGATGATAAAATGTTTTAGAGAAGTTTAAGCCATCGCCCAAAATTAGAGGAGTAGATCTCAACTCGGTGCTACTATCATAAATAGTAGCATGCCCAGAGAATAAAGAGCTATTGTCATTGCTTGAAGGCTCCTCCTCTTCTTGCACATATCCCAAGCAAAAATAAAATCTGTGATTAATAGAGTTTCGAGATGAGATGTCAATTAAAGGAAGCCTCTTGAACGACAATACCACTTGCACCACTTAACAATCACATACGTTAGCACAACTTGCACCAAAAGCCAAACACGGAACCTCCAACCCCATTGCACCCACTAACCACTGCGCCACTCATTGTTTTTGCTATTATTTGGGAACAATATATATTTGGCGTCGGTGGCTAAATTACATAACATTTAAGCTGATCACACTTAAGTAGCATCCTGCTCATGGCCGCATTTGAATTCAATCCCGAGTAATAACCTCCCACCTTGATGCAGGAGATGTTCTTCTCTTTAGATTGAACGTTTCAAAACCAATAACTCTAGCGCATAAATCGGTGTTTGTGCAAGAAATGTTTTTTTAGGTGGAACAAGTGTTTGGATTATAAATGGCATCCTCTTGCATAAGGCAACTAATACGGGGTTGTCCTTGTGTCTAAATCAAGTTACTACCCGTGTCAAGAATTGCATGATGTATACCTAAGAGGACTAGTAGTAGAATGAGTAGGAATGTCTCATTCCTATATGCATTGTGAATTTTCCTTCTCCCTTGATGATAGGAATGGTCATGTAGTGATGACGTTGTCCTCCATGCGCATGTAGCCTCTCTCATCTAGAGTTGTTTCTTTACGTGTGTGTATTGGGAAATTGAATTTTTACTATTATGTCATTGATGCACGACTATCAATCAACAAGGTTAGATCCATAGACAATATGCTGAAACATGCCTTTGACGTAAATAGGTTATACTTGAGAATGTATAATGATATAAACAAGTATTGCTTATCTATCTCGCTAAAATATAAATACCAAAAAAATATTAAGTGACTAGCAATCCCATGTGTATAATGTAATGTGAACGTAGAATGATATATGCTATTTTATTTAGAGGGATAGTTATTACTTTTGTAGTTGATGTTGATAAAGGGTGTGATTGATTTTGTAAGTGTAGGAATATAGATGAAACATTACATTTAAAGGTTCTATCTCTACATTTCAAATTTGTACATATACATTTGCAAATCTTATATCATGAGTGGTAGTGTTTTGTAGACTATTTTGATCTCCATGGATTCATGTTTAGACAACGAAAGAAACATGTCCATAAAATCCTCACACTCCAAACCAATGCTGCATTTGTTCCTTATTTTAATGTGTTCATCCACAATTTTCTCCACAAACAAATGAAAAATCTTAGTAAGGTCTATTTATCTATGCCTAATCCCTTATAGATCAAGCCAACCCACCAAGAGCAATGTAATCTTCCAAAATTGACATTCATTCCCTGAACCAAATACTAAACCCCTACACATATTTTGGAGAATTGCCATTCATTCCCTAAACAAATATATAAACCTCTATCATTCGCATTTCCCAAATTGATCGTCAGAGTCTGGACCTAGTGTAAAGCCAAAAGCAAAAAAATCAAATCTACATTATGAGCTTAAAGAACAGAACAAAATACCTATTTTTTAAAGACATGCATGAGAGTATTATTATACCAATTAGTCTCGGTTTCAGATTCCAAAAGCTTCAAAAATAGACATATTTTACAGAATTATCACTCATGTTTCCAAATTGATCACAGGAGGAGTCCGTACTTTACAAAATTATCATTTGTATTTCCCAAATTGACCATCGGAGTATAGACTGGTATAAAGCCAAAAGCAAAAAAATCAAATCTACATCATGAGCTTAAAGAACAGAGTAGAATACCTATTTTTTAAAGACATGCATGACAATATTATTATACCAATTAGTCTCAGTTTTAGATTCCAAAATTTTCAAAAGTAGATTCAATTTTGATAGACTCCCCTCATTGCCTAATTATTCACAAAATTGATCATCGGAGTACGAACTTGGTGTAAAGCCAAAAGTAAAAAATTCAAATCTACATTATGAGCTTAAAGTACAGAGCATAATACCTTTTTTTAAAAGACATGCATGAGAGTATTATTATACTAATTAGTCTTGGTTTCAGATTCCAAAAGCTTTAAAAGTAGATTCAATTTTGATAGACTTCCTCGTTGCTTAATTATTTGTAGTTAAAGAGGTAGGGCATTTGCAACTACAACATATGACATAAAAAACACTTTCTATTATGCTTTGGTGGATGTCCATACACTGTTGCAAAGCTCTTATTTTGCCATGAGTTGGGATTATGTTGGTAAAGGCGAGGTGATCAGGTTGGACATCTTCGTTGCATTTGGTGAATCAATTTCAACACCCCTATGTCTATTGTAAGCTGCAAGATGAGATACGAACTTTCAGGCATTTGGTCGAACAGTTCACATGCCAGGTTCATGCCTTGAGTAGGATCAAAGAAGGATTCTGGCCTCTATCAAAATGAAAACCTTAGAATAGGGCACGGGCATCCATGAAAGTGTAATGGAACAATTATTTTGTTTTCTCGTCTTATTTTCTTGTCATGCACACAATTTTGTAAAATCCCAACACATATTTAGCATGAAATTGTGCAAGAATACACTTGGCAAGCGAATTGTTTGACACATTGCTTCTAGATATTTAATCGAACAGTTCACATGCCCAGTGAATGCTTTCTACATCCAAATATCAAATATATGAACCTTGAAAGCATGGAACAAATGATGCTCGTGCCCTAATTTCTACAACTCCCATTTTGACATAGGCAGGGAGAAGCAACAATAACAAAAATACAATGTGTAAAAGCTAAACCTTGTTTTAAAAAATGAGAAGCAAGGAATACCATTTCACACCTAACTTCTCAAGGAAATTCGAGGTTCTTAAGTAAAATAATTTTTTTGGGTGTAAACCTTAGTCTTAAACCCACTTTCTCAGATGCTTGAAAACTCAGTAATTGAAATGGAAAGTTGCAGCCCCTCAAGTGGGCTAGTTGAGTTTGAGGTTGTTGTTAAACCTTGTCATCATCCTTTTGTAAAATTAGGTAAATTGTGATATTTGAAGACTCAGAAAACAACCTTCTGGGCCTAGAAAAAGGGATGGAAAGTTTCTTTGTGTCCCTCGTTATGTGGGGAGTTGTATCAAGCTTTAGATTGACCCAAATCGACCATTTGTACTCTCTTTGTCACTCCTCTAGGAGCATGTTTGGATAAGTGCATGAAGTTGGGGGCCAAAAAGTGGACAAGAATCTGAAAAAAAGAAAAACGCAGCGTGACGCGTTTTGTTAAAACACACTCGCGTTTTAATTTTTTTGGCTCGGGAATCACCAAAGCATAATGTGTACACGTTATATAACATGTATGCATTACATAACGCATACACGTTACATAACATGTACACATTATGCTTACTATAAACAAAAAAGGCCCGAGCCTCTATCATTTTACCTCCCTCAAACGTGAGTTTTAGAGCTTAACCGTGCCCTCGCATTTTTTCATTCAACTGGATCTCAAGCTCAAAGGATCATTTTTGGATCGTCGGGAAGATCTGAATCGACGATGGCACCACGAGAGAAGAGGTAAGCACAATTCTTTTCTCAAAATTGCATTGAAATATGATAATTATAGATTAAAATTTGAATTGAATACATATTTTTATTGTTGAGTTAGAGGTTGAGGAATCAACCACAACCAAACCCCTGTTATTCCTATCATCCCTCTCGACACTCCCACGGTTGCTCAACATCCCTTGAGTAGTCAAGAAGATTTAGCAGCCCAAATAGTTAAAAAGAAAATTGAAATTGAGGATTTAATCGAACAAAGAGGGATGCACAATCTACAAATCCTCATCGCGTCGAGTCTTGCAAACACATTGGAGGCATTACTTGTTCAAATTAACGTGGAAATGGGGAAAATTGATCGTTGGACAACTTACAGAGAGGGTTGTAGGGTTTATTATTCCAACAAATTGTCATATGTGGATGTAAAGAAAAAATAAATTTCAAAAGAACTCATATGTGCCTTATTCACGAACCCCCACACTAATTTTCCTATTTTGTTGAAATGTAAGCGATTTCCCATCCATTAGTGCAATAATAATTTTATTAAAAATAATTTTTGGGACCGATGGTGGATGGTGTTTGATTTTCCACCTTGTAATAAAACCAAGGTGCCACTATACTTTACGAGGAAACTCTATGCGAGTTTATCCTCAACGAGATTAGAAATTATTTTGATTTCCAAGATTTCGGGAGCCGAGGAAAAGGATGCACAAAATCCCCCTCACCTTGAGATTTTACCTCAAGTAGTGAAGGAGACAGTAGAGATTGATACACTCCACGCACTTCAGGGGCTATCTACGACCCTTGTTCGACATACGAGGGAGATTTTTGAGCCAGATGCTTACGGAGGTACACAAAGTATTCCTCAAGGAGTACTAGCATGAGGCCACATATTTTCTCATCATGTGGTAGCATATGTTTGGGGCCCGAGGAGGATGATACTTTCATGCGTACTAATTTTGGTGCAATTAGTGCTAGGGGTGAACACGATAAAGTCACTATTTCGAGATGTCCTTTTGAGTGAGACTTTTGGATTACATTCATCAACATCACCTTCGCAGTAAATTTGTTATATTTTTATGTGTGTTACAAAAAGTTTGGAGTTCCCTGATTTACTTATATATGTTAAAATTTTGAAATAATTGTATTTGTACATGTACATGCATTGATATTACAACACGTGGGAGGTGCATCTTCATCTTGACCACAAAGCGGCGAGGACCATGCATACACATACATTCACAAAGGTAATTTAGAATGTTAATTATGTAAAATTTTCACATACATGTGTGTGTGTGTGTGTGTGTGTGTGTGTGTGTGTGTGTGTGTGTGTATTAGTTTTGAAGTAAAATATATGTATGTTATATATATATATATATTAGTTTTGAAGTAAAATATATGTATGTTCTTGTATGTCCATCTAATTCACGTGATATATATTTTTGATAAAGATGTTGACTTCACTAGACACCCCACCATCTCGTGACAAGTAGATAAAGGTGTTCTTGCTACTGATTTTATCTCATGTAAGAACTCTTGAGGTATTCAAACAACACGTAAATTTTGTTAAATTTCTTGTGTAATTCATATTATGTTAAATTACATGTTAGTAATGTCTTTCATTTTAGAATTATAAAATTATGTTAATAATGTCCTTCATTGTGTATATGCGGGAGTTACTCTGCGATAGTAGCAACCCCTGTTCATTTGATTCACAGGCATGGCAGGTAAAAATAATAGTTCTATGTAGATACATGTACTTAGCTATATTTTCGCTAATTCGATGTTAGATTTTCTGATCTTATGTGTATGTAGGGAACTTCAACCCCTCCATTTTGACTTGATTGCACAAACTCCTCCATCTCGTTGTCTTCGTACCCCGTTAAATACTGCAGAAGCTCCAGATGACTCATCGGGCGTGAGATAAAAATACGCGTGATCGAAAACTTGCGGTAAGTTTGTGTATTTATGTAACTACTTTCATTCTAGCATGGTCTTAAATACATGTTGAAAACATATTTAAATTAAGTTTTGACAAAAAAACATTGTTTGCATTTATAGGCTAATCTATAGGTGAGTATTTAGCGGAAGAGGACTCGAAGCATGGGCTCGGATGATCCAAAGTCATCTCATGGATCTCCATCTTTATCTAAGGGAGGACCTTCTTTGAGCAAGGCCAAGAGAGGGATAGATTTTTATGAGTAGGAAATATATATGTCTTACATGACATTTTTTTGTATGCCTATGTGCATGGCATTGTATGTACGCCTATATGGCATTTGAACTTGATGGTATATGATCTATTTGGGAATTTTTGTATTTATTATGCACATTAAAATACTATTTGGAACCCGATAATTTTGTATGAGACCTTACATTTCTAAGATTATTTTCGCATGAATCTAATATGATGTGCACTTGACAATATTTAAGACATGAATTATTTTTTCATTTATTTATTTTATTATTATGGGCAAATAGTTTTTTGAAAGGGACTATACCCTTATACAAAAGTGCTCAACAGCAAGATTTAACCCAGAAAATCCCAACAACAGAAAATAATCTGTCGAGGAGAGAACCAGCAAAAGCAAACTAGCTGCTACAAAAACAGCTAAAAACAACAACAAAACAGCAACACAGCTGCCTAGCAACTGCGTATTAGACCATATGCCTAAATGTATCAATGAAAGCACCCAAAAGACAAGAATCAAACCTTGTCCGATATGGTGGGGGATTTAGATTTGGCATTTCCCTTCTTTTTCCTATCCACCACAGTCCATTTGATTTATTGGTGATGTACATGTACTAGCATTTTCAATGTATAATATGCATCAAAATTTGGAAATAAATATTTATATAATGTATGTATATAAAGAGTTACCTAATCTGAGTAATTATTCATTCAATTTATCAATGTGTATATGTGTATTTACCTTACTTGCGCTTCTTCTTGCTCATGGTCTCTTTGTACTGGTTCCTATCTTATCATGCACTTACTACATTCTTCTATGCTTCGTAGTCCTCTCCCTGTTAAAACACACTGATAGTCGTCACAATTTGATGCCTTTCATCTGTTGATATTTTGAGAATGTCTCTCCATATACATTACTCCAATGCTTGAGAATGTCTCTAGATGCAAAGACATTCTAATTCAGACACTCAATGATTCTTGATTGTCTAATCTGTCCAATTCGTGTTATTACCTTTAAATCTACGGGCATGTCAAGTTATTTGGAAATCACATCACACCCTTCACCATGCTTGATGACTACCCCTATCCTTTTAAGGTGCTTTTGAAAGCATCCATACGTTTATCATAACATAAATTATCAATGAATGAAAGGTCACTAAGCCGCAGCCAGTTGACTCCCATCTAGAACTAAACAAGAAAGATTTACTAGGTGATTGATAAATCCCGTGTGTTCTTAGACATACCCCTATCAAATTCATTCTTAAGCCAATCTAGTCATTCAGGGCTCTTAAGCGACTATGCCCAGATGAGGTGCCCAAAGCACGGGGATCATAGGGAATTGAAACAAACCCTCCACTAGCATTCACCGAGCCAACCCGACATGTTAGCGTAGTTGGTTCGGTCCCACGAGATTCCGTTTGCAAACTACAACATCGAATCCCTACACCGACTGTTTGACTTCATTGCACTATTTTGTGCATTTGCAAACAATATCACATGAGAGAGAACCGGATGGAGAAGGAGAAAACTGAGAGGATTTGAAGAGGTCCCAACATGGAGCTCTTGGATCTAATGAGACATCTCTAGGTGCCATGGAGTCCAAGAAATCACATGTCGAAGATATGGTGTGATTGGGCCTCAGGGCTCTTAAGCGACTACGCTCGGATGGGGTAGCCCGAAAGCACGAGGAGCGTAGGGAACCAAAACAAAGCCTCTAATAGCATTCACCAAGCCACCTTGACATGTTGTTGTAGTTGGTTCGGTCCCACAAACTTCCATTTGCAAACTATAGCCTATGACAACCCTATACTAACTCAAACTGCACTATTTCGCATGTTTGCAAACAATAGCACAACGAGAGAACCGGATGGAGACAGAGAAAACCATACAAGAATTTCTTAGAGGGTCTTGAAATGGAGCTTCTCTAATCTGACGAGACATCTCTAGGTGCCACAGATTATGAGAAATCACCCGTCGAAGATATGGCGTGTTTGGGCCTCAGGGCTCTTAAGGGACTACGCCGGACGGGAGGTAGCTAGAAAACACGAGGAGCGTAGGAACCAAAAATAATGCTCCAATAGTGTTCAATAGGACACCCTGATGTGTTGACGTAGTTGGTTCGGTCCCACAAGCTTCCGTTTGTAAACTATAGCCTCGACAACCCTAAATCGATTCAGACGGCACTATTTCATGCGTTTACAACCAATAGCACAAAAGAGAATCGAGATGGAGACAACGAAAAATGTGAGAGGCTTTTTAAGAGGTCCCTAACATGGATCTCTTAGATTTGTGAGATGTCTCTAGGTACCATGAAGTCGAGAAATAACTGTCGAAGATATGGCGTGATTGGGCATTAGGGCTTTTAAGGGACTACACCTGACGAGGTATCCGAAAGCACGAGGGAGCAGTGGAACCGAAAATAATGTTCCACTAGTGTTCACTAGGCCACCCGATGTGTTAGCATTGTTGGTTTGGTTCCACGAGCTTTCATTTACAAACTACACCTCTGGTAGCCTCTACACCGACTTAATTGCACTATTTCACGCATTTGCAAATAATAGCATAATGAGAGAAGGGATGGAGATGGAAAACCGAGAGAGAATTTTGTAGGGCCTTGAGCATGGAGGTTTCGAATCTAAAGAGACATCTCTAGGTGCCACGAAGTCTGAGAAATCACCAGTCGAAGATATGGCTTGATTGGGCCTCGGGCTCTTAAAGGACTACACCAGAGGGGTAGCCGAAAGCACGGGAGCGTAGGGAAAAAATAATGCTCTACTAGTGTTCAACAGGCCACCTTGATGTGGTGGCATAGTTGGTTCGGTCCCACGAGCTTCTGTTTGCAAACTATAGCCTTTGATAGCCCTACACTGACTCAGACTGCACTATTTCATGTGTTTGCAAACAATAGCACAGCGAGAGAACCAGATGGAGATGGAGAAAACCATGAGAGGATTTTGTAGAGGGCCCTAACATGGAGGTTTCAGATCTAACGAGACATCTCTAGGTTCCACAGAGTCCAGAGAAATCACCCGTGAAGATATGGCATGTTTGGGCCTTAGGGCTCTTAAGGGACTACGCCCGGACGAGGTAGCCCGAAAGCACGAGGAGCGTAGGGAACAAAAAAATTCTCCAATAGTGTTCACTAGGCCACCCCGATGTGTTGGCGTAGTTGGTTCGGTCCCACGAGCTTCCGTTTGCAAACTACAGCCTCTGACCCTACATTGACTTAGACTGCACTATTTCATGTGTTTTTAAATAATAGCACAACGAGAGAACCAAATGGAGATAGAGAAAACCATGAGAGGATTTTGAAGAGGTCCCCAACGTGGAGCTCTTGGATCTAACGAGACATCTCTAGGTGTCACGAGTTCGAGAAATCACCCGTCAAAGATATGGCGTGTTTGGGCCTCAGGGCTCTTAAGGGACTACGCCCGAACAGGGTAGCTCGAAAGCATGGGGAGCGTAGGGAACCAAAAATAATGCTCCATAATAGCGTAAACTGTGCCACTCTAATGTGTTAGTATTGTTGGTTCGGTCCCACGAGCTTCCGTTTGCAAACTACAGCCTTTGACAACCCTATACTGACTCAAACTGCACTATTTCACATGTTTACAAACAATAGCACAACGAGAGAACCAAATGGAGATGGAGAAAACTACGAGAGGATTTTGTAGAGGGCCCCGACATGGAGGTCTCGGATCTAACGAGACATCTCTAGGTGCCAGAGTCTGAGAAATCACTTGTCGAAGATATGGCATGTTTGGGCCTCAGGGCTCTTAAGGGACTACGCCAGGCAGGGTAGCCCAAAAGCACGAGGAGCATAGGGAACCAAAATGAATGCTCCAATAGCATTCACTAGGCCACCCCGATGTGTTGGCATAGTTGGTTTGGTCCCATGAACTTCCGTTTGCAAATTAGACCTCTCTGACCCTCTACACCGACTTCAAGACTGCACTATTTTGCGGGTTTACAAACAATAGACAATGAGAGAACCAGGATGGAGATGGAGAAAGCTGTGAGAGGATTTCAAAGAGGTCCCCAACGTGGAGGTATAGGATCGACAAGACATCTCTAGGTGCCATAGAGTCCGAGAAATCACCGTCGAAGATATGGCATGTTTGGGCTTCAGGGCTCTTAAGGGACTACGCTCGGACGAGGTAGCCGAAAGCATGAGGAGCGTAGGGAACCAAAAAAAATACTACACTAGTGTTCACTAGGCCACCCCTATGTGTTGGTGTAGTTGGTTTAGTCCCACGAGATTCCATTTGCAAACTATAGCCTGACCTCTGCAGCACCCTACACTGACTTAGATGTACTATTTCACGCGTTCTGTAAACAATAACATAGAGAGAGAACCAGATGGAGAAAGAAAACCATGAGAGGATTTCGAAGAGGTCCCCAACATGGAGCTCTCAGATCTGACAAGACGTCTCTAGGTGCCACGGAGTTTGAGAAATCACCCATCGAAGATATGGCGTGATTGGGCCTCAAGGCTCTTAAGCGACTACGCTGGGATGGGTAGCCCAGAAAACACGGGGAGCGTAGGGAAAAAAGGAAGCCTCCAATAGCATTCCCAAGGCCACCCCAATGTGTTGGCGTAGTTTGTTTGGTCCCATGAGCTTCCGTTTGCAAACTATAACCTCTGGTAGCCCTACATTGACTCAAACTGCACTATTTCACGTGTTTGCAAACAATAGCACAACAAGAGAACCGGATGGAGACGGGGAAAACTGATAGAGGATTTTATAGAGGGAATTTATGTGGAGCTCTTAGATCTTAAGAGACATCTCTAGGTGCCATGGAGTCCGAGAAATCACCCATTGAAGATATGGCATGATTGGGCCTCAGGACTCTTAAGTGACTACACCTGGACGGGGTAGCTCCGAAAGCATGGGGAGTGTAGGGAACCAAAACGAAGCCTCCACTAGCATTCACCTGGCTACCCTGATGTGTTGGTGTAGTTGGTTTGGTCCATGAGCTTCCGCTTGAAAACTAAAGCCTCTGTCGAGCCCTACTACACCGACTTAGACCGCACTATTTAGCACATTTTCAAACAATAAGACAACGAGAGAACCTGGATGGATACGGAGAAACCCTAAGAGGATTTCAAATAGGTCCCCAACATGGAGCTCTCGGATCTGACGAGACATCTCTAGGTGCCACAGAGTCTGAGAAATCACCCGTTGAAGATATGGCATGATTGGGCCTCAAGGCTCTTAAGCGACTACGCCTAGACGGGGTAGCCCAAAAGCACGGGTGGAGGAAACCACCAATGTTCAATGATTTTGCCACAAGATGAAACTATGTAGACTATGAACTTATTTTTTTTGGGAGACCACCAATGTTCCAACTGTTCATTTTGAAAGAATGAATATCTTCAATCAAACAGAGAATGAAGAGCCTGAATTTTTTTAGACATTACAAAAGGTTGTTTGTGCCCAAAAAGAAGCCGAAGGCCATATAAATATTCAGTCTTCAAATTTAGATGACAATGAACATCATGAAGAAAAAAAATTAGGTGAAGATGTCACTATGATTCAAGAAGAAATGCCTCCTGAAAGTCATAAAGAGTCAATTTGATTACCCAAAAACATCTGGAAGAACTTAAAGAGAAGATACGAGTGGAAGAAAAGGAAAAATGGGAAGCGTGGAAGGATCACAACTTAACTGGAATGGAAGATCTATGTGATGTTGTTGATAGAATCATGGATAATCTTAAGGACAACATGCCAAGTTGATTATTTTTATTAATCCCAGCTGCTTCAACTTCACAAATCAAACCAGGTAGTTCCAAAAAACAAACATATTGGCAAGAAAAACTGCAATGAAGTATTGATAATTGAGCACAAACTCGTTTAGAATTGTAATTTATTTTTTGATTGAGCATTCACCCATAGTTTCTTTTTTGAAGGTAGAAATTCATTTTATATGTGAGAAATAGAATGCTGATTTAGTCTATTACTCTGACTATTTAGGTTAGATTTATGTAGTCTACAAAAAGCCTCTTGCGGTTTTCTCCGTCTCCATCCAGGTTCTCTCGTTGTGTTATTGTTTGTAAACATGTGAAATAGTGTAGTTTGAGTCAGTGTAGGGTTGCTAGAGGCTGTAGTTTGCAAATGGAAGCTCATGGGACCGAACCAACTACGCCAACATGTTGGGGTGGCCTAGTGAATGCTAGTGGAGGCTTCATTTTTGTTCCCTACGCTCCCCGTGCTTTTGGGCTACCTCGTCTGGTGTAGTCACTTAAGAGCCATGAGGCCCAAACATGCCATATCTTTGATGGGTGATTTCTCAGACTCTGTGGCACCTAGAGATGTCTCGTTAGATATGAGACCTCCATGTCGGGGCCCTCTATGAAATCCTCTCACGGTTTTCTCCATCTCCATCTGGTTCTCTCATTTATGCTATTATTTGATATACAAAATAGTGCAGTTTGAGTCAGTGTAGGGCTGCTGTGAGGTCGTAGTTTTCAAACGGAAGCCCGTGGAACTGAACCAACTATGCCAACACACATGGGGTGGCCTAGTGAATGCTAGTGGAGCTTTCGTTTTGGTTCCCTATGCTCCCCGTGAATTCTAAGCTACCCCGTTTGGGTGTAGTCCCTTAAGAGCCTTGAGGCCCAAACACGCCATATCTTTGACGGGTGATTTCTCGGACTCGTGGCACCTAGAGACATCTCGTTAGAGACCTTCATATTGGGGACCTCTACAAAATCCTTTTTGTGGTTTTCTCTGTCTCTATCCTAGTTCTCTCATTATGCTATTGTTTGTGAAAATGGGTGAAATAGTGTAGTCTAAGTCGTCAGTCCCAGTAGAGGCTTGTAGTTTGCAAACAGAAGCTCATGGGACCAAACCAACTACGCCAACATGTTGGGGTGGCCTGGTGAATGCTAGTGGAGCATTTTTTTGGTTCCCTACGCTCCTCGTGCTTTTGGGCTACCCCATCCGGGCGTAGTCCCTTAAGAGCCTTGAGGCCCAAACACGCCATATCTTTGACGGGTGATTTCTTAGAATCCGTGGCACCTAGAGACGTCTCATCAAATCCGAGACCTCCACGTTGGGGACCTCTTCAAAAGCCTCTCAGGGTTTTCTCCATCTTCATTAGATTCAAGTCGGTGTAAGGTTGTCCATTGCCAATCGCCTGAATAATATAGGTGGTTCATACAATATAGGTGGTGAAATGAGAATTTTAATAAGACATTTTTACAATATAGGTTGTGAAATGATAATTTCTGTTTGTTGTTCCTTTCTAATATTTAATTTTTCTTAGCTTCACTTGGCTTCGAGAATAATAAATTCTCTACTGACAGTGCCAACCACGTGAAGGTGGAAGCTATTTTGGCACCACTAACCTACATAAACATGTTAGTAAAAATTAAATAGATTTTTTAATCATACAAAATTTAAACAAAATCATTTAAGTAAATATTCAAATTACATTCATGAAGAACATACCTTTTCAAATTCAATCCAATGAACCACAAGGATCAACTCTATTCTTGATAAGTAAGCAAGAATTGCTTCATGATCCGATTCACGAACCTTCCATAGATTTTTATTTGATGGCCGACCTCGATATTTGATCAATTTAATATTTTTGGAAGGACCAAATGTGAATGGTGAAGTATCTTCTAATTTACTTCATAGTCTTCAAACAACCAAATGTTTAATTTTTTGATAGGATATCATCGAAGCCAAGTTCCGGTGATTACCACCGATCGGTGGGATATTCAAGGTCTTCACCATCAATGATTGTGGAAGTCAAATTTTTTCCCCTCTACACAACGAGATAAGAAGTAGTTTGTTCCCTCTTCATTAAATTTCATCGCAATAATTGCTAAAACATGTCCTATGTATCACAAAGTAAAACTATTCAGTCAATTTATAAATACATTAAGAGTTGACCATTTAATAATTTATAAATCTAAAACATGGCATGTACATATATGTATGTTCCTTGTCGCACTAAATCAAAGACTTGGTCAAAGTCAGGTGATGTTTTCATTTGATCTAAAGACCCTGCAAGTTGTAATGCTCATGGAACTTGATGTGTGTCGAGTGGAATTAGAGGTCTACAAGTCCATTCATCCACCCACTGCCATGACTCACATTCACTCCATGCAAAATGAATGCATGATATACAAAAACATGTCATGCACCTAGTATAAATAGTCCAAGCATTTGCATCTGAACTACAAAATGAGTGCATATCACTTGATCCTGCAATTGTCATACAATCTTCAAAGTTTTCCAGATGTTGCTCTATCAACCAAAATTATCTATGAATTGTTGATATCTCTTGAGATTCATGGCCCATATTCTTAACACACCAATCAACAATGTTTTTGCATCTTTAAATTTAGCACCATCCTTGAGTTTTAACTCTTCTCTTACAAGTGCTCTTTTCACACATGCTCCTGCACCATCATGCTCTCCTTTTCCATGCCCTGCCTCAGTAAAAATCCAAATATGTTGTACATTTATTTCTTTGTGCATCTTGCTTAGCCAATAAAACATTCGTGCATTCTTGAATTATGATGTTCGGTTGTCGACCAAATGTAATGTTGATCGAAACTCATGTTCCTCTCTTTCAAGTTCGCATAAAAAATGGAAACACCCTTGTACATATTCTGTAGAATGTGTCCGATCATCACTGATGTAGAAATGATACTCTCTTAATATTTTTGATCTTTCTCAGTGCTTTCAAGAGAGTGCATGAATGTTATATGCACGAAAATAGAAACTTACACTGAGTTATAATATTGAGACTGAACCTCCATTTGTGGTTGCAATGTGTAATTCTCTACGAAGTCAACTACTGAAACAATAATACCAAGTGGGAATGTGTCCTTTCTTAACTTGAATTGTTCATCCAACCATTGAGCTCTATGTGTGTGCCTTGCATACTCATAAAAAATTTCCTCTCTGAATTTGACCATATATTATGATACATGTAATTGTTTTCTAACAAGATCACACCTCTTAGATTCTTTTCCATCTTTTAATTGATATGCCACCAATTTATATTTGGTGAAATCAACCAATTCTTTTCCTATTGAATATGTACTCTCCTTGTGGATACAACTTTTCAGATTTGGCAAGCCATTGCATACATTGCACGTTCCATCCAAACATGCTTTGTTATAAAAAATTATCTTGTTGATTTTTCACAAAATATTGTCGGAATAAATTCCCTTGAAGATTTTTGTGGGAAATATATTCCACACTACTTTATGCAACATGATGTTAGTATGCAAAACACTACGTATTTGGCAAAAAAACATCATAATGCATTGAAAATTCAACATGATGCTACTGCAACAAGTGGTACGCGAGTGATTGATTTTCACATAAAAGGGTTTTCTTATTTCAAAGAATATTTGGCTAATGTGAATTTGTGGATTTTCATTTTTAAACTTAAAGAACAATTCTATTTGAGTCATATCTAAGAAATGTTTTGCACATGATTCATGATTATGAGAACCTATTCTTCTTCTTTTAATGTATCTCTTCGATTGGTGACACCCTTGTGTTCTCATTCCAAAATTTAACAATTAATTTTTTATAATATTAGATGTATTCTTGTCTTTTCATGGAATTACTAGAGAAAGCCCAATAGTAAATGTTATTGACTAACTCAAGACTTTTACATCTCTCTATTGCTTTCATTAGTGTTTTTCTATGTTTAGCTTCAAAGCACTGCTTGTTTTTCTAATCAAGCGTTTATTAACTATTTTATCACTTACTATACAATTAGTTAGTGCACGTCGTGTAGCATTACTATCTTTGGTGCGTCTTTTGCCACCTACAGTTTGGTATGCTTTATGTATGTTTTCAACAATTGACGCATTTTGATCAACAACATTAGATGTTCTTAACCCTAGGGTCTTCATTATAGGTCTCATATTAATTAATTTCATCAATGAAACAAATAATTGACATCTTTGTGTGTCATTTAAATTCTCAAAGTAATTATCTCAAATTCCACTAGCTTTTCTTCTCGCATTTCTTTCAGACATTTTGTTAGGCATTGGTTTTATAATTTTTTCATCAATTTCAATTAAGTGAATTGGTTTTCTTCGCGAAATGGAAGGAGGTGTTCTTAGAGGTGAAGATTCATTTACAAGGTTACTTTCTTCATTCAGTGTTTTCATACAAATTTTAGGGTTAACATTTGGATTCTCAAGTAAGGGTTCAACAATTGGATTCATATCAATTTCTTCATCCATACCAACATTATCATTCAATTCAATATCATTATTCATTGCAAAATCATTATTCTCTAAATTTTCATTATGTATTTCATCCCAATTTTCTAATACATTAGCTACATTTGATATAGATGTACCTTGCCCTGCTCGAAGTTTTTGCATTCTCTTCAATTTCTTTATTCTCTTCTCTTCCAATTGCTCCAGTGTCTTATTCTTGAATTTCCTCTTGTCCTTAGCTCGACGTTTATCACCCATGATTAGAAAAAATCAACTAGTGGGGTAGGGGACAAAATGAAATACTAAAAAATCGTGCAAGAATGTAGAGAAAATTACAGACAAAACATAATGTTTGCAGAATTCTTGTGAAAGAGATGAAAGGGACGTTGGGGGCCACAATATATAAAACAAAGAAAAAATGCGTATGCATTTTGCATTTTCATCTTTTCCCAAGCCATGCCTCAAGGCTTGGGATCCAGTTTGGATCCCCAAGCCTGAGGCATGGACCTACACAAACACAACAAACAATGAGTTTTTACAAGAAAATGTAAAAATGACACTTCCTCTA